>CM052443.1:70993593-71043530 GCA_028533085.1 Varecia variegata
AGTTCGAGACCAGCCTGAGCAAGAGCGAGACCCCGTCTCTACTTAAAATAGAAAGAAATTATCTGGCCAACTAAAAAATATAGAAAAAATTAGCCGGGCATGGTGGCACATGCCTGTAGTCCCAGCTACTCGGGAGGCTGAGGCAGTAGGATTGCTTGAGCCCAGGAGTTTGAGGTTGCTGTGAGCTAGGAGGATGCCATGGCACTCTAGCCAGGGCAACAAAGTGAGACTCTGTCTAAAAAAAAAAAAAAAAAAAAAGAGTATGGAGAATAAATCCAGAAGACTCAATACATATCTAACAGAACTGTCAGAGTCAGTTTAAAAGAGATAGGCCAAGTGCAGTGGCTCTCACCTGTAATCCTAGCACTTTGGGAGGTCAAGGCAGGAGGATCACTTGAGTCCAAGAGTTTGAGACCAGTTTGGGCAACATAGTGGGACCCCCATCTCTACGAAAAACAATTTTCCCCCCACAGGAGTCAAATTGAAGAAAAATTTTTACAAATTAGCCAGGAGTGGTGGGGCATGCCTATAATCCCAGCTACTTGGGAGGCTGAGGTGGAGAGATCACTTGAGCCCACAGGTTCAAGGTTGCAATGAGCTATGATGATGCCACTACACTCAAGCCTGGGCCAACAGAACAACACTCTGTCTCTGAAAAAGAAAAAAAAGAGATAAATATGTAAAATTAATATATTGAAGAACCTGAAAATATTTGATAAATTAACCTAAATGCTAGCTTGTAAAAAGACCAATCATACAAACCACTAAAAAATATTTTTAAAAAACAAAATATGCAAAATTATCCATCTACAACCACAGATTTACTGATAATATAATTTATTTAAAAATCCTTTATGGGCCGGGCATGGTGGCTTACATCTGTAATTCTAGAACTCTGGGAGGCGGAGGCGGGAGGATTGCTCAAGGTCAGGAGTTCTTCGAGACCAGCCTGAGCAAGAGCGAGACCCCATCTCTACGAAAAATAGAAAGGAATTAGCAGAACAACTAAAAATATATAGAAAAAATTAGCGGGGCATGGTGGCTCATGCCTGTAGTCCCAGCTACTCGGGAGGCTAAGGCAGAAGGATTGCTTGAGCCCAGGAGTTTGAGGTTGCTGTGAGCTAGGCTGATGCTACGGCACTCTAGCCCAAGCAACAGAGCCACTCTGTCTCAAAATAAAATAAAATAAAATAAAATAAAATCCTTTATGTACATCTGTTAATATATTTGAAATTCTTGGAGGAAAATATAAATTCTAAATAACATAAAATTAATAGATATAAAATTTAAAAATTTATTTCAAAAGTAGGAAAAGCTCAAGTATTTAATTTTGATAAAAGAAATTTAAAAACAAGTAAAGCAACTTGCCCAAAGTCATACCTTTTATAAGAAGCAGAGAATGAATTTGAAATTTTACAGCATCTTAAAAAAAATGGAAAGCTTTCCAATTTATTTTAAGAATTTCCATAATGGTGAGAGCAAACCTGACCAAAATAGCAAACACACACACACACACACACACACATATACACACACACACCCCATGTAGAATAATTTCACTTTATATAGATGGAAAAAGCAGAAATAAAACACTAGAAAATCAAATGCATACGAAAATAACACAAGAATGCATTATGACAATATTTATTTTAGTAAAGCAAGGATCATTCCATCTTAGAAAATCTATAATAGTGTATCAGTATGTCAAAGGAGAAAAATTAATGATCATTTGATAGAGTTGATATATCTGTGAAATGCATTTGATATAAATCAACATCATTTTGTGATGAAATCTCTAAACTAAGACTTTTTCTTAATAGAGTAAAGATGTTTTTGTTTGTTTTTCTTTTTCTTTTTTTTTTTTGAAAAAGCAGTCAGGACCATAGTTAAGTGAAACCTAGGTATATTTCCACTGAAGTTTGGAATATTTAATATGGTTCTCAATATTCATACTAAAACCATAAGAGGAAAAAAGGAATGAGCACAGAAGGAATCATCTGCCACAGATCATGTTTCCGACAGCCCCTCACCCTTGTGAGACTTATCAATTCAGGACAGAAAACGGTTGCTAAATAAGTTTTGCTAAATTCTTGTGGTTCCCATCTAACATATCAAGAATTAATTTCTCAGCCGGGCATGGTGGCTCACGCCTGTAATCCTAGCATTCTGGGAGGCCTAGGTGGGAGGATTGCTTGAGGTCAGGAGTTTGAGACCAGCCTGAGCAAGAGCGAGACCCCGTCTCTACGAAAAATAGAAAGAAATTAGCAAAACAACTAAAAATATATAGAAAAAATTAGCTGGGCATGGTGGCGCATGCCTGTAGTCCCAGGTACTCAGGAGGCTGAGGCAGGAGGATCGCTTGAGCCCAGGAGTTTGAGGTTGCTGTGAGCTAGGCTGATGCCACGGCACTCACTCTAGCCTGGGCAACAGAGCGAGACTCTGTCTCAAAAAAAAAAAAAAAAAAGAATTAATTTCTACAAATAAGAGCATAGAGTTCCTCCCATAGAGTAGAGAAGATACTAATGTTCATCATTATAGTTTAACAACGGATCAGAATCAGGTTAAAGGATGATATGATATAGGGAAAGTAAAAGTCCACTTATTTTTTTCTGCCTGGGGTTAAAGGTTGAATGATGGAAGAGAAGAGAGGAGGGAGTGGTGTGGTTCAAAGTTCACCTCTGTAAGTTTTGTTTGTGTAAAGAGATGGTATGAATTGAGGAACAAGAGCAAGAAGTTCGTTCCCTATCACCCTATTTGGGATTTGTAGAGGAAGCCATGCAGGGGGCTCTAAACCAACATATGGCTGTTGAGTAAAGTTAAAAGGTCAGATTGACACAGATGGGTAGGCAGAGCTTTTACACACAGTATTTTATCAAATCTAAGTCACTTGCAATTGAAAGCTATCATAAAGAAAAATTCTATCAATTAAACTATGATATGCTTATAAGACATAGTCCAATTTCAGAGATAGTACAATGTGAAAAAAAATGCACAAATTAGAATTGACAAAATAGGGCAGCATTCGTAAGTTGTCATGTCATATCTTATTAATCTTAGTGGCCCATGTCTCTAAACCAGCACTTGGCATGTAGCAGGTGCTCGATAAATGTTGAAGGAAAAGGATGGGAGGGCAGGAGGGAGGAAAGAAGGAAAGAAAGGAGTCTGGAGTTGTCCAGTGTCTAAATACAGTCCTCAGAATTATTCATAACCTACTTCCCTTTCATTCATTTTTATTCCAAATTTTGATTCATATTTTTGACCATTTCTGTTGTAACCAGCTCAGACATAACCAGAAGTTCTTCCACCAAGGGACTTGTCCCATTGTCTTAAATCATCTGAGATCCCATATTTGTTCCCTTCACTTCCAGGTTGTTCCTTCTCCTGTCCAAAGCATACCTCAAGACTTTTTTGCCCATATGATTCCAGGGCCAATTATGGCATGTGAAAAACAAGAAGAATTGACCAAAAGAAAGACTTCCAAGAGTAGACTGCACTTGACCTAAGACTTGAAACATAAAAGGAATATACTAGTCAGCAGTAAGACGGATCAAGGCAGAGCAATTGCTCAAATGAATTCAGCATGTCATGTTGACAACTCAAAATGCTAAAAACACAACCCAAACCTTTGTGCAAAAATAGAGCTTTTCGTAATTTTACATTATAATTTATGTTTCATGTACATGAATGCACAATGTGTTTTCGTCTTGCAGCTAGGCTATTACTAGTGAGATTTCTGAAGGCAGGGTCCAGGTGATTGAAAAGGGGCATATTTCACAGGTTATTGTCTAGCTATTTGTAGGAGCAGCTGCCTTGACCCAAAAGATTTGAGAATATTACCACTCGGAAAATGCCACAGTCTGTTTTTCCTCTTACTTTGTGGGCTTCTCCTTCTTGGACTCCTTTGCTTGCAACATTTCCTCTTCCAGATTACTAAAATTTGGAGCACTTTCAGAATTCTTTCCTTAACCTTTTTTTCTTCTTTATTTTGGTAATTTAATTTTGAAAAGTTGAAGTATTGGGTAAACTCAAAAGAATACATGTAAGAATTTTGCAAGTTATGAAGCATAATAGTAAAACCAACCCATCCAGGGCCAGGGCCAGGGTGGGGCAAGTCAGGCACTTGTCTTGGGTGCAAAATTTAAGGAGCCACAAAAAGACTCATAATCAAGGTAAATCATATTTTAATGCAATATTTTAAAAATCAGGAAAAAAATCCATGATGAACAAAAATATGACAATTTTAAATAAAGACAGGATCTGACCTTATAGTTCTATATCTCTGACTTAATTATCTTACCCTAACCCCAGCCCTGGTTCCTATATAATTTTATTTACAAAAACAGATGGCTGGCCTCAGGCCTGTGGTTTGTTGATGTGATTTTTTTAAATATAGCATTAAAATATAATTTATCTTGATTACTGAGTTTTTTGACATCCCCTTTAAATTTTGCACCTGAAGTGAGTGACTTGCTTACCTTTGCCTAGTCTCAGCCCTGTCCATTGCCCAATTTATGATACAGCAAATAGCACCTGGTTTTGTGTGTAAGTGTTATAAAAAATAAATCATAAACTTTATAAAACTTGAATGTATTATTCTAAGAAATACTTTTTCCCCTTCACTTAATAATATGTCTCAGAGTCCTCCATGCTCACCTGAACAGCTGTAGTTCATTCATCGCCATCTTACTACTGTGTTCCTTTGCATGACTACATCATTGTTTGTCCATTTTCCTACATTCTATACAGGTGTGATTTGTTTCCAGTTATTTGTTATTACAAAGATACCGTGCTTCTGTGAACAGTCTTGCACCTGTCTGTGTCCACAGTCCAAGAAGTTCTCTAGGCCCCAAAGTCTACCCTTGGGAAGAGATTGCTGGGTCACAGGGTGTGTGCAGGTTGATATTTACTAGATAACACCACCTTGTTATCCAAAATGCTTGACCAATATACACCACCACCAAGAGTTTCTGTTGCTCCTCAGGCCCAACAAAATACAACTTTTCAATTTTTTTACTAACCTAGTGGGTTGAAAGCAGTATCTCATTCATGTCTTAATGTGTATAATATTTCCAAAAGCATGTTTTTGCATGCTTTAGTATTCATATTTCCTTTTTCATAATGCATGTTCATGTATTTTGCCCAATTTTATACTAGAATATACCCTAATATATACAATTTATAATATATAATAAAAATAGAGATAGAATATATCTATATTTTATTAGCCTTTTTCTTAAATTATTCAGAAAAATTCTATATTCTGGCTATAAATCTTTTGTTGCATGAATTCCAAATGTCTTCTCCAAGTTTGCAGCTCATCTTTTCAATCTTTTTATTTACAAAAATTTTTCATTTTAATGTAGTCAAATTTATCATCTTTGTCTTTTACTATTAGTACAGAAATCATTGCCTGCTCTGTTGTCATGAAGATAATTTCCTACATTTTTTTCAAATAGTATTGAAGTTTTGGCTTTCATGTGCAAGCCTTTAATACATCTGGATTGGTGTTTGAAGATCAGGGGTCCAACTCAGCTTTATCCATGTGGATAACCTATTGCTGCACAAGCATTTAATAAAAAGCCATTCTTTGTCCACTGATCAGCAATGCCACATCTTCCATACATCAGGCTTTAATATATATGTATATTTATCTTTGTGTAGATGCTATATGTTCAAATAAGTTTTATTTTATATTTTATCAAATGAAATATAGTTTCAAATAATCTTGATATCTACTTGGTTACATTGCCTAACTCCGTTCTTTTTAAGAAATATCTTGGTTGTTTCTTTAGAATCAAATCATCAGATTTCATCAAAAAACTTTTGGGGCATATAACTCATATATATGGAACCAATCAATTTGGCAAGGATTGACATTTTTACAATATTTATCTTGGTAACTATGAACATGGTAGTACCTCCCTCCATTTATTAGGTTCTTTACTGCAGTAGTGGGTTGAATGGTGGCCCCAAAAAGACATGTCTGTGTTCTTACCCCTGGAACCTGTGAATAAAACCTTACTTGGAAAAGGGTCTTTGCAGATGTAATTAATGATCTCAAGATTATATAATTCTGGATTATCCAGGTGGCCTTAAATTAATACAAGTGTCATAAGAGACAGACGAGGAGGAATCGCAGACACACGGAAGCCCATGTGAAGATGGAGATAGAGATGGGTGTGATGCAGCCACAAGCCAAGGAACACCTGGAGCCACCAGAAGCTGGAAGAAGCAATAAGGGATTCTGCCCTACGGCCTTCAGAGGGAGTGCAGCCCTCCCAATATCTTGATCGTGGACTTCTGACCTTCAGAACTGTGAGAGAATAAAAAAGCCACCAAGTTTGTGATCATTTGTTATGGCAGACAAAGGAAACTAATACACTCTCAATAAAGTTTTATGATTTCTTCATAATGATCTTGCATACTTTTTGTTGTCTTATTCCCAAATTCCCTTTTATTGCTATTGTAAATGGCATTTTTTTTGAGACAGGGTCTTGCTCTGTTGCCCAGGCTAGAGTACAGTGGTGTCATCATAGCTCACTGCAATTCTTCAACCTCAAACTCCTGGGCTCAAGCGATCCTCCTGCTTCAGCTTCCTGAGTAGCTGGGACTACAGGTGTGCACCACCATGCCCAGCTAATTTTTTCTATTTTTAGTAGAGATGGCGTTCCCTCTTGCTCAGGCTGACCTCGAACTCATGTATCGGGGGTTCACGAAGTCCCTGATAAAGATAGGGTCCCCAGGCAGAATGCGTTGCAAGAGATGAAAGAAACAGAGACACAGACACAGACAGAGGAATAATTTTAAGCATGTAGAGAATTCAGGGGACCACCAGTACTCTGGTGCCAAGGTGGCAGTGACTGAAAGCCAGCACTTGCTTTTTATTCTCTTTGCCATGCTGCAAAATACAATGATCTCATGTGAAAAAATCACAGGATACAATGAACAAAAGTCTCGGGGCTCCCCCAAAATCACAAGGTGTCCTAGCTAATTACCCTCTCCTTTCTAGAAGTGAAAGCACATAATTCTTCAGTAGGTACAACCCTGTCCCAAGGTAAACTAACGAATTTTATTGCAAGCATATGCTATGTACACAGATAGCAATCTTTCACTTCAGTAGCTGCGACCCATTTGATCAAGGAACAAAGAAACTACATGCTTTCCACTGGGGGACTGGTTTTACATTAACTGAGGCATTGTGGAGAGAAAGGGAGAGCAGGAACTTGGCCCAGTGTTCTAACGATGGAAGCCTTAAGACCCTTCTCCCCGGCTGACATATTGCAATCTACCTCTACAGCCATGAGAAGTTTTCAGGTCAGGCTGCTCCGCCGCTTTTCAGGCATGAGACCCCTTAGGCTCTGAGGTTGGAGCATGCTTTGCTGTACTCCCAGATCCCTGATGTATGTCCCCCAACCAGACAGTTAACATCTGCCCTTATGTCAGGCATCTGCTCAGGCAATTCCTTCACCTCCTTTCCTCCCACAGCCTCAGACATAGCATCCCTAAGTCCCAGTGGTCTTAATCCCATCACTCCTGGCCTCAAGCAATCCTTCCACCTTGGCCTCCCAACATGCTAGGCTTACAGGTAAATGGCATCTTTTAAAATTTATGTCTGTTAGTGATTTACTGATGATATTCAGGAAGGCAATTAGTTTTTGGACACTGATATTGTATCCAGAAATGTTGCCAAAATCTTTTTTTGAAATAAACATGTGTCAACATTGTACTGAAATCTTGCATGCATATAAGAAAAAAATGCCCCTTGTAGGTCAATTAAAATATTTATTCCTGGTAGGGACATTTTCTAGAAAAAGAAAATGGATATATATTCATTGTTAGACTAGATACAGAAAGAACAGTCTTGTTAAAGGTCACTAGGTCCTTGACTGGCAGTCAGCTGATGATCAACAGTGTGAGTCACTAGTTACCCAGAACAAGTTTTTATTCCATCAAAATTCATTACAAACTGGCATAAGGATTTGTTAGAAATGCTATTTTTTCCAGAAGGAAGATATGAATTATAGACTGTAAAAGGATTATGTCCCAGATCAGTTTTTATTTTATACTAGCATCAACACTTCACCAAGTAGATCTTCAAGCTTCTACACTTGCTTATCTCCAATTCATTCTCCAACATATAGCCCTATTTTTAAAGCACTATTCTCAATCTAATGCTGTTATTCTTAATGGCTAGCAAAGCCACATTGTTCTTGGATAGAAGCCAAAATCCTTAAGTGTCCATTAGTCGCTGTAGGCTTAGTTGTTTGGGTCTCACATCTCATCACTCTTGCCCTTGTGCTCTGGGCTACAAGGACAATGGCTTTCTCTCAGCTTTTGAGAACCAAAAATGTTCCCTTGCTTTGTCAAGTACTTCTATAAGCTATTTCCTCAGACTGAAATCCTCTTCCCCCACCTTTTCTCCCAACTCCATCTTTCACAGCTCAGCTTAAAGTCACTTAACCCAGAATCTCCGTAATTCCCTGATATAAATGAGAACTACTTCATTGTTTCTTTTAACTCCCAATCTCTCACCCTACCAGCACTCATGGAATTTTTCTCTATTAATTGTTATTATTACTTTTTTTTGAGACAAGGTCTCACTGTGTTGCCTGGGCTAGAGTGCAGTGGCATCAGCCGAGCTCACTGCAACCTCAAACTTCTGGACTCAAGCCATCCTCCTACCTCAGCCTCCCAAGTAGCTGGGACTACAGGTGCTCACCACTATGCCTGGCTAATTTTTCTATTTTTTATAGAGATGGGGTCTCGCTCTTGCTCAGGCTGGCATATTAATTTTTAAAATTTTAGTTTTTAACTTATACCGACTAAAATTCACTCTTTTTAGTGTACAGTTCTATGAGATTTGACAAATGTATAGTCTTGAAACCACTGCAGCAAACAAGATATAGAAGACTTTGATCACCAACCTCCCCACCCCCACCAGATTTCCTCATGCTGTCTTTTTTTAGTCAATCTCTCCTCTCACCCTCATCCCCTGGCAACTACTATAGTTTTGCCTTTTTCAGACTGTCATTTAAATGGTATCAAAGAATATGCAGCCTTTCTGGAGTGGCTTCTGTCATTCAGTGTAATGCAATTAAGATCCATTTATGTTGTTTGTGCATCAGGAGTGCCCTACTTTTTGTTGTTGAATAGTATTCCATTATATGGACGTACCACATTTGTTTTTCCATTTATCAATTGAAGGACATCTGGATTATTTCCAGTGTGAGGTAATTATGAATAAAGTTTCTATAAACATTCATGTACAAGGTTTTGAGTGAATATATATTTTCATTTCTCTTTAGTAAATACATAGCAGTGAGACTGCTGAGTCACATGATAAATATGTGTTTATCTTTATTGGGAAACTTCTAAACTCTCTTCGAAAGGGGCTATGCCATTTAGCATGCCCACCAACAATGAATGAGAAGTCCAAGTACATTACATCTTCACCATTACCTGGTGTTGATCAAGGTTCTTGCTGATTTCATTTCTGGTGAGGGTCCTCTTCCTGCCTTCTCACTGGTCCTCACACTGCATTTCCTCAGAGCATCCAAGAGCCGAGGGAGCACAGAATGAGCTCACTGGTGTTTCTATTCTAGGGAAACTAATCATTGTCAGATCAGGGCCCTGCTCTTATGACCTCATTTAACCAAATTACTTCCTTCAAGGCCCCACCTTCAAATGCAGCCACACTGGGGGCTAGGACTTCAACATAGGAATTTGTGGAGGACACAAACTTGCAGCCCATGACATTTACCTTCAAGTTCTCCTGTTCCTCTTTATTCCAAACCTCAGACAATTTCCATTAGTTTTTTGAAGGTTCATTTGATTATTTCAAAAGGGTTTTTTTATTCCCCACTGAGTATTTTTAGATGTCATGTAGCAGACATGAGTTTCAAAATCTCTAGCTTTCCATATTGCCAGAAAAATATGTCTCTCCTGTATGTGTAATTTTGCATTAGTCAAGTCTACCAATCTCATATATATGCCTGAAATAATACATCATGTTTATATTTCCAGCCCTAACTTCTCTCCTGAGATTTAGACTCATAGCCAATTGCTAATTGACATCTTTACTTGGAAGTTTATAGACTATTAAAAACAATGTATTCCAATCACAACTCACAGTTTCTCTCGCAAATTTGTGCTTCCCCTGACTTCACTAAATCAGTAAATATCATGATGATCCACTCAAAAACTTAAATGTCAACCTTGATTCCCCTTTTTTCCTCTCTTCTTACATGCAATCCAAGAACAAGCCCTGTCATCCCTTTTTGTGACATAGTCCCTCAAGCTGTCCACTTCCCTCCACCTCCTTTTCTGCCACCTTTAGCCAAGCCACCATCATGTCTCGTCTGGTCACTGCTATCACCTCCTGCTTCTACGCTCACCCCCTTACAACCCAGGCTCCATGAAGCAGTTAAAGTGATCCTTTCGAAATACACATCACACTGCATCACACTAACTTAAAATTCTCTACCTGTTTCCCATGACTCTTAGAGTAAAATCTAAACGTCCTGTCACCCACAAGGCTTTGAACGTTCCAACTGTTGGCCGGCTCTCTGAGCTCATCATGTGCACGCTCCCCTGTGCTCACTGCACTACAGAGGGCGCTCTGGCTCTCTTTCTGCTTCTCAAATATGCTTAGGTCATTCCCATCTCAGGACCTTTGTACTTGCCGTTCCCTATGCAGGAATACACTTCCCTCAGCTCAAATATGATCTCGAAAAGCCCTCCTCTAACCACATTTAAATATTTCCCATTTGCTCCTCCAGATTCACTGTCCATCCTTCTCCAGCCTACTCTGTCCCCCAGAAAGCTGACCTTCATGGGATGGGATACATCAACCAGGACTTCTTGCTCTCTCTTTCCATAGGATTTTGCCAGTGGGAAGCAATGGCAGGAAATAGGAGGGCAGGAGGTAAGGAAGATCTGGGCATGTATTTCCCTGGCTTCCCCCATGCTGAGCTACCAAAGCTTCCAACAGGCTCTTCTATAGCTACAGGCCCCACGAGGTCCTACTAACGCCTCCTTTCTCTCATCCCTTCAGGTCTAGGTGTAATAGTCACTCCTATTTTGAGGCTTGGGGTGTTTCACCATCCTTCATTGGTTTCCCTTCATTGAACTCTCTTTCACTTTGAATGTGCTGTCCATTTCCTGCTGTATTAGTTTTGCTGCCATAACAAAAATGCCACCAATTGGGTGGCTTAAACAACAACAACGACAAAAATGTATTGTTTCACAGTTCTGGAGACTGGATGCCCAAGATCTAGGTGTCAGCAGGGTTGGTTCCTTCTAAGAGGTGGGAGGGAGAATCTATTCCATGCCTCTCTCTTAGCTTCTGGTGGTGTGCAGGCAATCATCGGCATTTCTTAGTTCACAGAAGCATCACCCTGTCTCTGCCTTCATCTTCACATGGCATTCTCCCTGTGTGCTGTCTGTGTCCACGTTTCTCCTTTTTATAAGGACAACAGTCATATTGGATTATGGTCCACCCTAATGACCTCATCCTCACTAATTACAACAGCAATGACTCTATTGCCAAATAGAGGTAGGCGGGGCGGGGGGGGGGGCGGTTAGGACTTCATATGATTGGGGGGGCAGGGACACAATTCAACCCAAACCACCTGCTGAGACTCTGATGAATATTTCCTATCCATCATCACCCTCTAACACATTTCCCTGTCTCATTTGCTTATAGCACTTATTCTTACTTGGTGTTATTTCATTTATTTGCTTATATGTATATATATTTCTGATTTTCTTCCCCTCTCAATAGAATATAAACATCATGAGGGTAAGTCATTGTTTATCTTGGTTTTTGCTGTACTTAAGTAGTACCTGACACATAGTAGGAGATCAACAATTATTTATTGAATAAATGAACAAATGACTATATTTGAAATTTGCCTTACAATTTTAAACTGCTATAGATTCTAGTTAGTAGTGAATATAAATGATAATGATCATATGGTAGTGTAACATTTCTGCCATCCATACTGGAAGTTCAGACTCTCTGTGTATATTTTAGAAAGCAACATTGTGAATAATGAGGGCATTTGGTTGTTTTTTGCCCCAGATTTACCATTGACTCATGGTGTCATATTGAGGAAATCTTGTAATCTCGCTCAGCCTGAATTTTCTCAAATGGGAATAAAAATAGTTTCTATCTCTAACATCAGAAGGCTTTTTAAAGGTAATTATGAAGCCAAACATGCGTTGTAAAGTGTGAAGTGGGAGACAATCGCAAGCTATCATCATTATGATGATTACGGTTATTAGTGGGACACTATTTGGATCAGAACTTGTTCTTAAGGATGTTAAGAAGCATTAAAAGGAAAAAAATAGCCAACTAGTCAAATAAATTTAGGAAATATCAGGTCAAAACAAAGTTTCTTTACCTCAGTAATTCTCAGAACTTTTAATATTCCAAAGTACATGTAAGTTTTCCATTACAGAATATAATGCTTAGCTTTTTCCAAACTTACTTGCCCACGCAACATTTTTATTCAAAACATCTCCTAGGATTAGAGGTGATAAATGATGAATTGGGGACTTCTGTCTAAGCTAGACAAGTCAAAGTCACCTATATGATATGGTGGATTTTCGCAGCAAAACTGGATAGAGAAGAGAATTTGCTAGGTCTGGATGTAAGCAGGTTGTTGGCAATGTCTTCTACCTTCAAAGCAATATAATTCATTATTAACCACCAGCAGAGAATAGGATGACAATGACTCCATAGGTAAGTCACTCCTCTTGCAATAAGTATTACAGTGCTTTTGAACTCTGCTCTTACCCTCCCAGGCATAAAATTAAAATTATATCCCTTCATGTTTTTCATCATCACAATATCTACCAGAAAACAGGGGAAAGCGTCCAACCTGTGACTCACTGGTGGCACTCTGCAATGTGTGCATCTGCGTGTCCACAGTAACAGGCACCAGTACATGCGATATGCAAATACTCTTCCTTGTGAATGAGAAATCAAGGTTCACAGACTATCAAATGTCATTTCGTGCTACTAGGAGGTCTTACCTAAGCTGTGATTTTAGAATTTCTCATTCTGCTTACTAACAACAGGAGGAATAAAGTACAGTTACCTTATTTATGAGTCAGTAGAACCACAGAATACTATAATCCAGTCCCCTCCTTGGAGAGATGAGGACATTGAAGCCCAGGATGATGGAGAGAAGTTACGATCACTAGGTCACTTGCCACAGAGGTGACCATCCAGGGAGGCAGACAATTGTGTCCTGATTTGCCTGGAGAGAGCTCTCTCAAGGTGCTCCAGCCTATCTAACTTTGAAGACTCTGAATTCCTAGCTAGCTTGAATTCTAGGATTTCTTTGGGAAGGTTGCTACCTAGAGACCCACAGGAGTGCTAGGCATAGAGAAGATTAGGACTAAGCTGTGCCCTCACACATAGACCATTAGGGTTACGATGTTGAAAACGTAATCCTTAGTAGTTCTCTCATCTAGTTCCTCTTTGCCATTCCTTCTCCTCATGCCCTGGTTCCAGCCTTTAACATCTCTTGACTGAGCTAGTGCAACACTTCTCTCGGCATCCAGTCTCACCTTTCCCACCTCAACGTTCATTCCTCTACCAGAATGATTTTCTTTGAAAAAAAAAAAAAAAAGTCTTCTGGATGTGGTGGCTCACACCTGTAATCCCAGCACTTTGGGAAGTCAGGGCAGGAGGAACACTTGAGGCCAGGAGTTCAAGACCAGCCTGGGCAACACAGCAAGACCCCCATCTCTACAAAAAAATTAAAAATAAGCCAGGTGTGGTGGCACATGCCTGTAGTCCCAGTTACTCAGGAGGTTGAGACAAGAGGATTGCTTGAACCCAAAAGTTTTGAAGCTGCAGTGAGCTATGATCATACCACTGCAATCCAGCCTGGGTGACAGAGCAAGACCCTGTCTCTGAATATATGCATACATACATAAACAGCAGGCAATCAATGCCTATTTTAAAAAATGAAATCAGCCTGTCTGGAACAAAGCAAAAACTGAATAAATATTTGTTGAATAAATAATGCCCCCCCCACCCTCCATGCTTTCAGTAAATTCCTAATTTGCACAGAAGTGCTTGCAAGACTTTTCCACTGATTTATCCTTAATGAGGAAGGGAATAAAAACATATATACTGCTGAAGGTATCATTCGGTAAAATGCACAAATCTAAGATGTGTGGTTCAGTAACATTTTACACTGGCATAGACAAAAGCATCCACCACCCAGATCAAATATAGGACATTTTTATCAACCTAGAAAGCTTCCCTGTGCCCCTCTCAAGTCAGTCCTCCTCACCAGAGATAACCACTATTCCATCTTTAATCACTATATATGAATGTTGCCTGTTCTTGAACTTCATATGTTCAGCTGACTCATGCAGTATGTACTGCTATTGACTTGAGTGTCATTATTTTGTATCCAGCCACCTTTCCGGGCGCATCTCAGATTGGAAATGCCCACCCTAAAACTCCAAGGCACCCAGTGACCACTTTCAGGGCCCCACATTCTATATAGATTGCTTTCACCAAAACCTGTTTGCTACAGATAGCAACTAGAATGTATCATAAAAACAAATTCTTACTGAAAGAAAAAAGATATAGATAATATGTATCAAGAAAAATAGCCTCAAGATTAATATCCAAGAATTTATATTTGCATGAATGTATGTTCTTTGATTGACTAATCATATAATGTCACCTTCCTTCCAGAAAATAAATTCTAAATAGTGGCCCATTAGGGCCAAAGACAAATTTATAACGAAGGTATTTAAACAAAAGGAAAACCTCAAGAAGGAATGGAGGAAGCGGTAGCATTAATTGAAGGATTACTATGGTCTAGACACAGTGCTAAGCACTAGAGATTTGATAATGAATATGCCATACTGTAGCTCTAAATTGGTATTAACTTTCTAGAAATGCCAATATGTATTAAAAGGCACATTAAAGGTTTTTGTCCCAGAAATTCCATTTCTATGAATTTATCCTAAAGAAATTTTTAAACACAAATAAAATATAATGAAAAATACCCAAACATGAGAAAATTATTAAATAAATTATAGTAAGCCCACATGATTGAATATCACAGAGCTTTAAAAATATATTCTTGAGGACTATTTAATGACAAAATAAATACTCAAAATATGAAGTTAAGTTTTAAAAAGAGCAGGCTGCAAAGCTATAGTTACAGTGTATATAGAGCAGGCTGCAAAGCTATGGCCATGGGGTAATACAAATTGTAAATTTGTGCATGTATTTATATACACATATATGATTACAGGTACTAATGGCATATATGTACCAATACACACACAAACTAATTCACATTTCTCCACACTGTGACTAAATGTGCATATTTCAGAACACTTTTTTTCAATAACAGTACATCTACTTTTTCATCTTTGCCAACTTGATAGGCAAAATATTTTAATTTAGATTTTTAGCTATCAATAAATATCAT
The DNA here is from genome assembly GCA_028533085.1 of Varecia variegata. Lineage (NCBI taxonomy): Eukaryota > Metazoa > Chordata > Mammalia > Primates > Lemuridae > Varecia > Varecia variegata. The sequence continues at coordinate 71,009,067 of CM052443.1, forward strand.
TTTGCAAATCTTTTATTCAATCTCAATAAGGATATGGGGCGAGTACTCATACTCTGCTGGTGGATGGGAAAATTGACATAGCTACTTTCAGTGGCAATTTGATGGTATCTATTAAAATGTTAAGTGAACAAAACCTGGGACAAGCAATTGTACTTTTCAAGATCTGTCTTAGAGAACTAGCTTGCATATATGCCCAAGGACATATACACACATTGCAACATTGTCCTAAAAAAAAGAACCTATGTGCTTATCAACCAGGGAATGGTTAGACTATGATGTAGTCATACCAGAAAACAGTATATAGCAATGAAAAATAATGAAAGAGTTTGAAAGACCAACATAGAAAGATTTTCAACACAGTTTTGAGTGAAATACAAGAGGAAAAATAATATGTAGAGTATGATATTATTTTTGCAGAAATAAAAAAGAAAGCAGTATTACACATACTCCCATTGTTAGAACCGGCTCCCCTCGGCCCCAGGAACAGAGAGGCAGAGTCACCGAGGCTGCAAAAGGCAAAGGAGTTTATTGACTAGCTCGAGCTAGGGTCCAAGTCCCAGAGCACCAACACAGTGGCCTCTCCACGAACCAGGACTCCGCCCTGGGGTAAAAACTAACCTTTTATACTTTTCAGGAGGTTACATACGCTGGGCACACCATCCCCCCTCCCTCCCTTAGTTCATTTGCTCCTTCAAGAGTAGCTGATCGTGTTGGCTCCTGATTGGTTGGCTCCAAGGTCGTGTTGGCTTCTGATTGGTTGGTTCCAAGTCTCGGGACCTTTTGGATGTTGTTAGGTCATTTCGGGGAAGGGGAGGACCCGCGTTGGGGAAACCGAAACTTAGGCCTATTCCAGGAGGTCCAGCCTGTCATGGAGACATTCCTGCTCTTTTTCCTGTTTTACACCATGTTACAAGTGTATGATGAAAGTGCACAGAATAAAAATAATACCCTTGAATAAACTATAGGAAATTATTTTTTTTAAAATGATACCCAGGCTGGAAGTGGTGACTCATGCCTATAATTCTAGCACTTTTGAGGCTGAGGCAGGAGGATCACTTGAGACCAGGAGTTTGAGGTTGTAGTGAGCTGTGATGACACCACTGCACTCTAGCCTGGGCAATAGAGTGAGAACCTGTCTCAAAAAAGAAGATACTCAACATATTGATAATGCTGCTACATTTGGGGAAGACACTGGATTTGGTGGGAATATGGTCAAAGGGGATTTTAACATTTTTAATATTTTCATTTTTTTAAGAAAAAGGTATTAATTTAGAACTATATTTTAATTAGGAAATGAACATTATTTTTTTGTTGTTGCTTCTTTTTTTTTTATTTCAGCTTATTATGGGGGTACAAAAGTTTAGGTTATATATATTGCCCATGCCCCCCCACCCCCATTGAACATTATTTTTAAAAAAATAAAATTGCTTTCTGAATGCACCAAGTTCTGCTCAAAGGATTATATGGTATTTTTTTAAAAATCAAGACCAAATACTTTATATTAGTATAATAGATAGTTTGCCCACATAGGCTATGTATATCTGAACTATCTAATCTAGCTAATTTAACTGCCGAATAACTTAGCCTTATTATGTTAATTTCATGAGCAAGAAAATTAAGTTTCATATAGATCAGAGCGTTCAAGTGAAAATTTTTCCTATTTACTTGGGTCATTTTTACTGTTTAAACTGTTTGGAATCTAGTGGATCAGGGTGTTGGTTTCAGTTATAACAGACTTCATCACATCAGAAATTTTACTTGTTGTTATCCTTTTAAAGAAGTTCAGACTCAGGAAAATTCCCATACTACCTTCATGAAGAAGCTAGGTAGGTCGTGAAAAACCGAAAGTTTATATTTTACCTAAATCTGACAATTCCTTCCCCTTTGTTTTCATAAGTATCAACTATTGTTAACAATCATAACGCCAGGCGCGGTGGCTCACGCCTGTAATCCTAGCTCTCTGGGAGGCCAAGGCGGGTGGATCGCTTGAGTTCGGGAGTCTGAGACCAGCCTGAGCAAGAGTGAGGCCTGATCTCTACTAAAAATAGAAAAAAATTAGCCCGGTAACTAAAAATAGAAACAAAAATTTAGCCGGGCATGGTGGCTCACGCCTGTAGTCCCAACTACTCAGGAGGCTGAGGGGGAGGATCGCTTGAGCCCAGGAGTTTGAGGTTGCTGTGAGCGGAGGTCGATGCCACCGCACTCTAGCAGGGTGACAGAATGAGACCCTGTCTCAAAAAAAAAAAAAAAAAAAACATAATGCTTTTCCTCATAAACATGATCTTTTGCAATGTAAGATCATGCTTCTTGGTAGTTCATAAGAAGCATAAATAGAAGCATCATCTATTTCACTTCATATTTTTGTATTAAACAATTAAAATTCAGGGGAAAATATAAAGGGAAGAGTGGTATTTGGTAATAGGAAGACACCTAAACTTAAAATGTTCTGAAACTAGGAGAAATTTTATGGTGAACCTTTGATAAAGACAGATACCTTATTTTTCCTCCTTTACAAAATAAATTTATTTATACTGTCTTAATAGAATACATGAAACTTAACCAGTCATTTCTCTTTTTAAAATAACTAACATAAATGTGTGCCTTTATTACCTCCCCAGGAAAGGTTTAATAGTGAGACATATCTTTCCTTCCATCTTCTTTTTGGCTGGAACTCTAAGAATGAGAAGCATTGTCTTTGCTGGTGTTTTTATCTTACTCTTCCTCGAATGGGGTAAGTCATTAGGAGAGCATAAGTCAAAATGAGGCAAAATTACTGGAGACACTGCAGAATTCCAATATGACTAAGTGGAAAGTGGCCTTAAATAAGGTAGAAGCCACCTTCTCTTGCTCCTTCCTCTAAACCTACTCTTGGGTTAACCATCTTCTGTCTCTAAGAGACTCTGCCTGTTAAGCTCTGGGTGCTGATAACAAGGCCTGCGTAAGCACTCAGCATCTAGGGCTCACATTTATTGGGCAATTACTATGTTCCAGATGCTCTTTTTATTTCAGAATATTACAGTGGGGTACAAACGTTTTGGTTACATATTTGCTTTTGTGCAGTTTGAGTCAAAGTTATATGTGTGCCCCTCACCAAGATAGCATCGTACCCATTAGGTGTGAATTTACCCATCCCTTCCACCCCCCTTGCACCTGCCTGGTCTCTGTTGAGTTTTACTTCTACACATGCACATGGGTGTTGATCAATCCCAGATTTCATTCTAAATATTTCATTTGTATTAATTCATTTAATCCTCATGACCTCTAAGTTAGGTGCTGTTATTTCCCATCTTATAGATGAGGAAACTGAGCTGGCAAATGGTGGGCCACATATTGCTATTATGATCACTAAGCTAGAACTAACCAAAGTAGGGCGGAAGTTCTTATAAATATGGCAAAGTAAGCAAATTAATTAGACCAAAAGAAGCATAGATAGGGGCCTCCCACCACTTTTCCTGTTATAAATACTCTTTCCACCAACTCCAACATTCCTCCATTTACAGAAGGAAAATACAAGGAAATAACAGGGAGCTTTCAATGCCTTTTATAGAATTTTTTTTTTTTTAATTTGGAAAGGAGAGCTTTATGTCTCATAAAAGATTGCAGCCTGAAGAGTGGCCATTCTGACACGCTGGGAAGCAATAGCTTGGGGCAGAAGCCGAGAGCATGTACTTCCTTTTGCAGAATTCTTAAGGCCCCTCAAACTAGGTAGGTATTCATAAAGGTAATGTCTCCAGACAAGCACGTGCAAGCACCTGCATGGGAATTCTCCCTCTCGCTGAGATGGTAAGATGGTTGTGAACACAGCTGCTCCACGGTGCACCCAGAAGTTTACAGAGCAGAGTCTCTTAGAGTTAGAAGATGGAAGAGGAAGGAGCAAGAGAAGGTGGTTTCTACAGCAGCACTTTACAAATGTAATGTACATTTGAGTCACCTGGGGACCTTGTTGAAATGAACAGTCTGATTCGGTAGGTTTGAGGTGAGGCCTGAGATTCCGAGTTTCCAACAAGCTTCCAGGTGATGCCGATGCTGCTAATCTGGAGACCACACTTAAGTAGGAAGAATCTACAAGGCATCTCAGAGATAAATAAAATTCTAATACAGATAGTCCTGGACTTACGATGGTTCAACTTAGGATTTTTCAATTTTATGACGGTGTGAAAGTGATGCACATTCAGTAGAAACCATACTTTAAGTACCCATATAACCATTTTTGTTTTTCACTTTTAGTATTAAATAAATGACATGAGATATTCAACACTCTATTGTAAATTAAGCTTTGTGTTAGATGATTTTTGCCCAACTGCAAACTAACATAAAAGTGTTCTGAGCACGTTTAAGGTAGGCTAGGCTAAACTATGGTGTTCACCAGGTGTATTAAATGCATATTCGACTTAAGATATTTTCAATTCACAGCCGGGTGCGGTGGCTCACGCCTGTAATCCTAGCACTCTTGGAGGCTGAGGCGGGAGGATCGATCAAGGTCAGGAGTTCGAGACCAGCCTGAGCAAGAGCGAGACCCCGTCTCTACTAAAAATAGAAAGAAATTATCTGGCCAACTAAAAATATATATATAGAAAAAATTAGCTGGGCATGGTGGCGCATGCCTGTAGTCCCAGCTACTTGGTAGGCTGAGGCAGAAGGATCGCTTAAGCCCAAGGGTTTGAGGTTGCTGTGAGCTAGGCTGATGCCACAGCACTCACTCTAGCCCAGGCAACAGAGAGAGATTCTGTCTCCAAAGAAAATAAAAATAAAAGATATTTTCAATTCTCCATAGGTTTATTTGGATGTAACCCCATCATAAGTTGACAGGCATGCGTATTGAGATATGTAGACTTTTGGTACCAAATATTGGGATTACAAATCCACATGCATGAAGTATTTGGCCACCTAATACAAATGGGGAAAGCCAGCCAGCTATAAAACAAGAGAAAATCTCTTCTAAAGGAGGGTAGCCAGTACCCAGCTACAGATGTTTGCTGCCATGGAGAGAGGAAATCCACCATCGCCAAATCTTCTGACTCTTTGGGAGAAGCCAGAAACTCAGGTTTGCAGGAGAACTGTCACAATTTTTAAAAGTCGACAACTAAGACAATTTTTGAAAACTGTATGCAAATCTGGTCCACAGACCACCAGTTTGTGGCCTCTGCTTCCCGCACGACTCCCATTACTAAATACAGCGCACAGTGGAGCTCTGGTTACCCCTTGCAAAGAAGGCAGTGAGAAACTCAAATTGCACAGCTTGGGTCTCTGCTGTGTTTGAAGTCCTTATACTTCTCTCCTATAACAAATGCAGATGGGAGCCTATGAATAGGTGAAAAATCACAAGAAAATATCTTTAGGATAACATGAAAAAATGATTCAGGGATTGCATTAATTTTGCTGGACACACAGGGTAGATGTACAGGCAAAAGAAAATTCAGCATAAAGAGAAATATTATTGTTGGTACTTACCTCTGTTTCTCAGAACTGCCCATTAAGTAAGGGTAGGTTATTATAAAACATCATCATCATCATGATTTATAATCCATATTTACATAGCTATACATATGTGATTTATAATCTGCATTTAAATGATTTCTTATATATATACACACACACTATATTGTATACTCCTCCACTAATAAATAAAGTCATAAATAGCACAGCATACTTCAGAATTAATTGTGTATGGAAATTATTCATTTTACATCTAACAAGAAGTATTAAACTTAGTTGTCAAATTGGAATATTTCATGTAGCAGATACGTTAATAAAATCAACAACAAATTTTCAGACCAAAGAGACTGGAAGAAAGGAAATGGGATCTGAGAACATTTGTAAGTATTCAGACAATTGAACAATTGCTGTCAGCAGAAAGGCCTGGAAGTGAAGGTGTTATCTTCAGCCATAGCGAAGACTGTCAGGGCCAAGATTTCAGGAAGAAGAAGACTATGACATTGGGTGTAGGGGCCAAGGATTCAGGTAGTAGAAGCCTATGGACGTTGGTTGTGGAGTCAGGAGAGACCATCTGAGAGGGAGAGAAGGAAGCTGGAATATATCTCACCCAGGAAAAGAGTCCAGGGGCCTTAGGCAAGGCGGATGGTGATCTGGTACCATGTGAGCTCTTCACTTGGGGGGAATCTCTTGGCACCAAAGCTTTGAGTAATGTGACAGGTCCCTAAGGGCAAGTTGCAACATTGAGTGATCATAAATCCAGGAGGAAAACTCACTCAAGGATGACCTGAAGAAACAGCAGGCCAGTATTCCAGGCAGGCAATTGACCCTGCTCCAGGAAGAGCCAAGATCTCCTGCAAGAAGAGGGTAATCAGGTGGTTTGGAATCTCCAAAATGTAGGCAGCTCTGGGGACAGTGTATTTGCTAAGCACAAGGGCTTAGATTCCAACAGACCTTTTTGACCTCCTGTCTCTGCCACTTCTGCAGGCTATTAAGGACTTATTTTTCTTTTATGCAAAATGTGGGCAACTGTAATACTTACCTGAAAGGTGTATTTTGGGAATAATTAAGCTAATGCACATAAATTGCTTAGCAGAGTCCTCAGCATAAGCTCTGGTCTTAAAAAAAATATTTGTTGATTGGTCATTGATTATGGATTGGAAGTCTTATCTGTCATGCTCAGTGAGAGAACCAATTTGTAATTTCCTAAATGTCTTTAGATGAGGTTGAACCTGAAAAGAACAAAGGTTAAATAGCCTCATCAGCCAGAATAAAAATTTTCCATTAAAATCTATCTCTTCTAACCCCCAATATGATAGAGGGAGATACAAAATATATTGTCTAGTAAACTCTTCTTTGGGGTTCTCAATGAATAGGAGTGACATGGCAGTGATCACCATACAGTGAAAGATGGAAACTGTAAACACTAAGACAAATTTTGGCTCAATTTCAGCAGAATCTTTTAATAACCTGAGCTATCTTTAATGGTGATGAGTTCTGCATCACTGGCCACGGCTCCCTGCATGTGTTGTTATACAGGAAATTCCTCAATTGATAGAACCAATGGTTCTCAAACATTGCTCCAGACACCTATGGCCAAATCATAGCCCCGCAGCTATTTCTGTATATCTAAGATACAGAGTCCCAGGCTCTGCCTCCCATAGATTCTAACTCCGGTCTTTGGGGGCTCTGGGAATATGTGTTTATTTTATTTAATCTGCTCAAATAAATGTGCTGCACAGTAGAATTTAGGAAGAAGAAGGCTATGGACGTTGAGTGTTGGAAGATTTTGTTGGAAGACATAATCTTCTAGATAATGTCTTCCAACCTTACCTAAGTTCAAGAATTCATGGGCTATTTCTATATAACCAAAATGAATACATTTTTGAGCCAGTGAAGTTGAGCATTGAACATAACCAAAATGTAAACATTAATCAAACAATAAATATTCTTGAAGAACTCACTATATATAATATGCTACGTTAGGCATTGAAATGAAGACCTAATAGTGGATATGTCATTGAAATTAAATATTCTGGTAAAATAACTTTGGTTTGATTTAATTAGGTACTGAGCAACGAAATAAATATTAACCAACAGAGTTGTTTAGACCACTTGGCGTCCTGATTACTGTCAGTTCAGGGTGCTTCTAATTTATGAATGTAGAATATGCTTTGAAATTTCCCTTACTAAATTCTCAAAATAAAAATAATTTTAATTTATGTGAGTTTTTAGATTTAATTTTTAAAATATTGCTTACTTTTTAAAGTCAAAAATCACTGCTTTATTTTTGGATCTCTTTTTTTCTCTCTCGTCACTACCACTACTTTCTCCTTATTTTTTCACCCCTGTACTTGGAGAAACTGGAAGTGTGATTTGCAGATCATGCAAACTCTCTATCGCCTTCCATGGATGTCTTTTAGACTTTGGAACCTGCAGAACAAAACCTGGTCAGTACTGTATAAAAGAGAAGTACGTTAAAGGTAAGTCTTGACACTTAAAAAAAATTTTATTTAAAATGAGCACGGGCAAAATCCTTATAAAAGCAAACATTCATTGAATATTTACCACACACCAGATGCTATACTAAGAGCTTTACCACACCTGTAATGCTAGCAGTCTGGGAAGCCGAGGTGGGAGGACCACTTGAGATGAGGAGTTTGAGACTAGCCTGAGCAAGAATGAGACCCCATCTCTACTAAAAATAGAAAAACTTAGTCAGGTGTGGTGGCACACATCTGTAGTCCCAGCTATTCATGAGGCTGAGGCAGGAGGATAGCTTGAACCCAGGAGTTTGAGGTTTCTGTGAGCTAGGCTGACGCCATAGCACTCTAGCCCAGGCAACAGAGAGCAACTCTGTCTCAAAAAAAAAAAAAAAAAAGAGCTTTACCAGAACTACATTACACCAACAAAACTTTGGTATGAGCTGAATGGATCCTGTCACTATCCACATTTTAAAGATGATTTAAATGAGGCACAGAAAGAGTAAGTAAATTGCAAAAAACTACATAGCTAGTGAGTGTTGTAGCCAAGATTCAAATGTGGGTAGTTTGACTCCAGAGCACACGTTCCTAATGAGTCCCTATATTGCCTCTTTCACACCAGTCACATCCTCACAAAAAATTAATACACAATTTGCAGAGCCCTTCTACCCCTGGGGCGCTGTGCAGCTGCACAGGTTGCATGCCCGACAAGCTGGCCCTCTCCACATAAAAATCCAAATGATGAAACATTAGCAGAAAAGACAGAGAACCTTTTTTAAGTTTAAAAGAGAGGATGCCTTCTTAACATGCAAAATCCAGAAGTCATAAAGGAAAAGACAGATAAATTTTAATATATAAATATTTTAAAATTTACAAAATGAATAACTCCAAAATGTAAAAGATAAGGAGTTAACTGGGTGACAATATCTAGAACATAGATAACAGGAAAAAATATTAATATCTATCCAGAATAAAGAGAGAACTCCAAAAACAATTTTTAAAAAGGCTAACAATCAGGGGGAAAGAAACTTGTTGAAGGAAATTTGAAGGTTATTCTTAGAAGAGGAAATATAAATAACCTAAAAACATAAAAAGCTGCCGGGTGCCACGGCTAACGCCTGTAATCCTAGCACTCCGGGAGGCCGAGGCGGGAGGATCGCTCAAGGTCAGGAGTTCGAGACCAGCCTGATCAAGAGCAAGACACTGTCTCTACTAAAAAATAGAAAGAAATTAGCCAGACAACTAAAAATATATAGAAAAAAATAGCCAGGCATGGTGGTGCATGCCTGTAGTCCCAGCTACTTGGGAGGCTGAGGCAAGAGGATTGCTTAAGCCCAGGAGTTTGAGGTTGCTGTGAGCTAGGCTGATGCCATGGCACTCTAGCCCAGGCATCAGAGCAAGACTCTTCCTCAAAAAAAAAAATAAATAAATAAAATAAAAATAAAAATAAAAGACTGCTCAACCTTTTTAGTAAAAATCAAGCAAATGCAAATAAGAGAAATAATATATTTTTAACCCATCAGATTGGTAAAAAATATGTTTTATTGTATCAACAATTAGTGAAAGTATGGGGAAGTGGGAACACTCATACCTTTCCAATGACAGTTTAGATTGGTCCAGCATTTTTTCAATTTGTAAATTTCCATTAAAATGTTAAACATAGCCCTCTACAAAGCAATTCTATTTCTTGGTATCTGCTGTAGAAAAATATTTACATGTAACACCAAAAAGGCATGTATCAAGGTTATCATTGAAGCATGTGTTTAATAATAATATAATGGAAATGACCTAAATGTTCATATACAGTGGACTATTAATTAGACTATGTTATATTCAGGCCATGGGATGCTATGCAGCACTTAGAATGAACTAGATCCATTTGTTAACGTGGAAGAATCTAAAACATCATTAAGTGGGAAAAAAGTCAGTTGCTGACAGTATGTACAGTATGCCACTTAGGAATAAAAATCCACAAAGCAAAACTCTAAATTTTCATGTGGGCAAATAAAAAAAGAAAAAGAAAAAAACTCTAAATTTTCTGAGGAATTAGAAAGGAAGAATGAAAATTAGAGGAGATCAATGTTAGTTGGGAGAGAGGAAAAGAATCATGGGGTCACATCTCAAGACGTTTTAGTGTAAAGAGGGTTACTTGAGTTCTGTTCAATCTTTCTAGTGTAGGTCCCCCCTTCTAAGCTCTATGTTCCCTTTAACTCTCCCCTTTGCTAGTCATAGCCCTTCTTTTTTTTTTTTTTTTTCTTTTTCTTTTTCTTTGTTTTTTTTTTTTTTTTTTGAGACAGCGTCTTGCTCTGTCACTCCAGCTAGAGTGCAGTGGCATCATCATAGCTCACTGCAACCTCAAACTCCGGGACTCAAGTGATCCTCCTGCCTCAGCCTCCACTAGCTGGGACTACAGGTGCATGCCATCATGTCCAGCTAATTTTTTGTAGAGACAGGTTCTCGCTCTTGCGCAGGCTGGTCTCAAACTCCTGGCCTCAAGCAATCCTCCCACCTTGGCCTCCCAAAGTGCTAGGATTACAGGCGTGAGAGACCTTACACTTTTGAAAGTTTTATCAGTAGGGTTTCTCAATTTTCACACTATCTACATTTTGAGCAGGTGAGTTCATTGTTACAAAGGGCAGTCTTTTGTATAGTAAGATGTATAGCAGCATCCGTGGCCTCTACCAAGAGCAAGAGCCAGGAGCACCCCCCCCCAACTCCACCCTGCAGCCCTAACCAGTTGTGACAACAAAAATGTCTCTGGGTATTATCTAATATCCTGGGAAAGGGAGAGCAAAATCTTCCCCAGTTGAGAAGCCACTGTTTTCTCAAGTTCCCAATCATCACATGTTTTGCTGTCTTTGGGGAAATTGCTCCTTTTGTCCTCCTCCATACAACTAAAACTCGGGGTAATAGGATTACAGGAAATTAATGTCACCTATTTTGCACTTTTGAGCATTTTTTGCATTTTCTCCAGTGAACATGCATTACTTCTTCAATTAAATGAAGTCATGGATAAATCTCTATGTCTGAGAAGTACTTTTAACACATCTAAATAATCCTAAATGATCCCTCTGTGGATTTTGGCCTTTGAATAACTCACAACCTGTGTAAAACTGGAGGATGATTATCAGGAAACTTCCAAACAGCTAACACTTCAGATGTTTCTACAATTGCATGGCTTTTATAATCTGAGTTTGAAAGCCTTTTTTGTTTTACAATTTCAAAGCTTGTGTATGCAACGTACCCCAGTAAAATAGTTTAAGTGGGAGTTCTTAAAACTAAGACGATGAAAGGAGGCATTCTTAATGGTAAAAACTTTAGATTTGCATCTTGATAAACCTGGAGTTTTTACTTTGTCTTTTTTTTTTTAACCTGTTAGTTATCTGAAGCAAATGAAGGCCACATAGATGGTACCTCCCAAGAGAGCCTCCTACCTATACCTCTCTTCTTTTTTTCAGGAGGCATTGAATGGTATTCAGCTAAAGGCTGCACAGAGAACACAACAGAGTGCTTCCAGAATATTGAGAGATCTTATGGAATCTACTCCACTCACTGTTGCCATAGTCCTTTGTGCAATTTCTGAGGCAGTGGCCCATATCCGGAGTGCTTGACCGATCAATCAGTCTCAAAGCTGCACCTGGTTACCACAAGATGTCAGCCATCATCAATTAGCCCTCTCCAAAAACCTCAGACCTTTGTAGGACATAGGGGTTATTATCCGAAATTGACTCTGGTTTTCAAGGTGCCCAACGCCTTCCCCACCACCTCCAACTCATCTCAGAAACATCCCTTTCAGCACCGTTTCTCTCCTCTCCTCTTTCTGGTTCATTCTCCTTCCTGCTGCCTGTGATGTCAAGGAACAAGGAAACCACGTACTTCTTTCTACTTTATCTAGTTCCTCATTTACCGAGACAGGAACTCAGGAGGGAGATAGGAGCATTGCCTCAGGCTTAGAATAGCAAACTGCTCTTATCTTCTGGGCTGACGTCCTTTGATCATTCTCTCCGCCTTGCAATTACAAGCCCTGGTCCATTTGCAGACAGCCAGGCTGTGGCCCTCAGGCTTCAAGGGGGGGTCCTTTTGCAGACATCTCTGATTGGTGGAATGTCCCCCTCAAGGTCGAGCAGCTTTGCTCTTCGGCAAAGTCCTGTCCCACTCCTGGGGTTCCCATGTCTCGACCCTAACCCTCAACAGCCTTTCTCTGTAGTCTCAGGAGTCTGAAAATTCAAAAGGTAAATAATAAATGTCACTAAAACCTTCTTGTCTTTTTCTCAGGACTTAAGACAGCATCTCACATGGTAAGCCCTCAACAAATGCTTTTCTATAAGCTTTGAAGATAAAACGAGAAAAATTAGCATTTAAAAAAACTCAAGAAAACTAGATTTTTCTCTCCACACTCATTTCACCTACATGTCTTAAACCATATCTCTGAACGTAGGAAAAAAACTTCTTAATCCTGAGATCTAAATCCAGTTGCCCTTATTCTGTCACATCTTGCATCAGCCACATTGGTAAACGGCGGTTACCTCAGATCAGTGAATTTCATAGAAATTTAACTTTTTAAAAAATGTAATATTTATTTAATATCATAGGGGGGAAAAAAATGACAAGATCACGTAATGACTAACTTCAGAGTGCATCCCAAGCCTAATTCACAATCCAGGTGATGTCATGAGACGAGAACTAGGAAACAGGTGCAAATTTTGATGTCACTCACTAGCCATTGGCCTTGGCAAGCCCGTTGGCCTCTCTGCACCTCTTTCTCCTCATGAATAAATTGAAGAGGATTGGATCACTCAGTCTCTTAGATTCCCTCAAGTTCTAATGTATTATGACTCAACATTTTTTTTTTTTGAGACAGAGTCTCACTCTGTTGCCCGGGCTAGAGTGCCGTGGCGTCAGCCTAGCTCACAGCAACCTCAAATTCCTGGGCTCACGCGATCCTCCTGCCTCAGCCTCCCGAGTAGCTGGGACTACAGGCATGTGCCACCATGCCTGGCTAATTTTTTCTATATATATATTTTTAGCTGTCCATATAATTTCTTTCTATTTTTAGTAGAGACAGGATCTCAATCTTGCTCAGGCTGGTCTCGAACTCCTGAGCTCAAAGAATCCTCCCACCTTGGCCTCCCAGAGTGCTAGGATTACAGGCGTGAGCCACTGCGCCCGGCCATGACTCAACATTGACTAAGACTTTTTGTTGTTGTTTTCTTAGATTAAAAATAACATTCAGTGCTGAACATGGCCCACAAGGGAGGCCCTGATTAGACAATGGATGTGGACCCAGTGCTATATAATCCAGGAAAATGAGAGGATAAATGCAAGCCATGAGCCCAGTGACTGTCACTGCAGCTTACCTACATGCCAATTTGACCCAACAGTCACCATGGAAACAAAAATAACTTGGACAACCTTGGTGTTGCAGGCTCAATTGTGCCCCTCTCTTCCCACCTCAAAGAGGTCCACATTCTAATTCCTGGAACCTGTGAATCTGTTACCTTCCTTGGCAAAAAAGATTTTGCAGATGTGCTTAAATTAAGAATTTGAGAATAGGAGATTATCCTGGGTTACTTGGGTAGGCCCAATGTAACCACAGGGTCTTTAGAAGAAGGAGATATGAGGGTCAGAGAGAGGAGATGTGATGATATCAGCAGAGGTCACAGATTTGAAGATGTCACACTGCTGGCTTTGAAGATGGAGGAAGTGATCGCAAGCCAAGGATTTTGGGCAGCCTCTAGGAGCTGGAAAAGGCAAGGAAGCAGCTTCTCCTCTGGAGTTTGCAGAAGGAATGCAGCCCAGCTGACACATTTTAGACTTCCGACCTCCAGAAATATAAGATAATACATTTGCTTTCTTTAAATGTGGTCATGTATTACAGCAGCCATGGGAAGTAGATGCACTTGGTCATGCAGGGGATGGTGTGACATTTCCCCTCCCCCAAGGCTGACACATGCAATACTTGATTTTCTTGGGTTCTGGTTTCAAGAGAGGTACCTCAGTGTCACGTTGTCCTCCTTTCGTTCTCACAATTTCTCAGTCATAATCTCCCCCGAAACACACAGATGGCCTACAGACATGCAGTCACATCTTTTCAGCTGACACCTCCCACTCAAGACCCTCTCCATTCAAGATTTCTTTAGCTAACAAATTTATTCTGTTCAAGCCCTTCACACCCAAAGACAAAGTGAAATCAGATTAGCCTGAATGTAATTTATAAGACATCAGACTGACAGCCAGTGGATCCAAGAACCTCCCTTGATCCTCTGAATACCAGGTTGGCTTCTTTGTTGGGTACATTTTTTTCTTGCAACTGAAATAGAAGTCTTGGTGCTTAATGCCTCCTAATTTATTTAAAGGAAAGGTCTCTGCAGTCAATAAATTGGGGGCATCCGGAGGGTGTGGCAGGGAAGAGACTGAAATGATTCTATTCACCAAGGAGGGACACAACATTTGCCTGCTGGCACTCGGTCATGCCTTCTGAAGTTCCAGGGAGCACGCTTTTTATAACTGAGAGAGCCATGGCTGGTTCCCCCACCGAAGTGATGAGGAGTATGGAGTCCCCATAGCTGATAGGTGGGAGAAAGGGAACTTTTGGTGATTCTCACTCCTTCACAAATGCCATCCCTTGAGAGAACCGCATGAGTGGGCAAGAAGCTGAGCCTCTGGGATGTTGCTACTCTGGCTCCTTAGCACCTGTTTCAAGTCTCTGAGAAATAAGACTCGGGGGGTTTTGAATGAAGCCCCAGAGCCAAGAAATAGAAGGAAATGAGATGGTTGATGATTGACCTCTGAGCTTCACAAGCAACTCTGAGTCTAAGTGAGGAATTTGGACAGAAAGAAATAGTCAAATAATGATGGGAAAAAGAAGTCTGGAGACCTGAATGTTGCAAGCTAAGTAAATAGGGAGCCACCTATTAGTTCTCGATTGTCTGCAGTAGAACACTTCACATGCTAATACCTTTATGGCTAAAACTGCCAGCTAGTGTACAGTGTTGGCAATATAGGAAAACAGCCCCATCTTAGAGGAGATGTGGGGCCATCTCAGCATGGGCTGTCTGCTCACAGTAGCTCATACTCTCTCTCTGCAGTGACTGCAATTCCTGAAAGTGAAGGCAGTAGAGGTGGCTGTACCTGTTGATGGACACATATTCCTTATCTGGCACATTTCATTGATCTTTGTAGATTATAAGTAATGCTACAACCTCCTTTGGTTGAACGTCAAATCCTAATTCTCCAATTAGCAGGACAAATATAGAAAGATAGGTCTACAGTCTATCCACCTGTAACTTCCTGGCATAGGTATATTTTCTGCCTTCTTATCCCCACACACTCTGAATAAAGTTAATAAATCTGCCATCAGAAATTATTGTGTACAATGGAATGTCCAGGCAGAGCTGTAACTAGCAATTTTGATGCCAGGGCTGGCATAAATCATGCCAGCAAATTGACTTTGTGATTCATATCTCGGCTCACATATGGGTGCTATTGATAATGCTTTCCATCTGGTAGCTTCCTATTTTAACTAATTATTCTTGCTAACTAGGTGTTAAACTTGGTGATACTATAAGCATGTGCTGTTGAATTAATTGCATAACTGTTTTAAAAACTGGCACACTATAAGTTTCGGAGCCCTGGGGCAAAAGCACAGAGGCTGGGTCTAGTTACAGCTCTGGTTATGGAGAGAGGAGAGAGAAAGCAGAGGTAGGCAATGATGGGAGAAATTTGAAGCATGTAGCACATCACTGATTTAATGAACATTTATTAAGCAATTCTTGCGTGTCAGGTATTAGGGAGCTGATGAAGATGCAACAGTGAATAATTTAGATGTTCGTGCAGTTAGCTTCTGGTGTTGGGAAAGATACCACAAAAATTAGCATTTTATAAAGTGATGAAATAAGTCTGTGCTATGAATAAGTACAGGGTAGCATATGAGGCTTAAAAGGGAGGTACCTACCCCTGTGCTGGTCATAAAAGGCTCTCAAAGGAAGTAGTGTCTAAGCCAAAATCAGGAAGATAGAAATTAGCCAGTTGGGAGATTGGAAGGAAAAGCTTCTATGACTTGCAGACCACAATATCCAGATATCTGGTCAAACATTATTCAGATGTCTCTGTAAAGGTTTTTTTTTTAGATGAGATTAACATTGAAATCAGTGGACTTTGTGTAAAGCAGATTAGCTGCCATAAGGTGGGTGGACCGCATCCAATCAGAGAAAAATGACTGCCCTGCCCTGAGGAGGAAGGCATTCTCCTAAAAGACTGCCTTCAGACTTGAACTTGACTCTTCTCTGAGTCTCCAACCTGCCTGCCTACCCTGCAGACTCTGGGCTTGCCAACCTCCACAACCATGCCAGCCAATTCCTTAGAATAAATCTCTCTCTATATATACACATCCTATAGGTCCTATCTCTCTAGAGAAGCCTGATATAGATTCTAAATAGAGGGGTCAGCCTATGCCAGGGCTTTTGAGGCATAAGAGAATCTTAGTATGCCTGGTGTCCAGATTGAGAGACTAAGACCGTGCTGAGCTGAAAAAGAAAATTCTTATTTGCCTGAACAAGCTGACTTTCTGTTGCTTGAGATCCAAGGTCCACATTACTACAGAACCTCCTTGAACTATTCAAAAAACTCGGTGGATGAACAGCTTTGTGTTTTATAAAGGTCACAGTGGCTTCATCTGGGAAAATGGTTGGGACTGAGACAAAGAGAGCGTTTAGACATTTGCAGCAAGCCAGATGAGAAATAGTGGTGGTCTGGGTTAGGAAAATGGCAGTGGGCATAATTCTTGCAGGTACTACATGCAAGAACCCTGCTAAGTACCAAGCGTATAGCAGTGAACAAGTTCTTGCTCTTAGAGATGTTACCTGGTAGTGGAAGAATGAAACAACAAATAATAAATAACCTAATTTCTGAAAGCAAATGCTACAGAAATGAAATTAGGCAGGTTAAGGTGATGATGGGTGCTCTGTTTTAGATAGGATGGACAGAGCAAGGTGTCTCTGAGCAGAGAACTAAGAGGGGAGGGGTGGAAAGGTAACTCATCCACCTTGTGACCCCTGCAGGCAGCAGGGGCTTCAGTGCTCTCTTCAAAGTAAGTCTGAGACGCTGATTAGATGCCCATATGAAGATGGCTGATATGTGATAGAAGTTTGAAGCCAAGGGGAGAGATCTGGCTGAAGAGAGAGAAAGTTGGGATCCATCAGCAAATTTACCCTTTGAAATGCCTTTGAACTGAACAAGACTACCTAAGGAATGGGTGTAGAAACAGAGAGGGTGTAGGACTCAGCCCTGGGGCCCAGCAAAATGTAGAAGCAGAACGAAAGAAGATAGTTCTAGTCTCTGCATTGGGGAGGTCCACTACATAGAGGCTGGAAGAGATGTTAAAAGAGCCTTCCCATAGAATCTGCCACAGCAGCTGAAGTGGTTTATAGAAAAAGGTGATTGGAAGTAAGACCAAGGAGCAGAGTCCAATGTGTTGGGTGTTAGTACCCAGGGAAATGACTCTCGGCATTTGGACATCTGGGTTTAAAGCTTAACAGGGAAATCTTGGCTGGAGATAGATTCAGGCATCCAGCGCACAGGTGCAAAAACTGAGGTCAGTATGAAGAGTGAAAGAGAGCAGAGACCCAGGCAGAACTTTTAGAAGGCTATACAGTGAATGGGGTGGGTAGAAAATGAGAAAGAAATCTGTGAAGGATCAAGTCCAGATTATTGCAAAAAAAGAAACATATTGAGACGTAGCATATGCAAAAGTGCTATACTTCAAGAACGGAGGATTTAGAGCTTAAAAAAAAACAAAGCTAGAAGTCTTATTCCACCATTTACCAATTTTGTGACTCCAAACCAATAACCCAACTTTTTGGACTTTAATTTCCTTATTTGTAAAACAGAGTCAGGAGTATCTACTTCTCTGGACCTTGCAGAGTGGTACATGATCAGTGTTCATCACCTAATTCTCTTCTTGCTTCCTCTCTGCCTTGAAGTTTTAATCAAGAAAACAGGGCAGGATAGACTAAATAGCAATACTGAAAATGGGAGCATCCAGTGGGGTGAGGCTACAGTGGGTGAGTGGAACACATATGGCCTTTTGGTAAGGGTGGAGTTCAGATCTGTGTTTCTCAGACTTTCAGAGACATTAGACCAGCCAGGGCAGCTTAATAAAATGCAAGTTTTCAAGACCCACCCCTGGGTAGTCATTAGGTTGGGCATGGAGCCAGGTGATTTTGCTACAAGTGGTGCTCAGACCACATGTTGAAGAGACACTATAGAAACAACACGAGAAAAACAGTCCAAAGCGTTCTAGGGATGAGATGTATTAATAGGAATATACTTGGATTTATGATCTAGTCAATTTAATCATAAGGGTCATGTGAAAAGTCACCACACATAAAAGAGAACACAGACCCAAAAATGAACTCTGGAATTGTGGGCAACAATGAGAAAGGATTGAGCGCACACACAGCCTTGGTTTTAAAGATCACCATTTTATTTTATGACTGGGAAGGATCATAGAAGAAGAAAAAGCCATAGAGAGAGAGGCAGACACATCCCTGGGAAGGAGAGTGAAAGAGAACTGGAGAGAAAGGGAGAAGAGGAGTGCCTTAGGAAAATACATTGCTCCAAAGAGTGAGTAACCCTGGGCAAGGACTTAATGTCACTCCCCTCCCTTTCATCGCCTGGAAAAGACAGGGTGGTTAATCATCCGTGAGATCTTTGCAAGCACCAACTTCCCATGGTTCTCAGGAGTGGGGGCTGTGGAGTGTGAGGGGAACAGTCCATGAACTTGATGGGAAAGAATAAAATTATTCTTTTATTTTCACTCATCTCTAACTGAAATTTCACTTTTCCTTGGATAATAAGTAAAAGCAGCAGGTCATAATCGTGTTAGAAGTAACTGTGACTTTGGTACCAAAAAAATAGCAATACTTTCATGTCATATCACACTTGTGCAGGTATCTCCAAATATCTTTTTTTTTTCTTTTTTTATTTTAATAGATTTAGGGGGTAAAAGTTGAATTCCATTACACGTGTATATTGCATAACGATGAAGTCTGGGCTTTTGTACCAATCATTGGAACCCCATAGGTAATTTTTCATCCTTCAACCCCTCCCACCCTCCCTCCTTTTGAATTTTCAGTGTCCTTTATACCACTCTGTGTGTCCTTGTGTGGTCATAGTTTAGCTTCCACTTATAA
Organism: Varecia variegata; assembly: GCA_028533085.1. Lineage (NCBI taxonomy): Eukaryota > Metazoa > Chordata > Mammalia > Primates > Lemuridae > Varecia > Varecia variegata. The sequence continues at coordinate 71,028,175 of CM052443.1, forward strand.
ATGAGAATTTGTGGCATTTATTTTTCTGTTCCTACGTTATATCACTTAGGATAATTGCCTCTAATTCCATCCAAGTTGCTGAAAAAGCCACTATTTCATTCCTTCTTATAGTTGAATAGTACTTCGTGGTGTATATCTACCACGTTTTCTTTATCAACTCATGGGGTCAATGGGCACTTAGGTTGATTTCACATCTCTGAGATTGTGAATTGTGCAACAGCCTCCTCCTCGCGATGCCCTGAGTGCCTCTGCCATCTGGTGACCAACAGTGGTAACTGCAGCCTACAGTTGCACCTGACGGCTCTCTTTCCTGAACCCATCAAGCCAGGGTGCTCTACCTACTATCTCTTTAGGTCTCCGTGTTCCGTTTGAAGTTATGCAGAGGCAACAGCCTGGACTTATCAAAACATATGCCAAATGGTCTTTGCAGCAAGTAAAGAAATCAAAACCTGTAATAGTGCCTGTGGAGCAAGTTTGAAGTCCGACAGACAGCAACAAAGTATGATTTAGGATGAAAAAGGATATACCAGTGACTATGTTTAAACCAGAAATAGCTCAAAAAAGTTTATGGATCTCTTTTATATTCTAATCTCAAAATAATTCTATCTCTACCTAAACAGAATAAATTCCCAGAGATGGATTGGCATAATGTGGTCTGAATCACCACCTCCAAGAAAAAAGAGATCTAATGTAATCAACCTGCCACCAGGCAGCTGGCTGATATCCTCCAGGGATTGTCCCTCCTCTTCCCATTGCAGAGCTCAGTGTCATACTGTCATTCCCTGATATTAACATGTTGGACATGCAGCATGGGCAATAGACAGTAGCTCAGCCTCAGTGAGAGTCAGTTCATTCTGTTGGGCCAATGCAGAGCCTCCATCCCTACCAATACAGCTGCTCCATTCATGAGCCCCCTGGTCAAGCACTGGGTGGCCAGGGAGTGATATTGGCTGGTATTCACTGGGTAAGACCTCTCGTCCCGGTTATTGAGGATGTTCTCTGCAGCAGATGCTCTGTCACACTCTGCCTACTTCTATAGATGCACCCTGTTTAGTCTGTCTGGACTGCTGTAACAAACTACCATAAGCTGGCTGGCTTACAGATAGGAGAAATTTATTTCTTAAAGTTCTAGAGGGTTAGGAAGGCTAAGTCACCAGCAAGTTCAGTGTCTAGTGAGGGCTTGCTCTCTTGTTGATAAATATTGCCTTCTCTCTGCATCCTAACATGATGAAAGGAGCTACCTAGTTCTTCAAGGTTTCTTTTATAAAGGCTTTAATCCCATTCATGACCTAATCCTCTCCCAAAGGCCCTACCTTCTGATACCATCTCCTGGGGGGTTAGGTTTTAACATATGAATGTGGGGATAACACAAACATTCAGAACATAGTAATCCACATGTCTCTAATCTTCTAATATTCCCAGTTTCTCCCCCAGCCAACTAACCAATCTGCCTCCACCAACATACAGATATGTATATCTGTATCTCTGGCCACTTCTTCCATACAAAGTGAACAACCAAGTATACCAGCTGTAGCTCTATCCACTGAGAGGATTTCCTCCTCACTTTGTCCTTGAGGGTCAATATTAAATGAGACCATCATGTGGCAACTGTACCTTTTCTTCTTCCTCCAATATACCAAGCCAAACCACCTGTGAACCAGATACAAGAGTTTTCCTCTTCCACCACTGGATCACCCAGAAGCTGCTGTGAGGCCATGTGCATGTATCAAGGAAGAAGCACTTGTGCCCCATAGGTGACATGCCCTCTGGACCCACTTGATCCTTATGAACCAGTCTTCAACATACAGTGGATTGTGGCAGCTCCTTAGGATTCAGTGGTTATGACAATGCCCAGTCCATGGTGAGCAACTCCGTTCTCACAGTCACAGGATATCTTATGGTCACGTACTCAGTCTCTACAATGGTGCAGTAGCCCTCACCAAGCTTCTTTTCAACCTCTGATGAGTGGTTCTCTGCATCAGAAGGTATGGCTATGTCCAGACACCTATGGGTCTGTGCTGTGCCTTTCCTGTTAGAGCTTGTCAGAGACTAGGCAGCATCCTTTCCACCATAGATACATCTAGCACAATTGGATCTGCTGGGTCATTTAGCACAGGTTTCAGGGCAGACTGAAACACAACCTGAACCTGCTATAAAGTCCTTTCTTGCTCTGGTCTCCGCTTAAAATTGGCTATACCAAAATTCAAAGAGGCTCAACAATCACTGAGCCTCTTTGTGGTGAAGGGTACAAGATGCCATAATTAGTTTCTCTCCTTAAAGGAGATGTCTCAACTACCCCTGACAATTGGACTCCTAATAATTTCACCAATATGGCAACCCCCTGAACCTTTTTCATTTTATCTTGCATCCTTTAGACTCCATATGTCTAACCAGAGCATCTACAATATTTGCTACTTTCTGTCCCCAGATCCAATTAACATGATATCAATGGTATAATGGACCAGCATGAAATGCTGCAAAATGTCAAGATGATCAAAGATCAAGGAAATTATTTTATGTCAGAGATCAAGAGAGTTAATATAGCCTTGAGCCAATTCAGTGAACATACACTGCTGTCTGTCCCACATTAATGTGAACTCTTTTGATCACCTTTACTGACAGAATTGAAAAATGTCTTCTCCGGACCAATAACCAAATACCAAGTGCCAGATCTGTTATGGTAAAAACGCCACATACAGTGCATCAGCTATAGCTGGGGCTACTATTTTTGTAACTCTATAGTAGTTCTCCTTTATTACTGCAGTCGATCTGGATTTTATAGGGCTCATGCAGTTGAACTGAATAAGAATATAATGGGGACCCTTTACAAATCTGAGCTCAGGTCCTGTATCCAACAGCCCTGGACACAGCCCATATGGAAACTTCCCTGGCATGTAGTTCTATTTGGGGAAGAACTAGAGAAATTTATATTGTGCATTCTCACTGGAGGGTTGTAGAATCCTCCAAGGACTCATGCTCCCCTCTAAGTGATGGACTTTGGGTCTGAGAATTACTCAAATATGAAAACTAGGGTAGAGATAATTTATAGTGGTAACTGACATCAGCCTTTTGCTCATCTATTTTTAGTTTTTTCTGGTTATAAGTCAAGCATCACCCTAGTTGGTGACCCATCTGTCTCACCTCTAAGAACACAGTGCTCTATGAACCATCACTCTAGACCCCTGAAGGTCAAGGTGCTCTGTTTGACAGTCCTCTCCTACTGTTAATTATGATCATTATATATACCATGCATCTGATGCTTAAGTGATGCCCCTGGGCTCTCTTATTCTGAAATCTTACAGTCCCCATTGGCACCAGAGAGGTCAGTTCTACAACAGCCCCAACCTCCAGAGGACAGCCACCACTGAGTTATCAATGATTCCAGTGCCCCTCGCTAGCACATTGCTTATCACTTTTGATAAAGGAGGACTTTTCGGGCCCTCTTTGAAAATCTGGTCATCAATAAATGGTCTTATGCAATAAATCCATTCTACCTGCCCTCCTCTCTGAGCCTACTGACCTTTCCTCTATACATGTCCACCTTATTTGCCAAAGGTCATCATCACGTTCAAGTTTCAAGGAGCCATCTCAGCAGCACATTGGACCGGTTCAGGTTTCCTTGCTGAGACATTTAATCCCAAGTCATGGGAGAGTGTCAGTGTTATTCCACTCTCCTGTCCAGCTTTAGATTTTGCTCCCCCACCAAAACCATTCCTGACCAAAATGTTTTGGATAACTGGAAGATAGATAGCAGTGCAACATCCAGGTATGAGATACGGAGCCCTCCCGACTACCAAGAGCAGAGCTGTGTGAAGAGGCACAACATTCCCATGAGTCACGTTGCCCTGCAGATTACCAAAGACGACCTCGCCACACTGGATCATGTACTAAGTATGGATGAAAGCAATCTGAGAGACTTGGATAGGAAAAAAGAAATCAAGTTAAAAACTACAAAGCTAAATTGGACTACCTGGGAGCTATGATCCACAAAAACTTATTACTGAAGATCCCCATTATAGGAATGATTCCGACTTTGAGACCATGTACCAGCGATTTTGTCAAGTGCACAGAGCATTCTTGCAGAAGGCCCATTGAGACTGGGTCCATGCCCTGCTGCAGCCAACGGCGACTAGACCCCACCCTGAGGCTCTGCATTTCCCAGTGTGTGGAAGTGTGGCAATGCTCCATAGCCCAAGTTCCTAGCTCTTTCTTCAACTGACTTACTGTGTCTTAGCTAAAGAAATAATTATAGATGGAAATCAGTTGTGTTTGGCAGAAGAATGAATAAAAATCTTTGATTCGGACAGTTTATAAGGTATATTAAGCATTCTTAGACTAGTTGAACCTTTCACTTTGCCCCAATTACAAAAATAGTGGAACAAACAACATATAAAACAACAAAATAAACCATAAGAAAGTAAAACATCACTTGAAGGTCCTGGTCACCATCTGAGCCTGTTGAGACTTAGATAATCTAGTATACCTCTTTTTTTTTTTTTTTTTTTTTTTGAGACAGAGTCTCGCTTTGTTGCCCAGGCTACAGTGAGTGCCGTAGCGTCAGCCTAGCTCACAGCAACCTCAAACTCCTGGCCTTAAGCGATCCTACTGCCTCAGCCTCCCAAGTAGCTGGGACTACAGGCATGTGCCACCATGCCTGGCTAATTTTTTTTTTCTATATGTATTTTTAGTTGGCCAGATAATTTCTTTCTATTTTTAGTAGAGACGGGGTCTCGCTCATTGCTCAGGCTGGTCTCGAACTCCTGACCTTGAGCGATCCACCCGCCTCGGCCTCCCAGAGTGCTAGGATTACAGGCGTGATCTAGTATACCTCTTGAGGAAATTTGTGGACAGCTTGATGAAGGACAGGGGCCCTCTGCTCCCCTGTGCTACCTCTCTCTTTTGCCCCAGGGGCCTTTCACTGAGTGACAATAGCCCTCTCCACAGGCGCTTACAGTCTAGACCAGAAGTGTTTTAGTTCACACACACTCATGGTGTACACTTGTATATTTAAAAGATAGGAAAGAGAGAAAGATTTATGGAATCAATATTTAGGACCTTAAATACTTCTTGACTTTTGTCTAGTTTATATCATGAGGAGGTCAGCTTCTTTGCTCCCATTTGAACGACATTGCTTCTGATAATTATATTCAGAAAGAAGGACACTTGTATGCTGGTTTATCAATAGTCATTTGAGGAATATGTCTATTTTTATATGCACGTGTAACCCAAATGTTAACTATAAATTGGCTTAGGTGGGAAAAATAATTTTAAAAATTGGAAAAATTTCTATTATGTTGGCATCCTTAAATATTGATACATTAATAAGTATTATTTCATCAGCATTAATATTATATTAAGTATGGAATGTCCTATTTCCTTAAGTACTAAGTTTAACAGTTGATATCTCTGACATTTCACTTTGACATTTCTTGTTTTGTTTTTATTGTGAAGGTGCATCCTCAGTCTTTCAAATGCACATTTTGGCTTGTGATTATCTTTCAAAAATCTTTTAAAGCAATTTTTGTGAAACCATGGATAAGTCAAAAATTCAGGTTATTTTTGAATATGAGTTCCATCATGGAACCAATGCAGTGCAGACAGCTCAAAATATCAACGAAGCATTTGGGAAGAATGTGGTTAATGGACACACAGTATGTCGATGGTTTGAGAAGTTGCATTCTGGTGATTTTAATCTTGAAAATGAGCCATGTGGGTGACCTAACACCAAAGTCAATAATGATGAGTTGAAAGCTGTAGTGGAAGTGAATCCATCTCGACCTATGCATGAATTAGCAGCAAGGTTTGACATTACTATTCCAACAATATTGGACCATTTGAAACAAATGAGCAAGGTAAAGAAGCTAGAAAGATGGATACCACATGAATTAAACAAGCATCAGAAGAGAAATTGTCTCGAAGCTTGCCTTTCTTTGCTGTCACAACATAAAGGCAAACCATTTCTATACCATATTGTTACATGTGATGAAAAATGGACTCTTTTTGACAATCACAAGTGTTTGGCACAATGGGTGGATAAAGATGAAGTGCCCAAACACAGTCCAAAACCAAATATTCCTCAAAAAAAAGCTAATGGTGTCTGTTTGGTGGTCCAGCACTGGTATTATCCACTACAGCTTCATGAAATCTGGTCAATTGATTACAGCGGATGTCTACTGCAACCAACTGGACAAAATGATGAAGATGCTTGTGATTAAGCAGCCGAGATTGGTCAATAGAGACAGATCAATCCTTTTGTAAGACCACATGTTACAAAAAACAACGTTGCTCAAACTACAGAAGATGGACTTGGAAACTCTCTGTCATCCACCGTATTCACCAGACCTTGCACCAACTGACTATCACTTCTTCCAGGCTTTGGACCACTTCTTGCAAGGAAAAATATTCAATTCTCAACAAGCTGTGGAAAACACCTTTTGAAATTTCATCACCACTCACTCTCCAGGCTTCTTTGCTGCTGGCATAAATGAGCTGCCATTAAGATGTCAAAACTGTGTTGATAGTTTAGGCACATACTTTGGTTAATTGTGCTGCTTCTTGTTTGAGATATAATAAACTATGCTTTTGATTTGAAATCAGACATTTCATACTTAACGACCTAATACATCCATAGGCAAATATAGGTAATTTTCATGTACTGCGAGATAATTAATGTCAAATTCATATGGATATGTGTCAGAAAAGATTGTTTTCAAAATAAACTGGGGAGTTATTAAAACACAACTGAGATTTAAGAGGAAAGAAAAAAAACAGTGCATCAACAAGACAGTTCCTCTCCTGATTCCTCCAGCACCTCCTGAAAAGGGTGCAAAACACCTCTTGGAATTGTCCCCCTGAGGGACAGGAGGCTGGAGCATCTGCTCACTGCTCCCATCACCGACTGGTTGAGGACTACCACTGGGGCCACTAACCGCCCACACTTCCTGGCAGGGTCCCCTTTCAATATTAATTAAACTAATAATCTAAATGGTAAAACCTCATGAATTCGCAGCACCTTGGACACAAATTCTTTCTTTAACCCAAAAGATCCTCATAATCATAGGCTTATAGATAATATTCATGAAGTTTTTGGGTTTTGTTATTTAAGATTTACTCATGGCAGCACTACCTACGGACTACATAAGTTCAACGAAATAGATCATTTTAAAGCCTCTTTTCAGCTTTTTTTATAAGTCTAGAAAGCCTAGAAAACCAGGGTAGAAACTTTAGTGAATTTTTAGCAAGATTAAATGTATATACCATTTTACTAAGATTTCAATAGGTCTTTTATATCTTAACCTTATTGTCTAAACTGTTAATTATCTTGGCACTGAACTTGAGAATTCACAAGGTTGTTCCTGTATGAATTTCAGGGTTATTGAATGCTATAGTGAAAAACACAACATGAGCATGCAATAGTCATAAATACTCCCTTCATCACACAGTCCCATTTAATAATATATTTGAAAGGATTTGACTGTTAGACAACAATCATAAAAACTATATTGAAAACTGATGAGACTACCAGGCATGGTGGCTTATGCCTGTAATTTCAGCACTTTGGGAGGCCAAAGTGGAAGGATCTCTTGAGCCCAGGAGTTTAAGATCAGCCTGGGCAACATAGCAAGACCTCATCTCTATAAAAAATTCAAAAATTAGCTAGACATGGTAGCATGTGCCTGTAATCCCAGCTACTCAGGAGACTGAGGCAGAAGCCCAGGAGTTCAAGGCTGCAGTGAATTATGATGATGCCACTGAACTCTAGCCTGAGTACAGAGTGAGACACTTTCTCTAAAAAATAAATAAATAAATAAAAATAATGAGAAATATGAATAGTATTCATAGAAGATAGAGATGAAGCATTTGTGTATATACATGATCATGAAATTCTCTTGGTTAAAAACCAAAGTCATTATATGCCTGCCTCTTGGTAGATACAAAAAGTAAGAGTATTACCTGGATCAGATCATTGGGAAAACATGAAAAAAATAAAACTATCTGGCAAAGAGGCCTGATGCTATGGATATAGAGACATGTTCCCTCTGAAGTAATTTCATACACCTTCCCAGTTCTCTAGCAGTTACCACTCTATCTCTTTCTTGCTGGAGAAACTGTAGCTTTAGGCTTTTGAAGCCACATCCCTGGCCATGACTTCTAGAAGGGTCCTTCCCCTTAAATCATATAACTTTCCTCTCGGCAAGACTTCAGATCTACCTTTTTTGCAATCCAAGCATCTCAGTGACTTAATAATAGAGCACATAAGATGCTACCAACCCCAGGTTTGAGCATTTCACTTCAGGTTGGTAAAAGGTCTGCTGTTTGATCCAATTTAAGAGATGATTCCTCCGTGGAGGTCCTAAGAGGCAGCAGGATGTAAAACAAAGAATGTAGATTTGGCCATTAGGCACATGTGAATTTGATTCCTAACTCACAGAGCAGCCCTGGGAAATAATTTACACTCTTTGAACTGCTATTAGCTACTATAATGGCCACATATCAGGGCTAGGTCCTAAATAATTTGTAAGAGTTCCTGTACATATTGTCCATTCAATAAATAGCAGCATATTATGGGGCTGAAAGTGTGGGCTCTAGAGTTCTTAAGATGTTGTGTGATCTTACTGGTTACATGATCTTAGGTAAATTATTAACTTCCCCATGCCTCAATTTCCTTATCTGTAAAATTGGAATAATGACAATACATTCCTGCTCTAAGTACATTGACCTCTTTCTATTCCTCAGACACACCAAGCTTATTCCTATCTCAAGAACTTTGTCCTGGCCGAGCGCGGTGGCTCACACCTGTAATCCTAGCACTCTGGGAGGCCGAGGTGGGTGGATTGCTCAAGGTCAGGAGTTCGAGACCAGCCTGAGCAAGAGCGAGACCCTGTCTCTACTAAAAATAGAAAGAAATTATCTGGCCAACTAAAATATAAATATATACAAACTTGATTCATTTTCAGGCGCTGGGAAGAGTGGCACAGATAGAAAGATTCAAAGCAATGACAGGACCTGCTTTAAACTTAGTCCTCCTTCCTAGATACAGTAAATGACTCACCTGTTCTGGGCCACTTACAACCTTACAACCTGGGTTGCATTCCTACTTTTACGGAAGCTGTTCCCAGAAAGCTCAATCCAGGGTTGATTCCACTCAGCAGTTTCTGGTGGTTGGTTCCTCTGCCTTCCAAGCCCAAGGGCCTTTGTGCTAGTTCTTCCTTCCTTTGGCCTGGGACAGACTCTTCCCAAATCTTCCTATGGCTGCTCTATCTGCCACCCAGAGCTTGGCTCAAATGTTCCCTCCTCAAACAGATCTTCCCACTGGAGAGTAAATCCCCTGAGAGTAGGGACCTTGCCTGTCTTTTTCACTCCCTATATCCTCCTGCTTCTAGAATAATCCCTGCCTGCCCCATAGTAGGTGCTCATCAAATATTAATCTATTCAATGAATGGCATATGAATTCAGGTTTCTTGCTGGTCTGTTCCTATTTGCAATTCTGTGTTGCCAAAATTTCTTATATTTATATATTTTGTCAATGATGTGTTTAGCTTCACATTAAGGGCATTGACTTTGGAGTCAACCAAACCTGCATTGTGATATTGGCTTTGACATTTCTAGCTATATGACCTTGGACAAATTATTTAACCTCTCTGTGCCTCCATTTCCTCAGTTTTAATTTTACAAGTAGCAACACCTTTCTCATAGGTTGATTTAAGAATTAAATAAGAAGCTATATGTAAAAGGCTTAGTTCAAAACTTGGCACATAACAAGATCTCAACCAAAACAACTGATTAATATTATAGATTAATGTCATTATTATTATTTGTGCCTTTTTTTTTTATCATGTATGCACTTTGCCTTAAGGACAGTGTGATTTCATAGACTTGCCAGCTGATGACGATGACTCTGCTCAATCAAGGGTGCATGTCATACTCTAGCGGTCACTCCTGCATGTTGATTGAGCAGCCACCATGAGTGAATCTGAAAGCACGGGTGGGCCTTTGAGAGGCCAGAGATGCACATGTGGGGGCATCTCTCACTGAAAGGAACTGCCTGAAGGAAGACAGAGTTAGAAGATTCCAGGAACAGCAAACAGCTCCACATAGCAAGACCATAAGTTATATTCACCCATTTACTCATTTAAAAACACTTTCCAAGCAGCTGTGATTATCAGACACTGTGCTGGGATGAAGCAGAATCCCTGCCCTCAAGGAGCTCGGGTTAGAGAGGGGACCTAGTGTTGACAACAGACACACGGGGGTGCTGCTGCCGCGCGAGCTGCGTGAACACAGAGGAACGCAAGCAACTTTTCCCACGCAGGGGGGAAGTGAGCGAGGGCTGAGAGTGGGGACTGGGCCCGCTGCAGAGGCCCTTAGGGCGAGGCTGAGATGACTGTGTAATGGAAAAGCCACTGAAAGGTTTCGAATAGGGGAATGCTATGAACGCCAGAACCAGAAAAAGTAGATAAAACATTGAATATTCATTTTAGATTACGCTCATATTCACCCATCTTTAGAGCGTGGGCTATTACAAAGAGAAGAATTATATCTCTTTAATAAATCAAGCCAGAGGCCCCCAAGATGGCCATGGTACAAGTCTGTTTGTATGAGAAGGGATAGCAGGGCCTGGAAACCGGACTCTTGTCCCTCGTCCACCGGAGATAGCGCCTTTCCCATGGTTGCTGTGACTGCATGGCCTCCAGAGGGCGCTGTTCCCCTTAGCGCTCTGAGTCAAACTGCGGCTTTTAACCCTGAGCAGCATCGCAATGCCCCGCTTGCTGGCTCACACATCGTGCGGTCTCACCCCTACAGTTCCTGGTTCAGTAGACCTAGGGGAGACCTACAAATATGCGTTGTTAATGAGTTCCCAGGTAGACGATGACGACGACGATAATGGCCCTGAGACCACACTTTGGGAACCACTGCTCCCAAGTGTTACAGCAAGTGTTACAGCGAGTGGTCCCGAGGACAAACCGAGCGGCACGTGGAGAGTCTTGAGAATCAAGGTTTATTCACCGGCGGGCTCAGAGGGGGTCTCGCCACCAAATTCTGAGCCCCGTCTACCCAATTTTTCCCATTTTTATTAAGTTGGGTTAATCTAAGGGGAGGGGTCTCAGGTGACTAATGCCCACCAGGTAATAGGTTTAGTGTTATGCTGATGTGCCAGGTGTTAGGTTAGTAATATGCTAATGTGCCAGGTGTTAGGTTAGTATCATGCTAATGTGGGTCTTCCGTGAGGGGTGGGGGTCTCAGGTGGCTGCTGTGCTAAGTAATAGATGGAGGTTTTCCCTATCACAAGGATAAAGACCCTTCTCTACGTTTTCGGAAGCACAGGTGAAACAAGACCAGAATGTTGAAAGGTGACCTTGCTAAAGGATCAGGAGGAAAAAATATATACAAAATAAAATTTTTAAATTAAAAAAAATAAACTAGAGCTAGACCCAGCCATTTAATGTGGCTTATATTTTGCACTCTGTGTTCTGAGTGCCAATTGAGTTCTGGCTTTCTGAGAACTGGCCAGTTTTCCTCAGCCCTGGCTTCAGGGCAGATGTATAAAAAGAATAAGAGGTTTTACCCGGTGGGTGGCCTTAACAGCAACAAAGGCAGTGAGAATAATAGAATGCAACCCGAGAACTGCATAATGTGAGCAAGGAACATACCTATAAAATAGCAGGAAGCTTTTATTTCCTTAACAGTGTCTTATATATTTTGTAGCACCCTTCAATTCCTAGAGCAGTTTGTACCTGATGTGTGCCTAATAAATGTCTGAAGTGAATTGAATTACAACACAGAACATTTCTTCATGCACAGAAACACAATCTACTTTATCAATGTTACCCGTTTGTTCTCATCTAGCTATATTTATTCAATGAACTTTGAATCATTTATTATTTTTAACAGTGCTACAGCTTTCCAGATAGCACATAGGCTCAATAAATACAGATATATATTCTTCCTTGTCTCCGTACTGTGTCTTCCTGGGATCATTATCTGGCCAAAGATTGTGAAATACAGCTTAGAAACCTGGATTCAGTGTCAGGACTTGTCATGACTATGGGTTGTTTTTGAAAAAAAAAAAAATAGGCATAAAATTTCTCCGGAAGGAACTCCGGAAATTTCACCCCAAAATATGACTCCTTAGTATAAAAAATGTTTTTAATTAAAGCCTTTTAGAAATTAACAGGCCTTTGGAAGAGGCTTTCCCTCTATCTGCATAAACCGGACTGACTTGATCAAAGGATCAAAGGGGACAATGGACTTCCCTTCTTCTAGCTGTTATCTCAATATATTACAGGAAAGAAGATCAAGAATGCAAGCAGACCTGGCCCAAATCATTTAAAACATAATACCTGTATCTCAGGTTAATTTACAAGTCAATCTGTGTCCGCCATCTATTCATCCTGCTAGCAATCCTTTGTGGCCCCACTACAGAATTACCTATGCTCCTCATTTTCCCCCCTCTCTAAAAGGCATGTACAAAAATATCTGAACTTCACCGGGATATTGACTAATCACTATGTGATTCTCCCCATGTACATGGTATTGGTAAATGGATATTTCTCTTATTAATCTGCCTGAGCAGTGAGTTGATCTTTCAGCAAACTTTTGAGGAAAAAAAAAGGGGCAAGTTTCCCCTCACCTCTGTGTTACTGAAAATTTGTCACTTGTCCACAGGCCAAATCAGAAGAACGAGGACAAGTGGTTGACTGGAAGGAAGAGAAGTTTTATTACTTTGCCGGCAAAGGAGGAAAAATGGTAGACCTTCTCCTATCAAACTCCAAATTTCCTGAACATAAGCAGAAATAACAGAGCTTTTAAAGGGAAGGCCCCTCAGTTCTAGGCTATAGTGGTTAACCATTCTAATTGTTCCAACTCTGCAAAAGACAAAGCTGGTGACCTCAGCCAGCTGCCCCCCCGCCGGGCAAGCACCCCCTGGGGTGGCTGAATTGTCTCTTTTAACAAAGGACTTAACCCGCCTCAGGGAAGCAGGCCAGGCTGCAGGTCCCAAACAAAGGGGGGCAGTTTTAAAGAGACAGAAATTTTTTTTTTTTTTCTTCAGGCCCTTTCCTCTATTACACCTATAACTCCCTTAAATCTAAACAATCACCAGTTACCCTTCGACACCATCTATCATTCTCTTGGGAACTAAAACATCCCCATTATGTTTTCCTTCTTATTTATTTATATTGTTGTCTGCCCCTTATATTTCCAAAGACCAAGGGGTCCTTAAAACATAGATTAAATCAGGGGTAGGAGGAACTAAGGATGAATGATGAGAAATGACAGTAGTGTCTAGACCCCCATGAAAGCTTCTATGAACATCAGTTTAGATTCCAAATAAAGCAGGGCAGGATGGAGGATGAAATGGACAAGGAGTAAGAAAGCAATTCAGATCAAGTCCCATCAGGAGCTGCCATGGGCTCACTGGTGCTCTTATCTCCCCTGCCCTGTCATGTCGTAGGTGAAAGCTTTGCACAAGTTCTTAAAAAGAAGTGCCAGAAAGAAACAGGAGTCCAAAGCAGCTCTGAGAGAGTGAGAGTTCCAGGGAGTGTGAGAACAAGAGCAAATGAGGGAGAAGCAAGATGGACAAAGTATGGGGAGACAGAGTCAGGGACTCTTTCAGAAGAATGAATCGCTCTTCTCACCAAGCTACACACACACACACACACACACACACACACATTCCCCACAAACACTGCACAGGTTCCTCATCCTGGAAGTCCAAGCCTCTCCAGGCTGACTCACCATCCAAGCCCTAAATAACCTGCTTGACCTAGTTCTGAAGAGGATTACTTTTAGCCTTAGTCACTCAAGGATTATTTCTTTATATGTACAATGGCCACTTGTTTTAACCACCCCAGATGACTAATGGACTAAAATTCCTTTTCCTGACATCAAATTTGTGACATCAATTTCATGTGGCCACGTTTGTGTTTAAAAGATCATTAAGAGGCTGAAACCAATAGAATGTGGCCTCACGATTCTCTTTCAGGAGTAAAACTGTTAAGTAGATATCTAGGGATTCCAGGTCTCCTAGGGATGAAAGTGGGTGCTGTTGCCTTGGTGCAATTGCCCCACCTGGGAGGAAGGACCAGTATGAGCCCTAGGGACCCCTCCCATCTTGGTCCTGCCCCACTGTTATAGTATGAATGTCATGCCAAAAATCATTAACCTGCCATTCTGCTTTAATCTTCCATTTTGCTTCTGTAAACCTGCTTGCTCCTGCTTGCTACCCCAACACAGAAATGCCTGAGTACAACACCCATGTTTGCGTAAACAAGATAAGGCCCAGAGCCCAAACTGCCCAGGGCATGGTACACCTAAGATAGGAAAATGACCGCTTGGAATGAGACCAATCAAGAGCAGGGACGATGGCCTGGAACTGGACCAATCGGGAGCCCACCCGATCAGCAACTTTTAAAGAAGCCAATGAACTAAGGGGGGAGGGGGGTGGTGTGCCGAGCGTGTCGTGTGGAACCAGCGTGTCGTGTGGAACCAGCAAAAGAGTATAAAAGCTTAATTTTACCCCAGGGCGGGGTCCTAGTTCGTGGAGAGGCCACTGCATTGGTGCTCGAGGACTTGGACCCTAGCTCCAGCTAGTAAATAAACTCCTTTGCCATTTGCAGCCTCGGCGACTCCGCCTCTCGGTTCCTGGGGCGGAGGGGAACCGGCTCTAACACCACCATAGTCCACTCCCAAGCGACTGCCATACCTGGGGAAGGAGGGAATACACCACTCATCAGCCAATCATAACTTAGCACACCAGCTGCAAAAGAATGCAGAGGACTCTAGCAGCATAGGCATCATAGAGTCCGAAAACTGACCTAAAACAACCCACATGCAGTTAAGACTCAGATTGTGCAACTTCCAACTGTCCAATCAAAATGGTTCCATGGTGACATCTTAGCCAGGGAGGTTCCAATCCAGGCACTATAACACAAGTTGCAGACCATAACCAAACTCTTTTTCTGCTGCAACAAAGGGTCAGGTCGTCATCTGTGGAGTATGTATCTTGCTCTTGCCCTGTAATCCTATCTTGCTCCCGCTCCATAAATTTCACCTCATGCTTGCCTTACTTTGGTGTGTCTGGTCATTCTTCAGCCACGAGCACACCAAGAACTGAGAACATATAACAAGACTAAACCTGACAAAACCATTGAAAGTATTTCCTTGTTCGGAGACCAGGTAAGAGAAACAAAAACAAAGACATCAGAAGAAGTTAATCTTTTCTAAAAGAATAATACCTTGAGGAGCAAGTATCTTCTTTGGCAGATATATAATGGAGGAATTTAAGAATTTTCAGGCCGGGCGCGGTGGCTCACGCCTGTAATCCTAGCACTCTGGGAGGCCGAGGCGGGTGGATC
>CM052443.1:71044030-71061357 GCA_028533085.1 Varecia variegata
GTAACAACAGGGCACAGTTATCCTGCCTATGTCTAAAGCAGGGAGGGAGAGAATGGTTACTAGTGGGTGCTAGAACCCAGAAACTTAGGCAACTGTGTGGAGAGGACCTTCAGTTGAGGGACACTGACAGTCTGTAGCAATCTTTTTTTTTTGGAGACAGAGTCTTGCTCTGTTGCCCGGGCTAGAGTGCCATGGCATCAGCCCAGCTCACAGCAACCTCAAACTCCTGGGCTCAAGTGATCCTCCTGCCTCAGCCTCCCAAGTAGCTGGGACTACAGGCATGTGCCACCATACCTGGCTAAATTTCTCTATTTTTAGTAGAGATGGAATCTCGCTCTTGCTCAGGCTGGTCTTGAACTCCTGAGCTCAAGTGATCCTCCTGCCTTGGCCTCCCGGAGTGCTAGGATTACAGGAGTGAGCCACCGTGCCCAGCCTGGAGCAGCCTTAAATGGAGGGAGACTAGGGAATAAATCCTCTGACATGTCTTCCCTTCTGCCCTCCAGTGCCCTGTGGATGCCTCACAAAGGCCAAACCCATAGGAAATCAGAGAACATGGAAGGCAGGTTGTTGTGGCCCATAAATGTCAGTCTCCCTGGGCATAGAGCTGGAGGAAAAGAGGGTAGAGTGGATCTGAAGGGCAAAAAGGAAGATTTTTGCACAGTTTATCCCCTTTCCCTAAAGCGTCCACTCTTGTCCTTCATCCAAGTGAAAAATTCACATCCCCAACACAAGAGATACGCAAAGGCACATTGGCTCCTCTATCATCACCTAGTGATGGCAACTCATTCTTACTCCCAGCTGAAACTGAAAACATTAATCACCATCAGTATTCTTCATATTATATGGGGTTAGAAAAAAGGGAGAAACAAAACTGAAACGGAGAGAAAACTGGGATATTATAATCTCTGCTTTCTTCTACCACCCATTTCATGTTTTCTGCTAGCATGCAGCTGGGTGAGGTTCTTTATCTTGTGGGGTGGCCCAAACATTTATTCCTGGTGAGTCTGAGTCCTTCATGGTCTTGTTTTATTGGATGGCCACATTTTGCACTGATTAAGATGATTAGGGAAATGAGATCAAAAGAGAGACCCCTGTGAATCCTCTGTATTCCAGACATAGTCCTGTTTTCCCTTATTGTGTAGTAGCAACCTAATTTCATCTGGTATCAGTATCAATCGCCCTGGCCAGTAGCATGGCTCTCTTCTCTGTCTGTTTGCTCCATGGCAGGAGAACCCTAAAATGGTCAGGGCTTCCAGTGCATTGGAACCATCGCCATGTTTCCTGGGGGAAAAACCCTCTCCTGGCAGCCCTTGCACCTTTGAATCCACTGAACTCAGGATGGTGGGAAAACGGAGCAAAAAGTCTTAAAGGGGCCTATTAGGTGCAGAAGTGAGAGGACACTGCCACCTCCACCTCTTGATAATTCCCAGACTTGTGCATTCTGGCTCTGGGAGAGGGCAGGGCGTCCTGTGTTCACTGCTGATTTAAAGCATATACTTACTGCATCCAGTAAGACAGCAAACCAAACTTACAGAATTGGCTCCTTTAATTGAATCTCCAGCAGTCCATTCTACCATTTATGGAGCCAAATTATTCTAGGTAACGGGGAGCATGGTGAGATCAGTGAATTCCACGAGTGCAAGCACATTTCTGTACTTCCTTTGCCACATGTGTCCCTTGATCAGAAACAATGCTGTGTAGGATACAATGGCTATAAATCAGAAACTCTCTAAGTTCAAAGAGAGTGGTTCTGGCAGGAGTGCTGGAAGCAAGGAAGATAATCAGCATCTAGAATATGTGTCTGATCTTGTGGGGAACAAACCACCGTTCCCTCTATAATGACAGGAGCCCAATGTAATCAATGGGTCACCATATTGCTGTCTGATGGCCCTGAGAATGGTGTCACATTGGAGGCTCAGGTTCCCCTTTGTGTGGACAGATGGGGCTCTCAGCAGTGATGGCAGCCCACGCAGGGGAAGTCCATGTTGTTGAGATCATGCCTAGCTTTGTCCCTGTCACTATGGCCTGTTTGTACATAGGTTCATTGAGAAAACACCAGAGTGGCTGGAGAAAGAGATTAGCTGACATCTGCAGGACAGGTTGTCTTGTCCACCCATGTATTAAGAGCATCCTCTGCGGTACATACTCTCCCTGTTCTGAAACATTTCTTCATAGGCTTTTCTCCTAAGCCTTCATGACACCGATTTTTCCCATATTGTTTTCCAAGTCCATAACAATCTGGAAAATCTGTTTACTACTGTTTATGAATCATTTGAGATCTGAACCATCTGTTTATTCACACAAAGTGGATAGTCAGATGTACTGTTTGAACTTCTGCCCATCGGGATTTCCCTTTACATGGTCTTTCAGGGCCACCCCTGCAGGAGGCTGTGTGACAGAAGCCAGATTATCTAGAAGATCATTCAGTAAACAAGGTGGTCTCATGTGCATGAGCTGAGGGACAGCAGTGACTCAGGAGACCAGGAAATTTAGGAAGCTGAGCCACGTGCTTGTGCAATTCACTTGACTCACGCAGTTCTAGGAGTCAAGTGAATTGCACAAGCAGGTTGATTGCACACATCCCCTTTTCATTCATAATGGAATGCCGCTGTTGCACGTATGCCGTTTCGTGGTTCGGTAAATACTCCCACATTCACATTGGGTAGTTTGGGTCACACAAACATATGGTGGCCCAGGGTAAGTCTTTCAGGCTCTACCAGGGCCCAGGAACAAGTCAGAGCTGCCTTCAAATGGTAATAGTCGCCAGCAGGTCATGAGTTTCTTGTTGGAGATTGCCAGAGGTTCCATGAACACCTCTGCTGGTCAGAGATATTTTGAGTATCATTGGATCTGCTGGGTCATAGGGCTCAAAGGACAGGGCATCTTGCACCACAGCCTGGATCTACTTCAAACATTTTCTCCCTCTATATCCCACTCAAAACTGTCAGCGTCACAGCTTAGTAGGTGACGGGTTGGAACAGCATAGTCCAACATGTGTTGCCTCCAACAGCATGTGTTGCCTCCAAACAAACGCTGTGCCCCATTGCAATGGTCAGTGCAAAGTTCAGCAACTTGCTTCTCACTTTTAGAGAGTGAGACATGGCCACAGACTATTGCACCCCTCAAAACATTACACCTATGGCATCCCCTGAACTTTCATGGACTTTATCTCCCACCCTGTGGCATGAATGTGACTTACTAAGACATGTAGGGTACTTGCTTCTTTCTGTTCCCCAGTTCCAATTAGCATTATGCCATCATTGTCAAGTATTAGACTGATACTATGTAGAATATCGAGATGATCAAAGTCCCTTTGGGCTGTTTTATATCAGACACTGCAAGAGTTCACTTGGCCTGGAGACAAATAAGTAAGAGTAGGATGTTGCCCTATCTTGGATAAGCAAACTGCTTCTGATTTTTATTAATGATGAGAATGGGGAAAAAAAGCACTTACCAGGTCAACAGCTATAAATAGATACCTAAGGTTGTATGTTGATTTGTTCTAATAATGATACTGTGTCCAGATCATCCTTATGTTTGACATCACCATCTGTTTAAGTTTGCAGTAATATACAATCATTCTCTATGACCTGTTCACTTTTACACTGGCCAAGCAGGCAAGTTGAATAGGGATGTGATAAGAATCACACCACTGCATCTTTTGAGTGTTCGGTGGTGGCAACAGCCAATACAATACAACAGCCAATTCCCTAAGGTTGGGGAATTGCTTTTGCCTTACTGTCTTGAAGGGGAGGAATGGGTACAGTTTCAGGGTTTTCAATCAGCTCTTTCTGCCATAGTAACTCTTATTTCATAAATCAGAGAACAAATATGGCATCTGTCTGTTACTAAGTATTATCTAGGCCCCACTATACATTCCAAGACTGGGAAATAACCATAGTACGGATCCAAGGTCTTCCTGGACCCACTGTAAGATGGCCTTGGGGCCAAACTCCATCAGTTATCTGACCAGTGGACCACATTGGCATTTTTCAGGTCTCCTAGGATAAATGTCAGTTCAGAACAAGTATCTAATAACTCCTGGGAGGTCTTGTTATCCCTCTTTGCTCTATGTGTAGTTTCCTAAGTAAATGACAGTAGGTTCTTCCAGGGAAGAGGAGAAGGATGATTCTTGGCAAACACTGGTGCCTCTATTACAGTACGCTTCCTCAAAGGACCACCTTCCCCTCTGTCGATGGGCTTTGGCTCAGATCTGGGAGCTAAGAGGCCAGTATTCCCCAGTGTGTAGATTTGAAGTCTTCCTATTATACCCCAATTTTTCCACATGTATATATCAAGAGTAACTTCAGTAGTGATTATATATTTCATTTTGAGAGATCCTGTGATCATTTAGCTATTGCCATAGATGCCTGTGGATCAAAATGCTCTGATTACCACTGTCTCTGTTGTTTACTACGGTCATCGTGCTCACCTTGTCTTTGACAGTTAAACACTGCCTCAAGCCTATGGGATCCAGTATTCCCAGGAGCTCAGGGAAACCAATCCCTTTGCAACATTCCCCAAGGTCATCTTGGGCCTTTTGAGGAAAGCCACCAGCTTGTCAAGCATGCTTGTATCTCCCACTGATGCACTTCCTGCTGCTTTGGTGACTAGTGGATGAGAGGGTGGCTGAGCAGTCATTTGTAACAGAGAAGTACTGCTCTTTGCTATGCCAGGGAAGTTCCAGTATTTTGACCTAATTAACTATAGGCTATAAGTAGGTCATGAAAACCTAGACGCAAGAGTGTACATCAGAATTCCCTGGAGAGCTTGTGAAAACAGATTCCTGGGCCCTACCCCATGAGTTTCTGATTCAGTGGGTCTGGGGTGGGATCTGAGAATTTGTATTTCTTTGTTCCCAGATGATGCTGACACTGTTGTTTAGGGACACAGTTTGAGAACCACTGTTTGACATTTCAACCTCATTATACCATAGGCTTACAGAAGTTTTTCTCAAGCTTTAATATACACACAAGTCACCCGGGCTCTTGCTAAAATGCAATTTTTATTTAGTAGGTATGGAGCGAATTCTGAGATTCTGGGGGCAGGGTGGTTCCAATCGGCTCCCAGGTGATGCCACTGCTGCTGATCCACAGACCACACTGTGTATGAGGCCAGGCTTCAATTAGCCAACCTGTGGACCAGTAATGTCGCTCCCAGGTGGTCCACCCAACACATTAAATCCTAACCCATTTTTGTGACTTTGGCCCAATCAATATTTTTCCTCCTTGGTCTAACACTTCTGGGATCCACTCCCATATGGGCTCCCCAGACTCCGACAACACAGATTGGTGCAATCCTGACCCGAACTTCTTTTTGTGTACAGGCTACCACCACTCAGTTCAGGGCTTGTAGTTCCTTTCAGTAGTGGCCTTGTGGCACTGAGGGGTGTGTGCTAGGGCTGGGGGGGCCTGAGAAGCACTGGTATCAGCTTGTGTGACAGCTGCCCCTGGTGCAATCATTGAAAGATTTTTAATGCAGGTGGAGGACTGGTTCTCTCAAATAGTGGAGGAAGAGCTGCCTCCAATAGCTAGGGAAGTCCAAGGGACATGGGAGTCTCAAAATTCAAGTCTTACTCAAATCTATTCAACCTCTGCTTCAAGTCCCACTCTCCACCAGTGCCCTTCCTTGGTGGAAGAGACCTGGTGAAGTGAAGCCTTTAATTGGTGCTGCACCCCCGTTAAATGTTGCTACAATGCTCAGTATTAAGAACTGGGGTTGGCCCACAGTGTCACCTGCTCTGTGACTACAGGAGATGCTTTATCCTTCAAAAGTGGCCACAGACCCTTTCAGATTATCCACTTTCAATCTCACTTAGAAACTCACAGTTTCATTTCTCCTTTATTCTTCATACACTTTCTAGGATTTTCGAAAGAAGCCAGATGGCTTCATGGTCTACAATCATTACAGTCACCATAATGGCAATGCCACAGTACTTGAACTCCCAGTGCCCTGCCCTCTTCCTGCACTTCATCTCCTGCCCACACAGTGATAGTCTGAATAATCATGATGCTGCCATATAGCAGGGATTATCTGTGTCCCATTTCCCTCCCTGGAAAATAAGTTATCTCTAAGCTCTTCAAATACACGGGCCATCCAAATCCAGAATCCCACTCTGGGTGTCTTTCACCCGTGGTAGCAATTTCTGTATCAGTCAAGATGCCAGAAAGAAATAGATGACATACTCCAACTGGATAGTTTAAAGAGAGTTTAAAAATAAATAAATAAAGGGAATTTAATAAAGGCACTATCTATAAAGATGTGAGTAGGATAGAGAATTCAGAAAGCCCTGTGGGGCTAGTAATAGCAGGGCACCATTACCACCCACAGACCAAAAGGCATGATGAAAATGTTCTTTTCCAACCGGAAGATAGAGAGGTCTGTGTGTAGAGGACCATGAGACCATCCAGCCTGTCCATGGTGACCCCACAGGAAGTGAGCAAGGGGACTCTTGTTTCAGGGATTCTCATTGAATAGATTCAACTGGAAGTCAAAAGGCGAGGACACCCATTGATGTAACCCCTGTAGGTGAGCTTCCCAGGATACATGGCAGGGTAGCGCAGGGTCAACAATGCTTCTGGAGGCACAAATGGAAGATATCTTTGTTTCTTTCATCTATGAAAATATCCAGGACAATAGTTCCATATCAACATACAAAGAGCTTATTTTGATGCCGTTGTTTAAGTGTTCCAACTTTTATTTAATCCCCTCTTGATGGACATTTAGGTTGCTTCCAATGTTTGGCTATTATAAGCAATGGGCACCATTGCTGCCGCCTGTACAGCTCCCATGGCACTACAGCAGCGAGGGGTAGGACGGGGGTTGGACAAAGGCTTCAGTGGTTCTCAGGGAAGTGATGAAATGGGCTTCAGGGAAAGCAGAGCAGCTCAAGTTACAAGGGCAGAGCTAGAAATATACTAATCCACAACTGCCTGTCCTGTGATTTTTAAAAATTATTAATAACTTTTATGTTTTTATGTTTGGTCTCCCCAACTAATTGTAAACTCCCTGGGGGCAAAGACAGTGTCTTATCCTTCCACACATCCTCCCATAGCACCTGGGACAGTCTAGCATGAGTGAATGAATGAAGGTACTTCAGTGTTTAGAGCTATGCCATACAAAATATGTCCACAGACCTAGTTACAAGACATAATAAAATTATCTGGAAAAAAAAAAAACGACCCTGTGTATTCTACGTAATTCCAACAGAACAACATCAAAGTGATTAGAACAATAACGGCACAGAGCACAGCATTTCAAAATGACTGTATCGGGTAAAACTCTGACAGCATTTAATACAGTCCAAGCTGAACAAAGACTTCAGCTCTCCTTGAATGATTTCGTATGTCGGCATCAGCTAGTCCAGCCCTGGCTTTTGATTAACAGTGCTTAAGATACGCTCCCTGAAATCAGATCACACAGCCATGGCTTTAAAGTGATGACTGAGTAATGGACGGTAATTTCCCATCTATTATGATAAGACTCCTTTTCCAACAGATTTTTGTGCATTCTGCTAAATGACTCTGCTTTTCATTTCCCTAATGCATTTTTCTTCCCCGAATGCCCTTCTAATATGCCTTGTTTAGGTGGTCAATGGCTTAGTAACAACAATTTGCAGGGATTTGTTTCTGTCTGTTACAGACTGAGTCTTCTTATCTCACCTTGATTTGTTAGGATGCCTTTGACCTCCTGTCACTGAGAGGAGGAGGGGTGAGGTCTTTTTCTGCAGATAATGAAGAGCAGGCAGTTTTATTTCTTTGATTCTATTACAAGACTTGAGGAGTACGGAAGAAATAGCAGAGGGTTTCTGTATGAGGTTCAATCACTCAAGTGTATTGCTGCAGAATGTGTGCCCTGCACCCATGCAAATATTCAAAACAAACTAAGTCTTTAAATAAATAGAGAACAAGAGCCAGGCACAGTCATGTATGCCTGTAGTCCCAGCTTCTTGGAAGGCTGAGGTGGGAGGATTACTTGAGTCCAGGAGTTTGAATTCAGCTTGGGAAACATAGTAAGAGACTCTGACCCCCACCCTTGCACTCTGTCTCTTAAAAAAAAAAAAAAAAGAAAGAAAGAAACCATGCCATTTCCTTCTTGATTTGGGACCACAGACACTGATATATATATTTTTAACTTAATATCAACACAAAACCAAAGGGCTATGTTTATCTCTTAGTGACCACAGATGGCACAAATAATAGTCTACTAAATGATAGTGGGTTGGTATTCCAGTTATTCCGGTTGAGGATTACATTTCAATTTTTATAAATCTTTAATACTAAAGAGTAACATAAGTAACATATATAAAGTGTAGAAATTTAAGAGTATAGTTCAGTATACTTATGTGTACAGTGTTTGTATACGTATATATGTACATGTATGTATACATAACTATCACCAGATTGAGAATTAGAACATTTTTAGCATTCTGGAAGTTTCCCCTGCACTCTCTTCTAATTATTACTGCCCCACCCCCAAGGGTAATCACTATTCTGACCTCGATCACAATAAGTTAGTTTTACCTGTTTTTGATTTTCATTGAAAAGGAACCATACGACATTATTTTTTTGTGTCCAGTTTTGTTGTTGTTGTTCATCATTATATTATAAGATTCAGCCAGGTCATTGTGTGTATCACTAGTTTATTTCTTTTTATTGCTGAGGAGTATTCTAGTGTATGCATATATAACAATTTATTCATTCTATCATTGATGGACATTTAATTTCTTAGAATAAAATTTTTAAAAGTGCAAATAAATATTTAACAAATTGTACTCAGATATAAATCACAGAATAACCTCTTTAGAAGTTAAGAAATACATTTTCCTCCTCTTTGTGCATATCTAAAGGTAGAGTTGTTTTTTTTTTGAGACAGAGTCTCACTCTGTTGCCTGGGCTAGAGTGCTGTGGCGTCAGCCTAGCTCATAGCAACTTCAAACTCCTGTGCTCAAAAGATCCTCCTGCCTCAGCCTCCCAAGTAGCTGGAACTATAAGTGCTCACCCCCATGCCAGGCTCATTTTTTGTTTCTATTTTTAGTTGACCAGCTAACTTTTTCTATTTTTAGTAGAGACGGAGGTCTCACTCTTGGTCAGGCTGGTCTTGAACTCCCGACCTCAAAGGATCCTCCCGCCTCAGCCTCCCAGAGTGCTAGGGCTACAGGCGTGAGCCACCACACCTGGCCTAAAGGTAGAGTTTTTGCAAATGCCTTTTAGCAACACCTAGTGGCTTAGGAAGGCTACAGGTCTAGAAGCGTGTGCATTCACAACTTGGAAACACTGACTTTTAGTTTTAAAAGACCTCAATATCTAGATGTCTATTAGAACCACATAACAATGCCTTGATCCCACTAGAAATCATTTCAGTCAGAATCTTTGCAGGGAGAGCCCAGAATTGGTAGGTTACAAAAGCTGCCCAGGTGATTCTAATGTGCAGGTAAGGAAGGCTAAGAACTACTACTCTATACCAGTGATTCTCAAACTTTTGTGAAATATCAGAATCACCTGGAGGGCTCTTTCTTTTTTTATTTTATTTTATTTTATTTTATTTTTTTACCCAGGAACTCTGTAAAATGGAGGGCTCTTTCAAACACAGATTGCTGGGCCCTGCCTCTGTAGTGTGTTTCACTAGGTCTGCGGCAGAATCCAAGAATTTGCATTTCTAACAATTTCCCAGGTGATGCTGATTCTGCCAGTCTGGGAACCACATGATGAGAACCACCAATCTAGACCAACTCTGTTATTTAATACAAGCAGAAACTGCAGGCCAGACAGTCGAGGCAATTTGCTGAAGTCACAGAGCCAGGTAGTGACAAGGTTGTAATTTGAACAGAGGCCTCACAATTACTTTCCTCTCATCTGATAGATTCAAACTTGGATATTTCTCTCAGTGTTATGCCACCTGAAACTATGTTAAAAGACCTCTTTCCCTTAACAAAAAAATAAACAAAACAAATAGATGTTGGAAGGGGTGGGTGAGATAACTTCTCCATAAACTGATTTGCAAAAACTTAAGCATCCCAAGGAAGTGGAAGCAGAGCACGTACACTAGGACCAATACGTGAGGTGGACAAGAGCGATGGGAAACTGAAGGCTAAGCCCTGCTCAGGAAAAGGTGCTTCCGTCCTCCAGTGTACCCCTCTCCTCCCCTCCTTCAGGCACCTCCCAAAGGCTGAGCTGCTGCAACCTGGCTGGCCCATGGGGTCACAAGTCACCCAGTCAGGCAGGAGACACCGTGGCCAACGGTTTATGTTTCTTCCACATCCCCCTCATAACACAAGACTTACTGTCTTGCTGTATTTCCCCTTGGCTCCTAAAGCTCACTCACACTTGCCCCTTACAATAGGATTGCCCCAAATATGGCTGGCTTGGACCCAACGGCTGTGACCCACACCTGACGTGTAGGCAGCCCTATGCCTAAGGGTCTGTAGTGCAACAGCTGTGGAGGGCTGTGAGCCCATCCTCCTAGCTGTGCTAAGGACGCTGTAATGACACAATGCACTGACACAAGGCAGCTTGGACCTTTGCGAGCTGAGCCATTCAGCTTGCCCCAGTGGCTCCCCAAGCTGCACCGACATGTATCACAAGGCAGGAGGGCTTTGCCTAGAGGGCTGGGGAATCTGTATTTTAAATACATCCAGGTCTGGGGACCATCATATTGGGCATTTAATGAGTAATCATTAATTCCATTAGTTGCTTTTGTGGGGGTGTTTAATAACATTATACAGCAATTTTCATAGTGTTCACACTTGGGCAGTGGAGAAAATATTTTCAGCTCCGGATTCAAGCAGAAACTGATTCATTCTACCAAATAGGAATAGAGAAGAGAGAAAAGAAACTGTATCAACCACGGAATGTAGGTGCAGGGCACTCTCATATAAGATATAAAAAAATGTTTTCTGTAGAAAACAACTGGTGCAGACTCATTTTTTAATAAAGACAAATGCAAAGACTTAAGGAGTCTCTGATACAGAGTAAAAAGCAGCCAGTTCAGTGGTGGAAAAGAGCAACTTGGGAAACAAAGCCAAAACAGAACAAAACAAAAAAGGATCTAAAATGGACCCAAACAATCCCCTGCAAACGACAATGGTTACAGCAACATTTTCTTAGGAAGAATCAGGCTGATACCAGAATTCCCATTTTGGTTTTTAGCGTTTGCTGTCTGTACAGCTTTTATTATTGAAGGTAGGTCCAGTTATCATTTTGTTCCCTTCATGAAGTCCCTGGTTGAATCACCCCTTCCAAGCATATTTATTTACACACACAGAGACACTGTTATGGACCAGAGCGAGAAAGTCAACCACGAAAGACTGATTGAAATTTAGTGAGTCTTTATTACCTGGCCAGCGGCACTCTCTCCGGCAGGGAATCCCACCGCGCTAGAAGTGTGGCCCTGAGCACGGGTTTTGTGACAACTTACATACCCTTCACCATTGCACCATGAGGAACATTAAACATATACACCTTGGGACATCTTAGGCAACAATTTTCAGTTTTAAGGTTATGAGATCATCTAAAGACCCTCCGGTCCTATCTGATTAACTATTTTAAACAATTGAATAAAAAGCAAGCTGGTTTATAGAAGCAGATAGTATCAGTTAGAACAAAGTACAGTTTCCTATAACCTAAATAAGCATTATAAAATTTAACTTCATATAGCTGGGCAGTATTTGTTAAATCGACTCCCCCTTTCCTTGGACCTAGGACCTGCCTTAGGTCACTTTGATTATTCACCCATTGTACTATGCTAGTACAGTCAATAATCACAAGACCTTCTTTCTTTTCTCTGCATCTGGGGTGGACTCTGGCCTTTCGCCTAACTGAAGAGACCAGAATTTACCTCTGCTTATCACAAGACACTTTCAATTACTGGCATCTTGCTTTGACTTAAAGATAATGAAAGCCATTTCTTCATATTCTCCAGGAATGCCACTCCCTTTTCCTCCCCAGAGACATGTTGGACATAACCCACAATATACCCACCACAGAAGACAACAAAAATTCTTTTTTTTTTTTTTTTGAGACAGAGTCTTGCTCTGTGACCAGGGCTAGAGTGCTGTAGTATCAGTCTAACTCACAGCAACCTCAAACTCCTGAGCTCAAGTGATCCTCCTGCCTGAGCGTCCCAAGTAGCTGGGACTACAGGCATGCGCCACCATGCCCAGCTAATTTTTTTTATTTTTTATTTTAGTTGCCCAGCTAATTTCTTTCTATTTTTAGTAGAGACAGGGGTCTTGCACTTGCTCAGGCTGGTCTCAAACTCCTGACCTCAAGCGATCCTCCCACCTCGGCCTCCCAGTGTGCTAGGATTAGCGTGAGCCACCACACCCAGCCAACAATAATTCTTAAAAGTTCACATTAACCTATCTATTGAGGCAGCGTGTTCGCTACACATCTTCCAATTCTAAAAATCTATAAACCATCAAAACTGCACACACAATGGCTGCTCTAAAATTTTCGTAAATGATGCTACATGTAGCTGGGAGGGGCAGTGAACTCAGGCTTCGGGACTCCTAACCTCCATCACTAGTTGGAGGGATTATTATCCACTTTGCTAGTTTCTTAATGGGAAGGGTATTTTAGAATTGATATATGACAAATCTCAGACTGGGAAAAATATTTCCAAGTCATATCTGATAAAGGATCTGTATGTAATATATAAAGAACTCTCACAACTCAATAAGAAAACAAACCCAATTTTTAAAATGAGCAAACTATCTGAATAGACATTTCACCAAAGAAGATATAGGATTGGCTAATAAACATATAAAAAGATACTGAGTCAACATCATGAGTCAGGAATATACAAATTCAAACTACAGTGAGACTACATACCCCCTACAATGGCAATAATCAAAATGGACTGGCAATTACAAGTGTTGGTGAAGATATGGAGCCTACTCAGCATGGAACCCTGACACAAAGCTGGTAGGATTGTAAAGTGGTGCAGACACTTTGGAAAACAGTTTGGTAGTTTCTTAAAAATTAAAACATAAATTTACCATACAATCCAGCAATCTCACTCTTCAGCATACATACCCAAGAAAAATGAAAACATGTCTTTGCACACAAAGCCTTTGTACGCAAATGTTCACAGCAGCACTATTCATAATAGCCCAAAGTGGAAACAATCCGAATTTGAATGAGTAAACAAAATGCGTTATGTCTATACAATGGAATACTATTCAGGAAAAAAGGATGAATTATTGGTACATGTTTTAACACATATATACCTCAAAAATGTTACGTTAGGTGAAAGAAGCCAGACTCAAAGACTACGTATTTTATAATTTCATTTACCTGAAAATTTCATAAAATGTGTATAGACACAAAAAGATCAGTTGCTTGGGGCTGGGGAGTGGGTAAGGGGAGTGACTACAAATGGGCATGAGGGATCTTTTTGAGGTGATGGAAATGTTCTAAAACTAGATTGTAATGATAATTGCACAATGCTTGTAAATTTACCAAATCATTAAATATACACTTAAAACGAGTGAATTTTATGGCATGTAAATTATATATACCTCAATAAAGCATTTTAAAAAATATGGAAACAGAATTATCACTACATTATGGAAAAAAGCTTTTATAGAATTTTACAGAATTTACAGCAAAATGAAGACTGATGATTTTATCAGTGGTTCCCAAACATTCCCAGCCCGAGAATCCCTTTTTAACAGCAAAAACAGTCACAGCCCTGCAATAGTTAAACCTTAAGTACAAATTGAGGAAATACATAATTTCAGGAATACAGTGAACTCAATAATAACTTTAATTTAATTTGCATTTAACTAATCACATGTACTACATATAAAAATAGCATATAAATATGCAAGATAAATTATTCAGTCTGCTAAGAATGCTAAGTGCACATGCAGCCTCACTAGCTCCTTGATGCAGGTGGGGTCACTCAAGGGACAGTGGCCCCCGAGTTAAAATTTTCTTAAAAGCTTTTCACTCCCTTAATGCAGCATTCAACAACAACAAAAAAAAGCAAAATTACTGCTTTAAACACAATTCCAGGATGCTTTTAGTCATCTCTGCAATTCACAGCTGGAAAGAACATGATTTTCTTTTTGGACTGCAAGCATGTCTCGAGTGTGCACAAAATGCACTTGACAAGTGGATTGCAGAAAAAGAGGACCCCTATGACTGGAAAAATACAGAAAGGTTGACTGGACTGGCTGAATGCTTGTCCAAGCATATTGTGGAGCTGTTTTGTGGATTTCTGTTTTGTCTCCAATCTATCTCCTAGGGCCCATTTCAGTTGTCCCTGCTTGTGTCACCACACTTCTACAATGCTTGCATTATGTGAAATGTGTGTGACCCTACAGAGACAGCCTGTCCCTTACTGTGACTTCCTTCCTCTGGGATTTTCATTCTCCGTAGGATATCCTCTCAAATTTATGGACAGTAGCATAGCATCATTAAGTATTTCCAGCACTATCAGTTGAGGACTTCCCACCCATAAATCACTTAATAGGATCTGAAATGTACTATTTCCATTGCCAAGAAATGAATTCCAATATTGTTTGCAAATTATTTTTAAGAAACACTTGTTTCAGTAAGTCTTGTTTTTGTCACTGTCCACTGGCAGCCATACACTGCACCTGCCTGTGTCAGCTGGCAACCACACATGTTGCACAGGCGAGAAACATAGGAGAAACTTATTTTTAAACAGTGTGTAACTGTTCAGTTACACTTCCAAATACTACACTCAGTATGTTTTTGGGTGAAGTATAATAAATATACTATTCTGTTTCCAGACTTTCTGGACACTGTACTGTATTAATTTTATGGTTTTCCAGAACAATTGGACCTATTGTTTAGAGTACTTCCCCAGAAAACATTGAGCAGAGTATACTATTTGAAAGTGTAAATAACATGGATTAAAAATAATTTTATCTTATATGCTTCCTGACTGCGGACATGTTGTAATATCCCCTGTGAAGGGATGTCAGTTTTGTCCAGTACTAGACCATCTTTTCTAACCTCAGCTGATTATGGCAATTTCCCTGGGCCAATTCATTTCCTGTATCAGTTATTTAGGTCATTGTTCCCAGACACCATTATTTTTCCTGATGGTAAAAGAAATAAAGAACTTTTACAAATTAAAAAAAATATATTCTACAAATAAATTTGTAACTAGATTAAGTTCATACTGAATTATACAAAAAGCATTATTTGTAATTTTTATTTATTTTTTTATTTTTATTTCAGCATATCATGGGGGTACAAAAGTTTAGGTTACATATATTGCCCTTGCCCCCCCCAATCAGAGCTTCAAGCGTGTCCATCCCCTAGACGGAGCACCATACTCATTATGTTATTTGTAATTTAAATATGCAAATTATAATTTAAATAAAAGTTGAATGCAATGGAATATGCTTTTCTAATTCACTATTTTTAGTTCAATTGTGTAATTTTTAAAACATAAATTTTTTGATCATTTGATTTTACTTAAGTTTGTTGTGTGTGTGGTATCAATTAGTTAGCAATACAGGTTTAGTTTTGACAAAGAAATGAAGGACCAGTTGTAAAGTTGTTATTATCAAAAATATTTTATTCTAAAGCTTATTATTGCACTCATACATCCGTGGTTGGTGTTATTGAGGGGTCTATAACTCATAAGTATTAAAAATAGTGAATAGCAAGCCTGACATTTCCTGAACAAATGTTTTCATTGGAGGGGTATGTATGCTGCTTCTCTTTCAGTGTAATAGGAATTCTGTATCAAGGTTTCTTTCTTTTTCTTCCATCTAAGACTTTCCAGTTTACCTGCTTGCTTCCCACACCCACAAAACCTCTCAGGATAATTTGAAAGAAATGTCTAAACCAAAAAGTATAAAGTAGTTATTTATAAACATCATGAACGCGGCAGCTACTATATGCCAGGAGTTTTCTATATATTTAATAATCACACTAACTTTACATTGTAGAAGTCACTGTCCTTATTTTACAAATGAAGGCACATAAAATGTAACTTCACAAAGTTCAGGATATTGGCCCAGAGTCACAGCACTAGTAAGAGGCAGTGGTAGGATTCAAAGAGATCTTTCTGCTAAGTCAAGATTTATGTTGTTTTATTTCAAGGCATGGATTTAATAATAATGCACTCTTAATTTTTTTAATTATTATTTTTTGAGACAAATTTACATAAGATAAAGTGAAAAAATTTTAAGTACTAATTTTATATTTCTGTACCTGTGTAACTATCTCCTGGAACAAGATACAGATGATTCCAGAATTCCAGAAGGTCCCCTCTCATGCGCTTTCCTAGTCAATACTACCTTCCCAAAGGTAGCCACTGTTTTGATGCCTATCACCATAAATTACTTTGAATTATTTTTGAACTTCATAAAAATGCATTCATAAAGTATATAATTTCTTGTGTCTGGATTCTTTCATGCATCATATCTGTGAAGTTCATCCATGAACAAAGTATAATTTTTAAAATGTTAATTACAACTTAATGCTAGTGTTTGAATTCAGAGACATTTGATTTGCTTTAAGAAATGAAAAAAGTCCATTTTATATATTTAAACATTTACATATAAATATTTAATATTAAACTTAATTTACATACTGCAAATGAATGTTGCTGGAGGCTACAGAAACTTCTAAACCAAGTTTTTTGAGTTTTTTTAGAGACGGTCTCACTCTGTCACCCAGGCTATCGTGCAGTGGCATGATCATAGCTCACTGCAGCCTTGAACTCCTGGGCTCAAGTGATTCTCCCCCCTCAGCTCTCCCAAGTAGCTGGGACTACAGGTGAGAGCCACTGTGCCTGGCATAATCCATATATTTTTTAAACTCTCCTTAGTAGTACCAATTAAGCACCAACCATACATTCTATGATAATGCAAATTATTTCCTTTGTAAGGAAACAATAATTTTTTTTAATTTTTAGGATTATATAAAAATAAAAGATGTAATCATATGTGTAATTTTGTATAGTGACAACTATACCTTTTTGAAAGCCTGGTGCTTTAATTCCTTAAAAAGTCTTATGTATGAGATTTGGAAAGGCATAATTTTCTCGTATGTACAATGGTTGACAAAATTGTGGGACTCACTAGTATAGAGCTGAGCAAGCTACCCCAACATACTCCTTTGATTCCATAAAGGTTGACAATAAAAACTGTGGAAAATGGTCCTGCAACATTCAGCATTGCTGACACATCTGAACAAAATGAGTGACAAAAACTGCATGCCACAATT
The DNA here is from genome assembly GCA_028533085.1 of Varecia variegata. Classification (NCBI taxonomy): domain Eukaryota; kingdom Metazoa; phylum Chordata; class Mammalia; order Primates; family Lemuridae; genus Varecia; species Varecia variegata. The sequence continues at coordinate 71,061,247 of CM052443.1, forward strand.
ATAAGGAGGATATCTATAATCTTTTTATTTAAAAAACATAGCTTTTGGACAGGGCAATCTTTCAGTACAGGACTAATGTTACAAAGAAAGGAAAAGATCTAGAAAGAGGAA
>CM052443.1:71061857-71072779 GCA_028533085.1 Varecia variegata
TTATTAAATGGACCTTCATCAAAACAAAAAATTTTTCCTCTTCCAAAACACTATAAGGGAATGAAAAAACAAGCCACAGGTTGGCAGAAAACATTTGCAAAACATATATCTGATTTGTACCCATAATATACAAAATATTTTAAACTCAATAATAAAACAAAACAATTCAATAAAAATATGAGCTAAAAATCTGAACAGAGATGTCACCAAAGAAGTAATAGGGATGCAAAATGAGCACATTAAAAGATGCTTACCATCACTTGCAAATTAAAGTTACAGAGAAATGCAAATTAAAGTTACAATGAGATATCCCTATTCATTTATGGCTAAAATAGAACAAAACAAAAACCTGAAAACAAAAAATAGAAGCTTTACAATCTTAAGTGTTGTTGAGGATGCAGAACATCTGAAACTTCCATACACTGTTGGTAAGAATGCCCAAGGTACAATCACTTTGGAAAACAGCTGTAAGTCTCCTATAAACAGTCTTAGCATATAACCCAGGAATCTCACTGCTAGATATTTACTCAAGAAAGATGAAAACACGTTCACACAAAATACTGTACATGAATGTTTATGGCAGCATAATTCATAATTGCTCAAAACTAGCAAAACCTAAATGTCCATCAACTAGTGAGTGGATGAATGATGCGTGGTACATCCTCACAATGAAATACTACTTAGCAATAAAATGGCCTTAACTACTGTTTCACACAACAGGGATGATCTCAAATTCATTATGTTAAGCTAAAGAAGCCAGAATCAAAACACTACATACTCTATGATTGCATATAGATGACATTCTGGAAAAAGCAAAAGTATAGGGAAAGAAAACAGATCAATGTTTGATAGGGGCTGGGAGTAGGGGAGGAGTGACTACAGAGTGACATGAAGGAACATCTGGGGTAATGGAAATGTTCTATATCTTGACGGTGATGTTGGTCTCACAACTGTACACATTTGTCAAAACTCATAAAGCTGTATACTACAAAGGGTGAATTTTACTGTATGTAAATTATACTTCAAGAGCCCTGACTGGGAAAAATAAATTAGAATTAAAAAAAAACCCAAAAAACCCCTCTGATATCTGATCAAAGTGAAAATAGTTACACCAAAAATTTTTTGATATGTTTGTGTTTGTGTTTTAGCATTCCAAAATGCTCTACTTAATTACTCTGCAATAAAAAGATTTAAATGTTTATACCATTAGAATACATGCAAATAAAGTTCCAATAATCCAAATGGATTAGGAAAATTTTGACAATGCTTTTCAGCTTCAATGTTTTAAAGTTTTAAAATAATGATAAAGAATGTCTGTCTTGATTATGTTCACCTGAGTCTTCAAGGAAATTAGAGTATGTTTTCATTTCTATGACTATTTTGTTCAAATCTAGACCCCTGGGGTAAACAAATCCTCAAGTATTCAAATTGCTAATGTACAGATAAAACTGTATTCACAGAACTGTTGGTGTTAACATTTATATGTAAAGTAGGCTTAATACGGGATACCTTGTTTTGGAATCTAGAGTCAAAAGATCCTGATTCTGCATTCTCTAGCCCACCTAGTCAAAAGAACAATGATTCTTAATTAAGAGTCAAACACCTGCATAGCTTATTAAAATGCAGATTCCTCAGATTCACACATTATTTACATAACCAGAATTTGGGGGATGGGTCTCAAGAATGTGTCAGTTAAACTCCTCTAGAAATTCTTATGCACATAATCATTTGAGAACTCTTGACCTACATCAAAGTAATACTGCCTTGATATTCAAGTAGGGGCGTTCCAGTGTTGCTGTTGCTGGTTGAGACTATAATGGACAATTCGAGAACATAAAGAATTCTACTGCTGAAAGCAATTACACTCTTTTCAAATTTAAATTCTTCTGAAAATCAATTAAGTTTTGTTAGGATAGTAGGGGCAAGGATACACATATATATGCACTTAAAATGACATTTTCCTTTTTATAAATGTAAAATATATTTATGAAAATGTGAACTATATAAATATTAGAACTCTACAATCTTCTAGTTTTCTCTGTCACAAAAGTGGCATCTTAGTGTGCCTTCTTTTTTAAAACTCTTAATCCAGGCTTTATGCCCTGATGGGGATTGGAGTGAAAGGAGGTCTGGGAGCAATAGGTTCTGCATTTTTTTCACCTTAATACTACATCTACCAATCCAAAGATTCTTGATCTTAAGTATGAGAATGATTTAGATATTATTTTAATGATAAGAGATATGCATTCCAAGTTGTCGTAAAACTTATGAAGTATCTTCAAACATGTTTAAAAATAGCTATATATTCTTTAATCACTCTTGGGTGTATTTTTTTCTTATAAAATTCATGGTGAAGGAAATAAAAATATTTCACCCCAAAATATACTTCTTTGACATATTTTGAGATGGTAGTTCAGAAAGCAGGCAAACAGAAGTAGCCCTGCAAAGCTGTCTTTTGTGAGGGAGATTTGCAACTGCAGAGGAAACAAAGGGAAGCAGACAACAGATGCAAACAGGGTTTCTCACAAGCCCCCCTAGTCCGGATCCAGGAAAGATTAACATTAACTGGGAGTCTGACACCTTTAAAGGTCTGACAGAAATGTTTATCACAGGCTCAGCAGGGCTGCTCCCTGTGAGGTTTCATCTGCATAAACCGGACCACCTTTGTCAGGCAGATTTCTCCTCTTCTTCCCCTCAGAACCTGTCTTGCCACCATAACCTGCTCTGCCATGCTCTGAGTCTCCTATTCTTTTTGTAACCTTATGATGGTACAAAAGCATCAACCATCTTGCCTTTACGTTTCTTCTATATTTTATATGACTCCTATGCATATATGTGCACGTATTCAAATTTGTATGCCTTTTTTCCCTGTTACTCTGTGTATTATCAGTTTGTTTTATAGACTCAAAGTATTGAACCCTCAGGGGAAAAAATTCAAACTTTTTCCTTACAGTGGTAGGGAAAAACTTTAAATTCACCTAAATATAAACTTGTCCTAATTTCCCCTGAAAATGGCTACATCTTAAATATTTATAAATCCATTGATAAGAAAACTTCAGAGATATTACAATCATGATAGTTTTGCTTTCTTTTCATTTCTCTACGGAATACAATTCCCAGAAACAACCAATCAAGTAATCTTGACTGTGTATATAGCTCAACTAATCATTTTAGTGGAAACTGTAGTCAAATAAAAACACAGGTCATTATGTTTCCATGTTTACTGATAAAGGAGACAGCAACACACTTTTAAAAAACGCTACCATATTTATTTTTAACAATGAAAAACACAAAAAGAAAGGAAAACTAATTAAAAGATAATAAATGTTCACTATATATTTAAGGATGAAAGTCACGGCAGAATCAGAAGTTTTCAATGAATCACTGTAAGCACTGGAAAGTATTTTGAAAATAAAATAGTAGGGAAAGAACACTGAATTGGTAAACTAGAGACCTAGATTCTAGCCCAGCCTTGACCTGTTCTTGCCTTAGAATCTTTGAAAGTCACCTTAACTTCTCTGAGTCTCATTTTTTATAATGGGTACTAAAAGTGCTGGCACCTTAGCATGAACAAAGACAGTGGCACCAAATTATACTATTAATAGTCACCACTGTTTTCATCATCTCTACAAATTCAGTTAAAAACCAAAAAACCCTTAACACTTTTTGATGATGCTGTTGTGATGGCAACATTTAAGTTTTTATATAATTAAACATACCAATATTTGGAAGATTTGTGTAAGGGAGATAAAATTTCGCTTCTACCCTCTTAGGGTCTTCCACTGGGACAACATAAAACAGGTAAGTATTTGCTAGAGATAAAAGGCTTTATTTTACTCTGCTATAACTTTTCTGGCACTGCCTTCACTTTCTGGTTATTACACTTTAACTTTTACCATAATTCAGCTCCACGTGTAGTAATCTCACATATGTGATGACTAGGTGCTTTTGTAAACAGTGAGCTGTGGTACTCCACCCTTGGTGTATAAATAACGGAAACTCAACATTGATAGAGTTTCATAAAGTCACATTTCCTACAGTGGCCCTAAGTAATCTATGTTCTGCATAGAAAGATTCCAAAACCATGCTACGGGATTACATCATATGCTATTTATAAAACCCTTTTAAGGAAACAAGACAACATCCTCACATTTCAAGTACCCTGAGTATAAGAAATTAAAATTCACTTCCTTGTGTCCCTAGATTATGTGTTTGAAAGTAAATGGAGTGGTTATACTACCTTGTCTTATTGTGATAGAAGACTGGATTAGGATAATTCTTAAAAGAGTACAAAATATTCATTCACGTGACCAAAAATAGTTTAGAAAAAAAGAGAAAATAAAAATTATTCAATACTTCAGGGCAGCCAATTTTAAATCAAAGCTTGCTGCACCAATCAATGTCCAAAAGTAGTCTTCATGCACTGGTGAACAATGGATGGAAGCAACAAAAACTCTCGACTTTCACCTTCAAAAATATTAAGACCAAGGTTCTTAAGCAAGAATAAAGCCACAGTTTATAGTCACCATATACTACAATGTGATGTGAAGAGCTATCTAGGACTAAAACTCCACTGTAGGACATTTTAATACTTCTGGAATGTGGTGATTAACCACATGATTAATTAACCACATGATTAATTAACCACAAGATTAACCACTGATTAACCTTCAGAGCCTCAGCCTATTATAAGAAATACTGCAACTGAAAAGAACAGGCAAAGAGGCCAATGTGCATAGCCACACACTGGTATACACGGAGGGACTGATAAAACTGTAGAATATGACAGTTTACTTTTGTTTGATAAAAGAACAACAAAAAACCAGTTTTTTAAGGCTAGAAATCCAGACACTAAACCAAAATTCCAAGTCTTGTTTTCTCTTCATTAAATGTGTTAATATATATTTGAAAGAGACCAAAACCTCCTTTTGATAAGCAACTTTGACTAATGTTCATGGACCACCAAAGGTTATGTAATGAGAGGAAAGAAAAACTAACTAGAGCAAATGAATGAACAAACGACAATTTATGTGGAACCAAAAGACATTTAAAGACAGCTTGTGATTATCTGTATTGTCCATGAAAGGAAACAGAGGATTCTTGTTCATCTTCCCTCCATTCCCTGGTGCCCTCCTCACAGGGTTTCCTATAAACATTATTTATACCACTTTTTACCTTTAACTTTTGTCTTTTCTAGACCTATCTCTCTTGTTTTCACTTTATTACTCCTCTGCAGTCTAATCTATATCCTCTGGGTCTCTTTCCCCTTTTACTTATTATACCTAGCACTTCTTGTAACCTGCCCAAGTGTTATCTGTGGACACATCTCTCCTAATAGACTATAAATTTCTGGGTGTCAGAGATTCATGTTTGTATCTTCTATAATATACAGCAGAGTGCCTTGTACATTGAGGATGCTATTTAAAATAATTGCAAATTGAACCAAGTTCCTTATCTGTCATCCCTAGCAAACTTTTTTATGTTCAGAAATTAAGAGCTATGCTTGGGGTAGTATCCCCCATCATTACCCTGGACTTTTCCCTAGAGATAATTTTGTTTCTAATAAAACAAATGAATTATAGTAAATTATCTTTCAAATCCAGTCCAGTTTTGTGGCTCTTGTAGGTTACAGAAAACTTGGTTATAGAAGACAAGGTTTTCTAACACGTATATTTTCATTCTTCAAGTAAAAACTTTGTTTTGGTTAATTTAAGATATAGGAATTGTTTAAAGTGGTGGATGGCTTTGTGACAAACCTTAGGGATGTGACATTAATATAAAAGCCAGGAATGAGAGATTATGAAAAAAAATCTAGATTCTAATTTTGAATCTGCTGCTTAATCACTGTGAAAGGGTAAGTCACCTAATTTTTCTGAGACCACTCACTTCCTTAACGGCAGTTCCTACCTCTCTCTACAGAGTTATTATTAGAATCCAATGTATGTAACAGAGCTTTGAAAATGTTAAGTTCAACATAAACATCTTAATTATCTACTTGATTAAGATGCAATCAGAAAACAGAAAAACTCATTAAGCTCTAGGGTTAAAGTTAAATCTGGCTATATGTAACCTCCTAAGGCCAGCTGTAAGTACTTGCAATCTTTCCCTTTCCTTTTGGCCTGCTTCTATTAATACAAACTGCATCAGCTTCCTGAAAATTCTCTGATGAATTCCAGCAATAATTCTCACAATTCCCACCAACAGAATATAATTTCTAATTTTAAGAGATTTCTTAGCATTCTGGCTTCTACCTTTTATACTTAAAATGCAAATTGGAAAGGATACATCATTTCAGAGCTTAAACAGTACAAGTAAAATAGCATTTCCAAAATATCAGGAAGAGTTGTTGGTTATATAATATCAAAGCTATTTCTATATCCCAGAGGACAGTCCTTACTAAACGTACTTTATTGATCTAAGACATATTCTCTGCCATGCCATTCCTAATTCTTATTCTTGGAAGTCATGCTGTATTATTGGGGCGGGGGCAGGGGCGGGGTGGGGAAGCACTCAACTGAAGAGTTTCCTCACCTGTTTATAGTAGATCTTTACCCCGTTTATGGAGGATGGGAGCAGGAAGGAGAAGAAAAAGACCGGAACCACAGTTGACATCTTTACTATCTTTTAATTGTGCATGGATTCTGGCAGATAGCATATATTGTCTGAGTATCTTCATCGTAATAACCTCTGCCATCACAAACTTACCTGAATTTTCAAATAAACTACACACAGGTACATACGCATCTATATGCATCTAGAGAGAGGAATAGGCTGATAATGAAGATTTAATCATTAAAGATCCCTTTCTCCTGCTGTATTTTAAAACAAATTTTTTTCTTCCTAATTTATTACATTCTTTGCAGCAGTAAGTAATCAAATTTTCACTGTCTGGTAATGTATTTAATGTAATTATTTCTAGTAATGTATTTATTTCAATGAGATTGATTAGAATCTCACATGCAGTTTGGTGCAAAATTTAATTCAATGCTTAAAAATTCCAATCCTTCTCTTTTAGCCATTGAACTTTGTAAAATGTAATGGATATAACTGGTATGAACTTTACCGTCTATTTCCACTTAGTCTAATAACCTTAATAAAAATGATGGCTGAAACATGGGCAGGATTGGGAAAGGGACTGAAAATCTATCAACTGGATAAACAATCCAATTGCTACATTAGTTTAAGTGGTAAAATAAAACTATAAAGTCAGTCTTTAGGCACTAAACATGTAAATTAAATATCCAGTTTTTACTAAGAACTTTATAGTCTATACTGTTTCTTTCTGCCATATGGTCTATCCTTAAGGCATTCAACCTCGTTCATTAGTCTTTAGCCATTTCCCTATAGAAAATATCACCACGTCAAGCATCTTCTCTGGCTATGATCTTATCACTGATTGAGTATCCCTTATCCTAAATGCTTGGGACCAGAAATATTTTGAATTTTTTCAGATTTTGGAATATTTTCATTATACTTACAGTTGAGCAACCCAAATCCAAAAATCCAAAATCTGAAATGCTCCAATAAGCATTTCCTTTGAGCAGGCACATGGTTATGGAGGCAGCCACATGGTTGCATGATCTGTTTAGCAACATCTCATCCTCCTCTCTCTTAACTTGTCCCAAATGGTTATCGCCTTTTTTTCCCCCTACAGTTTAGAGAAACAAGCCCTCAACCTGCCCTCTGCCCTCCCGCCCCCACTCCAGTAGACATAGTACAGATAAAAGCAGAACCAGAAACAAAGCTCTACTTAGACTCCTGCTGCTGGAGTCCCACCCAACGCCACAGGAGCCCTAGAAACAATTTATGTAAAATAAGTCCCTTTAAAAAAAAAAAAAGCCCACCGGTTTATTCAACTCTGGACCAACAGAGGTATTTGAATAGAGGTGAGATGAGGATGCAAAGATGATTTTAAAAAGGAGAAGAGCATTTATTCAATGCAATTAAGTATTAAGAGATAAAGGCTGTACCAGGACAGTCAAGTGGGAATAAAAATTGAGGCAATAAATTAAAAATTACCAATCAGGAGGTGCTAAATACCTGGATATGAGGACCAGGGGAAGGACTTTGTTTAATGAAAATATTTAATGAAAAAGAAACAGTGTTTTATGCATAGAGCACCCACAGGAAACGAAACTGTTAGGCTAGACATCTCTAGAGCAATGTTGGTTCCAAGGCAGGATATATCAGTTCTCTCCTTCTTCATTTGAAATACTTTTATGATGAAATCTACTATCAATGAACATTCATCGCACAGCATTTAAGGTCTGGGCTCCCTTATCCCCATTTAGGGTAGTTCTGATTTAGCCTGTTGTATTCATGGGACTTCTGATAAGCTTTTGTTTTATTAAAGAATTCTATAGCTGAAGAGTTTGAAAACCACTGAACTAAGATACAGGATGTTTCAGTGCCTTGGCTCTGTGAGTATCCATCTACTTCACATAGAGCAGGGTTTTTCAACCAAGACACTCTTGACGTGTTGGGCTGGATATTTCTTTATTGTGGCAGGCTATCCTGTGTACTGTAGGATGTTTAGCAGCATCCCTGGGCTCTCTCAACTATGTGTCAGCAGCACCCCTTCCTGATAACCCTAGGCATGACAATCAAAAATGTCTCCAGACATTGCCAAATGTCTCTAGGGGACAAAATCTACCCCTAACCCCCCTCCCTCAGTTGAGAACCACTGAGATAGAGAACTCACAGGGGCAGTTCTAAACTGAAATCCCAATCTGTTTGTAGCCTGTTGCTGTTTTTTATACCAGCTTTTCCTCTGTTCTTCTACTACTACGATAATGTTAAACATGAGCTAATATTATTATATTACTGGTCATTTTTTTTTTAATGGGTAGAAAGAGAAAAGAAGCAGGCTAGAGAGTCTAACATATGTTAGACTACCTACCACACTTCTAAATTAATAGGAGAAAAAGGTTGCTTGGTTACCTGAAACAAAAGGCAAAAGAAGATTCTAGGTACCAGTTTAGGCATTTCAGGACCTAAAAGCAAAACCTATTTGTCTTTCCACAGATACATGTATTAAAAAGCAGGTTGGTACTGAGCAGTAAATCCAGTAATCAGCAGTAGACAGCTTCCACATACAAGACAGGTGACATTTGTAAAAATTAATGAAGCATTAGGCTCAGGAGAAGAGGGGACAAAGACTTTTTGACTGAATAATAACAATCCTGAGAAATCACAGTGAGAGAGTAGGAAAACAAGGTCTTGGAATCCGTTAATTTGCATTTGAATCTTAACTCCATCTGCTTTACTTTTGTCTTGGGTAAGAAGTTTAATCCCTCTGAGCCCAGAATAAAGAAAAGAACCCATTTCATTCAGGCCTTGCACAGCTTGAAGAAGGGGGCAAAATCTTTTAACCATTTGCAATTCTAGTACCTGTAAAAAAATATAAATGTCTATAAACGGGGTTTAAGTATAAAAATACCAAGATTCCTTCCTTCTTAAGGAGTTACAGAAATCATTTTATATATTTTTAAAATTTATTTCTTTCCTAGGCATTACTGACCAGGATCATTTTAGAAGACCTCTTGCTTTTCCAATATTTCAGTTCCATATCCAAGGTATCTACTGTGTTCATGAGTGACTTGAGACTGACCAGGAATGGTAATGAACGGTTTTAATTTACCTTTGAGTTTCTTTTTCAAATGTCAAAAGCAAGGCACCTGAAAGGGAAAGTTTTATATAAAAAGGCTTAGACTTGTCCTGAACCATAATTATTACATATATCAATAATCTTAAAGTCTGAAACCTCTTATTTAGTTCTTATAATGATTATGCCATTTGGTATCTAGCAGATACTGGCCTTAAGATCAAAAGACACGAGCAGGCTGGGTGTGGTGGCTCATGCCTGTAATCCCAGCACTTTGGGAGGCTGAGGCAGGAGGAAGGCTGCAGTGAGCTATAATCATGCCACTGTACTCCAGCCTGGGTGACAGAGCAAGACCCAGTCTCAAGAAAATAAATAAATAAAATAAAAAGCAGCACCTTAGGCAAAAAAAAAAAAAACTGTCCAAATTAAAACATGGAAAACTATTAAATATTCTGATGTAAACAAATTATACCTTGAGTTTTAGATTTGTCAAAAGGCTGAGAATTTTTCAATAGAAATAAACACCAAAGGTTCTATCTATTTAGACTGACTTTCTAAACTTTAAGTCTGCAGTCTCCAACCCCCGGGCCGCTGACTGCGACTGGTCCCAGGCCTGTTAGCGACTGGGCCATAGAGCTCCATGGAGAGCAAGTGAAGCTTCATCTGTATTTACAGCTGCTTCCCATTGCTCTGTGTCACTGCCTGAGCTCCACTCCCCACTGTAGAAAAATTGTCTCCTGTGGAAAAATTGTCTTCCATGAAACTGGTCCCTGGTGCCAAAAAGGTTGGGGACTGCTGCTTTAAGTAAAATTTCTTCCGATAGGAAGAGGGAATATACCCAAAGAAGATGCAACTACTGTATAGCTAAAAGGAAAATAAAGCAACAATGAGCAAATTTTATGTACTATATAGATTACCAAATTAAATCTCATAGTATAAAAGGAACAATGCTAATTTTTACTTAAGATGATCACTTTCTCTTTCACACAGCAATTACCCTAAAATATTGTCCTTATTTTGCTGAGCTAGAGGATGTTAGGAAGCTGTACAGGAGATGCACATAAGGCTCATGATATAAGAGAACCTCAGAATTGTAGAAAGGTTAGGAACTGAGGAATCAGAAATGAAGACAGTATCTTTTCATTTCGACCTAAATCTCCAAATGAATGAAATTGTAAGTTATCAATCTAATGATTCATTTATGATACTCAACCTAAGCCATTTTAGTAATCTTCATGAGTTGAATTAAAAAGTCAGACCCCTTTTAGGAACTGGTAAAGACAACCTATGGTAAATAATGTTACCTCGTCAGTGGGAG
>CM052443.1:71078791-71092639 GCA_028533085.1 Varecia variegata
GTCGAGGCTGCAAATGGCAAAGGAGTTTATTCTACTAGCTCGAGCCAGGGTCCAAGTCCTAGAGCACCAACGCAGTGACCTCTCCACGAACTAGGACCCCGCCCTGGGGTAAAATTAAGCTTTTATACTCTTTTGCAGGTTTCACACAACACACTGGGCACACCACCTCCCTCCCCCCTTAGTTCATTGGCTTCTTTAAAAGTTGCTGATCGGGTGGGCTCCCGATTGGTCCAGTTCCAGGCCATCGTCCCTGCTCTCGATTGGTCTCATTCCGAACGGTCATTGTCCTATCTTAGGTGTACCATGCCCTGGGCAGTTTGGGCTCCGGGCCTTATCTTGTTTACGCAAACATGGGTGTTGTACTCGGGCATTTCTGTGTTGGGGTAGCAAGCAGGAGCAAGCAGGTTTACAGAAGCAAAATGGCAGATTAAAGCAGAATGGCGGGTTAATGATTTTTGGCATGACATCCATACTATAACAAATGAATAATGTTTCTTCATTCACCAATTAAAGAACATTTTGAGTTGTTTCTAGTTTGGGGTTGCTAATAAATATTTGCATATAAGTTTTTGTGTGGAGATATTTTTATTTATCTTGGGTTAATTCCTAGGAATGGTATTGTTGGCCTCCATAATTTAATGCTTAATTTTACAAGAAACCAACAGTTTTTCAAAGTTGCTGTATCACTTTGCATTCCATGTATGAAGATCCAGTGTTCCTACATCCTTTCCAGCACTTAAAGTTTTATTTTTTGTTTTCACCATTCATAAACGTATGTAGTGTTATCTCATTGATTTTAATTTGCATTTTTCTAATAATTAATAATGCTAAACATCTTTTCATGTGCCTACTTGCCATTGTGTATTTTCTTTGGTGAAGTATCTATTCAAGTCTTTTGTCCATTTTTTTATTGGATGGTTCATTTTTTTACTATTGAGATGTGAGAGTTCCACATATATTACAATACTAGCCTTTATCAGATACATGCTTTGCAAATATATTCTCCCAATTTATTTCCATTATCTTAACAATATTTTTGTAAGAGCAGATCTTTTTAATTTCAAAGAAGGAACAATTTGTGAACTTTTTTCTTTTACAATCCATAGTTTTTGTCTCAAATCTGACAAATCTTGAAGAATCACAAAGATCTTCATCTGTTTTCCTTTCTTTTCTTTTCTTTTTTTTTTTTTTTGAGACAGAGTCTCACTCTGTCTCCTGGGTAGAGTACAATGGCATCATCATAGCTCATTACAACCTCAAACTCCTGGGCTCAAGTGATCCTCCTGCCTCAGCCTCCTGAGTAGCTGGGACTACAGGCACACACCACAACATCCGGCTACTTTTTGTATTTTTAGTAGAGACAGGGTCTCGCTCTTGCTCAGGTTGGTCTTGAACTCCTGAGCTCAAGTGATCCTCCCCCCTCAGCCTCCCAGAGTGCTAGGATTACAGGTGTGAGCCACTTTTAGGTTTTATATTTAGTCTATAATCCATGTTGAGTTAACTTTTGTACATGGTGCAGAATATGGGTGGAAATTCCTTTTAAATTATATATGGATATACCATTGTTCTAGTACCATTGAAATGCCTTTGTACCTTTCTCAAAAATTAAGTATATGTGGGTCTATTTTTGTATTCAATATTCTGTCACATTAATCTGCATCTTTTCTTTCACCAGTACCACTCTATCTTAATTTCTATAGCTTTGTGGTAAGTCTTGAAATCAGTACTGTGAGTCCTCCAACTTTTTTTTTTTCCCACCAAAATTGTTTGACTATTCTAATTTCTTTGTTTTTCCATATAAATTTTAGAATCTGTTGATTTCAACAAAAAATTTGCTATGATTTTCATTAGGACCACACTGAAACTGTAAGTTGACTTTGGGGAGAATTGACATCTTAACAATATTGAATCTTTCAATCCATGAACATTCCATTCCTGGGATAAACTCCACTTATTTGTAATGCATTATCCTTTTTATTTGTTGATGAGTTCCATATTCTAATATTTTCTTGAGGATTTTTGTGTATATGTTCATGAGTGATATTGGTCCATAATACTTTGGGTTTTTTTCTGATAATGTCTTTGTTTGGTTTTAGTTTTGTCTGTTTTGGTTCTCAGTTACTAGAGAATTCATATGCAAGGGTTAAAAGGACTTAAAATAGGTAAAGATCTTATATACTGCTTGAGCCCAGGAGTTTGAGGTTGCTGTGAGCTAGGCTGACGCCACGGCACTCTAGCCCGGGCAACAGAGTGAGATTCTGTCTCAAAAAAAAAAAAAAAAAAAAAAAAACACCACATATATTTTAGAAGAACAATAGAGTACTTTTTAGAAATCTTGTAGAGTAAGGTCAATTCATATTTTTAAATGTTTAAAAGTACTGGTTTTTCTTCACACACCCAGAAAATAATTTATGCTAACTATAACTCTCAATTTCTTATAGCTGTAGCTGGCCTGTGATGTGATCATATTTACAGAAGACTCTTAGGAGTCAACTTTATATGTACATAAATATGAATGGGACAATAGAGAGTACAATGTTCAAACTTCACACAGAAAATCTCTTTTGTACAACATTGTGTATCTCCCTGCTGCTTGGTTTTGCAACTATTCTTTCCCTTTAATGTATATTTTTTTACTGCATGTTAACTATACTGTATGATTTTCTTATGACAAGACTTTATTACTTTTATAGATGAAAAATAATTCTACAGATCAATTTCATGAATTTAAAATAAGTATTTACATATATTTGCACGTGTATTACTAAATTATATTAATTGTATATTGTACAACATATGCATAGGTTATATATTTATACATGTGTATATATAAACATATATTCCCATGGTAGAAATATCATAAAGATGCAGTACAGAAAAAAGACAAGTCTTATCACTCAACAATTCTACACTTTCCAGCATTTCAAGCATACATATTTACATAAATTTGTTTTTGTCCACACACGTTGTTTTATAACTTTTTACCATTAATTTTTCCACATTAACATATACACATTTAAAGCATGTTTCTATTGGCTGCATTATAATCTCCCAGAGTAATAATATCATTTACTAAACCTATTTCTTATTAGTTGAATTTTATCACATGCAAAAATTTTATAGCATAGAATATTTGTCCCTTTCTTTCTTTTTTTTTTTTTTTTTTGAGGCAGAGTCCCGATCTGTCACCCTGGCTAGAGTGCCGTGGCGTCAGCCTAGCTCACAGCAACCTCAAACTCCTGGGCTCAAGCAATCCTTCTGCCTCAGCCTCCCAAGTAGCTGGGACTACGTGTATGTGCCACCATGCCCAGCTAATTTTTTTGATATATTTTTAGTTGTCCAGCTAATTTCTTTCTATTTTTAGTAAAGACGGGGTCTCGCTCTTGCTCAGGCTGGTCTCGAACTCCTGAGCTCAAACGATCTGCCCGCCTTGGCCTCCCAGAGTGCTAGGATTACAAGCCTGAGCCACCGCACCTGGCCTATCTCTTTCTTGAATCAAGTACATACTACTCTATTTAGCTTCTCTAGAATAAGTTTACATCTATGAATAAGAGGAAAAAAACATAGTTCATGTTCTTGTTTTATCTGCCAATGTACCAATACAGAAATCATTACAAAATGACTACAGTACTTCTATTTTATTTTATAAGAATTTATTGTTGGCCAGGCGAGGTGGCTCTCGCCTGTAATCCTAGCACTTGGGAGGCCGAGGCAGGCGGATCGTTTGAGCTCAGGAGTTCGAGACCAGCCTGAGCAAGAGTGAGACCCCGTCTCTACTAAAAATAGAAAGAAATTAATTATCTGGCCAACTAAAAATATATAGAAAAAATTAGCCGGGCATGGTGGCGCATGCCTGTAGTCCCAGCTACTCGGGAGGCTGAGGCGGTAGGATCGCTTGAGCCCAGGAGTTTGAGGTTGCTGTGAGCTAGGAGGACGCCATGGCACTCACTCTAGCCCGGGCAACAGAGCGAGACTCTGTCTCAAAAAAAAAAAAAAGAATTTATTGTTGCTATTATTTACAATAAAGTAGAAAAGAAGTCCCAAATCTGCGCAAATTCCTCAACTCCACTGACTTACATTAAAAAAAAAAAAAGACCGAATTTATAATAGAATGAGTGTACATAATTATTTGGATACTGAAGGAAATGTTTCCTAATATTATCTATAAAAACTTGCTTTGCATTTTTATCCTGGCAGTTAAGATTTTTAAAAGAATAGATGACATTGTCATTTTCTCTTTTGAAAAAAGAATTAAAAAAAAATTCTTCATATAATCAACTTATTATTACATTTACTACAGACAGAACACTACTACTGTATGATCCAGGATATGAATACTAAGTTCTCACTTAAAACTTCCAAACCTATAAACCCTTTTTAAATGTGATATGAAGTAATGATTTGAATGTCTACTACCCTCAGAAACCTTATTTGGACAAGTTACTGAGTCTTACTATTTTTATGTACTTTATTATTTCACAAAATGAGCTAGTCATACAAAGCTCAAATACTTTTGAAATGAGTTCTACTAGTAAAATGGGTTTTACTGTCATTTAAGGAAAAATATAAAATTAAAGTTACTACAGGTATACCTCTTTTTGAGAAACTACGTTGTTCAACATAGCTAATTAGAGATTAGGAATCAACATTTTTAAGAATTCTTCACAAAAATTTCAGTTCAAGTCTCCTTCATGCAAAATATTACCGTAAAATACTTGATAGACGTATATATCAAATACATAAATATTTCAGTAACCAATATTTGATTTAACATATAAAAATTTAATTAAAAGATATCTTTACTAAGATAAAATGAGGTATATCTGGACTGTGAGCTAAAATAATTAATATTCTTCCCTGAAGTCTCATCCATCATCCTCTCATTCACTCTATATTCATCACAGGTTCTTAAAACACTAATAACAAACTGAGAGAAGTAAAAATATATACTAGAAATACTCAAAATGCTCCTCTTCTTCAATATACTTACAACATAAGCTTTTTCTTGTCAAGAAATAATATTTGATTCCCTCCTCCTATTTTCCTTGCTGCTGCTGTAATCTTTAACAAACGACATCTGCAAAACTGAACAATCGCATTTTTATCCAAAGACTGAATATAAAATGAGTTCTGATCATCCCAAACAGAGAACTATTCTCTCAATAAGCCAGTAAAGCTATTGTCAGTCACAATTATGCAGATACAGTTTATGTATAAATTACTGATTTATTTCAGCAGCCAAGCAAACGACCCAGATTTTCCCTGACAAACTTAATACAGACACTTAAGTGGAGCCATATCTGCCTACAGGCAAAAACATGCTGTGACAGTACCTTTTTCAGGCACTAGAGAAAACCTATTTAAGCTGTTTTATTTTCCAAAATATATTTTACTCAATTACTTTTAAGGAAAATAAAATAAGTTGGCTCCTGTATTTCAACAAATATTTCTGAAGCATTCTAACAACTAAACGTTGATAAACATACTGCCACTTTAAAAGTCTGAACAAAGAACTCTAGTATGAAGATTTTTAATTCTCTCCATTTTGTTCCAATTCAGGAGAGTATGTTATGAATATTAGAAAATATATATTTTTTAATATGCCACAATTTTTATTGCAACATGGTTATTTTTGTGAGGGTGGGGAGTTTGATCTCTAAACAATGCTTTCTGGTCCTATCACCTGTTTTTCTTCCCTATACACCTAAGCACTCCCAAATAAACAAGTCTGGTATTACTGGACTCTGCCTCCTCCTAAGTCTTTGCTCCATTCATTTGTTCTGCCTACAATGCACCTCCTTCCCTCGACCCCACATTTGTGTCGTGAAGTTTAATTCTTCACTCAAATTCCAGCTTTGCTTTCCAAGCAACCCTTCAAGTCCTTTGTGATACTTCTCATCCCACTCTACATTCAATATAGAAGATGTATAGAACAACTACTGCTGGCTAGGCATATGTTAGATACGTACGGATACAAGTCTTAATAAAAAAAGAGGTAACGTCCTTGCCCTTGAGTTAGTAAGAAGGCAAATAAAGAGACAAGTATAGCAGTGTGGAAACTAGTAATGCTATAACACAGATAAACAAAGGATGCTTTGGGAATCATCCTCTACCTGACAAAGTCCAAGTGCCAGTACACAGGGAAGGCCTCATGGAAGCATGAGAAAGTACATGACCCTTTTGGAAAAGTGAAGCCATTAGGAAGGGGTGAAAAACAGGGTGTGAAGACAATAGTTAGATGAGCTAAATTATAGAGAACTTGTGTCCAAGCTAAAGAATTTAGACTCTTTTTTTGTTTGTTTGTTTGTTTGTTTTTTTTTTTTTTGAGACAGAGTCTCGCTTTGTTGCCCTGGCTAGAGTGAGTGCCGTGGCGTCAGCCTAGCTCACAGCAACCTCAAACTCCTGGGCTCAAGCAATCCTCCTGCCTCAGCCTCCCGAGTAGCTGGGACTACAGGCATGCGCCACCATGCCCAGCTAATTTTTTCTATATATATTTTTAGTTGGCCAGATAATTTCTTTCTATTTTTAGTAGAGACGGGATCTCGCTCTTGCTCAGGCTGGAAGAATTTAGACTCTTAAGCAGAGAAGAGACCTCACTGGATACAGTCCTAAGCAGTAATTCAAGACAAGACTAGAGGGAAGTATGGAGACCAATTAGGAGGTTGCTGTAGTAATCTAGAAATGATACACTAAAACAGTAAATTTGGCTGTGGCAGTAAAGATAGAAAGATGGGCACATACATGGGACATCATAAAGATGAAGAAATGATCTAGATTCAGTAAATGGTTAGAGGGAAAAAAGACTAGTATAGAGTTGGGGCAAAAGTCATGGAAGAGCAATTTTTAAGCCACTTCTCAAACTCTACTGTACATAACACCCAATAGGAGAGAAAACTAAAAATCAGATTTCCAGGCCCCACTCCCTGAGATTGTGATTTTGTAACTTGGGAGTTTCTGTTGCACAGATCACACGTTGACTACCTGTGGGTAACGGATGGGGAGTGCTCTAGAGCACCATATGATTAATGCCAAGAAAGAGCTCAGACAGGGTGAGCTTCTATGATAACAATCCCTGCCTCCCCTCCTCCCCTTCCCAAGGTAGACCCAGATGCACAAACTGAGAAAGTGTGATCCTTGGAAATCTACTTACACAAACTAGAGCATTAGATCTGAGTATCAAATACAAGGGAAGGAAATTACCAGAGTAGTTTCATGTGTGATTTGAGGACTATGCACATCAGAATCACCTGTGAGGCTTGTTAAGAATGCTGATTCCTGGACCCAACCCCAAGATATACTGATTGAGAATGTCTGGCACCTGGGATTCTGCATTTTAAACAAGCTTTCCAGATGATTCTTAAGCACATCGAAGTTTTAGACCACTGCGCTAGGCAGCTAAAGCAAGGTGACATTTCTAGAAGAACACATTCCCTACCTCACCTCTGTTACTGGGAATACTACTGTTAAATAAAATACTACTTTTCTTTAGGAAGAAAATTATGATTATTATAGTTGAAATAACACTGGTTAGTGCAGGTGAAAAATAAAAATGAACAATTGACAAGTATAAAGTACCTTCTGCTTAAAAATCAATTTTTACAATTAATTATATCATTTCTTTACAACTACCTTGAGTTATAAATAGTACTATTTCCATTTTATACACAAAGAAACAAATCCAGACAGGTTTAAAAATCTGCCTAAGATTATACACCTATCAAGTACTACAACCAGAGCTCAAGACCATGGCCCCTGACTTCAAATTTTACATTCTGCCCCACTATTCCACACTACCTCTTTTAAAAACTAAATCTCAGACTGACTTTTAGTTTCACCATTGAGAGCATCAATTCTTTGGGAAGATGAATTTTGATCTCCAAACAAGTGACTTAAAGAAATCTTTGAAACATACAATGTTTATAGCCTAGATTGTTTGCATGCTAGAGTAACAAGAAATATGTGAAAGTCTCCAGAATAATCTCTGAACTGACAGGAAAAGATACGTTAGAGGCATAAATCAGGAATCCAGAAGAGCTATAACTTAAGAAGCTTTCCCAAAATGGTATATCAGAAGGTATCACCCCCAAATGTAATTTTTCCCGGATTCTCACTCTGTATGCCTAAAGTCCCTTAATTCAGACATAGTTTGACACTAATACTGTACTGTATATGTACAGAAACTGTTTTCTGGACTGAGTTTCTCATGGTCAGAAAAAAGTAGAATTTATATCAGTAGTTTCTGGCCCTTTATTTCTATTTCTGAAATTTAAACATGCCAAATCTAAACATGCCAAAGGCTGGAAAACTATTCCTTCTTCTTTACTCTTCTTTTCGTCCTAACCTTGCCTTAGTTTTAAGTCCAAATGGCAGACCAAATCTCAATTAGTTAGGGATACTAAAATTAGGAACATGCAAGGAAGTGTAGGTAATTTCTAGATCAGTGATTCTCAATCTTTGTTTCTATCTCTACTGTTCACATATCCATACCCTCACGATCACATACAGAAAATGGTATATCTTAATTAATAGCAGAGTAAGGAGTATTTTGGAAAAGGACAGGGAAGAGAGATCTTGATATATTATCTTCCAAAAGAGATATCTATACCAAAATGAAAGGAAATATAGCTATATTCATGTGCTTCTATTTTCTCAAGAGATATTCTACTATCTTTATCATTTAGCTCCCTGCTTTGTTGTTCATGTTTCTGGTCAAGGTTCTTGCTTACTCAAGTCTTCAAGTGATTGAAGACTTCAAGTGATGTGCATGGGACATGGCTGTACTTTTGGTTAGGTGTCTAGACAAAAGCACTCTTAAGGAAGAGTTATTTATTCACAATTTATTATAAAATAGTTCTTTTTGGTTTTCATTATAAAAATAATAGGAAACTATATAATTTTTATACAAAAGACTGCTACCATAAATCTATAAACCACATGTCTAATCCTTTATAAAAATGCTCCCTGCTATTTTTACTACAATCCTGTGGCTAGGAGTAAGCATAATTATCCTCATTTTGCAGATGAGAAACTCGAGGCTCAGAGAATTAAGAGATTTGCTTGAGGTCACAAAATTAATCAGGAACAGCAGAAACAGAACCCATAAAAAGATGCCTTCAAGTTTAGGGCACGCTATTAAGTTGCAAGTGCAAAGTGTTCTATAGCTTTCCAAATCTTTCAAGTATTAAAAGAAAACACACACACAATTTTGCAGAGCATACATTTCAATTGATGTAGTGTTTTGACTTATTTTAACATGGGTATATTAACTGCTTTGCAAAGGGCCAAACCTGCTGGCTTGTTCTTAAGGTAACCTTATGGTATTATACATTATTTGTATAGTCACAAAACAAAATTCCAAAGTTGGAAAAATTCATTTAGAGAAGAAAACAGTATCTTTGCTAAAGAATTTTCCAAGAAAGGAGGATTTACTTTTCTGTCACATTGTTCACAGATTTTCAGTACCCTGAGATCTAAACAATGAAGGGTAACTAAATGGTGAGCAATATGGGCCAACCTATGTACAATTCAACTGGAATGCAAAAGGCTCCACTCAAGCACAATTGTGTAGTGTCATGAGGCAACACACGTTTCTATAAGCACTCATTAAAAGTTAGTCACAATTGGAAATCTTGTCCAACCGGTAAGGTATGCCCCCAGTTAGTGATCTTAAAAGAGACAAACTACTGATCGTCTATTGTTTAGCATGTATTAAACAAAAAAGAAAAATAATATTTCCTCCTAATAACATGTTTTACTGATTTATGAATTTAAGTCTTTCAAACATAGTAATAGTTAATGTCCACAAATCAAATGACTTTGCCTTTTAAAATAAATCTACATTGTAAGTCAATTACTTGGGGGCAGATATAAGAGGACAATTACTATCTTGATGCTAGTTAACCTCTTCAAAGATTGTTGCTTTGCTCTGGTCTTATTAATATGTCATGAGAATAACCTATTTACATTATCAGGAGTCAAGTCACTTTAAGAAAAAATTAGGTTTGTACCATGATTTGTTTAGCTTAAAGTTCAGTATTTACATGTGACTTACCTAACTTCAATTGAGAGCATTTTCTCATTCTTACAAAAGAGAAAGAGCACAAAGATGTTTTTGATAACAAGAATATAAAAAGCTAAGAGATAAAATTAAGACATATTCTCAGCAAAGAATGCAAATCACCTATAACAGAACACTACTTACATTTTACTTCTACAGTTTTTCTAAAATTTGAATTTGTCCTATCCTTTTTTTCCACTTTATTCTCATTTCATCCCTGTCTGGAAAGAAGAAAGTAGCATTGTTATTGTTATTCTAACTTACAGAGAGTTAACATAACTCTCCCAAAGTTATATAAAGAGTGACTCAGTAGCCACATGAGGAGTCAAAGGAGTCTCTGGCTCCTGGTGTTGCCCTAACTCCACGTTTAGGACTCCTTCCAACATATCAAACTATAAAATGTGTCACAGGTTTGAATTAAGCACAGCATGTATCATGACCATCTCTTTGTTGTCTACAGGAACAATTCAAAAAAGTATGAGCTAATACATACTTAGCACTATGCTAGGCAACTCAAAGATTCAGAAGATTTATGATTTACAGTCCCTTCTTCATGGTGCTTAAAGTCTAGTTGGAGAGACAAAAGTAATGGGCATGAAGTAAATCTGAAGAGCAAGTGATGTATTTGATATATTTTTAGAGTTAAAATGTTGTTTAAAAATAAGAAATTAACTTGCTGGTTTCTTCAAACTGAGCCTTCAAAAGGATTTGAATTGAAGGGGAGTCACCATAGATCCAAGGCTAATTGACAGCCTGTGCAGATATTCCCACAGGCCACTATGTTTCAGCCTTTCCTGAAATGCAGGTGACATAAGGGACAGAGAATAAGGTGATTCAGATAACTGCTTTTACAGACAGGAGAAATTCTATGTTTTAATGCTAGGTTATGTAAATAATACTGCAGGTCAACTTTTTACTAACTGAAATAGAAATTCATTCCAAGCCTTTACTTCAGTTATTTTTAATCATAATATTTTTATTATGAGAACGGCTTAGTAAAATCACTAGTTTGCTCACTACTGTTTCTTGTATACTGGTCTTATCTCCCCAGCTAGTATCAACACCATGAAGGCTAGAACGAGGTCTTATTTTCATCTTTACATTGCCTAGCAGCAATGCAAACAATACCAAGCACATAATGGGCACCCAAACTTTAAAATTTTGATGACAATACTGATTTTTCTTCTCTATGGCTTCTGCACCACCCCCTAAAGAAAACAATTATCTTTAGCTTCCAATTATTTTTAAGTCCCAGATTTAGTTGAAATCTAGAACTATGGATCTAGATTTTTTTCTCTTTCAAAAGATCTACCTCTTCTATAATTCTATATAACAACATTAAATTCACAGTCATATTTAATCATTAAATCATTTAAATAAATCATTATTTAAAGTTAACTCAGTTTTACTAGATTCTTGGTTCCTTAATGTTTCTTTTATCACGTCTTCTTATATTCTGGAGTATTTCCCTAAGTATATACATTTTTTTTTAAACAAACTTTTAGTCTGGAGGATTCTTT
The DNA here is from genome assembly GCA_028533085.1 of Varecia variegata. Lineage (NCBI taxonomy): Eukaryota > Metazoa > Chordata > Mammalia > Primates > Lemuridae > Varecia > Varecia variegata. The sequence goes on from CM052443.1 coordinate 71,090,369, forward strand.
TTGCCCTGATATCCAAGCCATACCATAGCTCTATAAAGAACTCTAAATTCAAAATATTCCTGTACAGTACTTTCTACACTTTGCCCTATTTTTTATAAGTAACAGATGAGACATATGATGCCTACAAGATTATGATTGCTTTATAGGTAAACTTTTTCTCTGTGCAAACTGGTAGGAATTTCTATCATCGGAGTTCAACACTATCACCATGATATGTCTAGGTAACATCTTTTTTCTACAATATTCCTGTAAAACACTTGTCAGAACCCTTCCACCTAAAGGCCTAAGATTTCCTTAAGCTTTGGGGGAAATTCTGTTTTTTTTTCTTTACTTTTTATCATTTCTTCCTCATCTTCTTTGCCTTCTGAATTTCCTTTAGACAGACTGGTTTTCTTAGGTTGATCCTCCATATCCCAAATTTCATTTCATAATTTTTTCACTTTGGCCTTTTAGACTAGGTTTTAGACAAATCCATTGGCTTGATCTCCCAAATCACTAATTTAGTCTTTAGCCTTGTCCCATGTAGTCATCCTATTAAGATGTTTACTTTACATTTCTGCAGCTACAGTGGCAGTTTTTAAAAAGGTCACAGGACTCTTTTTTTTTTTTTTTTAACAGCAGTCTATGCTTGTTTTATGGATTTTCAAAGCTTTTTGAATCACTAAGGATACAATTTAGGATTTGTTCAGGATTTAATTACACTTTTTAAAAGTTCTCCCCCATGTCTTATATTACCTCTCTTGACGTGAGAGGAAAAGTTTCCAGTCGCAATTCATGGTTTTGGTTTTCTTAAAAAAGGTTAGTGCTGCTTAGTAGTCTGCTTATATTTTATAAAGGAGGGCTTAGACCTGCACTCTCCAGTATGGTAGCCACTATCCACATGTGGCTATTTAAAATGAATAAAAATTAAATAAAATTAAAATTCAATTCCTCGGTTGCATTGGTCACATTTCTAGTGCTCAATAGATACATGTCGCTATTGGTTACTATACTGGATAACACTGATATGGAATATTTACATCATCACACAAATGCCTATTGGACAATACTGGCAGAGATTAATCAGCATTAGATATAGAATGGGTCACTAAAACAGAACTGGGAATCACTATTGCCCTGGAAGTGAATTCAGATATTAATTATATAATTCCTGGCTCTGGTTAATAGAATAAAAATTAATAGCTTCTATAATAGCTGTTGCTTTAGTATATACAGAAAGCATGTTGCTTCGAAGTACAGTTCCTTTGTTAAGCTCCAAGACCAAAAGTGATCAGGTATACTGCTCATTCTCTCTTGGCATTTCCCCATTTTTAGACAGTTGTTCTGACTTTATCTTGACATTATTCTAGAGTTTTGCTGAAGAAATCTTGACTTCCACCCACATTGTATCACATATTCATATATTGTTTAGTTGCATCAGTTTAATCCTAGCTACTTTATAACTTAAATTTCCTTTTCTTATAAAGATAGGACTTATATTACTTTTATTTTTGTTTAACCACTCAATGTATGTGTTACAAGGGTCTCCACATTCAGATATATAAGGACACAGCTTCCTCATTTCTTATAAATGATCTGGCAGAAGCCACTGGCTGGGTTAAAACAGTCCCCTTCAGGTATATGTTCAGTTTTTCAGAATTTTACCCCTTCTATTTCTCCCAAGATAAGAGTTTGAGTAGACAAGGGAGTTCACTATCTTGAACTCCCTGTCTTTGTGCTGCTCTCCTTAATGCTTTCTTCTGCTGACAGCACCTTTTTCAGCCTTTTAATATTATGGTGTTTTTTTTTTTTTTTTTTTTTTTTTTTGAGACAGAGTCTCACTTTGTTGCCTGGGCTAGAGTGAGTGCCGTGGCGTCAGCCTAGCTCACAGCAACCTCAAACTCCTGGGCTCAAGCGATCCTCCTGCCTCAGCCTCCTGAGTAGCTGGGACTACAGGCATGTGCCACCACGCCCGGCTAAATTTTTCTATATATTTTTAGCTGTCCAGATGATTTCTTTCTATTTTTAGTAGAGACAGGGTCTCACTCTTGCTCAGGCTGGTCTCGAACTCCTGACCTCGAGTGATCCACCCACCTCGGCCTCCCAGAGTGCTAGGATTACAGGCGTGAGCCACCGCGCCCGGCCTTATGGTGTTTTTGGGGTATTTTTTTACTCTATCTTTTCACTGACATTTGGGGGGAAAAGTAAGATAAGTACATGTTTTCAGTTAGCTATTTTGAATTAGAAAACTTAGTAAAATTTGACTGATTTTTCTTACTGGGCAGCAAAAAG
>CM052443.1:71093139-71169835 GCA_028533085.1 Varecia variegata
AAAAACTACATCCAGCATTATTATGTCACTCAAGTTTACAGGAAACATGACATCATATTACTATAGTGTCTTGTGATAAAGGTTAATGATGGTATACTGAACATTCACATGTACAAGTATATACCATTATGTCAAATATATTACTCAAATTGATGACTTCAGGAACATGAGTAATTTTAAAACAAACAGGTCAGCCACCTGGTAGGAGAGGGCTGAGCATTTTATAATATATAAATCTTCACAGAATAACAAAGTATTTTAACTAATCCCTAGCTTAGCTTGGTATTTCATATCCATGTTGTTGTGAAAGGCGTATAATATCAAATGACCTTCAAAACCGTTTGATGAATATCAAGTTATAATAGAATCATACTGCTGATGGCCCACCACTTGAAAATTATTATACATACATAGCTCCATCACCTATAAGAAATACCTCCTTATTTGACATATCACTCTGAAAAAACAAAAATAACCAAAACAAAAAACCTGTCATACAACTTAGTTCCAAAAGGACAATTTGAATAATTATATTTACTTTAGAATGTAATCCCAACTATTCCAACTAGAAATAAACCTGGTGAAATATCAAAGACAATGTTCACCTTAAAGTTCTAAAAATGTCATTTAGCCTCATGAATAAGCAGATAAATTAGAAAAGAATTAGGATTGAGGTTGAGATAATCAGCTCCAAAGCTATGGGAAAGTCCAAGTTCACTCCTGATATTTTTAGAAGCCAAAAATCCTACAGGGACCAAATTAATCACTGTCAGAAAAATCAAATCACACTGACTTCTTTTGGCCCAAAGATGGAGTATCTGAAATTGTATATTTAAATAGTTAAGATGATATGTCAGGGTGCTTTCTTACATCCACTTATACCATTTCTGAATAGAGAGGCTGGTCATCTGGGTACATTTATCTGTCCCCAAAAGCTGTGACTTAAAGGTTATTTAAAAAAATTTCACATTTCTCAGGATAATGTTACACTTGACAAAAAGAAACAGTATTGACTAAGAGAAGTTGGTGACATTCTCTTGATCTGGGTGATGGTTATACAACTGTGATCACTGTGTGAAAATTCACTGAACTGTGTTATGATCAATACACATTTCTTTATGTCTGTCTGTTATACATTAACAAGTTTATTAAATGAAAATGCTTCATGTGTACCTTTTTTCCACTTTTAAAATTAGTTATTAGACTGAGATTCCTGAATGAAGACTTCATATCATATTTATGTTTTGTCAGTGCTTGGTACATAATAGGGGCTAGGTGCTCAATAAAGCCAGGTGAATTAACACAGATCAATAATCTAATGTACAATGTCAATAAGCACTCCTTGATTTCCATTCTTTCATGCCATCTCACAGAATTGCTGCTACCGGGTACATATTATATACCATAAGTAGTTTAAAAATGTTTGAGTCCTTGTCTCTGAGATATGAATAGTATTTGTTTATGTTTGTGAGAAACAGAAAGAGGTCAAACATGCACTGTAATCACTAATATGACATGTATCACATGTATGGGAGGGCAATTAATACCATAGGGAAGGATAGAGACATTCCAGACAGGATTAACCAGGAAAGGCATAGCTGAGGGAATAGCATGTGAGCATGACAAACATCTAAGAAGATGAAGGAATGGACACACATTTATAAAATGCTGAATACTACATGTCAGGTACCATGTGAGCATTTTCATACACCTTACTTAACCCTGACAATACAGCTAGACTCTGAGAGATTAATTATTAATAATTTGGCCAAGATCACACACCCAGTAAATAGCAGAGAATTTGACCTAAATTTTTTGACTACAAAATCAAGATCTTTTTGCCACACCATGTTGCCAGGATAGACATGGTCTCGAACATGAGCTTGATTCTTTTGGCCAAAAAAACCCCAAAATTCCCAACTGAAATCTTGACAAAAACAGGAATTTTTTTCTACCCAATGCATACTTTTCAAAATGTTTTCATTCTTCAAATAAAAACAGATAAACCAACTATAATACATGTCCACTTACAAGAATGATGGCCTAAATTGATGGTATTGGAATTTTTAACTCACAGTTTAAGATCAATCCATTCAGCCATCCTTTTTGGTAAGAAGGTCTTAGTCATTTACAGTCTTCTACCTGCAGAGCCTATCACATAAGAGAGGTTTTCGTTCTTATGCTTTTGCCACCACTTAATGTAATAAATTCATTGTGGCAATAAGCATAAACACCTGTCTATAATCTTGTTTTGGAATAATCACTGAAAAACAAACTTCACAGACTCTTAATCCATTCTTGCCCTTTAAGTATTTTTATTCATGCACTCAAACTTTATTGAGGAAACTTCAGGAATTTTTCCCTCAAAGATGAATCAGAAAGAAGCCCCATTTTCAAAAGATTGCCAGCATAACAATTTTACCTGATCATTTTCAGTTTGTTTTGTTTTCAAATTAAACTCATTCAACTTCCTGACCCACAACCTACAAACTCATGCACTCATTCTTGTATTTGATTTCATTCAACTTCCCCTACTTCTGCTTGACTCCTCATCCCCAAGGTCTACTATCTCTTTGGGGATAACACTTTACCAATTATTCTTTTTCTCTCCCTTTATTTCTGAATTATGGTACTACTCTTGTCACATCATTTAATACACTGTTACAAATATTTGGTTTATTCAGTCACCAACTACTTACTGAATACTTCCTATGTACCAACCCCTAGTCTGGGTATTGAAGATACAAAACAAATTCTTGCCTTTATGGATATTATATTTTAAAGTGAGCTCTAAATAAAATAAATAAACAATATGTCGGAAAGTAATGAGATGTCATGAAAATTAAAATAATGTAACAGTTCATTTTTGCTGATGAATTGAAACATGAAATGTGAGAAAAAGCCAAGAGTCAAGGATGATTCTCATATTTTTGGCTTGAGGAACTGGGTAAGTGGTGGAGTCATTTATGGAGTTAGAGGACACTGCAGGAGGAAAAGGGTTCAGAGGGAAAAAGTAAGAATTCTTTCTTTGCCATGTTATGCTTGAGATGCCTTTTAGAAATCCAAGAACAGAGGTCAAGTGGGTAGTTAAATATACCACTGCAGTTCAGGAGAGTTTCAGCTGGAGCTTGAGATCTGGGAGTCATAAGCATAAAGATGGTATTTAAAGCCATGGACTCAGCTGAAAGAAGAAATTATTTCAAGACAGTGTTTGAGAGGCAAATGCTGCTGAGTAAATTGAGTAAGATAAGGACTGAGCATTCTTTTTCCAATGGACTTTATTTTTTATAGAAGTTTTAGGTTCACAGCAAAATTAGCAGGAAAGTACAGAGTTTCTCATATACCCCCAGCCCCAACACATGCAGATCCTCACCCATTATCAACATCCTCCACCAGTGGTACATTTGTTACTACCAATGAGCCTATATTGACACATCATTATCACCCAAAACCGCTGAGCATTATTAACCAAGGAAATCACAACACAGAGATCAATGACCTTGACTAAAGTAGTTTTAGCAGAATGGTGGGTACAAAAATTATCTGGATAGGGATGGAAATAATGAGAGGTAAAGAAGTGGAGCACCAGAGGCTTTTCTACAAAGAGGAAGAAAGAAATAGGATGGTAGCTGGAAAAGAACATAGGTTCTATGGGGGGGTGGTTAAAAAATTGTAATAATCCATTAGAGAAGGAAAGATTGATGATGCAAGAGAACAAGGACAGCTAAGGAGCCTTATGCCTTCAAGTCCTTAGGTAGGCAGAGAGGATGAGCTCCAGGGTGCAAGAGGAGGGGCCAGCTTTAGGGAGGGATAAGAATTTCATCTATTGTAATTTTAAGGTAGAATATATAGGTACAGATGAGGTAGTCTGGTAGATGTGGTGGTGGAATAATAGAAAGCTGGATGTCTCAGGAAGATTAGGATTCTGTCAGGTGAGTACCACAGAGGGAAAGAAGGACAAGGTAGCTGAGGTATACACAAAAGAGCAGTTATATTCATGGAACCTGGACTCAACGCTAGACGGGGAGGGAAACAAGGACATGAATGAGGTACAGTGAAAAGTAGAAAGGTTGGACAGGAGCACCCAACGGAGTTAAAAAAAAAAAAAGTTACTTGAGGGATAAGGAAACTAGATAAATAGATGGTGTTCAGTTTTTTTGTTTTGTTTTGTTTTGCTTTTTTAAGTTTATAAGTAGGATAAGCTACTAGCAATGAGAAAGTTTAGGGTTTGACCACAGAGTAGACTGCAGGGGTGGGAGGCCTAAAAACGGAGAGATTAGATGTTGGATGTGTACCCAGCAATTACTAAGCTTATGACAGGAACTGTGGAAAGGCAATGAGCCAGGTGCTAATAATGAGGAGGTTAGTACAGATCTAGAGAGTTTTATAGTTTGACAGCATATATTTCATAAGAGTTTCTGAGTGAGGAGAAATGGACCAATGGAGCAGTGGAAGAAAGGGTTCTACATAGGGGAGGGGAGTGAAGATGTGGGGTAAAAATACATCATCACATAAGAGGATTACAGGGAAGCAATATTTCCAGGAATAGTCAGGTAGGGTAAGAAAGTGAAAGAAAAAAAAATTTCAACACTATGTCTCTATTTAATGACAAGAGACTATAAATTCCAGAAGGTAAAGTGGAAGTGTTAAGGGAGGGGCTTTGAAAGGTTAGAAGATTGCATCAAGTGAGGATAAACAAAGCAAATGGAAACCTGGATAAGATTTCACACTAATGATGGCTGACCTGGGAATCTTGGACACTAAAAAAATCAACCAAAACAAGTAAACAAACGACCTTTATAAGCTTCATGAGAGTAGCTCAGTATCTTTCCATAAATTCCCTTTCTGCTTAAGTTAGCAACTAAAGAATCCTAATGGTAATTACCTTCATGGACAGTGAGTTGCACACATCAGACAAGTTCAGAAAAGGAATGTTTAATTCATTCAATACATTTAAGTACTACATGGCCTGGAGTGATAAAGAAAATCTAAGAAAGGAATCTTAGGCACTTTAGCTATTCCTTTATTTCCTTCTGATTTCATTTCTTCCTTTCACAAAAGTCAATGGTGAGAAAAAGGGCAACAACAATTGAGGATGAAGTGAGCTGGCAGCAGGGGTGTTTTGAGGACAAGGAGGATTCACTGTACATCTGCCTGTGACCTCACAATAACACTTCTGCAGGTGTGGAGAGTCCTAAGGCTTAAAATAGCAAATGCCACTGCCTATAACTCTCAACCCTGAGTTCTTTGTCCAACTGTGTCACTCTCTACTACTGTGTTTCTCTAAAAGGAAAATGGCCCATTTGGGGGAGAATTCATATAAATTATGACTTTCTCTCAGGTGAATGGATTTATCTGGATGAAGAATTCTGAGAATATTTTGTTTCTAAAAGTACAGTATTTAACTTTATGTAGAAACAAATGTTGACAATATGATTATAAAATTTCATAATTAATCCAACAATAAATATATACTATTCCCTAACACAATAGATCAAATCAAGACAAATTAATTTCAGTTGTCATTCATTATACATAAAACAAAATGTCTAAAATGTATGATGAATGCAGAAAAACAATTATATTATAGCAGACCTCAATATTAAGAAATATGCAGAATTGCTTTATTGGCTCCAAGTAGAAGCAACTTGGGAATCTAAGTATATGGAATATCCCCAAGCATGGATGAAATTATTTTGTTTAAAAGGAAGGAGAGAAAATAAAAGGTAAGTAATAGGATAGAATATAATACTTCAAAACACTGAAAAGGGCACAGGGTAAAAGTAAAGAGCTTCACTAGCACTACGACTTTTATTAAATATAATATTCTTATGTATATCATAATGCCCAGCACACCGGGATACATTTAACATAAAGACATTTAATAGACAGCACCAAGAAACATATCAAAGAACGTTTCCCAATCTGGAAAAAGATCAAAGGGAGTCATCTCTATAACACTAGAAGGATCTCTATATAGAATGCCAGAAATGGTCACATCGAAACTTTAGTGGATTCTATATCTGGCCAACTGCTTTGCTCAGTGGCTACCCGCCTAATGGCAATCCCTTATTTACTGACACCCATTGATTGAGAAATAATATTTATTCCCATGACTGGGACTTCATCATTCACACTGAACTTACTCACAGCCCGGATTACATAAACCAATCTGGGACTATTCCCTAAAGCTCAGCGTCTCTGGGCTGGGGAGATAGGGTAAAGATCCTATAACATCCGATTCCAAGTTACCTGGATGAAATGAGTCTCACAAAAAGTACAGTGAGGTTCTGCCACAGCAAAGTTTATTCATTCATTTTACAGTGTCCAACTAAATTAGGATTATGACTTTATCCTGGAGTGGAACTGTGAAAAAAAATCAGTATCCGCACTGTGTAACTTACACATAAAATACACTTTACAATGATCATCTCTATTCCTCTTACAGAGAGAAATATGCTCAAGTGTCAGGACTAGAGTTTGTAAATAAAGGCTTGCCAAAAGGGAAAAGAGGCCAGTGGCTAATGTCTGTAATCCTAGCACCTTGGGCGGCAATGGTGGGAGAATCTCTTGAGCTCAGGAGTTCAAGACCACCCTGAGCAAGAACGAGACGCCATCTCCATTAAAAATAGAAAAAATTAGCCCAGTGTGGTGGTGCATGCCTGTAGCCCCAGCTACTCGAGGCCGAGGCAGGAGGATCCCATAAGCCCAAGAGTTTGAGGTTCCTGTGAACTAGGCTGACGCCACTGCACTCTATCCAGGGCAAAAAAGCGTCTCAAAAAAAAAAAAAAAAAAAAAAAGAAAAAGAAAAAAAAGGGAAAAGATTAAAGGACAATTATTAGAATTATTTTGACTTGTGGTTAACTAACATATTCAACATCTGTTAGAATGTCAACCTGTTTTTGTTTTATTTCTGGAGCATAAAATAGCTTTCTTCTAAAAAAGGACCGATATAGGTAGTGTTCAGCAACTTTCCCAAAACAAAAAGCAAACAAAAACGGAACTTCACAACACTGAGTGATTAATCAGTCCTTCTACTGTAATATTTATTTTTAATTGAGGTAAAATTTACATCAATGTCATGAACAGGCCTTAAATGTACAATTCAAAAAGTTTGGATAAATGTCTGCACTCCCATGATCTTCACCACTTCCATCACCCCAGAAAATTTTCTCATACCCCTTCTAGCCAATCCCTCACCAGCCAAGGCACCCACAGTGCTGATTTTTACGATGAAATCACACAATATGTTCTTTAGTATCTGACTTCTTTCCCACCACATAATGTTTTTGAGATTCACCCACATTTTTGCATGTTATAAATGATTTTTTTATTGAATCGTTTTTTCAAAATTGCGGAGTAACATTCCATTGCATGCATTAGTCACAATCTGCTTATACATTTTCCTGTTGATTGATATTCTAGCGTTTTCTCCATTTTTGGCTACTGTGAATAAAAGTGCCTGTAAACACAGAATCCTGTTCTGCTGGATAAATGCAATCATACCTAACCTTAACCTTAAGACAGCTTTCTGCCTAAATCAGGAGCTGAGAGACCAGACTGAAGTAGTATCTGCTTTCTCATTAAGTGAGCAAAAAAGCCTCTGCTACAGAGACCTGGCTGATGACATGAGACCAACCTCAACTGGCCCATATCTGTGGCATATGACACTCTAGGGACCATACCTCATGATGAGAGACTCTGGCTAGAACATTTCAAACAGGCAATGTTTAGGAGCAGTGGCAATAAAGCTCATTCATCTCTGTTCTGACTCTAATTTGGTGTCAGATTGCTTCTATTACACACAAAAATACAGTATTTTAAAACATCACACATATTGGGTATGTGTGATTTTGATTTACTTGTCCTTTAAGTTCTCCTCACATAAACCTCACTCAATCAATGAACAGCCACGTGCCGGTTATGTAACTTTGGGCACATCATTCACCTCTAAAGCCCTAATTTCCCAACATGTAAAATGGAACAATTATAGCATTTATCTTAGGGTTATTTTGAAGATCAAATTAAATCACCTATATCAAGTATACATTAGTGCCTAACACATGTAAGTACCCAACTACTAGCTATAACAGGTTGAGTATCCCTAATCCAAAATCCAAAACTTTTTGAACACCAATATGATGTTCAAAGGAAATGCTCATGGGAACATTTCAGATTTCAAATTAGGGATGCTGAACTGTATAATGTAAATATTCCAAAATCTAAAAAAGTCTGAAATCTGAAACATTTCTGGTCCCAAGCATTTTGGACAAGGAATACTCAACATGTATTAATAAAACTATTATTTCTAAAACTATTTAGAGAGTATAGCCACAGACTTCCTTTTTCCATCTCCATATCAAGATGAAGACAGTTTCCAAAAATGAGTGTGTTTTAAAATAAATTAGTTCAATAGGTATTATGTAAACCAAAAAGTTCCATAGCCAAGCAAGTTTTGGTTAAAAAATTTTTTAAACTGCAAAACACTGCTTTATGCCAATGTACACTATGATTCCTCCTAAAAGTGAGATCTGGTATATAGTATTTCCAAAGTGATTTGATCATGAATTTTACTCCTGCCCTATGAAAAAGATCATGTGACCCTGGGGCTCTAAGAAATACACTTTGAGAAACACCAGTAAAAACAATGCTGACTACACACACAAAAAAAGCAGCATCCTCAGGAGGATGATATATGCTTTGTCCCATTTCATTTAGTTAAATGCTACCCATCCTTCAGATTTCAGGATAGCTGTCCTTAACGCTCCAAATTAATCAAGACTTCCTGCCAAATACTCTCAGGGCTTCCTAGACTTTTTTTCATATCTTATTGCCATTGCTATTGATATACTTAAAATATTATTTGATTAATGCCTGTCACTTCTCCTACCAAACTGTAAGCTTCAATTAAGGCTATGAATGTATATTTTGCTCAACCCCTAACCTTGAGTATCTAACAATGTTTGGTATCGATAATAGTTGTGGACTAAATACGTGAATACAAGAATTTCACAGCAGCCTTTTTGGCATAGTGAAAAACTGAAAACAATTCAAATGTTTACTAACAGGAAAGTAACTAAATAAGTTACTCTACATTTATGTAATATTATACAGCAATTAAAAAGAATGAGCTTAATCTCTATGTTTTGACAGACCCACTTTACTGAATGAGAAGGAAAAAATGTATTTTATTACATATGCACTGTACCTAGAAATAGATATCTAGAAACATATTCATCAAACTGTTAACAATGACCACATTTGAACAGGACTAGGACTGGGAATAGAGACTTTCACTTTTATACAGTACTTTATACACTTCTCTATTGTTTTAATATTCCTCAACAAGTATGAATTTCTTTCCCAATTATTTTTTTTAGGCTTTATCACATCCTTCATTCTTAGTTCACATTTGTATCCCTATTTTTTAAAACTATTTTTGTAATGATCCCTACAGCGATCCTGAGAGGAAAGTAAGACAAAAGATGGCATTAACCCAGTAGGGTAGATTAAAGCTATAGGTAAGTTGCTTGACATCACAAAGGAAAAACGACAGAACCGGGGCTAAAATAGGATTCTTTTAGTCCAGTGTTCTTTTCATTACTCATCACTGCTTTTCCAGTAAGGGAAACAAGGCTGCCTTGACAGAATCAATATTTTACTACCAAATGACTAGAAAAGATTCAAACCTATTCCCATGTCCATCCCTCCCAAAACCCAAAAGTCATTTGAGGGCATTGCTGACCCATAGGGGCCTCTTTTAAATAACCCCAGTGAAGGGGAGGTTAACAAAATCCTAGTGCGCCCTCCTTCACTGTTAGACAATTCCTTCACATTGAGCTGAAACTCATCTTTGTTACTTTGATCCTCTTGGTCCAAGTTTGGCTATTTGGAAAGCCACAAGACAAGCTTCTCTCCTCTTCTAGAATATACTAAAGTACATGAAGACAGCTATCATCTGCATCCTTTTGAGAATGGGTGCTTTACCTAAATAAACTTCCCCAAAAAACAACTGTCATTATCCAACTTCTAATTGCAATGAAGTCCTAACAAACTGCTTGGCAGGGGAAAAAGGGAAACTACCATGCAAAACCCCTGCCACATAATGAAGTACAAGTAAGTAGTCAACAGTTACTACCATCCTTTAAGGGGAGTTTCAGAGAACCAGGCATTTCTTATCACTCCTTTGTTAGATGCCAAAGAATAAAACAGCTTTCCAGTGTAAATAGGCATAAAGATGGGGTCTAGAAAATGCACAATGAAATATGCAAGTATAAGAAGTCTACCAATAGCTATACTGTAATTAAACTTATTAAAACTGCTTTATGAAAACAATCAGAATTAAATGTTTGTCAAAATCTTATGTCTTGCCCTTCACCAACATTTATCCCAATTTGTAATTATAGCTTTCTGCTTATTTATTGTCCGTATGATCCAGAAAACCATAAGCTTCATGATGGCAGAGTCAACTCTTCTGAACACAGGATACCTATGAGCATAAGGTCATGCTCATGGAAGGTGCTTATTATATATTTGTAGAGTAAGTGAACAAAGAAAGAGGAAAGGGAAAGAAAGCAGACCACAGGTTACCTTAAACAGACTATTTTGCTTTCTTCATCAGTGTTGGGAAATTAATCACTTGTTGAATACCTATTACGACCCAGACCTAAAGCTCAAAGAAATTAAATATTAAATAACTAACTCAAGCCACACCCCCTAGTAAATCTGATCTTCAGTTTATCCTCTGTGATGCCAGCCCCCAAATATGCCCTTGTCCTCAATTATCTCCTCTCCATACAACTGTTGGGGCAGGGAGAGATATCCACAGCAAAATTAGTAGTTGTATACAACCCAAGTCCTCTGGCTATCCATACAATTCTGAATTTTCCCCCAGTTTACAGAAATCCTGCTGAAGAAGTAAATGACTTATAAATAGCAAAATAAACATTTTAAGAATGTAAAAACCACACATGTACCCACTATTAAGTTGGAACTAACCAATGAGCACACATGTGCAGAGGGAAGTAAAACTCAGTGAAAATCAACCGGGGGGAGAGGGGAGGAAGAGAGGGACAAAACCTACCTAATGGGTACAATGAACACTATTTGGGTGATCGGCACACCTATAGCCGGGACTCAAGCATTACAAAAGTGAAACCTAAAACATTTGTACTCCCTTAATATTTTGAAACAAAAAACCCATTTTTATATTATTCAAATAATTTGATCTCCAAAACAATCTTACAAAAGAGACAAATTCCCATTATGTTGGTGAGGACACTGAGGCTAAGAATGCTTTATCATTCACACTTTCCCTACAAACCTAGTGGCCGCATAAACTTGGTGTAAAATTTGAAAGAGACACTCGTGTCATAATCCTCGTTTTCCTATTGCTAATACGTGATCCAAATGGGAGAGTTCAACGATTCAGTCTCCCCATTTGCACCTTAAGTTTGATGAGGGTTCCGTTCATTCCTTGTGCAATAAGTGTGTTGACTATCAAATATATTTACGAGCAGACAACATATTCAGGTCAAAGAAAGGGCGTGGGAATAACATTTTAGAGAGTTGCACTGCAGCCAAGAACTAACTCTGGGCTGCGGTCCACACTCGCCCTCGCCAGATCCTCTCATTTCCTCTATCCCCCCTCCAAAGAATCATTCCTTCCAGAAGTCAGAGACAGTGCAACAGGCAAGTTCCTACCTTGGTCTGAATACTCTTATCAAACTTGTCATTTTTGAAGCTAAACGTATTCTGGTGCTTCTGAGGCCTGGAACGAGCCACGTTGCCTTTCTGGGAACTCATAGCCAAAACCACAGCCACCCGGCTCCGGGTCCAGGGAAAAATACGCTATGAAAAGCAACAAATTACCCCGAAACGTTGCCGCTTCTGTCAATGACCCGGAAGGAACTTATCCAGCCTGTCCGTCCCCGCCCCCGGCCAGCCCACGTGACTCCTCTGGGAAGTCAAAGGACACCCTCCTGCCTTCCCTGCACTTCGTCCAGGCTACTCCACGCGGCCCGGCCTCGACCCCTCCCCCTCCGCGCAGCCTCTTTCTCAAATCTGGCAAACAAGCCCCGCTTTCTTCGAAATGAGAATTCCCCCATTGGTCCGAACACGGCAGTCTATCAAGGCGAAGGGGCGGGGAGTCTTTGCTCCTATTGGCTCTTCTTTTCCGCAATCCCCGCCTCCTGCCGAATCAGCTCAGCCTCTCCCGGAGCCCGGAGCGTTAGGGACTCTGCTGGGCGGCTTGTGGTTGGTGGAAATCGGGCGAGTCTGGGCTCCGTCCCTCCCCCCGCCCGCTCGCAGGCTGGAGCCCGGGTCAGCGTTGGCACCTTCCTCCAGTCAGTGACCAACTCCTGGCATAGTGGGAACTCTGTTCGCCCCCTCGGTTTCCCTCCGGTCTCCCTCCCGCTACGGGAGTGAATCCCGCGTCTGGCCGGCTGAGGAGGAGCAAAGAAAGGAGGATTAAAGAGAAGAAAGACTTGGCTGGGTCTGGGTGGTGTCTGCAGTGCCAGAAAGGGAGGTGGCGGCGGTGGCTGCTGCGACCACGGCCGCGCGGGACGTGAGGCCCGAGAGCAGCCGACGGCGGCGGCAGCCGCTCCAGCGCCTTGTGCCGGGGCCGTTAGTCAGCAGAACGCGAGCTCGTGTGGAGGAGCAGGGCCAGCGCGAGGCGAGACTCGAGAGTGCGAGCCGGGCCCACTCGGGCGCCGCCGTCCTTCTTCGTCCGCGCGCTGGGGGCTGCAGCGCTCGTCCCCTTTCCCCGGCTGGGCCGGTCGGCAGGCGAGGAGAATCCGGTGGCGGGAGCGCGGGTCTCGCCTTGTGGAGGACAGCGCGCCGGCAGAGGCTTTCTTCAGACCCTTTCTGCTGGGCGCCTCGGGCTGAGCCACTCAGGTGCAGGTGCGTGGGGCCTCGCGGGCCGGGGGCGCTGCGGCCGCGGCCGGGCTGGGGAAGGGGGCGCTAGGCCCCGAGCCGCAGCGCGGGAGGGAAGAGCCCCGGCCGGGCGGGGGGAGGGGAGCGGGAGGCGTCTTTGTTGTTGGTGACCGGGATCCCTGTCCGCGCAAAGGAAAGGCAGAGGACCCGCTTGCGATCGGGTCTGTATTTTTGAGAGGCTTCTCTGGTGGTTCGGTGAAGGGGGAGTAGGGTCCCTGCGGTTCGTGAGGCTGCGGGAGTCTGGGGGCGGGGGAGGGTCCGACCGACGGACACCCTGGAAAGGTATTTGGTCCTCCTGGTTGGGAAGGGTCCCCTTTCACTTCCTTTGGTTTTTCTCCTAGTGGACGGAAAGGTGGGTGATCAGGTTCACATTCCCCTGTGGCTTACTGTGAGATTCACGGATGCCTAAAAGCTTTCTCCTGAATGTCCTTATCTCTGCCAGCCTCGATTTTAGATTGAATCTTTACCGAGCTTGGTGATTTGTGCATTCCGGTCGGGCTGTCTTAGGCTTCTTTTTCTTAAATGGTTGAACTTTAATCCTATCTGTTTTCAACTGTAAAGTAGGCAGGCTCATCAGCAATCTTTTTTGAATTGGAAAATTAGAGGTTCTCTTTGGAATTGTATGTAACCTCGAAACAAGAAAGTTGTGTCAAATTAGATTGTACTGTGTGGGGGCTTTCGTAAAGGAGAAAGACTTTGTTTAATCTTGGCTTTTTTTTTTTTTAATGTTCAGATCTTTGATCCATGGTGAGAATTCTGCCACGGCCAGAACAGTGTGTTTTTTTAGATGATGTTTTTAAGTCAGTGCGAGGTAGATTTGGTAAGCAAAAAAATGAATAACGGGATATAGAGAGGGTGACCTTTAAATTTTGGATGTTCACAAAAGGTGTTCCTATTTAATAACATTTTGTAATATATAATGTTTGCGCCATAAGATGATTTATCGATTTTTTTAAGCCACCAATAAAAAAGAATTTTGGAGA
Source organism: Varecia variegata (assembly GCA_028533085.1). Classification (NCBI taxonomy): domain Eukaryota; kingdom Metazoa; phylum Chordata; class Mammalia; order Primates; family Lemuridae; genus Varecia; species Varecia variegata. The sequence goes on from CM052443.1 coordinate 71,107,056, forward strand.
TCTTGTGTTAACATTTAGAACTACCCAGTGAGTCTGAGTAGAAAGTCATGTTGTAATAACATTCATCTGATTACATTAACAGGGGAATTTACGATAAAAGAAACTTTTCTCCCTAAATAGTTTCTCCTCATATGTTTATAGCATGAATTCAGTTGAGTGATATATCTAATCATACCCAATATTTTGAAAATTATGATGGCCAGTGTTCTAATTTGGTACTGCCCAACTCCTTGCTTGTTGGTAAATTTTTACTTGCGGAGTAGGGATAATGGCATTACTTAAAGAACACCAGAAGTGATCATTTTTTAACTTATAAAAGCTAGATCCCGTATCCTGTAACATAAAGGAATAAAAGAAAAAATTTCTGTGCAATAATTGCTATATTATATGAAATTCAAGAGGAAATAAATAGCACTCTCACCCATATTTTGACCTCTCTTGTCTCCTACTCTAGTATTAATAAGGTTAATTGGCAAGGATAGGATTAAATTTTTAGCAGGCTAGGCAGTTTTAATTTTGTCCCTTGGTGTGCAATACTCTAGTTGATGAGTGGCTTGTTTCCTTGAGTACCTTTGCCCATTTTGAAATGTTTACTAAATGACAACTAACAAAGAATTTTCTATTTCCAGGGACAAACAAAATCACCATAAAGCATCATGGTAAAATAATGTTTTTTGTAGCTTAATGAACACACAAAACCTAGGCAATTAGTGTCTGTTCCAAGTTCTGTCACTGAATTGGTCTGCAACTTCAGGCATGTTATCCCACATCTGAGTCAGTTTCTCCCTCTGTAACATAGGGCTAATAAAATGTACCACCTGCTCACTTTATAGAAAGGGCAGTGGGAACCATATAAGCAACAGTTACTCTGGTTGTGTGACATTGATTTATTTAAATAAGAACACTCTTTAATGCAATGCTCTTATTTTCTGGTATTATGAATTTCAATTCTTTGGTGAAGAATACCTGTTCATATGCCATCATTTAGGAATTGATAAAATTTCTTCCATGTTAAGTTTGATGTTATATCCTTAGAATCAGTGATGATAAGAAAATAGTTTATGGAATTGCTTGGTTTATTTACTGGTAGATCTTATTTCGAATCTATTTAGAGCAAGGTTTTGCTCTAAATTCTCAAAATTACTCTTACCTTTCCTGCCCTGTTAAAAATTTCTCACATACATTACCCCATTTGCCTGCCAAATCCAGCCTTGTGAATTGGAGAGGATAAGTGATTTTATGGCATTTTTGCACATGAAATAAATAAAGCTCAGAGAAGTTAATTATTTGAATTGCCTAAAGCTAAACAAACAATAAGAAGCAGAAGTGAGGCTTGAACCTGGATCTTCTGATTTCTAGTCCTGAATCCTTTGCTTTGAAGTAGTGTTTTTCAAACACCTGTCTATGCCCAACAGTTTTGTTGATCCAGGTGAAATGTAATGTTCATTACATACATACAGTATGTAATGAATATCCAGGTACCCATCACCCAGTTGAAGAAGCGAGTAACCCAAAATTGACATGCATTCTTCCTATGTCAATGTGTTCATACTTAACTACATACCTTTATATCCATGAATATTATATAATTTTGTTTTGATTGTTTTAAGGCTATTTAAATATGTTCATATCTTTCTGTAGCTTGCTTTCCTCATTCAACTTGACCAAGATTTATCTGTTTATTTAGGTAGTTGTAGTTTATTTTTGCTGCTGTATGGTATGTGCTCCATTATGTAACTAGATCACATTTCTGTTAATGGTCATCTTAGTTGTTTCCAATTATTTGCTATTAAATGGTGCTATAAGTAATTTTCTTGGCTGGTCCGAAGGTAGTGAGTTATCTCACTTGATTGTTCACAGTCAGTTACAGATTGAACTCCTTGTTCTACTACTTTCCCCCCTCCTCACTACTGCACTTGACTAGTCTTAAAAAAAAAAAAAGAAAAGAAAAGTAATTTTCTTGTATATGTTACTAAAATGTAAGAATTTATGATAAAGTAATATGTATTTCACTGTTTAAGTGCTTGAGCTCAAGACTACACTCAAGTCTTGCTACCAAGTGTGTAGCCAGCAACATCAGAATCACTTGGGAGCTTTTTAGAAATGCTGGACCTCAGGCCTTATCCCACTAACTCAGATGCTGTAGTTTAACAAGATTCCCAGGTGATTGATGTACGCATTAAAATCTATGAAGCACAACTAGAAGAAATAGTTGTAGACGCTTTGCACCTATGTGGTAGTATTACCATCAATACAATAGCTACAGACTGACACAAGTATGTTGAATTGGCCATTCATATACCAATAATGGCACTGTTGGTGAAAAATGATTTTCCGAAATAACAAACTATTAGTAAAGTTTAAACAGGTACAAATGTTCAGTCAGCCCTCTTTACCTCAGGTTGCATTCTTAGAAGTGATCGTCTGTGCTAAAACAATACAAATAGTCTTTACTGTTTAGAAGTATCTGACCTTCGTGATTCTTTTTTCCTCTTCTTATTCCTCTATATGAATGTCCAGCAGAATATTCAAAAGTCATGGGAGATGGAGCAACATTATCTTTATTCAGGAAGAGTGCCTGGCATCCCTGGCCTCTATTTAGTACTGCCTCTCATTCATTATAACAGCCCAAAAGCTGCCACTGAGAAAAATTGCCCCCAATTGTAAATCTGGTAGTAGATTGCTAGACCATAGGGTGTGAGCTTATTTAGCTTTTTTAGATAACTGCCAGTTTTCTTTACAAAAAGTATACCAGTAATGGATGAGAGGGTCTGTTTTTCTACCTTCCAGATATTTTAGACTTCTTAATTTTTGCCATTCTGAGGAATATGAAATGGTACCTCATTGTAGTTTTTATTTGCATCTCCCCAGAGAATACCTTCATTTATTGATTGGCTTTCCTATTCTTTTTCTATGAATTTCCTGTTCAGTTTTTCTGTGAGATTATCTTGTTCTTATTGACTTGTAAACAATTATGTACTGTTTATGACAATACTTGGTAGACTTTGAAAATGTCTTTAGCATGCTTTTTCACTTCAAGTATGGTATCTTTTAGTGACTAGAAGGTTTTGATTTTAATGTCACATTTATCATTCTTTTATGATCTATGCTTTTTCTTTTTAAAGAAAGCCTTCTCTATACTGGGATTACAAAGATTGTTTTAGAGCATCTTAAAGTATTACATTTAACATTTAGATCTTAAATTCACATGGGACTATTTTTATATAATAAGGTCCTTGTGAATCTAAATTTACTCAATAAAAATAACTATCCTTTACATGAATTTATGTCTTTTTTTATGTTAAGATATTCTGATGAAATTATGGTTATAGTAATTGTATTTAGTTCTCAATCTCATTGTAGCAAAATTAAAATCTGGCAACTCTGTCATTTCAACTTTTTCCTTTTTTAATTTAACTGGTTTTTGAAATCCATAAGTTTTGGGAACCACTGCTTTAGAGTACTCCAATACTTATGTTTCATCTGTGTCTCATATTCCGCCTTTAAAGCATCATAGAATATGAGCAGGCACTCTTAAATACTAATCCTTGATCATCATCTGCATCTTCCACATTTCCCAGTTTGTTTTATATGTCTTTTCATCACTTTTTATTATGGCTAGGATTTTTTAAGTGATAACAGTAGAATTTCAGACTAAATTTAAATAGTATTTGAGTATATGGAATAAAAATAATAGAGAAGGGCAAAGGGATCAAGGGAGGTCATTTGACCTATTAAATAGTGTGACAGGCAGGCCTTAGTGAGTAGGCAAGAATGAGCAGAGATACGTAGTCAGTGAGGGTATTAGTTATGTAGATATTAGCAAAATCCAGGAATAGTAGACAGAATACAGTCCTTAAAGTAAACCTGTCTTCCTGGCTCTCCCACTTGGAAGTTGCGTGAACCCTGACAAGTTAATTAAATTAACCTGAAGTCTTGATTGCCTCATGTGTAAAAGGATGATAACCTGAGAAAAGTATTATTAAGATTAAAAGATAAAACAAGTAAAAGTGCCACCTCCTGCCCCCCCCACCCCACCCCCCGCTTTGTTCTCATATAGCACTCTGTACTTTATTTTCATGGCATTTATTACAGTTTATAATTATCTGTGTCATTATTTGATAATTGTTTATCACCTATTCTAAAATGTTGATGGGAAGAACCAGTCAGTGCAGTAATACATTTCATTAACTTATAGTCATTTGTAGACAACCACTAAACCTTTTTCATTCGAAAATCATCTCATGCGGATTTGTTGAGAAAGTGTTTTGTATTTATAGCGTCTTTATGCCAGAGCTTCAGGTTGTATTATAGGCATTAGCTTATTAATCACCACACGTCATCTTTGTGTCAACGGAAAAATGCCAAACTCTGTAAAATAATTTTAAAGAGATTTATTCTGGGCCAAATTTGAGGACCCTGACCCGGAGCCACGCCCAAGAGGCCTTGGGCAAGTGGCCTCACTGTGGCTGGGTTACAGTTTGGTTTTATACATTTCAGGGAGACAGGGGTTACAGGTAAAGTCATAAATCAACACGTGGGAATCATACATTGGTTTGGCCCGAAAAGGTGGGGTATCTCTCGGGGGCTTACAGGTTACAGGTGGGTTTAAAGATACTTTGGCTTGTAATTGGTTAAAGGCATGAAGCTTTGTCTAAAGGCTTGGAATGTTTTAACATAGTTGCTGTTTATCAGAGATAAGCCACCGGACATAGATTTGTTGTGTAAATTGAGGGCCTGTAGGTTTGTCTTGCATACCCTTAGGCTTGTTAACGGGTTACAAAGGATGTCCCCAAGAAGGGAGAGGGGCATGATGAGGCATGTCTGACCTCCCTACTCCTGGCAGGCAGTTTAGTTTTAGGATATGCCTTTGGCCACAAGGGGGTCCATTCAGTCAGCCAGTGTGGGGGTGAGCCTTAAAATTTTATTTTCATTCACATTTGTGATGAAGGCAGTGGATATGTGTCATCTTGCACTTGAAGGAACTAAAGCTGCTAATAACTTCCATAAAGTGACACAAAATCAAAGAGAATTTGGATCAAATCTGATTACATTTGGTTACATTTCCCTATGCTGCTTTTTTTCCCTTCTGCAATATTGCCAAAATTGACTCTCTTTAAAGTAAAAGCAAAAAAAAAACCCAAAAAAACCCACATAACCTGTGTGTTATATTGTTAGATTATGGCCTGTGGAAGATCATTAGCAAACAAGCAATAATTCTAGCTATGACTTTATTTTCAGTTTTCCCCCATGAAGCTTCTTAGAGTATCTGAGGAAGTAATATTGGAATTGTCAATAGAGTTAGAGGCCTTTACAATTAAAAAAAAATACTACATACAGGTAAAGAAATTGTTTTCATTATGGCTGTTTGGAGTATTTAAGATTTATTTTGAGGATGTAGTCACATACATTAAAAGAATAGGATTAAGGATATAAGTAGTATATGCTTAATGTAGGTCAGAAGGAAGAAGGAAGGTTGAAATAACCTCATTAACTTGGTGTATTGTCAAGTCTCCATTCCAGTCCCAAGTAAACAAGTGCATCCAGAAACAAAAATAAAATGCATTATCAATTTATCAATTGTAACAAACTTGTTTAGCTTCTGATTTAGATTATTCTTGTGTGTTTTGAAAATTAAAATCAATTAGGTAATTCATATAATAAACTTTTCCCCAAAATGCCATCTGCAGATTGTGACCTAGATATTTTTTCTTTTATTTTTTTCTTTTTAGAGCCCATCATAGCCATAGATATTTTGTTTTTGGTTGATATCCTGCTTTGTGTCCTAATAATTTTTTACTCTCTAGGTCTGCCATTCCCACCCCCAGAAGTGACAATTATTCACTGCACATCAGTTACTTGCAAATAAAATAATGTTGTTTAGTAACTTGTGTTGTCAAGCTTATATCTGAAACACTATATTTTGTTCCAAGCTTTTTAAGGGACCTCAGTGTCTCTTATTAATCAAATAAAGATTTAGGGCAATAAGGTAATGGCGGTAAGGACTTTACATACATAAAGGACATTCTGATACAAACCTCTAGGGTAATGGCTTTTCATTTTTTATTTGTTAGAATCCATAAGAAAGACACTTTGCTTCATAACCTCATATATGCGTATGCACACAGAAAACAAAACAAAAGTTTTCACTAAGATTATCTACATCAGTCATGGGCATGGTGCAGGGTAGATTTTTTTCCCCCCTACTAAAGGAAGTAAAGCTTAACTAGAGGCTTAAAAAAATCCAGTAAAAGTTGTTTTATTTATTTGAAGAGGGGTGATTAAAATTGGGGGATTTTACTAACAGAAGGAACAGTCTGTGCTAAAGCATAGAAGCAAAAAAAAAAAAAAACACCTCTCTTACGGAGGGGGACAGCATGGTCAGTAGAATAAATGAATAGAGAAGTGCTCAGAAATAAAGCTAGAGACCAGGAAGCTAAGAGGGTCGGAAGATCATGTATAATATTAATAATATGCCAACAAATTTAGACTTATTCAAAAGGTTTGTAAGGCCCATTGGAAGATTTTAAACAGGAAGGTGACATCATCTGGCAGCAGTGTATAATGTGAATTAGAGGGATATGAGGTAAATATCATTGAGTGATTTTATACATTCCATGAAGTGGTTGAGCTAAGATGTATCTGAGATGATTAGAGAGAGATGCATAGGAAATAAGCCATGATTGAATGAGGGGGAATTAAGAGGGGGTACAAGGAAAGAGAAGAAAACTAGGGGAGGGAGGGAAATGCAGATGGAGATATTCATGCCCTACAGTTTAAATCTTAGAGATTTAGATTTTTAGATTTAGGTAACATTAGTGTATAAGTGGTACTGAAAGCCCTGGGTTTGGGTAAAATAAAAAGATAGAGGAAAAGAAGACCATTTTGTAAAAAAAATAAACACCTTTGAAGAGATAATCAGAAAAACCAAGATTGAAGGTTAGTTTCAAGAAGGAAGGAACAGACAATGATGTTAAAATGCTACAAAGTGATCATGTTAAAGTTGAAGATTGAAAAATACCTGTTACACTTAGAAATTTTAAAAAGTTGTCTGTGATCCTAAATAGATCAACAAATTGGTGATAAATGCTAGATTATAATTCATCTGGGGCCTGATAGGGAATACTGGGAAGTGAAAAGAAGGTTGGTTCTGAAGGACTTCAGATATAGTTTGTAGCATCTAGATATAGATACATATACTTTTATTTTTTTTAGAGAGAAGTCTTGAATATGGAACCAATAGAGCAGGAGAAGGAACCAATAGAGCAGGAGAGGCTGAGAATACAGGAAACAGATTTACAGGTAGGATAACCGATGGGGCAGGGTCTCTAAAGATGCTAGAGGTAATGGAACCCCCCAGAATATGTGTGGAGGGATTAGTCATGAGAGAGTGAGACAACTTCCCAGGAGTGGAAAGGCAATCTGGATTTGATTGGTTTCTGGGGTCCAGAAAGAGATTATCAGATACATGCCTGCCTGTTTCAAGTAAAAGAATATACTTTTCTGTGTCTAGTATGCCAGGAGTTTAAATGTTCTCTCATTTAGTCTTCACAGCAACTCTGCAGAGTTTATAGATGAGAAAATTGAGGCCCGCCTTATGAATTCTAAGTATATCAAAGGTGTTTTTTTTAATGCATAGAGTACAATGTAAATAGATATACAATTTAATTATCACAGTTTCCAGGAAGATTCAAGCCATAAATTACATTACTATTGTGCATTCCAGTCCAAAACAACATAACAAACAAAAAACCTTTAAAAATTATATTTAGTAATATCTCAATTTATATTCTGTCAGATTTTTAAGTATAACTTCAAGTTCTTATTGACTCTTTTCTCTTTCATTTAGCTAATAGATTATTCTTGATCAGGTGCTGCCCATATAATGCTGTAAAAAAAAAAACACATGGCCACTGAACTCATAGAGTTTTAAGTCTAGCAAAGACAATCAACATTAATCAAGTAAGTTCATAGGTAAATGTAAACTGGGAAAGTATCAAGATAAGGTTGAATAGGTAAGCAAAGGCCAGTTCATGCAAGGCCTTCAAGGACCTGTGGAGAATTTTTATTTTATTACAAGTACAGAGGGAAGCCATCAGGAAGTTCTTTTTTTTTTTTTTTTTTTTGAGACATAGTCTCTCTCTGTTGCCCGGGCTAGGGTGCGGTGGCGTCAGCCTAGCTCACAGCAACCTCAAACTCCTGGGCTCAAGCAATCCTTCTGTCTCAGCCTCCCGAGTAGCTGGGACTACAGGCATGCGCCACCATGCCCGGCTAATTTTTTCTATATATTTTTAGCTGTCCAGATCATTTCTTTCTATTTTTAGTAGAGACGGGGGGGGGGGGGGTCCTCACTCTTGCTCAGGCTGGTCTCGAACTCCTGACCTCGTGAGGGATCCTCCTGCCTCAGCTTCTCAGAGGGCTAGGATTACAGGCGTGAGCCACCGCGGCCGGCCCATCAAGGAGTTCTTAAGCAAGAGATGCTTGTAGCACATCCAGGGAAGAAATTATAGGTCAGAAGAGCATACAAATGGAAGAAATTCACATTACTCTGAGATATTTTTGCATTTGTTTGTTTACTCACACACTTTGAGTTGTTCCTTCTGTTGTCTTATTCTGTATAACCCTGTTTAGTCCTTTCATTTCTCAAAGTCAGGGACTACTACAAAAGGGTAGAAAAGGTAACCTAAATTACATGTGTTCTCATCTACATTTAAAAATGATAGAAACTAAAAGAATTTCCAATTCAACTGTCTTTTTTTGGTTTTAGACTTTTAAGATATATTGAAGTCAGTGAAAATTTCCTGCATGTGTAATACTGTTTTGGCTTCTTTTTAGTAGGGCTCCCAAAGGATTTACTCTTCTTTTAGAAATATCATGTGTACAGGCTTTTTAAATATTCACAGTATTTCTAATGGAATGTGGAATTAGATTTCTTTTTTCTGTAGGGGCAAGGAAAAGAACCATATCTAGTTGTATAAAGATAATGGTTTACGAAGGAGAGGGAAGGTTTAATGTGTTAGCATAGTTAAGTCTTTTCATATTGAAATGGAGGCAGTTAGGGACATAAGAGCCCATTTAAATAGGATTATATCTAGAACCTAAATTTCCAAACTCCTAGGCAGGTACTCTTTTCACTATTCCTGTATTTTATAAAAATGAAGTATATAGAATGTGAAACAAGACTTCTTCAAAAGGTAAAAATTGTGTGCAATGCAAAAAATTATTAGATGAGTGTCATATTTCTTTGGTGATTTTACATGTCTGTGACATCCATGTCTAAAATGGTATGTAAAATAATGTATAGTAACTCAGTGGGTGATCTTTGTAAGGATGAATGGGCTACGTAACTTAAATGCTTGATTTCTTCCCTCATTCCAGGAAAGTGTTTACACCAGAAATACCCTGAACATGTGAACTACCAACAAAACACTAAAGGTTGAAGCTCAAATAATGGATTTGCCTCAACCATTTTTACAAACCTCTATTCCCCTTCCCTCCATCCTACTCTTTTGCAGTTGCATTACCTGGCATACAACTTCAGAAACTAGTTTTCTGTCAGCTTTGACTAAACTATTTTTCAGAACTACCATAGTAGTTGTCTCTGTAAAAAAAAAAAAAAAAAAAAAAAAAAAAAACAGTATTTGCTTATATTCTTGCTACTTGCCTCTTTTAAAAAGCAGACTATAAAACAAAATTCTTATAAACTGAAATATCTAGTAGATCGCAATTGTCTTTATTTTATATTTGTTACTAATTTGGAGGACTTGGAAATTTGGAGGAACAATTACTTTTCAATGTAGTCAAGTATTGATGTTTAACTGAAGCATGTGGTTTATACATTTTGCAATATAAATGATGACCGGCATTTATTAATTTTCTATTTTCTTAGTAGTATGTGTTTGACATACCACCACGAAGCAGGTTGAAATGTGTGTCTGTCTGAGGTCACTATTTCAAAACCTTAAATTTGAAATTTTAATGTAAACACATAAAATTCTTCAATACTACATAAGTTACTGAGTCACTGGGCTCTACTTAAGTCATCAGTACTATGAAATTCTTATGTGAGTCTAAGTCAGCAAGGTTTATATGCAGTAGCCTAAATGACTGCATCATTTTGTCTATCCTGTGCTTGAACTAGAATGGTTTTCTATACATAATTGAGTGGAGATTTTTTAATTTTCTCACATATCTAATCCCACCCTTTCCCATTTTTTTTTTCCTTCCTATCCACTATGTGCCCTATACTTTAGTTCTTTCTGGCTGTCATATTTTACACCTTTTATTCTGCTAGCTTGAAGGATTTTCTCTGTTACTGAAAATCGTATTTAACTCTAAAGTACTAACTGTTTCACAAAGTCTTTCCTAATTATTGATCTCTACTTTTTTCTGTTTTGTTTTTTAATTTTTTTAGACAGGGTTGAGCTCTGTCAAACTCCTGGGCTCAAGCCACCCTCCTGACTCAGCCTCCCAAGTGACTGGGACTACAGTCTCACAGCCACCACACCTGGCTAATTTTTCTATTTTTGTAGAGAAGGAGTCTTGCTCAGGCTGGTCTGGAGCTCCTGGCCTCAAGCAATCCTCCCACCCTGGCCCCCCAAAGTGCTAGGATTACAAGTGTGAGCCATTGCACCCTGCCCTTTGTTCTGCTTTCTGGAGCTTAAAATCTACCCCATGTTATATAGCACTCAATTTTTTTAGTAAATGAAAAGACCCTACAGAGCATTAATTTATTAATCATAAGTTATGTATTAAAATTACTTCATTATAATGTATCTAAAATACTAATTACCATTTTACAAATGAGCACATGAATTTAGAATTTTTAAAGAGACTTTAATGAACGTAAGGCCAGTTACCTTTTATTTTCAAATGAGGAAGCAGACCCAGAGCCGTTAAAGGATTTACCCAAGGTCTTGAAGAATTAACTAACTCCCAATTTGTTAAATATGTTGCCCTTATTTTCTTTAATTAGGCATTTTTATTTATTATTTAGGTAATTAAAATTAGACTGTTCTTTGAAATGATTAGTTCTAGTTCTTGTTACACACTACTGAAGAAAATGCATGCAAGAAGCAAAGTTTTCATGTTTGAAGAAATTTTAGTAAAATGTACATTTGTTGAGGCCCAGGTGGCTGGGAAAAATATTAAGCACAAATGACAAGTGTTTGTTACATATCTTCTAAGAGTAGTGGTATTTCTTCAAACCCTTATTGCAGATGCAAATGATTAAGGGAAAGCAGCTGGCAGCCAGAGGAAAAGGAAGTGGTTGATGATGGCATTTTATATAGATAGCCGAACTGTGGGCAGACAAACTGAAGGCCATATTAGTGAGGATTGACTGACATGTTGCAACATCTATATAAACAGAGCTAAAGAATATCATATTTATATTGAGACTGCATAAATGCCATAATCCCCCCTGTATCATTCCTAAAAAGGTATTAATTGCAGTATATGGAAAAGGATATAGATAAGATAGATAAGAGGAATATAATTAGGAAATAATTTTTGCCTTGCAGGATAACTTTATACCTCCTGTAGAACAAGTTTACAAGATGTTTAATTATATGGAATGGTTGAAACCCTCTAAGTCAACTGTTATTAATTAATTTTATAGCTTATTCTTGGAGCTGCTACTTACAGGGAGGGAGAGATGTATATATTTTCTTGGGTTAATTAATTAATTAATTTATTTTTTGAGACAGAGTCTCACTTTGTTGCCTAGGCTAGAGTGCCCTGGCATCAGCCTAGCTCACAGCAACCTCAAAACTCCTGGGCTCAAGCAGTCCTTCTGCCTCAGCCTCCCAAGTAGCTGGGACTACAGGCATGTGCCACCATGCCCAGCTAATTTATATATATATATATATTTTTTTTTTTTTTTTAGCTGTCCAAATCATTTCTTTCTATTTTTAGTAGAGACCTGGTCTTGCTCTTGCTCAGGCTGGTCTTGAACTCCTGACCTCGAGCTATCTATGCCTCGCCTCCCAGAGTGCTAGGATTACAGGCGTGAGCCACCGCGCCCGGCTTCTTGGGTTAATCTTTAGGTAAAAAGGAGACAGATCAATTTATTAGCCATTAGTTGGCAACTAAAATTCTTTCTAATAAATTCTTGTGTCTAAGGCTGGTCTTGAACTCCTGACCTCGAGCTATCTATGCCTCGCCTCCCAGAGTGCTAGGATTACAGGCGTGAGCCACCGCGCCCGGCTTCTTGGGTTAATCTTTAGGTAAAAAGGAGACAGATCAATTTATTAGCCATTAGTTGGCAACTAAAATTCTTTCTAATAAATTCTTGTGTCTTCCACTAGAAACCTAATGATTTTATTGTTCCCTACTTCCTCTTGAGTGCTTACAACTGACCATCTTGAACCTTATTCTAAGAAGTTTTCTATATAATCAGCCCCACGGCTACTAGCAGAGAGATAGATACATGACATTTCCTAACCAAAGTCAGCTGCTTTAACTCAGAAAAAGGATCCTTTTTGTACCAAATGGAAAATGTATACATGGACTTGATAGATTTTCTCTACATCCATTTATCCCATTTGTCCTTTTAATTCTGTCATTTGCCTTTAAGGAAAAATGGGGGAGGGGTAGTCCTCTGTCCTAAGGAAGATTTGTATTTTTGTGTCTTGAGAGAAGAGAAATGTATATATTCCTGTTTCTTTGATTGACATTGTCATGATAATCTTAAGACCTTTTTAACAGCTTTTCCACTAGAAAAAACTGGAAGCCTTACTCTAAAAATCTGGCATCTCCTTTATTCACAGGCTGAAATTTCTACCCTCTCCCTTCCCCAGTATCTGTAAGTCTACCTCCAATAAGGACTCAAGGTGTGGTTTTTTTTTTTTTTTTTTTTTTTTTTTTTTTTGGTGACAGAGTCTCGCTTTGTTGCCCAGGCTAGATAGTGTTGTGGCGTCAGCCTAGCTCACAGCAACCTCAAACTCCTGGGCTTAAGCAATCCTGCTGCCTCAGCCTCCCCAGTAGCTGGGACTACAGGCATGCGCCACCATGCCCGGCTAATTTTTTGTATATATATATATTTTAGTTGGCCAGATAATTTCTTTCTATTTTTAGTAGAGACGGGGGTCTCACTCTTGCTCAGGCTGGTCTCAAACTCCTGACCTCGAGTGATCCACCCGCCTCGGCCTCCCAGAGTGCTAGGATTACAGGCGTGAGCCACCGAGCCCGGCCTCAAGGTGTGTTTTTTAGAAGTATATCTTGACCAAGTTTTCTTGAACCTCCACTGGGTAGATGACAGAACTACCCATGTGAAGTGCCCATGTGGAGACATATTCCCAGGACAGGAATAAGAAATCTGCTGCCAAATTTATACACTGGATTTTGTGCAATGCCAAATGGGAAAAAAATAAATTGAAGCCAGGAGTACAAAGTAGAAATTCCTAATCTAGAGCTGAGGATGTTAATCATATAAAAGTGAAGTGAGCATTTACAGAATCAAAATATGTGTAGATGAAGATGCAGTTTTCTTTCTTTTGTAACAGAAATGCCTCGCTACGTCACTGGACATACTCATCTTAACCACAAATCAGGTGCAAAAAGGAAGGATTCTTTTAGTTTCCCAAATACCTCTATTTTAGGTGTTCTAGATTGGGTGAGTGGTAAGGTTCTAGATTGGGTGAATGATAAGATTCAAGAAGCGTAAGTGAAAATGTAACACACCTTAACCCAAGAACCTCTGGAGTTTTGAGAAATTTCCAGGTCATTCTTATTATTAAATGTTTTGGATTCTTTGTCCCAATGTTTTGCATGTAGTTTAAGGGGTTCTCCATGAACCAGATATCCTTAATAGTTCTGTTGCTGTCTAAGGTGATTTTTAGGTTTGACCTCAAGCTATTGGCATGGCGCATTAACTGATTTTGCATGGAGTTCATTAAATAGTACCTAGCTCAGAACCATTCAGATAAAGGTTTGTCCAAAGTCACATAAGAGAGCAATATACCGTATTATGTTATCCTGATGCATTACCATTTTCGGGTAGCGGATGTTAATAATTATTAAATATTCCATATTAATAATAAAGTTTATTAATCATTAGAACACTGACAAAGTGGCATTACAGAGGCTGAAGATCGTGGTACATTCTTCAAATTGCACACACTTTTACAAAGAAAGGTAACCTAAATACTTTTCTCTCACGAAGATCTATGCTGGGTTGTAGTCTCCATCCACTTCTAGATTCAGTTTCATTAACACTCAAGACTACTCAAAGCTAGTATAAAAGGGCAGAATAAGCAGCAATGAGAACAATTCCTAAGTTGTCACTTGATTAAGATTAGTGGATGGCTGGGCAAGGTGGCTCTCGCCTGTAATCCCCCAGCACTTTGGGATGCCAAGAGGGGAGGATTGCTTGAGACCAGGAGTTTGAGGTTGCAGTAAGCTGTGATGACGATGAGGCCACTGCACTCTATCCCAGGCAATAGCAAGACCCTGTCTCCACTGGGTGTGGTGTGGCTCAGGCCTGTAATCATAGCACTCTGGGAGGCCAAGGCAGGAAGGTTGCTTGAGGTCAGGAGTTCAAGACCAGCCTCAGCAAAAGTGAGACCCCATCTCCACTAAATAGTAGAAAGAAATTAGCTGGGGAACTAAAAATAGAAAAAATTAGCCAGGTGTGGGCGCAGGCCTGTAGTCCCAGCTCCCTGGGAGGCTGAGGCAGGAGGATTGATCGCTTGAGCCCCAGGAGTTTGAGGTTGCTGTGAGCTAGGCTGATGCCAGGGCACTCTAGCCCAGGTGACAGAGTGAGACTCTATCTCAAAAAAAAAAAAAAAAAAGGGGGGCCCTGTCTATAAATAAATAAATAAAGGTTAGTGAAGCAGATATTCTCTGCATTGGTATTCTACAAAAGGCAGAAGAAGCTTAAGAATGAGGTGTAAAGATATAACTCAGGCCTGAGAAACAATATATTATATATTACACATTTGACCAGAATATAGGCCTTAGGGTTATAAGTACTGGTCGAGTCAAAGTACTTAAAGGATTATAACTTCTTGGCTTCCAAATCTAAGAACACCTCCCTGATGACAACCTCCAAACCCCATTAATATACTGCTGATGTAGTGGGGAAATAGAGGATAGAACTTCTAAGCACTACATAATCATGGGATTGATGATTTCTACTCAGCCCCAGCACTCACTAAAAACAGTAAGGGGAGCAGCATAAATACATGCTTCTCCTCAAGGCCCCTTGCAGACCTCTAGGGCATATTTCCTATGTAACATATGTATGCATTTATCCACCCCCTACCACTCATCATAATGATAGCTTGTTGAACAGTGATAAATGTTAGTCTCTCTGTGACTATGCCCACTGAATTAGCACAAGGTGTACAAAACTTACCAGTGCTCAGGAGTCTGCCGTGTCCATGGTTCCTAGTTATTCCAGGAGAAACTATTCTCAGAGAGACGAAAAGTCAACAATGAAACATGAAAGGATGGACTTGGACCCAGCCATCCTGGGCAATTTCCTGGTTAAAACTGAGGCATTTTAGGTGGCCTGTCTTTTTTTAAATGGCCTCTCACCCTGAAGTACAAGCAGAATTGTGATCATGCTTCCTGCCCATAAGAATATATGTTGACTTTTGATCCTCTTCAGCTACAAGCCACACAGGGTCAGTGGATCTAGTGGTTCCCAGACTGGTGACTAACCTCCACTCTAACCAAGGTATACTAGACAGCTAGTTTACCTGGCTCTCTGTCCAGTGCCCTCTGTGTATCATTCTCTTTTTCTCCCTCCCTACCCAAGTAGACGTCTGGATTTCATGTAGGAGTGGGGTATGTGATTTATGTACTTCGCAGCATGGAGCTGAGGGTCATTTGAAAGTCAATTAAACCATGTAGCCAAACCCTCAGAATTGAAGGGAATATCCAGACAGAAGACAACAGAACAGATACCAAAAATATCAGACTAGAGGAAGAAGTTTCCAAAAAAGGGGAAAATGTAGAATCCTGAAATACTCCCTGAGATAGAGTAGCATGGCTACATGTACCTTCATCTCCCCTGGAAAAGAGTTATTGGAGGGCTCCCAACTGGCTCAGATTCCAGGTTTTTTTATGTGCCACCAACACCACTGTACACTCCCATGTCCATATTAACACATACCCCAAGGAGACTGCCAAGCTTTCATAGAAACAAATTATTCACGGCCAGATTTAAAGCTTTGAGGTAGAATTCTGTTACCAATGGCTGATAGAACCTAAGTTCTTACTCATTCCTGCAATAACTTCTCAGCTTGAATTTCAGATTTGTATTATATTAGGTCTTGCTTATTTCACTCAATTTTCAAAGCAACCCTGTGAGATGAGATTTCCATTATATAAACGTTATTGCAGGCTTAGACCTGTGCATTTGTCCTCCACTAGTTGAAACTGATTGTTAAATTAATAAACTCCAAAAGTATATTGAATATCAAGCATTGCTGAGTTAAGATTCAGTATATTATTTGTTTTGTGAGATATCTTCCATTTCTCTGACTTGATTGGAACAGTTACTACAGTAATTTTTTAAAGAGTTAAATTAGAGGGGAAAAAGTAGGCAGCAACATACAACAGCACAGAAAATCCTTAGGGAAAAATATAGTAAACTTAATTATTACCTATAAGAACATGTAGCTGATTTCTCTTCGGTATAGGAAGAGACAACACTCTACCCAAATAAATTTATAAGGCTAGTGTACCTTCATACAAAAACCTAACGAGAGGTATGAAAGAGAATAATTAAAGGTCATTCTCAATCATGAATATGAATGCAAAAATCCTATTCAAAATATTAGAGTGAGCCTAGCAATGTATAAAAAATTATGTATTATCACCAAAGTAGGTTTGTTTTATGAAATTTACCCTATTAAAACTCTTCAAAAACTAGATGGAAAAAGGAAACTCTTAATTTCTAAAGGATATCCATAAAAATTCTGTAGGAATGGTTATCCTTAAAAAGAATGCTGTCACTGTTTCACCGTTAAGACCAAGCACTTATTCAGCAGTGTACTGGCATCCTAGCCAGTACAGTAAAGCAAGAAAAAGTAATTGAGTGTATAAGAATTTACAAAATCGTTGTATACGAAAATCTGTAGCATTTCTGTACCTCATCAAAGAATTATAAAATGGGATTTTTAAAAAGATATATATAGGGAGAGATCTTGTTTAGGAATCCAAAGACTAAAGATTTCAGTTCTTCCCAGATTGATTTCTAGGTTCAGTGCTATTCATCAGCATCCCAACATAGTATAACCTATATTCATTAAGTATCAAAGTTAATTCAAACAATAAATCCCCATGGGTTTGTTGTGTAGGTGTTATACAAACTGATGCCACTTTTGAGAGCAGTTGGTCCATTTCAGGTACATTTTATAAAATAGAAATTTGACAATATTGAAGTATACCTTCAAAAACTTCCTAGAATCTTCACACATTCGAAGATCATTGTATATCAGTTTTTTCATTTAAAATTACACTTTAGAATCTTCAGAAGAGAGCAGCAAAACTGAATTTATAGTTGCCAGTCCAGGTTTTGCTTCTTTTTTTGGTGATTTAATAGCCAAAACAACTTCTTCTGTACCCAAATGTATCTTCTTATATATCCTGAGTAGTTATCCCACCTTCATTTTTTAAAATCCAATATTGGGAATATCTTCTTATGTATCCTGAGTAGTTATCCCTTCTTTTTCAAAAATCCAATATTGGGAATTTTTTTGCATATGAAATGTAGGAAGTTCTTTGTTATATTTGTTTTTCCATTGGACTCACTATACCATGTTTTCATGTTCACATAAGAGCAAAACGTTTCATTCCCACATACTAATCTAACTCAGTGATTAAAAGTTTGGACACTCCACCAAAACTGCTAAATATGAATCCTGGCTTCACCATTCACTGGCATCATGATCTTTCAGAAGTTAAACTTCTGTATGCCTCTGTTTCCTCATCTATAAATGGGGCAGGAGGTCGGGGGCATAATGGCATCTATCCGATAGGGGTATTAAAGTCTTTGGAACAAGACCTAGTAACTCTACATAAGTGTGTTTTGGTAAATATACAACACTAGCCTGGCGTTTGTAACCTAGCAAAATTTTAAACCTGAAAGTTTAGATTCTTCAATGCCAAAAGTCAGTAATAATACTGTTTGATTTGTCTTGACAAACTTCACCTTACCTAACACTGGCTTTTGAGTGACATTTGTGTGGTAGCCATTGTTAGGTGCTAGGTATACTTGAATTTAAGTGTGCAGTGGAGAGGGGTGTGTGATATGGTTCAAAATGAATAAGGACAAGCATTTCTTTATGGTTAATAAATAGTTGGTGATTTACAAAGTAGTTCAGTTGGTTAATTGTACAATCAAGAGGAGGAAACATTTTTAAGCTCAAGAAATCTAGTTCCTTTTGAAAGAGAACTTAATTTGCATTTCCATGCTTTTAGAGTGTATCTTTTAAAAACATGTACAGACTGCAATTTAATTTTTTGATAATAATGCACTGAGTACTACAGATAAAAAATTCTAAAAAGTTCAAATTTTAGAGACTTTGTGTGGTATATGTTTGAGTTTTTAAATGAGATATGTGAGGGTTTTATTTTAGAAACTTGAATACTTGACTGCATATGTAATTTTAATGTTCAATATATTAAAATTTAAAGTATCTTTAATTTAGATTTAAATTTTACTTTGAAGTATTCAGTTTTATTTTATATGTATATACAAGTTGTTTAGAGATAGCATCCCTTCATTTTGTTTTTAATTGTTGAAAAGTAAGAAGTAATTCAAACAAAATAAATCTATATTAGTGGAGCAGGGTGGCTCACACCTATAATCCTAGCTACTCAGGAGGCTGAGGTGGGAGAATCCATTGGGCCCAGGAGTTCAAGGTTGTAGTGAGCTAAGATAGCGCCACTGTACTCCAGCTTGGGCAACAGAGCAATACTCTTTTTAAAAAAAAAGGGGGGGAAATTTACATTAAAGTAGAACTAAAAATATTTTTATACTTTTCAAAACGTTGTTTCCTCCCAAGAAAAATGAAACCAGGGACTGGAACAAATATTTGTTGACCATATTCATAGCATTATGACAAGCAAAATGTGGTATATTGTGCTGTTATGAACTATATGTTTAGTCTTCATTGTCCAGCTCCTGGCCTACAAGTCCTAAAAGCCTTAGACTCTCCAAAGTGAGATCTTTTTGTATGCTAATGAGTTGACTGATGGCTAACTGCCCCTCAGTAGTTACAGGATGGGAGCTGGTCACCTGGAAACACCCAGGCATTAAAGGGTTGAGGTTTTCAGTCCCATCCTCCAACCTCTGGGTGGAGGGGAGAGGACCTGAATGTTAAGTCTATGATCAATGGCCATTGATCTAATCAACCATTGCTACTTAGTGAAGCTTCCATAAAAATCCAAACCAACTGGATTTGGAGAGCTTCGGGATAGCTAAACATGCAGAGGTTCCTGGAGGGTGGCGCCCCCTTCCCACATGCCTTGCCCTGTGCATCTCTTCATCTGTATCTTTGGTAATATCCAGTAAACATATTTCTCTAAGTCTGTGAGCCGCTCTGGCAAATTAGTAGAACCCGAGGAGCAGGTCATTGGGAACCCCAATTTATAGCCAGTGGGTTAGAAGCACAAGTAAAACAATCTGAGACTTTCAATTAGCATCAAAAGTGGGGAGCAATCTTGTGGGACTGAGCCCTCAACCTGTGGGATCTGACACTGACTGGGTTGGAGGACACCCAGCTGGTGTCTGCTGCAGAATTGTATTGATTGTTTTGGTGTTTTTCCATTCATACACACACTGTCCCTCTAGAATATTATTCAGCCCTTCCCTAGGTCCTCCTGGTGGAAGGGGAAAAAAGAATATTACTCCGCCTTAAAAAGGAAGAAAAGGCTGGGTACGGTGGCCGCCTGTAATCCTAGCACTCTGGGAGGCCAAGGCAGGAGACTTAAGCTCAGGAGTTCAAGACCAGCCTGAGCAAGAATTGAGACCCTGTCTCTACCAAAAATAATAAAAACATTAGCCGGGCGTTGTGGCACCTGCCTGTAGCCTGTAGTCCCAGCTACTCAGGAGGCTGAGGCAGGAGGATCACTCTAGCCTAGGAGTTTGAGGTTGCAGTGAGCTGTGATGAAGCCAGCGCACTCTACCTAGGGCAGTGGAGTGAGACTTTGCCTCACCAAAAAATCGCCACACATTTAGATGATAATCTCATGAAATTTTAGAGTGAAGGATAAAGGAAAATCTCATACATATTTTGTGGGGGAGAGATGAGAATCACTTTTAGAAAATAAAATCTGATCTTTATCAACATTGGATATTAGAAGATTGGACCAATGATTTACATTTTAAGGAGAATTTTTTTTAAAAAACTGTAATTCTGAAGCAGGCCTAGTTTGCCAAGTATGAAATCAAAATAAGAGCTTTTTGAAAGTGTGCATTAAAATGTGGTTTACTTCCCCAGGCCCTTGGGGAAGAGACAGGGCAGAGTGCTTAGGAGACGTATTCCAACAAAATCAAACAGAAAAGAATCTCCAAAAAAGTAAACCTGTAATTAAGAAGCAACAGATGTATATAATAAAAAGAAATACTAGGTAGGTAGACAGCTGGGCTGTGAACTAGCCCAGAACATAATTGTTTCAGATTAAAAGAGAACTCACTGGGGTCTAAGAATGTCTTTAAGAATAACATAGCTGTAATCCTCACACTCTGGGAGGCCGCGGCGGACGGATCGTTTGAGCTCAGGAGTTCGAGACCAGCCTGAGCAAGAGCGAGACCCCTGTCTCTACTAAAAATAGAAAGAAATTATATGGACAGCTAAAAATATAGATAGAAAAAATTAGCCAGGCATGGTGGCGCATGCCTGTAGTCCCAGCTACTCGGGAGGCTGAGGCAGGAGGATTGCTTGAGCCCAGGAGTTTGAGGTTACTGTGAGCTAGGCTGACGCCACGGCACTCTAGCCCAGGCAACAGAGTGAGACTCTGTCTCAAAAAAAAAAAAAAAAGAATAACATAGATTCAGTTGAACAAATTGTAAGAATAAGTTGGAATATGTTAAATATAATGAAAAAGCAAAAACTCTAGGAAAATTAAAGTTCTTCAGGAAGTTTAAATATGAAGCAAACTATTAATATTTTTGAGCAATTATCAGGGTGTAAAAGACCTTGACACTTGGAATTTAGTGGCATAAAATTACTCATTCTCTAGGTTTTATCATGCTGCTTGGATGGACAGTGAATAGTACTGTAAATAATTTTTATTATCCAATTTTAAAAATCAACCTGTAGATAAAACAAAAACTCTATAGATAATAAACTGTAAATGATATAAAGCGTAATGTGAAAGTAATTGTATAGTCAACAATAACTGGATATGATTACATGGGTGAGCCAGTAAGGTTGCTAGAACAAGAAAGAGGTTCAACTATAATACTTACCAAGTTGTAACCAATAAAAACTAAAAATAACAAATCAGAATGAATGGGGAAGGGGGAAATTAAACTCTCTTAATCTTTCATAATAAGGTACACTCTAAGAAACAATGGATAAATATATGAGTGCAGTACTAAACACTAGAAGAATTAAAAACAAATGACCCAAAGTTGTAATTTCTGGCTGAGTAAGGCTGAGGTTTTGAGTTGGTGGAGATGCTGAAGAAATCTGAAGTTTTTATTTTTATCAGTTTCATACATGCACATGGTTAGGAAGCCAAATAATTCCATAAAGTTTGTTTTAAAAATTGGCAAGCCTTGGCCCCCATCTCAATTATAGATCCCTTCCCAGGGGCATTTGCTTTTTGAACAATTCTTTCGGTGTTTTGCTTCCGTATCTCTAGATAACAATATTGCTGCTGCTTACTTATTGACATCCCACTTATGGAAGAGGATCTCTCCCATCACTGTCACACACATCCTTCCTATTCGCTCAACTTTTCTGTGTAACCTCCTGTATCAGTATCGTTTAAGATCTTACGGATAAGTCTGGTTCCTCAGAAAAGGTTCTTCTAACATAAACCTCTACTCTTTTCAGTTGAAGGGAGTATATAAAGAACTAAATTCTTAAATTGACTTTTAACCAATCCTTATTTTAGCCTGATAAGTATACTTTTTTTTTTAATTTTGTAACCTTCTATGTGGTTTGAATTTATTTTTAAATCAGAAACTAGTTGTTTAATTTTGAACAAAGCATCCAGAAATAAATGTAGTTTGCAAACTGCAGCAAAATCCACATAATTACTTGCTCCTAACAAATCAACTTATTTAAATATACTTTTGTAAATTTTCTTGTAATTGCTGTGGACAACACACAGGCTCTTATTTTTACATGTCAACATAACTAGAGTGTAGAACCTCTGATGGATGTCCTGTCATAGTCTTCATTTTATTTTTTTTAATTTCAATTTATTATGGGGGTACAAAAGGTCAGGTTGTGTGTATTGCCCATGGCCCCCTGGTTTGAATTTTTTAAACCATGTTTTGTAATACTTTCATAACTGCAATGTTATTTTTTTAAATATATCAAATCCCAATTGTGTGACTTGTTTAGTCAGTTATTTTAATGCAGTGGTAATGTTAATCGCCATTTATATTATTGCCTTTTAACTCTACCTCTGATATGTTTTACAGCAATTTCAGTTGACTGAAAACAAAAGCTTTGTTGTTTGGTACAGTTTTTTTACTTGATTAGAACAGCTTATTGTATTCACTGCTTGCTAAAGAATAACTGATTAAGGATTGGGTACTTGTTCATATGTGTGTTGACCTGTAAGTAGTTTTGCAATCTTTTTTGTAAATCTTAGAAATTCAAACCAGTAATAGGAGCCTCTTTTTCAAAAAGATTATATTAATCATTTATAATCAATCCTTAAGTTTTCTGAAATTTATGACTACCTTGATTATTTTATTGTGGTATGGATGAGTGTTATATAATGTGAAAGGTATTGAGTATGTATTCCCCTAAAAAGTTCTCAGGAACATATTTTACTTCTTATAAATGAGTAGGTAATAATATATATTTGTGTAATGTTTCTAGACCAATGTAATCTGACAGCTTTTCTGTGAATTTTGAGGATAAAGCATGGTTTGGAGTCTTAGAAATAGTGCCAAGAGCTGATGATGTGGGGGTGGGTGGTGCGGACATGTGTGTGTTCATGTTTATTAATAGCTTATGCCCAGCAACAGGTAGAGGTGTGACCTTGAAAGTTCTGAGCTAATTGCAATTTCCAGTCACCGAAAGTTTTATGGGAACGTGTGGTATTATTGTATGCAAAATCTACAACCTGTCCTGCTTAATCAGGAAGACTTGGTTCACTTGTTAGGGCATTGCTCTAGTTTATCATCAGGATTATAAGTATTTAGGTACTGTTTGGGGCCACGTTCAGAAATTAGTTGGCTAATAATCTCAAGTGTTTTTTCATTTTCATTTTCTTATGGTTTACTTGCAACTTCAGCTTGGAGGGAATCTTTCAAGAACATGAATCTATGCATTAGAATTGATTTACATTGCTCATTTTTAATAAAATGGCCTTTACATTAGAATTGGGTTAGAAATAAGTCTGTGTTGTAATATTTTTGTCAAGATAACGTTTTCTAAAACAGTATTGTATAAGTAATGTCATTTAGTTCTGTGTTTTATTGATGTTTAACTGGAGAGACTATCAAAATTATCTATAAGTACTTTGATGGAAAGACCCAGAAGGAAGGCGTTCCAGCATTTGAAGCTAGCTATTATGGATGTAAACCATGTAACCTTTGGTTCTGCATTGTTTGGGTTTCAGAGTTTCTGGTTCAGCACTGCCGGATAGGACTTTATGCTGTAAAGGGAATGTTCATTCTACGCTGTATCTATTCCTTAGATATATTTGTCTACCTTTGTGCCAGTACCATGCCATCTTGATTACTATTGCTTTTGTAGTAAATTTTGAAATTGGGAAGCATGAATCCTCTACCTTAATTTTTCTTTTTAAGATTGTTTTGTCTAATGTCTGCCTCTTCAGTCTCCCTAGGGAATTCTAAGTATTTCATTTTTTTCTTGATTGTAAGTGGTGGGGTTTTTTTTTCTTAGTTTCATTTTTGGATTTCTTATAGATCTTTATACTTTTATGTAAATTTTATCATCAGTTTGAGTTCCTCAAATTTCTGCTGGAATTTTTATTAGAATTACTTTGAACTTCTAATTTTGGGAGAGTTAACATTCTTAACACTATTAAGTCATAAGTCATCTTTCCATTTTTTAGGTTTAAGATTTTTCTGCATAAGCGTTTTCTACATTCTATTTTGTATTAATTCCTAAGTAGTTTGTTGTTTGATTGTGGCTGCTATCTTATTTTCTACTATATTTTTAGTTGTTTAATGCTAACATGGAAATGTACTGTTTTTCCCTAAGTTCGGGTATTTGCCACAATTGCTGAGAGCTCTTCTTAGTTTTAATACTTTGTAGATTCTGTTGGTTTTCTGTCTAGGTGATCATATCACCTATATATCATGTTGTTTTGTCTCTATATCTATGAAGAAAACCATGTGATTTTTCTTTCATTCATTAGTGTGGCAAATTACTTTGGTTTGACATTGGAAAAGTTGTAATTCTTGTCCTTCTGCTTGATCATTTTGTATTTACATACACTTTATATATTTCTAATTTTTTATTTAAAGTTTTTGCATGCGTGTTCACAATGAAACGGGCCTATAGTTTTCTTTACAGTCTTTAATAAGTTTTGGGATAAAGGTTATACTACAATAGCTTCAGAAAGTGATTATTGAGCAGCATTTTTTTTTTTCCTGGAATAACTTAACTATTCTTTGAAAATGTTTTTAGGTAAAGGTGATCTTTATTTCCATTTCAAGTTCTCATGGTTATTTGTATATTCTAGCCTTTTTCTTGTGCAAATTTTGTCCTTTAATATTACTCAAGAAATTTGTGCGTTTTGTCAAGGTTATTTAATTTATTGACATGGTATTTTGTTTTTAAAACTGCATAACTCATTCTCCCTGTTCATTTAGTATCATTTTTTATCTATTTGCTTATCTGTTTCTCATAATCAGTCTTGTCTGATCAAATTGGTTTGTTTTGTGGAAAGAGTACTCACAAAACTGTGATTATGAGTTTAGGCCACAGAGTCATTCTGCCACATATCAGTTCCACCATTTACCAGCTATGTGACCTTAGGCAAGTAACATTACTACTCTATGCCTCTATTTCCTCAGTTGTAAAATGGGTGTAATGATAGTCCCTATGTCAGAAGATTGTTGAAAGATTTGTTAATATATGAAAAGTGTTTAGAACAGTACCTGACGCTTAATAAGTGTTCAGTTAATGCTATTTGCTATTAGTAGTAGTGAAAGCCTTAAGAGTCATACTTATATTCATGTTTTTCTTCCATATCAAGCTTGTCAGTATCGGTATTCTGAACAAGTTGGGTGCCCCAGCACATTTTTACCTCTTAAATACTCCCTAACTCTTCCTCTGATCCTCTTCATATCAGTATCCTCCAATGTTTTGATTCTGGATTTTTAAGGCTATGCTTTGCGGTCTTTTCCCCTGTATTGCTTACTTGCACAAAAATACATTATATTAACTATTCTTCCTTATTGCTCATATCTAAGGTAGCTCATAGAATTCTCCTGGATTTATCTTCTGCCTTGCTAGAGCTTTGCGAAGAGGCTCTTGGTTTGGTTAAGGCTTGTAAGTCATTGTATGCCTGCACACATCTTTATTTTGTCCTCATATTAAAATGGTATTTTATGAGCCAGGCGTGGTGGCTTACTTTGGAAGGCTGAGGCGGGAGGATTGCTTGAGGCCAGGAGTTTGAGACCAGCCTGGGCAACATAGTGAGACCCTGTCTCTCCAAAAAAATTTTTTAAATTAGCCAGTATGGTGGTACTTGGGAGGCTGAGGCAGGAGGATTGCTTGAGCCCAGGAGTTCAAAGTTACAGTGAGCTATGATTGCACCACTGCACTCTGGCCTGGGTGACAGAGACCCTGTTTTGGGGGAGTGGGGGTGGAAAAGATATTTTAGCTCTTTGTAAAATTCTAGGTTCAAAGTTTTATTTTTCTCATTATTTTCTTGGGACTTCTTTGGTATGGATTATCAATATTTTGACCTCTATCTTCATTATCTATTACATTTTCTTTTTTATTTTCTATCTCTTTATCTCCTCACCTCCAAAAATTCCATATTTGGAAATTCCTCAACCTGATCTTCCAGCTCATTAATGTGTTTTTTAGCTGTTACCTATTCTCCTACCCAACTCATCAGTTTATCTCACTCTTGATTTTTTTTATGCTGGAGATTTCCAATTGGGTTTTTCTTTATGATGCCTTTTCCTGCTTCATCTTTCTTTAAGTATTCTCCACTTTCTTGCTGCTGCTGCTTTTTTCCCCCCAGTCCAATTTAGTATGGGGGGGTTGTATACCAACTTCAGTGACACTAATGTTAGTAAGTTCTTATAACCCACTTTTTTAAAGGATTTATTATAGCTTACTTTAAATCTTTATTTCTCTGATGTAAAAATTGTTTGTTCTGCTATAAATTATTCAATTTTTTGTCTCTTTTATGGCTTTTGTGGACTCCCAAATGTCTTATCATAGTCCCCCTAGTATTACTCACTCACTGCCTTATGTCTTCAGATTTTCTTGCCAAGGAATAGCTATCAAATGATATCTTTATTCTGTGAAGTTGTTTGTTTAAATATAGAATCCTAATGAAAATCAATATTCAATGAGTTTTATAAGAACAAGGGCTTGAAATGATCTAAGTTAAACACGCTATTCAGTGATTTTAAAATCAAGAATAAAATATTTTGCCTGAATAACTTGCTCCGAGCAAACTAAAATTTAGATTTATTTGTTTTGTTTATACTTTTTTGTGAAATTTTTCAAACTTACTGAAAGGGAGGCAATTAGTTTTCTCCCCCCATAGAGATTACTCCTTTTGAGATAATTACTTTTGTAAAAGTAGGTCTATGTTGCTGCCTTATACCAGACCTATCATTAGGAAAGTGATAATTTGCAAGTTGTTATTAAATGGGCCCCAGTTATCTGGCTTTGGGGGCAGTGGAGGTGGAAGTGATTTCTTCTGCCACCCTTAAAGTAAAAAGTTATCTTTTCATTACTAGACCCTGGCTCTGCAACTTTTCTTCTTTTTGCTGCTTTTGTGTTCATCCCCAGAAGCATCTCCACAGCATTATGTATGTTCAGCCAGCCAGATTTGTTCCAAAACTAGTTTATTATAGTATATAAAAGTTTTCCTGGTTAAAAGGTAAATTACAGGAACACAGTCTAGACATACATAGTTTACTTATTAATCAAGCTTTTAATTGGCCGTTGTGGATCAGCACTTGATGGCATGTGAGGTAATTGGGGTTGAGAAATAACTGTAGGCAGATTATTAAACAGACTGCGTTGATATAGTGTACCTTCTACCTCATCTTCTTTCTCCAGGTCATCTCCTTCTTTGGAACAGACCCTTTTGAACTCCCTTCCCTTCCATCTTCTTCCCCAGGCTTTTTGGAGGATAGTAAATTTGTAGCCAGATTCTGCTGCAGACATTACTAATTTATCACATCCTTTGTCTGATAAGCCCTGTATGGGCGTGCCCTCAGAATCACTCTCAGCACAACACTTCAGGGAGCCAATTAGAGTTAAGACTCCCAGTTGTCATTTCTGTTCTAAGTCTTATTCCAACCAGAATAAGACATTAACTTATTCAAGCTATATTTGTTCTGAAGGCTGCAAAGGAGTAAAAAGGTAGAATAGCAAGTAAAAGCATTTCCCAATATCCAAGATGTTTTTCTGTTCTTCCCTTACTCCTGTTTTGAAGACTTTTATGCCATACCTATACTTGTTTCTCTCTCTTCCTATGCTGTTTCTGCTACTTCTTTCTACCTGATTAGTTTATACTGGAAAATTAACACATTTGTATTGAGCATTATAGAATAAATTTTTTTTTTTTTTTTTTGAGACAGAGTCTTGCTTTGTTGCCCGGGCTAGAGTGAGTGCCGTGGCGTCAGCCTAGCTCACAGCAACCTCAACTCCTGGGCTTAAGCAATCCTCCTGCCTCAGCCTCCCGAGTAGCTGGGACTACAGGCATGCGCCACCGTGCCCGGCTAGTTTTTCTATATGTATTTTAGTTGGCCATATAATTTCTTTCTATTTTTAGTAGAGACGGGATCTCGTTCTTGCTCAGGCTGGTCTCGAACTCCTGAGCTCAAACAATCCACCCGCCTCGGCCTCCCAGAGTGCTAGGATTACAGGCGTGAGCCACCGCGCCCGGCCCTATAGAATAAATTTTTTTTTTTTTTTTTTTTTTTTGAGACAGAGTCTCGCTCTGTTGCCCGGGCTAGAGTGATAGAATAAATTTTAATCTACTAGTGAGTGAAGAGAGCATTCCTTTCTTTCCAAATGTTCTCAACTCTTTGTCACTCCCCTGAGGTGTTTTTCCCCCCCCTCATTTTTGGTATAATGGTGATGGCCGTTTTTTCCAGAATATTGAATGCCACCAAACCTCTGTAAGGTGTTTGTTTTGAATGCCTTCTCTCTGAACTAAGCAGTGGTCTAATTCTGCCAAAAGGAAACAGGAGTTTAAGAAAGGACAAGATAGAAGGAAATGTGACAGAGCGAACAAGTATTAATTACTTTATTTTTGTCCCTAAGTTAATATGAGCTGGATATTTTTTAAATATTAATGAGAAATCATAGGAGAAAGTCGATCATTCTTGGGTGTGCCAACTATTGGCCATCACCGTGTTATATTCCTTCATTACATAGTCACAGCCACTTGATTCATTGGACTTGTTTGTTTATGGACAAAAAAAATAGAGTCAAAGAGGTAAATAATTTGCTCAAGGACACACAGCCAGTATAATAAGTAGTAGAGTTGGGATTCTACCCCAGCCCTCTAATTTTAAACCTTGTGCCCTTTCTCATCCAAACATTTAGGAAATTTTACCTTCAGCAGATTTTACCTTTTTTTCCATAATAAACGCTTTTACTTTATATTATAGCCTTTTAAATTTGGGCAATAATTATGTTCATACATGCACAAATATGTGCATTTTTATGGTTTGTGTGTTATTTGGGCCCCTGACACTGTGGCCGAAATGATAGGTTTCTAAGACCAATAGTGTTTGAACCTGTGAGACACTGTCGCCCAGTGATGTAGCATAGTGACTGAGCTTGGTGTCAAATCCTGGCTCCACCACTTCTCACCTTGTGCAAGTTTCTTTTCTCAAACCAACTTGTAAGGTTATTTTGAGGATTAAACAAAATAATATACATAGAGCACTTAGCGTAATGCCTGACAAATGGTAAGTGCTACATAAATGCTATTACATTTTTACTTTGTTATGTTGAATCCCTAGCTTCTCCATGGGATTCTGAGAATTTTCACTGAGTTACACAGAAATTACAAACTACACTAATGATCTTTCATGGTTTCAGTTTTGCTATTTGTGGAGACATAGCAAAAATTATCTCTGTGTTTTTCACATGTTTTGTTAAATGAGGTAATAATCAGTACTTTTTAAGACATATTATGCAGTATTTGAGTATGCCTGCTTGTCTGGAGTATTTGCATCATCTCAGGATTTAAAATATTTCTAGAAAGATGCCAAACATGTGTTTGAAAGGATACTTGAAATAATAGTAGTAGTCATTGACCGCCAATAAAATTTACCCATGTCTTTGTTTTAACTTTCTATTATTAATATATGAGAATGCAAAATACATACTCGGTTACTGAAACATTTGCTATCTCATTTTCTTTTTCAGAAGATGAATAATCTTTCGTTTAGTGAGCTATGTTGCCTCTTCTGCTGTCCACCTTGCCCAGGGAAAATTGCTTCAAAATTAGCATTTTTGCCACCTGATCCGACTTACACACTGATGTGTGATGAAAGTGGAAGCCGCTGGACTTTACATCTGTCAGAACGAGCAGACTGGCAGTACTCTTCTAGAGAAAAAGATGCTATTGAGTGTTTCATGACTAGAACCAGTAAAGGCAATAGAATTGCCTGTATGTTTGTGCGTTGCTCACCCAATGCCAAATACACTTTACTCTTCTCACATGGAAATGCTGTTGATCTTGGTCAGATGAGCAGCTTTTACATAGGACTAGGATCACGGATTAATTGTAATATATTTTCATATGATTATTCTGGATATGGTGCAAGTTCTGGGAAACCAACAGAGAAGAATCTCTATGCAGACATTGAAGCTGCTTGGCTTGCTCTAAGGACAAGGTAAATTGTGATTGGAAATTATTTTTCATGCTTATGATAGTTAACTAAAATTGTCCTGTATAAAGAATAGAATAAAAGCTGCTTTTATTATACATATCTTAAACTGCTATATAGAGATTATACTTACCAGTATATACTTAAGAATGGCTAAACTCTTAGACTGCAACATTAAATTTCACATAATGGCAAAAAAATGTTAAGACACTTCAGGTTTGTTTGTCTACCTTAATACATGTGTGTATGTTTGATTTTTCTAAAAACTTTGATGACAAATGTCTGGTTTTACAAACTTTCTTATTGGAGTGTGACATAAAAGTGTTCATTCAAAGTTGCAGCATTTCAGGGGAACAAGAGAAAACAGTGATTTAGCTAATCATTCATTTAAGTGTAAGGGGCTGGATTGCTTTCTATTAAAATCCTAAGCCAGGATTTACATTATTTTATTTCATTATCTCTTGGAAGGTATAACCTAGAAATACCTTATTGGAACAATTTTTAAAATATTCATTCTGTAGAAGTGAGATTTTATTTTATATTCTGAATGCCTAACATTTGGAGAGATGATCTCAAGTAAGAAAAAAAGTACTGTTATGACATTGTTTAAGAAAATTTCATTACTATGTCAATTATTCTTTGATATAACAGTGCATTTTGGGGAACTAGAAATTGCATTAAGCCTTTCTCATCACCAAGATACTTAATAAATTTTTCTTCACAAATCACAGTATGGTAGACTTTATTGTATTTTCTTATTAGGTTAGTGTATAATACATAGATACCTTAGTATAAGTTATTTTTCATATTATGTTAATAACCTGTCTGACTTACAGAATATTTTAGATTTAAGCTAGAGGACAAAGAAAGCTCAGTATTTCTAATTTAATGTTTAAATATTAATGGTTCCACTTAGGGAGAACCTCCTCATTTCTATTAACAGGCATAGTTGTTTTTTTTTTTTTTTTTTTTTTCCGAAGAAGAAAGTATCTTTAAAACTATTTTTCCCTCTAAGAAATATAATAAAATTATGTTCTCATAGCAAAGTTCTATCTATAAATCAATTGAAATCCTATGAAAACATAAATCTGAAGACTAAGAAAAAATAGGTGGTAATAGGTAAAGAGGTCACGGGGAGGGTGGTAAAATGGTAAAGTTATTTTTTAATTTATGAATTTAAAAACTGTTTTAAATCAAAATCATCTTCAGTTATATTGATATCAGTTCCATCAGGCCTTACACAAAAAATGAGTACCCACTTTTCAGAGTCAGCCACTTGAATGAGGTCTAACAGTCAAAGTATTGTAATGTCTTTAAAATAATAGCTTTATTAAGATATGATTCAGATACCATAAAGTTTACACTTTCAAAGTATAACTTCAGTGGAATAATACGGTTTTAAAGGGTGCTAAGTTAAAACAGAAAGCCTTATTAGTGCTTCTGAGTAACACAAAAGGATCCCTTTACTAATGAAAACATTAGTATTCAGTTCAGTGTTCTTTGTCTATGTATAAAAGAAAACTCCTCTTTAAGTGGTCAGCTTTACTATTTTTTCTTTTTTAATCTTGTCAGATATTAGTTTGAAGGAAACTTTCTAAAATGATTTCCTGTCTTGATTGATTAATCTTTTTAAAACATATTTGACCAGTATTAATAAGGAACAAGAACAGATACATGAATAATCCCACATACAATTTTAGCACTTATATTTTAGAATCTTAGAGTTGTATTTTCCCTTATGTTGAACCCTAAACACAGTTGGAAGAGTTAGTTAAGTGTAGGTAGTTTGGGGAAATTTATTTAACTTCTCTGATCCTCTATTTAATGAAGAAGTTGAATTCAATGATCTCAGATCCTTTCTACTTCTGGAATTCTGTCATCTAATAAAAGGTATGTAATTAGAATACTTGCCTCTTACTTCCTTTACTTGATAAAAGGAAGAAGTTAAAACTTAAGTAACCAGGAAGGGGGAAATAAGTAATGAACCAAGTATTTAAATGATCTCCTTTTCAGGAAAACAGAAAATTAAGGGCCTGGTATTCACTGTGCAACTTCCTCTCAGTCCTTGATCCTCCTTCTCTGTGTGCTGTAATGGAAAACACACTGCACTGAGAGTCAGTATACCTGAGTTCTAATTATAGATCTGTCACTAACTTACTGTGACTTTGAACATCTGCTCATTAAGCAGCTGGAGTAGATTAAATAGTCTTTAAAGTTCTTTCTAACTCTTACTATTAAGAAATTGTTATTCTTTTGAGTCCTTAGGTGTTTAATTGGCAGCTACCCCTGTTACTTTATCCTATAGCCTTGTCATTGCTATAGCTTTAGCCCAAATCCCTTAGTTGTCACCAACAGTGCTACTCAGCTGACAGCAATAGTGCAGCCACAAGAGTTGTGGTTATGCCGCAAATGTTCATTCTCCTAATTTCTTCATTCCTATGAAGTATGTACAACTAGATCGGTTGTAAAGAAAAAAGCATTTCTGAGTTTACTAACATTTAGAGTCAGTCTGGAGTAGATGGAGCTTCCCGTCTGGGTCATACCCAATGCTTATGTAGAACTGATTGGAAGAAACTGTGGGACAGTATGTTGCTACCTGTATGGTTGAAATAGTCTTGTGCCCTGGAAGAGAACACACGGACAGTTTGCCTTGCTCTTTCCTGGTGAATGTTCAGATTCTCAGAAAGCTCTTTTACCTTTCCAAAAGACTAGAAGCTGTTGTGCAAATGTCTGTTAGCTGCCAGAAGTAACTGCTCTCTGCCTTCTAAGTGGAAGGGTGTATTTATTGTCACTATAACCTTTAACCCCACATTCATTAGCTCCTGTAGCACCTCACTTACTATGCTTGCAATAGTTTATGTTTAGGACAGTTACACTGCAGACAAGTAATTCCTTGAACATAGTAGGTACCCAATAAATATTTATTGAATCAATGAACTCACACATTTAAATCTGCAACCATTTTAAAGGGGGTAAAACAGTACTTTCAAGGTTTTAGCATGAAGTCTAATCTTAAATAACTGAACCATATGGCATTTGGAATTCTGATTTTAGCATGAAGTCTAATCTTAAATAACTGAACCATATGGCATTTGGAATTCTGATTCATCTTTTCAGTCATTAGTCTATTTCTGCATCTAAGCAAAGACAAATTTCAAGAAAAATAGTAATTATGCTCTTGAATAAAACTATACACATTTATTCCATGCTGTAACTATATGTAGCATTTCATCAGAATGACCGGTTTAAGAAATTAAATGAGCCACTCCTGATGTCTGGAGAAATAAACCTGTTATATTTAATGGAAAAGAAACATTACATATCCATTCAACATCAGTTCATTAAAATATTAGTGATATAATGTATTCCAAACTTAGTCAACAGTATGCTAGATGGAATTACTATAGCATAATAAATGATTTAATAAATTCATTATTTACGATTGAAATTTTAAAACACCTCAGCAATTATTTTTCTAAGAGATAAAATTGAAACACATAAAATAAGCTGAGAATATAGATCTTATTGTAACATTAAAAATGATGATGAAAAAACTTAATTTTAAGTATAAATTAGTTGCCATTGTCTCATTCTAAGATCAGATCCTTAGGCATGATGGAACATTTCATACCACTCCAACTTTTTTTTTTTTCTTTAACTTCTAAACTTTGTAGATATGGCATTCGCCCTGAAAATGTGATTATATATGGCCAAAGTATAGGGACAGTACCATCCGTGGATCTTGCTGCTCGGTATGAGAGTGCTGCTGTTATTCTTCATTCTCCTTTGACCTCGGGAATGCGAGTTGCTTTTCCTGATACCAAGAAGACCTACTGTTTTGATGCATTCCCAAAGTAAGTAACAATATTCAAAATAGTTATGTACCAAGAATTTTTGAAGGAATTTTTTTTCCATAATACAGCTGACCAGTGGTGAGGCTGAAATATTTGAGCAGTGTTAATTTAGATGAAAAGTGCTAAGGGCTTTATGCCACTGCACTAGTATTAGAGACAAGGTGATGAATTTCAGAAATAAAATTGACAGAACTGAATGTCAGACTGGATTAGGGATACGAAAGAGAAAACTTGGATATGACTCCCAGGTCTGCCTTGAGCTGCTAATGGATGATGGTTACCGTTCAGTGAGACACATAATACTGGAGGAGAGAGAAACAGGTAGAAGGGAAAAGGAGGGAATAATACCTAATTAATGATATCTAATTTATAAAATGAATTAATTACAAAGAAGTTGAGTCTTTAATTAGAGTAAGTATTGCTGCTACAAAGTCTGCAAACATACTGTATTAGATGGATTTGAAATAAAGGCAGCTACTTCTCCATGCTTCTCAAAACAGGCAGTAATTCCCACCTGCTCCTTGTCATAGTTGGGAAAAAATTGATGGCCTTTTCTGAAAGAAGGAGAAGGCAAGAGAAGAGAAGCTGGCAGATTTCAGTCTTCTTTCCTTTCCCCTATTGGCAGCAATACAAAGAATTTCTTGTTTGGGGTTTGGTTTAGATAGTGTTTTAAATAATCATAGGTGTCTGTATTACTCTTTCTATCTAGCTGAATGGTAGCAATGGTAGGGAAGTATTTGAGGTGATACTGTTGCCAACTTACATCTCTGTCTACCGCCCTCTTTCATTTCTGGGGCATCAGTAGAGCAACACTTTTACTTAGGTTTTATTGTAATAGCAGATAGTATACCCAAGATTTTTTCTTACCAAATGCGGGCTTAAATGATTTCATTGATGATTTTCTTCTTTTCAAGATTTCATTCTTATTTTGTGTTTATAATATTTTATCTCTCTCAGGATTCTTAAAGAGTTGTTTCTCTGTGTAGTTTCCTCCAAGTTGCCTTTTTAAAAATTGTTTGTTTTGATCCCTATTTTATCTGAAGTATTCTCCTCTGAAGTCTGATAATTCTTGGTTTTCTGTTCATATGTAAAAGTGAGGGGCTAAAGAGCTGATCTGATATAATCTCCAAAGAAGGCTCTTTCTAAAGGTCCCTCTTGGAGGATGAAAGCCTGGCTACCAGCATTCTAGGAGCCAGGTAGGGAATGTGGGTTCATAGCAGCCAGTAAGTTTGTGTTTCTTTGGTCTCTGTGATACCCCTGCCATAAAGTCTGGCAGTCTCCTAGTCCACATACATCCCCAGTCTGAGGAAGGGCAGTTACCCAGCTCTAAAAGAAGCAGAAGGGCCCGGGCACAGTAGCTCATGCCTATGATCCCAGCAGTTTGGGAAGCTGATGTGAGAGGATTGCTTGAGGCCAAGAGTTTGAGACCAGCCTGGGCAACATAGCAAGATCCTGTCTCTACAAAGAATTTAAAAATTAGCCAGGTGTGGTGGCACATGCCTGTAGTCTAGCTACTGGGGGTGCTGAGGCTGGAGGATTGCTTGAGCCCAGAAGTTGAAAGTTGAAGTGAGCTGTAGTCACACCACTGCACTCCAGACAGAGAGACCCTGTCTCAAAAAGCACAAAAAAAACCTGCCTTCATCTCCATGGCAATTCCTTAGCCTGCTGGAGTATTCTTTGGTATAGATTGGGTTGGTTTTTTACCTTCTACCTGCTTAAAATTGTGTTTTCTTCTATTCTTCAATCAGTTCTCACACATTCATCTGCTTTCCAGCTCCAGAATTTCTCCGTTTTTATGTTTATATACTCAAACAAGAACAAAAAAACAAAACATTTTGCTGTCATTTTCATCAAAGAAATATAATAAGTACAGAAAGTGAGGTGGTCTTTAGTTTCCTCTTCTCCTTGAAACCTAAGTTTTTCTATGCTAAAAGTCAACATTGTAGAAAGGTGTGCAGTAGTGACAGTGTTGAATGATTCCACCAGAACAGATAAATCTTAAGATAAGGAGTATATAAATGGCAACTTTTGAATCTTACTGGAAATCCAAGTGGCATCATCTCTTCTGAACTGATTCATACAGTTGTGATGTCTAAATTATCTAATATGGCACAAGAAAATTTGTTTTATGTTCCTTTACATAGTTAATTTATTGAATTTTTCCCCCTTCCTTTTTCCCTACAGCATTGACAAAATCTCTAAGATAACCTCCCCAGTGTTAATAATTCATGGGACTGAAGATGAAGTCATTGACTTTTCACATGGCCTTGCATTGTTTGAGCGTTGCCAAAGACCTGTGGAGCCTCTATGGGTTGAAGGAGCAGGTCACAATGATGTGGAACTTTATGGACAGTACCTTGAAAGGTTGAAACAGTTTGTGTCACAGGAATTGGTAAATTTGTAAAATATTCTGTAAATTTGCATACTGGGTTTTCTTTTCTTGCTGAACTGCACTCTTTGGTAAATAACATAAAACCTGAAGGTTTTGTTTGCAAATCATGTCAGTTGCCTTCATAAATGTACAGGTAATGATTTGTTAACAGACTTAATGAAGGTTTTAATTACCAGAACTAGAACTGGAAATAACAGTATCATGCAGTCAGGCTGTGTAATTTATATTTTTTCTGTGAAGTTTTTTTTAAACATCAAAATGAGTACTGTATGAAATTTTAATTCTATAAAATCAAGTGCTGTAAAAGTATTGCCAAATGCTTTTGCATATTAGAAACAAATTTATAAATATTTTTAAAACATCTCAAATAAATCTTATCCTGGTATACAAATGTAATATTCTTTTGAAAAAAAGCTGTATATGTAAAGCAATTCAAGTACTCAGAATAAACTGTAAAA
This sequence comes from Varecia variegata, assembly GCA_028533085.1. NCBI lineage: Eukaryota > Metazoa > Chordata > Mammalia > Primates > Lemuridae > Varecia > Varecia variegata. Next base: position 71,143,980 of record CM052443.1, read on the forward strand.
AAAAAATTAAAAACATGCAAGTTCACTAGAGTTAACCTAAACCCTGTTGTACAGGGATGAAGGTTTAAATGGTTATTTTATTGTAATATACATTGGATTTTCTGTATTCACTGGTTATTATACATTTATCCCCCCCAAAATGATGTAAGTCAATTTTTATGCCCGTCTCTTAATTTACCAATTAGTTACCTTATAAATGAGAAGTCTGTGATAGCACTGACTTTTAACTAGTTTTCATTTATAAGTTTGATACTGTGAGGCAACTACTTAAAATTTTCATTTTGGTTATTTAAAAGGTATTTAGGGCTTTAAGAATGATTTTTATATTCAATGTTCTTTTAAATTTCGACTAACCTCATGGAATTGCAGTAGTCTTCATTATATTAAAACCAGGAAGTCCATTAGTTGCTCTTCAAGACCACCAACAGACTGGCTATTTGGTCACTTTTCACTTTGGCTATTTTTAAGAATAGGAACTATTGTTTTGGATTACTATCTGAGAATTACATGGATTCACTCCTGGATGCAGGAGATAGGAAAACATTTAATTCATAACTTTTTTATTAACCAATATAGTAAAAAACAAAGCTCACACACACAAAAACTAAGTTGCCTTTCCTTGAATGAACCCTGCCTGAATAAAACAATGAAAGAAAAATAAAAATAAAATTAACGGTATGTAGTCTAATTTGTAAATGAATGAATATTGAAATAATACACACTGTGGATATATTTTAAGGCCTTATGTAGTTTTAATTGTTCTGCTTGTTCTGTGGTTATGTCTAAGACTATAGTATATGATTCTCTTCAAAGTATATCAAGTATTGTGAATGCTTTGGTTCAGATGTGTCAAATTAACAGTAAAACAACAAATATACCACTCAGCTGTGTTTGTTTGCTTTCTTCCATGCATCCTTCCCTGACTCTAGAAAGAGTGAAAAAAGTTACCATTCATCTTTATAGGACATAGTGCTAAAGTTTCCTAATTTTCTTGTATTTTTATTTATTTCTTTTTATTTTGAGAGACAGAGTCTCCTGGGGTTGCCCAGGCTATATTCAAACTCCTGGGACTCAAGGGATCCTCCCACCTCAGCCTACCAAGTAGGTGGGATTATAGGTATAAGTATGTGCCACCATGCCTGACTTTAAAGTTTCCCAAATTTTATCATCATTTCTTTTGAAAAGGTTTTTCTCTTTAAGATTGTCTTGTAACCTATACAATTTATTCTTTGTACAGCATACAATCCAGGGCTTACCTAAATGTTTTCTTTGATTACTTAGGGAAATGTATATATTGATTATGCTAAATTAGTATTCATTGATCCATTCAACACGTAGTTATTGAATGTCTGAATCATACAAAACCCTGTGCTAGGTAAAGACAGACATAAACCATGTCCTCATAGATTTTACAGTGTAGCTGAGGGAGACAGACACCTCACTGTACAAATATTACTATTTTGATAAGGGCCTTTGGCCTGCAAACAGGTGAAAAGTATATTTGGATGGGGAACATAGGGGGCAGGGCAAGGAATAGTACCCCAGAAAGTGGTATTTGAACTGAGCTTTGCAGGATGACTAAAAATTGGCTACATCTGGGTGATTCAGAGGAAACATTCCTGGCTGAAAAGAATGAATAGTATATGGAAGCCTATAGGAAGGAAGGTGTGTTTGAAATGCATGAAGACTGGTCAGAGGTCAAAGGGAAAGGTTGGCATAGGGATGTAGCTGGTGCAAGCTAAGTAGGAGCACAATAATAGATGGCATCAGGCCTGGCAAGGCAACTCACACTGTAATCCTAGCACCCTGGGAGCCTGAGCTGGGAGGATTGCTTGAGGTAAGGAGTTCGAGACCAGCCTGAGCAACAGCAAGCCCTGTCTCTGCTAAAAAATAGAAAACAATTACCCGGGCAACTAAAATTAGAAAAAAAAGTTAGCTGGGTGTGATGGCACATGCCTGTAGTCCCAGCTCCTGGGGAGGCTGAAGCAGGAGGATCACTTGAGCCCAGGAGTTTAAGGTTGCTGTGAGCTACACTGATATCATGGCATTCTAGCCCAAGCAACAGAGTGAGACTGTCTCAAAAAAAAAGAACAAAACTGGGTGGCATCATGGACCCTGATCTTTATCCTTGAAACAATTGAAAGTCATTGATAGAAATATGAAACTGTCAAGTATAGATGAAAAAAACCTGGAGATCTTATTAATAGCTTGCTAGAAATAACATAAGCCAACTGTTTAGAAACTCATCTAATCTTAGGGTGCTGAAAAATACATCATGGGTAAGCAATGTCAGTGTACAAAATGCTGGTCAAACCGCATCTGCAATAATCAGTATCATTGCAGGATACAAGGAAAAGATATTTACAAATTAGAGCAAATTCTGAGGTATTTTACCAAGTTGGAAAAGGGCCCATAAACTGAAACCCAAAGACTAGATGTAGGATGTGACTAAGGAATGATAGCTGTTTTTTAAATATTTGAGAAGAATATACAATTATTCTCCTAGGCTCTCAGAGCAGAACTAGGTGAAAGTTACAAAATAGCAGATGAGCGCTCAATATAAGAAAGAACTTTGTGGTTATATGTCCATCAAGAAAAGAGATTGCCTTCTAAGGATTAATATCTTACCACTGGAAGTGGAGCAGAAGCTGACATCTGTCATAGGTGCCACAGAAGAAATTGCAGATTTAAATGGGAGGTTGAACTAGTTCTATCATGTATGAGGTCATGTTAAGATTTTATATTCCATTCAGATTTCTCCTACTTACTCAGAGCATCACTTGCCTTATGGGTTTTTGGAAACCATATACTGTAGAAGAATTGATTTGGCAGTCAGAGAGCTAGGCTTTTTTTCTCAGCTGACACTAATTAGATCTGCAACCTTGGGCAGGTCATTTCTCTGGACCTCAGATTCCTCAACTAGAAATGAGGCAATGGAACCAATTGAGTAATATAATCTCTTACATTTCTAATGTAATAGGAAAATCTCTTAGCCATACTCACAGGTAATGGCTCCTATCAATTTTTAAGCTTGGCTAGAGTAGCCCCAGATAGCTTGTTCTGATATTTGGCTTTTTGTGCATATTAACTTGGTACAAGTTGGATGGTAACATGAATCCTCAGAAAATGGTCAGCAGTGTACATAGCTCCTGCCATACCCTGCAAGTACAAAAAACAGAATCGTACCTAAGAAATTTCATAAACTAGTTTATCATCTTCACACTTTTACAGATTTCTAACTTACACAAATTTACCAGTTCTGTATCCTACCTAGAGATAGATTTCACAGCAGATTTTTTTTCTTCAATATTGTTTTCTATAAATCTAGAAGCTTGATACATGAGTTTGAGAAATTGTAGACTGACAGCAATTGCCATGTAAATGGTGTTACTCCTTCTATTTAGATACTGTATATGATAAAACCTTAAGCAGTTTTTCATCAGCTAAGGAAAACCAGATAAACATAAGTTTTAAAAACCTTAGAGATGATACAGCCTAATCTGTTCATTTTATAGGTGTAGGAACAAAAAAGAGAAGTGACTTTCTCAAGGTCTATTAATTGTCAACAGTGGCATTATATCCCATTATCTTTTCTTTGCCAAATTTATCTTCAGTAATATACCAGTGATCCTTTTGAATTATAATAACAGCATAATCTTGTTTATTTTTCCAATAATTTCTAGATTCTTCCTTATTGCTTATTCATTGAATAGTAAACTGGTATATTTAAAGTAGTTAATACTGATTCATTTTACTAGGCACACTAAAAGCATTTTACTTGTGTTAAAACCTAGTGAGTGGTAGGGTACAGTGGGTCATTCCTGTAATCCTAGCACTATGGGAAGTGGAGGCCAGAGGATCCCTTGAGCTCAGGAGTTCAAGACCAACCTAAGCAAGAGTGAGACCCCGTCTCTACAAAAAATAGAAAAATTAGCTGGTGTGGTGGCAAGTGCAGGAGGATCGCTTGAGGCCAGGAGTTTGAGGTTGCAGTGAGCTATGATGATGCCATTGCACTCCAGGCACTCCAGCCAGGTTGACTCAAAAAAAAAAAAAAAAAACAAATAAAAACCTAGTGAGGATGGTAACATGGTCACATGAATAAACAAACAGTTGAGTATTTATTTCAACAGCCCATTTACTACAAATTGTAACGTACAGAGACGAAGCAATTACAGTGAAAAAAGCATCAAAGTAGTTATTACAAATTGGCTTTTAGTTTGTTGCTTTGGTTTAAAATAAGCAATGTATTCAAACACTGTGAGAGCATGTTATATTCTGACAATGTACACCCCAAATATCCAGTAACCAAAAAAGTAACAATTTATGCATATGATACTTGGAATTAGGTTTTGAGTAATAACTTGGAGAATGAACATAGAAGGCATTTGTGTACCACATCTCTAAATGGATTGTGCCTCTGACTGAATAGTTGGATGAGTAATGGTAAGGAAGGAAACAAACACCTCTATCCTGGAAATGACCCACTTGACATTAGAGTTTTGTTTTTAAGTAAAGAATAGAGTCTTTGCAAATGTCAGTGACATGAAAGCTGTTAAATTTGTTCTTACACATGAAGCCAGATGGACTTGAAATGATTTTACTTCCTCTCTTTATTTCCTCTTGTGGGCTATGTACTAAATTTGCATGGTGCAATCATAACACTTTTTAAGTTTTAATATTAAAAATTTATTTATTTTGAGACAGGATCTGCTCTGTCTCTCGGGCTAGAGTACAGTGGCATCATCATAGCTCACTGCAACCTCAAACTCCTGGACTCAAATGATCCTCCTGCCTCAGCCTCCCAGATAGCTGGAACTACAAGCACGTGCCACCATGCTTGGCCAATGTTTCTATTTTTTGTAGATACTGGGTCTCTTGCTCAGGCTGGTGCTCACTTGCTCAGGCTGGCCTCAAACTAGCCTTTGCCTCCCAAAGTGCTTGTATTAAAGGTGTGAGCCACTGTGCTCAGCCTTATTTTAATTTTAATCCTCATTTTCACAACAGCAAGGGAAAAGTTTTAATAGTGTGCGAGATTCTTACATTAGAAAAATAGGAAATGCTGGTTTTAAATTATTTTTTTCCCTGCTGATAAAATGTAATTTTCAGCCACTATACCACTTGATTAATTCAGAATTTGAAATTTTTTCCCCCAAAACAACTGCTTGAGGCAGTTATTGAATTGAAATAGGGAGGGTAGCAGGTTTATGGCTATAGGAGCATCTGAGTCAAAATTTTTTAATGTACTGCTCCTTTCCAAATTACCTATTGAGTATGGTGGATTCATAGACTATAAATCAAAGCTTCTAATGTGCATTCTGTTATTAATCTTATTCAGATGAAACTTGTGTTTTTATTTAAATACCTAATAACTTTGGTAAAGTCAGAGACCATAAGACCATCTATATTACTTCACCAAAATTAGAGATTTTGGAATTCTGGGGGCTCTTTTGAATGTGGAAGTCTGTGCTCCAAGCCTTCTACGTCCAACACTAGAAAACAGAATGGGCTGAAGGGAGAGAGACACAAGAAAATAGTTTATATATCCCTGAATACATGTGGTCCTATCAAGAATGATAATTAAACTTGCAAAAGTAGTTGATACAGTAGTTTAAAAAAAGTGTAAATGATTACACCTCTAAAATGAAATGTAAAAAAAATTTAAAAAATGAAATGTGAATGCCTATGGAATAAAAGCAAAAGGAAATAAATGGAAAAAATTGTGTTGAGGTAATAGGATTATGGGTGAGGTTTCATTTCTTAGGTATCTTTTGTTTTGCTGTTATTTCACATGACTTAAGAAGGAAAAAAAACTGGTTCTTCACTGTCTACTGATTTTTACTGTTAGAAACTGGCTTCTGGGCTTCTGAAATCATGAGAGTCCAGAATAGACAAAGGGCAAGTGACTCTCAAATGTGTTTATAGCCTAGCTTAGAGCAGCAAATACAAGTCGCCAAAGAGGAGAATTTCATGTATTTGGGTGACATAGAGTTTTTAATTTTGTTTTGTTTTGACAGAGAGTCTAACAATTGGATAATATCTGAAACTTACCCTTATTGAGTACCAGGTCTAACATATTTTCTTTCTTTTTTTTTTTTTGGCAATCATGTTCACATTTTTTTTTAAGTTTTTTTTTATTTCAGCATAATATGGGGGTACAAATGTTTAGGTTACATATATTGCCTTCCCTCCACCCAAGTCAGAGCTTCAAGCATGTCCATCCCCCAGATGGTGCTCACTGCACCCATTACGGGTGTATATACCCATCCCCTCCGCCCCCCTCCCACCTGCCCGACACCGGATGAATGTTATTACTATATGTGCACTTAAGTGTTGATCAGTTAATACCAATTTGATGGTGAGTACATGTTTTTCCATTCTTGTGATACTCCACATGGTAGAATGGGCTCCAAGTCTAACGTATTTTCTAGGCAATGCCTACGTATTACATCCATTAATGTTACAAACTCAACAATGCATTGTTATAAGTATTACTTTACTATCTGTAGTAATTTCTTTAGCCCATTACAGCTTTGCTTGTACTTGCTTCATATGTGCTATTATTGGCAGATATATCACACATATATTACATTTCTATATGTTATAGAACAATACACTATATACATACTTTATGAAATTGCTTTGTAAATCAGTTAAGAGGAGAAATGAAGAAATATGCATTTATAGTTACATAATTACCTTTATCCATGTTTTCTATTCCTGCATATTCCTGCAATTCATATTACCGTAGGGTCAATTGCTTTCAGCCTGAAGAACTTCCTTTAGTTTTTCTTGTAAAATGAGTCTGCTGGCAACAAATTCTCTGTTTTGTTTATCTGAGAAAGTCTTTATTTTGCCCTCATTTTTGACAGAGAGCTTTGCTGTATATAAGATTCTTTGTTGCCCATCTTTGAACATTTTGAATGTATTTTCCCACTGCCTTCTGGCTTTTATTGTTTTCGATGAGAAATTAGATATTAATCTTAATGAGGTTCCCTTCTAAATTTTTCTTACGCTGATTTCTAGATTTCTCCTTGTCTTTGACTTTCAGCATTTATACTGTGAATATAATATGTCTGTTTGTGGGTCTCTCTACATTTACCCTTGGAGTTCATTAAGGTTCCTGGATATGTAGGTGGTTGTTTTTTAATAAAATTGTGACGTTTCTGCAATTATTTCTCCAGATACTTTTTCTTTTCTCTCCTGTCCTGGTGCTCTCATCTAGAAGGTTATGGCATTACATCTGCTCTTATGTTAATGAGCCTCAGGCTGCTTTGCTTTTTTTAGGTTCTTATGTTTGTTTTCCAATCTCCTTTGTTGCCCTTTTACCCTATTAACTGTCACTATTCACTGTTTGTTTCTTACACTTTAACTTGCTGTTTGTGTGTTTCTACTCAGATGATCTAGGAAACCAGATAATTGAATTTATTAAATTATGCCTAAATTAAGAGCAAAATAGCTCTGCTTAATGCCCTGAATGGCTATGCTATGAGCTATAGCCAGACAGCCAAGACCAAGGCTACCTTACTCTGAGGTAAGAATCAGTTACTAGCTGCCCAGGAGTCTGCTTCTCTGGTGAATGTTACTGCTATTGACTTCTTTTTTTTTTTTTTAAGTCATGAATTTTCAAGAAACAGATTAGCATAGCATTCCCAGGTTTTGGCAGTGTTGAAACAGTGGCTTCTAAATGACCCATCACCAATCTAGAAATTGTGGAGGAACATACGAAGTGGTAGTATGCATCAACCAGCCTTGAGCTTAGCACAGTATAAGAGTCATCATTGGCCAGGCACCGTGGCTCACTCCTGTAATCCTAGCACTCTGGGAGGCCGAGGTGGGAGGATCGCTTGAGGTCAGGAGTCAGAAGACCAGCCTGAGCAAGAACAAGACCCTGTCTCTACTAAAAATAGAAAGAAATTAGCCAGGCAACTGAAAATATATAAAAAAAAAAAATTAGCCGGGCGTGGTGGCACATACCTGTAGTCCCAGCTATTTGGGAGGCTGAGCCAGGAGGATCTCTTGAGCCCAGGAGTTTGAGGTTGCTGTGAGCTATGCTGATGCCATGGCACTCTAGCCTGAGCAACAGAGTGAGACTCTCTCTCAAAATAAATAAAAAAGAATCATCAATGATGGAGATGATGGGTTTGAAAGTGCTCCCTTCAGGATCAAAGACAAAAAGTTGAGCAGTTGCAAACATCAGGAAATATGGAATAGAATTTAGAGTGACCTTGAAAATGAAGGTATGGGTTCAACACTAGAAAGAAACAATAGGAAGAAACAGTGTACTATGCTTTAGGTCTAATAAATCCTTCCAAACAAATATACATAATCAGGAGAAAGGCAGGGTAAGTATAAATACAGCCCAAGCACCCAATGGAGGGCCATTTTGCAATCCATGAGATACCCTGAACACAACATTTAAAAAGAAAAAAAGGTTCTGGATTAATAGTTCATTTGAATATGAATAAATAGTGTGGAACTATTTTTTGAAATGCTCAAAACAGGCTATATTGCTGAGAATAGGACTAGGAATTAGTCTTCTCCAGCTTTCTTCAGTGCTACTTAAGCCCTTATTTTGGTCACATTTGGACTCTGAATATTTGTGCTTCAGAGAAGCCAGGGTATGCCTAAAAGAAATAAGCAAAAAATAATGATTTAAAGAATATTTTAAAAGCCTGGGTGTGGCAGTTCATGCCTGTAATCCCAGCACGTTGGGAGGCTAAGGCAGGAAGATCACTAGAGGCCAGGAGTTTGAGACCAGCCTGGGCAATATAGGGAGACCCTGTCAGTACCAAAAATATTTTAAAAATTAGCTGGGCGTGATGGTGCAGGCCTGTAGGCCCAGCTACTCAGGAGGCTGAGGCGGGAGGATCACTTGAGCCCAGGAGTTCGATGTTACAGGGAACTGTTATCACACCACTGCACTTCAGCCTAGGCAAAAAAGCAACACCCCTTCTCAAGTGATATTCTTATAAAAGAATTAGAGGACATAAGGAAAACCTAACAATAGCTGTTGTGGCTGCACCAGTCTTTTAGATCCTTCCCTGAAGTCATCCACTCATTCTTTTTCGTTTTTTTTGTTTGTTTGTTTGTTTGTTTTTCTGAGGCAGAGTCTCACTCAGTTGCCCAGAGTAAAGTGCAGTGGTGTCATCACAGCTCACTGTAACCTCAAACTCCTGGGCTCAAGCAATCTTCCTTCCTCAGCCTCCTGAGTAGCTGGGACTACAGTTGCACACCACCACTCTCAGCTAATTTTCTATTTTTAGTAGAGACGGGGTCTCACTCTTGGTCAGGCTGGTCTTGAATTCCTGACCTCCCAGAGTGCTAGGATTACAGGTGAGTGCTAGATTTAAAGGCATGAGCCACTGTGCCAGACACAAAGCCTCACTCCTGAGACTTGGAGTGAGACACTGAGAGCTTGTACTGTATACATTATCCCTTTTAATCCTACTGGTTCTAGGTAGTTCTTTAGTGCCATGCAGAGTGTTGTAACGGAAGAAGATCCCCAGAAACACAGGCCCTCTGCATTGGATCTGTCTTCCTGGAAGCTATCTGGTACCTTCTCTGTTAGACTAGAAACTCTGAAAGGCAGAGAATGTGTCTTTCCTTTTTGTCTCTTTACCCTTCCCTTGGTAACTGAAAGCTTCCTGACAATTGAATTAATATAAAGGAAGAAAATGTTCCAAAGAGGTAAGACTTTTTCCTTTTTCTTAATTTGAAAGCTTTAAGTCAATAGCATAGCCTCATAATGCAAAGCTGTGATTTTATATTTTCCTTGTGTATCTTTAAATTATTATATTAGAGAAGAAACTAGCAAAATTAACAGTACAAGGGGAGAGGAAGGTTAGCTTTTGAAATCTTAGACAATCTCTGAGCCACAATTTCATTACAAGTTAAAGGTAGATAGTGATAGTATCCTTTCTGTTAGCCTTGGATCCAGGCTTACTATGATGATTAAATAATAATCCTAAATGGGAATACATACAGTGCTCTAAAGGCATATTAAAATTATGGGCCGGGTGCGGTGGCTCACGCCTGTAATCCTAGCACTTGGGAGGCTGAGGCGGGCGGATTGTTTGAGCTCAGGAGTTCGAGACCAGCCTGAGCAAGAGCGAGACCCCGTCTCTACTAAAAATGGAAAGAAATTATCTGGCCAACTAAAAATATATATAGAAAAAATTAGCTGGGCATGGTGGCGCATGCCTGTAGTCCCAGCTACCCGGGAGGCTGAGGCAGAAGGATTGCTTAAGCCCAGGAGTTTGAGGTTGCTGTGAGCTAGGCTGACGCCACAGCACTCACTCTAGCCCGGGCAACAAAGCGAGACTTTGTCTCAAAAAAAAAAAAAAGTTAAAAAAATAAAATTTAAGGGATTATGTATGTTCTGTAGGTAGATCTGTGCCTAGCAATGAAGAGTGTCAGGCTATGAATTGCTTTTTTTTCTTTCTCTTTTCTTTTCTTTTCTTTCTAAGAAACACGGTCTCATTATGTTTGCCCAGGCTGGACTCAAAGTCAAGTGGTACTCTTGCCTCACCCTCCCAAGTAATAGCTGGGACTACTCACACCTGGCTTAATTTTTAGATAATTTTTAGGGAGTTTTTATTTTTGATAATGTGCCAATTTACCAGTGAACACTCTTCAGTTTGTGGAACTCTGTGATTAAAGTTGTCCCATTTCTTACTTTGGCCTTATATGTACCATAAGTATTATTCGCGTGTCTCCCTCTCGGCTCCGGACCCAACATGTATTATATTTATGTATTATATATGACTGGCAGAATCTAAAAAAACTAAAAGTTACTGTCTGTAGTGACTTACAGTGATGGTTCTCCAGGAAACTGGCACAGCTGGATGAACCACAGCAAATGAGAGCAAATGCACCTTTTGTCAACACCAGAAAGAAACCAGTCCTGCCCTGTTCTCATGACACTTTGGCTCCAAATGTGTCCTATTGTCCCCAAACATGCTGCCTTTGTGCTCTTAGTTTTGATGCTTAAACTAGAAAAGCTGGAGGGGAGCTAAGACAAACAACAATGGAACAGCTGAAAGGAAAATCCCGTGGCTTCAGAAAGATTTAATCTTTAGTGGCAAATCCTTACTGCTCACTTTTCTTTAAAAATAAAAAAAATCCTCAATACATTTTTCAATCTCAATTCTTCTCCATTTACATAATAATTAATTATTCAAATTTAGTTCATTAGAGGTTTCATGTTAAGCTTTTTGTTTTTGTTTTTTGAGACAGGGTCTCAAAAAATCTGTCACCTGGACTAGAGTGCAGTGGCCGCGTCATCATAGCTCACTGCAACCTCGAACTCCTGCCTCAACCTCCCAAGTAGCTGGGACTATAGACACACACCATCACCATTGGCTAATTTTTCTATTTTTTGTAGAGACGGGGTCTTGCTCTTGCTCTTGCTCAGGCTAGTCTCAAACTCCTGGCCTGAAGCAATCTTCCCACCTTGGCCTCCCAAAGTGCTAAGATTACAGGAGTGAACTGCACCCTCCTGGCTTGATGTTTAACTTTAAAAATGTAATAACCGGCCAGCGCGGTGGCTCACGCAGGAGGATTGCTCAAGGTCAGGAGTTCAAGACCAGCCTGAGCAAGAGTGAGACCCTTTCTCTACTAAAAATAGTAAGAAATTAGCTGGACAACTAAAAACATATAGAAAAAATTAGCCAAGCATGGTGGCACATGCCTGTAGTCCCAGCTACTCAGGAGGCTGAGGCAGGAGGACTGCTTGAGCCCAGGAGTTTGAGGTTGCTGTGAGCTAGGCTGACGCCACGGCACTCTAGCCCAGGCAACAGAGCAAGACTCTGTCTCCAAAAAAAAAAAAAAAAATGTAATAACCTACTAGCATGTTTATAAGATTTAATCCCTTTTAAGGAAGATTTAAAAATGTAAACACTTTAATTTCCTAACATAATATTGTATTTGTCTTTATGATGACACAAAAATACGACATACAAGAAACTCTACACCTTGACCAAGTTCCTATCAAAATCTGTATTTGCTTTCTCATTCTAATGTGACTGCAGGGTTACTCCTTTGCATTAACCAGGAATCAATGGATTTAGATGGGAAGGTTTTTTAAAACAGCAATACAAACCATAAAAGATAATCCCTTTAAAGTGATTTTCCACAGTTCATTCAGCTCCACTACAACACAAACTAATAAATATAAAATCTCCAACTTCTGACTTTTCTGGAGCTCTCCCAATACTTCTCAGTAATGGCTTCATTGAAATAAGTTCATCTCGGCAGACCTTGGAGAAGAGGGAAGGAGAAGCACTTTGATTTAAACTACTTCATCCAGCCTGAGCAAGAGTGAGACCCCATGTCTACTAAAAATAGAAAAATTAGCCAGGCGTGGTGCCAAGCACATGTAGTCTCAGCTACTCAGGAAATTGAGGCAAGGAGGATCGCTTGAGCTGGGGAGTTAAAGGTTGCAGTGAGTTATGATGATGCCACTGCACTCTACCCGGGGTGACAGAGCAAGACTGTCTCAAAAACAAACAGGCCGGGTGCGGTGGCTCACGCCTGTAATCCTAGCACTTGGGAGGCCGAGGCGGGTGGATCGTTTGAGCTCAGGAGTTCGAGACCAGCCTGAGCAAGAGCGAGACCCCGTCTCTACTAAAAATAGAAAGAAATTATATGGACAGCTAAAATATATATAGAAAAATTGGCCGGGCATGGCGGCACATGCCTGTAGTCCCAGCTACTCGGGAGGCTGAGGCAGAAGGATTGCTCGAGCCCAGGAGTTTGAGGTTGCTGTGAGCTAGGCTGATGCCATGGCACTCACTCTAGCCTGGGCAACAGAGTGAGACTCTGTCTCAAAAAAAAAACAAACAAACAAACAAAAAACAAACAAACAAACAAACAAACAAAAAAACTACTTCATGAAGAAAATATTCCTTCCACTATGTAATGTCATATAAAATATGCATAAGTGAACAAATTTTATTGTTTAACTTAATCTGCACATGGTTTAGGTTTTTTGATTCCAGCAGCTGGTATCTCTTTCTTTTCTAACAAAGTTCTAAAATGCTACTGTAGCTTGTATAGTTCTGAAAAAGAGGGTTTTAGATTAAGGTTTAAAGATGTCCTTCATCAGCCACAGCTCCTAAATTTCCCTACTCCATGCCTGCCCCACCAAAAAATCTCTCTGCCAATTCCCAAAATAAGGAAGACTGGAACTTAGAATAATCAACTTATTATATATAAGAAAAGAAGAACTTTTAAATGTATAGGAAATCCTCATGGAGGAGATAAAATGTATACATCCCAGAGAGTGTTCAATACAAATGGCCAAGTTATTTTTATCCCTGACTTTTGCATTTTCATAATGCTGCTTGCATCAAAGTGCTATGTGATAAATCTTACAAGATGGTGTATGTGAAAGGGCTCTTAAATTGTAAAGCTATATTCAATTCTAATCATTATTAGTAGAGAAAAACAAGTATGATGATTGTGTTTAAGCTGTTCCATTGATGCATCCAGTAAGAGGTTTAGGTGCCTCCTCCTGTTCTCTCACCCTCACCACTTCAGTGCACACAGGCTCCTTTCTTTCAGCAGCCACCACCCTGGTCAGTAAGCAGCCATCAACATCAAGACAGGACCCTCCTCCAGCAAAAAGATTGTGACTCCCTGAAGGCTCTGTAGGGGTGAGGGGAAACTTGCAGTTTCAGCCAAAACTTTGCTGAGAGATCAACTCACAATAAGGCAGATTAATAAGAGAAATGGTCTATTTACCATGCATGTGGGGAGAATCACAGAGTAATAACCCAATATCTCAATGAAGTTAAGGTATTTTTAAACAGTCGTTTTAGAGGGGAGAGGGGGAAATGAGGAGTATAGGTAATTCTGTTTAGGGGTAAAAGAGTTTGCCTAAGGGCTAGGGAGGATGAATGGATGGGGGAAACAGATTGACTTGCAAATTAACCTGAGAGACAGGTATTATGTTTTAAATGACTTGGGCCAGGTCTAGTTGCATTCTGCAATATACTGAGATAACAGGGAGAGGAAGGGAAGCCAGTTGCTCCCTTTGATCTTTTGACTGGTCAGTCCAGTTTATGCAGATAGAGGGAAAGCCCCCTGGAATGCTTTGTTGATCTCAAGGGGCCTGCAATTCAAAACACTCCTTATCCCAAGGAGTCGTATTTTGGGGTGAAATTTCTTGAGCTCTTTCAGCTCAAATAGTCATTAGCAATTTTTAGCAATAAGGTCTTTTTTTTTCTCGTTTTCTAGTCAGGTCTTTTTAATTGAGGTATGCACATTGCTTTCTTAGACATGCTATTGCAGACTTAATAGAGTATGTTGTAGTATAAACATAACTTTTTTTTTTTTTTTTTTTTTTTTGAGACAGAGTCTCACTCTGTTGCCCGGGCTAGAGTGCCGTGGTGTCAGCCTAGCTCACAGCAACCTCAAACTCCTGGGCTCAAGCGATCCTCCTGCCTCAGCCTCCCGAGTAGCTGGGACTACAGGCATGTGCCACCATGCCCGGCTAATTTTTTCTATATATATTTTTAGCTGTCCATATAATTTCTGTCTATTTTTAGTAGAGACAGGGTCTCGCTCTTGCTCAGGCTGGTCTCGAATTCCTGACCTCGAGCAATTCGCCCGCCTCGGCCTCCCAGAGTGGTAGGATTACAGGCGTGAGCACCACGCCCAGCCTAAACATAACTTTTATACACACTGGGAAACAAAAAAAATTGTGTTAACTCACTTTATTGTGGTATTCTGACACTGAGCCCGCAATATCTTCAAGGCATGCCGTTATTTGCAGTATATTAGAAAGAGAGGAAGGCTTTTGGAATGAGAAATATCTGGGCTCAAATTCTGGCTCTACCACTTACTAATTGTGTGGCTTTATATAATTCTCTCTAAACTTCAATATCCTCATCTGTAAGTGGTTGCAATTATGATACTTACCTCCCTACTTTACTGGGCCTTTTCAAAAACTTGTAAGAGGCCGGGCTTGGTGGCTCACACTTGTAATCCTAGCACTCTGGGAGGCTGAAGCGGCAGGATCACTTGAGGTCGGGAGTTTGAGAGCAGCCTGAGCAAGAGTGAAACCCCATCTTTACCAAAAAAATTAAAAATTATCTAGGCATGGTGGCGCATGCCTGTAGTCCCAGCTACCTGGGAGGCTGAGGCAGGAGGATTGCTTGAACCTGGGAGTTTGAGGTTTCTGTGAGTTAGGCTGACGCCACGGCACTGTAGCCCGGGCAACAGAGTGAGACTCTGTCTCAAAAAAAAAACTTGATAAGACAATACATGTGAAGAATTTAGAATTATTCCTACAGATTATTATTACTATAATTATTAATCAGTGGGGGAATGCTTCAACACACCAGTTGAAATTGGAATAAGTGAAGAGGGAAGGCATTCCAGGTCAAAGGCAGGTGGCTATTTATAAGAGCAGTGCTAATAGGTCAGCTAGATTTTTTTTGAGACAGAGTCTGGCTACAGTGCAATGGCATCATTGTAGCTCACAGCACCCTCAAACTCCTGGGCTCAAGTGATTGATCCTCCTGCCTCAGCCTCCTGAGTAGCTAGGACCACAGACACTTGCCACCATGCCCGGCTAAAATTTCCATTTTTTGTACAGATGGGGTCTTGTTTTTGCTCAGGCTGGTCTTGAACTCCTGACCTCAAGAGATCCTCCTGCCTCGGCCTCCCAGAGTGGTAGGATTACAGGCGTGAGCCACAGTGCCCTGCAATCAGCTAGATTTAAAACAAAGAATTTGCAGAATGAAGTAAATGGAGAATGGAGAAAAATAATAAAAAATAATGTATAGTACTTTAAAAATTATGCAATTTCTTCCCTTCCCAGTCTGAAGTGTGAAATTCTATGTGATAGACCATGGGAACCATTACATGCTATAGAGGAGGTACAGAAAACAAGAAAAGAGACATTATCGAGCTTACACTAACAATTGTACAGAAGACAGAGGAAAACCCTGGAAAGCCATGTCACTTCCTGCCTTCTCTTGTGTATTCTTACTGCTATTTCACATCTCCACACACCTCTGTGGGTTGGCAGTGGATAGGCATGAAGGCCTTGAAGTTACAGTCAATCTGCCTGGACCCCAGCAGAACTAGACAGAATTGGTCCAATGCTTTCATTGCACATTCTGGAATTTCCAATGCCCTCCCCAAGGTTTCCATGAATTTCTGGGTAATTATGCTCTCTAGTGACCACCTCTGGCTCTTAACTCCTGTTTCTACAGACTGAATTCACTTAAGAATTCACTTTCTTTTCCATGTACAATGTCCCTGTTTTTGTATCTTGTTGACCCAGAGAGAACACAGCCTTTATTTTCTCTCTGTCTCTCTCTCTCTGTCTCTCTCTCTTGCTTTCTCTCCCACCTGTCCCCCATGAGGTGTTTGTACATATGTCAGATTTTGAAGGTTTAGAGTGATAGAGAGGGTTATATTAGGACACAAAAAAATTAACTCTGAATATTAGATATCCCTGTTGTAAAAGTCCCTTGGCCATTTCTTGCCATATTGTTCAACCTGCCTCTCCCTTATTCTTGAATTTGCTCCCAAATTTCTGATCCTATCAAGGTGAAAATTTTAGCACGTCTTTTGCTTCCTTTTCCATGGGGGGCTCATGCCTCAGGGTCTCACTTTGCACCCTAAAACAGTGCTTCATGGTATTTTTTTAAAAACATAATCTTCTAAAACATAGCAGGCATGGAGGTGCACCCCTCTGACCTCCCTTCAAGAGAACCTGCTGCGGGAACATAGTTGACTGACAGCTTCCAGCAGCCAGAGCTTTCCACGGTGGCATTCACCTTGGGACTGTGCTTCCCACAGTTGCTCCCAGCTGGTGAGTGCACATAGTGAGCCTACTAAAGTGGGCCATTCTTCCCTGACAGGGAACTTCCCTCCAGGAGTTTCATGGGGTCTCTGCTCAGAGACTCCCCATTGACATGGCCAGATTTTCTCAGAACTGTGTTGCAGTCTGAGGCCCACCCTACGATTTCTCCCTTCTGGTCTCTTTTCACAGATGTTAGACCTTCACCACAATCTGCAGGCTCACTCTGCCTACTCTGCCCTCCTCTTTCTCATCTCACCCTCTCCCCAATAAATCTCTTGCATATGTAACTCCATCTGCTTCTTGGAAGGTCTGAACTAGAACACTCCCTAGAAAGAATTATGATGCTAGTTTTTAGGATCATTATTTTTCCCCACCCTGCCACAAAGGTATAATCATGGAATCTCTTTGCTTATGATATTTGGAAAGTGTGAATTATATCATTTGTATATCATGGGTATACATTTCTCCATGTCAACCAGATTAAATTTGGTTGGAGGCCCAATCACCAAAGTTAAATACAGTCATTCTTTGGAATGTGTGGGGGACTAGTTTCAGGACCCTCTGCAGATAACAAAACCCACCATGCTCAAGTCCCTTATAGAAAATGGTGTAATATATGCATATAACCTATGCACATCCTCCTGCATACTTTAAATCATCTCTAGCTTACTTATAATAACTAATACAGTGTCTACACATTCATTCATGTGCCTACATCATTCATGTGGATTCAACATAGTACCCACCATGCAGCAAATTCTAAGTTTTACTTTTGGTAACTCCATGGAATTTTTTTTTCTGAATATTCTCCATCTGTGATTGGCTGAATCCACGGATGTGGAACCCACAAATATGGAGGACCGAATGTAACAACCGATGAAGAACTCACTCCTCTTTCCTCCTAAGCTAAAGAAAATAAGGAAGTCCTGGTCCTCAGTCTATGGTTATTTCAGAAATCACTTCTCAATCCACTCAAAGGCTGGTGGTTGGACTAGCGGCTCTATTCTTTTGATGCCACATTGTTAGAAACATTGCTGTGTCACTAAGGCCAAGGCTCTCAGTACTTGTTCTATATAGATAGCCCTGCAGTCTTTCCCATAAGCAACCCATAAATAATTCAGTCTTCTGAAACTTATAAGCCTATAACTCTTCTCCCAGTTTTTAGGAATATATCTATTCTCTAAAATGGGATTATTCCCCTCTTTTATCTTTGAAGTTCTCCTTCATTTTCTACGACTTTTTTTTTTTTTTTTAAGACAAGAATCTCACTCTGTTGCCCAGGCTGGAGTGCAGTGGCATCATCATAGCTCTCTGCAACCTCCAACTCCTGTGCTCCAGCAATCCTCCTGCCTCAGCTACCCAAGTAGCTGGGACTACAGGCATGCGCCACCACTCCCGGCTAATTTTTCTATTTATAGTAGAGTCAGCATCTCGCTCTTGCTCACGCTGGTCTCAAACTTCTGGCCTCAACCACTCCTCTCGCCTCTACCTCCCAAAGTGCTAGGATTACAGGCGTGAGCCACCTCTCCTGGTCAATTTTCTTCCACTTTTAATCTCCATAATGATCATTTGACAACAAGATGTACATAGTTATCCTCAGGGATAAGACCATCAATGACATAAAGGCTTGTTTATCCTTCTGGGACCAGAGTGGTGGTGAATAACTCTCAAGTCTAAAATGGAGAAAAATGAGATAGTTAATTTTACAGTAGGTTACTGTTGTACTCTGTCAAATAATCAATAAATCAGCCTGCTACACACATTCTCTTAATTGCATTTCCTTGATGTTGAACATTTGAACAAAGCAAATTTGGTGGCGTCATAGTTTTAAGCTCCAGAGGGTCCCCAGCAATACAACCCCTTTTTCTAGCAGCCACTTGATATAGGGGCTCATTAGTGTCTCTGCTATTGTAGGGAGAGGTAGAATTGGAAGACAACAGAGACTATTATTCCCAAAAGAGACCTTAGGGATTAAGTAATTCAGTGTTCCCACCTTACGGATGAAATAGCAATCCAGAGTGGTGGAGTATTGGCCCAAGATCATACATTCAATGTCCTGGGTCAAAGGTATAGGAGTGTTACATAGAAAAGATAAGAAGTTATACACAATTGCTTTTGTTACTGTTCTTTGGGTAAACTTGGACTTATGACTTATGAGTCTGAGTCTTTTTCTCTATCTTTAAACTTTGCAATCTAATACACACCTTGTAGAGTTGTCTGGAGGATAAAATATTATGAAAAATGTGATTACAATGGTGTGCTGGTAAATATTTAATAATAGGCTCTTGGGGTTGATGGAGAAGCCCCGATTTGTAACATTTGATTATTTGCATGGTGTAAATATTCTTCCTGTAGCCAATTCCAAGCTACCAATGGTTTAACAACCAGCTGGCAAGATTCCTGACAACTTAACAATTGCCTCTCACAATCCCATATGAGCCAGCACGGGCCAGCTCCAGTACACCACTGAATGTGTAACACTTGGCATATAGCAGGTACTCAACAAATAATAGTTGCCTTCTCATTCTCACTAGTCATGAGTTCTTTCTACCATGCTATGCAACCTTTGTATAATGGACACTATTTGAATTCCTCAAGATTTGTGAGCCATCGTTGTACTTATCTATGTAAATAAAATGAACTCTCCCCTCTGAAGATGCCTGTATAACATTTCATAGCTTTTGAAAATGTATTTAAGATGCTCTTTCTAACAATACAGGATGTGTGAAGTGCACAGAATTCACCTTGCAGGATCTCTGTGGCTTCCCAAAGGAACCGCCTTCTCCAAAGCAGCCGAAACTGAGGTACATTTCAAGTCTGTTTAAGACCATAAAGCAGAAGAGACATAGTGATTTCAAGTAAGAACACTGAATGAAAGGCAGATGCTCTGAATTATAATTTAGGTTTTTTTCACACAATGTAGCATACTCCAGGATGAGTAGAAGTGACACATTTGCTATTTTTTAAAATGATTCCCTGAACAATTCCAGATTAGGCCGGCTGCCCTGTATTTGTGTTATCTTGCTAGCTTTAAATTTAAAGATGCACTATGGGCTTCTGTTTCTAGCCAAGAAGAAGTAACTGGTATAGAATTACCCTCCCCCTGTAAACAACTAGAAAACTGTACGATATACATGAAACAACCATTTTCAGACATCGGAATCACAATATGCTCAAGATTTTGACTTCTCAGAGAAGAAAAACAATTGAAATGAGCCCTACAATTTTCCTGGCTTCCTGCCTGGAGGTAGAGTTGCTAGATATAATATGGGACATCTAGGCCGTGTGTGGTGGCTCACGCCTGTAATCCTAACACTCTGGGAGGCCGAGGCAGGAGGATCGCTTGAGCTCAGGAGTTGGAGACCAGCCTGAGCAAGAGGGAACCCTGTCTCTACTAAAAACAGAAAAAATTAGTTGGGCATGGGGGCACATGTCTGTAGTCCCAGCTACTCCGGAGACTAAGGCAGGAGGATCGCTTGAGTCTGAGAGTTGGAGGTTCCTGTGAGCTAGGCTGATGCCACAGCACTCTAGCCTGGGCAACAGAGTGAGACTTTGTCTCAAAAAAAAAAAAAAAAGAAAAGAAAAAGGAAAATCACTTGAATTTGCTTTATGTCTAACATCATTTCCATAGTCTATAATAAATATAAAATAAACATCAAGTAATAAGTCATTAGCAAAAAAACATAAAGCAAGAAATGCACATTAAAATGATGTATAACATAACCACATTTATATCACGATGTATTCTAATATCAAAGGGCAAATTTCAACAATGCTAAAACTGCAATTACTTTTGCACCAACCTAATATAATATCATGATTTTATATGAGCTGGAGAGGAATGGGCTTATGCAAAAATGTTGCAGGCAGGCTCTTGAATGTTTTCCCTTTGATGTTATATGCGAGTGTATTGATTTATTTTGTATTTGGATTAGTCAGCTATTTTACTTGCATGTTAAGAAAAGAGTGGGCTTTTCAATAAGAATAAAAAAGGTAACATTTTTGCTGCTAAAGGAACTTACTTTGTTTTTTTGTTTTCTCTTTAAGACAGAGTCTTGCTCTGTTGCTCAGGCTAGAGTGCCGTGGCGTCAGCATAGCTCACAGCAACCTCAAACTCCTGGGCTCCAGTGATCCTCCTGCCTCAGCCTCCGGAGTAGCTGGGACTACAGACATGCGCCCCCATGCCCGGCTAATTTTTTCTGTTTTTAATAGAGACAGGATCTTGTTCTTGCTCAGGCTGATCTGGAACTCCTGAGCTCAAGCAATCCTCCTGCCTCAGCCTCCCAAGCGTGAGCCACCTCACCCAGCCAAGGAACTTAATTAGTATCTAGGAAGTTTTGGCTTCGGCTCTATATTATTCTCTATAGCTGTTTCCTCTTCTTTCCACAAATGAAAAAATATGTGTTTTGTCTTTAGCCTCTCAATTTTACCCCTTCTCTCCCTTCCTTTCTCCCTTCTCTCTCCCTCTTTTGAATCGCGTTCAAAATTTGCTCTGCTAAGATAACAATGGATAATTTTACCAAGTGTTATGTCATTCTAACTTGAAAAATAAAAATAAACAGCAACCACTAAATAACCTATGTATATTATGTCATGACGAAAAGTGAAATCTCTAGTATCAGGAAATAACTAATTGATTTGTTGATTCATCATGAAGTTAAACAGGGTCCAACCTGCTCTAACACAGCTGTGTTGTGTAGGGTGGGGCTAGTCAGATTTTGTTTATTTAAATTAACTGATTGAATTTTCGGCCCCCTAAAAAGCATGTCTAAGAAGCATGTGGTAGGCACATTGCCAAAAGAATACATTTTCTTCTATTGCCAAACTTCAACTCAGTTGATGAATAAAGAGGACAAGCAAGGACATTCCCTTTTTACTATTCTGTCCAATACGACATTAATTTACATCTTATTTTTAATTCAAATACAACTGGCCATGCCCAAGCCTTAGCATTTTAAAACATAACTTCAGAAAAGTAAGAGATTCTGAAAAAAATGCCAAAAAGCAAAATCAAATTCAAATCAAACTGCCGCAACCTCATCACATTCAGGTCACCTTGTCTCGGAAGGGACTAAAGGCTTTTCCAGATTCTCTTGTGAACAAGATGAGAAACCAGCTGAACCCAGGCTGAAAGGCTTTTGCACATACCCTGAGGATTACAGCCTGTTCTCAAAATTCCTGTCATCAGATGGGGTATGGGAGTGGGGCAGGGGAGGGAAACATCTGGAAAATACTAAATGAATGGTGAAGCTCATTTGGATCGGAGAGCAGAAGAAAAAAGGAAAAAGAAGAAATAGACATAGTAAAGCAATGATGTTTTGATTTGTTGATTCTTGGGGGAGAAAACATTAATGGATTGATATATTCTTGCTCAGACAATTTCTAGTTGGGCCATTATGACTGGTCACGGAAAAATGGTAAGGAAACTATGTACCTTCCCAAAAGGTTTTACACCATTTTGTATAAAGGTTTGCTTGGAGTTAACTGTTCATCAAGATTCTAGTTGAAAGTACTTAGGAGTACTCTGAATACTAAACCGAGCATCACATAATGAGTAGTTGATTTCCATGGTTCAGGAGGAAAAAAGTTAATGAACATTATTTAAAGGCTCTGAAACATCCATCAAAGCTCTGATTACTGAGACCCATTCCTCAAAAACAGGAACAATTCTTGTGCCTGGAACATAGTGACAAATATTTGGTTTGTTTGTGAGACTCTGTCTCCCAAGTTGGAATGCAGTGGTGTCATCGTAGCTCCCAGCAACCTCAAACTCCTGGGCTGAAGGGATCCTCCTGCCTCAGCCTCCTGAGTAGCTAGGACTACAGGTGTGTGCCACCATGCCTGGCTAATTTTTTTTCTATTTTTTGTGGAGGCAGGGGTCTTGCTCTTGCTCAGGCTGGTCTCGAAGTCCTGGCCTCAAGCTTCCCAGAGTGCTAGGATTACAGGCATGCGCTACCGCACCCAGCAGTAACAAATATTTGTTAAATTGAGGAAAGTAATTAAGAAGAGCAAACTTTAAAGCTATTAAATACTGAACATGACTTCACTTTATGATGAAAATACTTATTCTGGAACACTACATAGTCTCATTTATAATCTATGTCATTCAACAGAAGAATTTACTTTGATTAAAATAAAATCAGATGATATCCTCCCCACCCCCCAATAAACTGGAAACTAAGACCTCATAATGAGATGACGTTTGTAAGCTTTATGAGATACCAAAGAAAAAAGGATATCAGTTTTGTGTCAATTGTGTGACTGCTCCATCTCAAAGGAATCCAGCATAACCCTCCATTTTTCTGAGTCTCTTTGTTCTTCTCCAGAAAGAAAAGATTAATGTCATCTTGTGCATCACTACGAGGACTAAAGGAGATAATGTTTTGATAAACACTTTTATAAAACAACTAGCATTTTTCCTTTTGTTTTTGTTTTATTTTGTGTATTTAATTTTTAAACAAGTACTTTTCATATGTCATTTTTATGAGAAAATTAACAACATTCTTTGCTTATTAACACATCAACAAATATTCAAGTTTGTAAGAGGAGTCTCATCTCTTTGGGTTATTTAATTCTAGAAGCTGGCAAAGAGCTGGTCTTATTTCTAGATGGAATTAATGGCATATGTGGTTATTGTATTTGGTCGAAATAATAACTGGATTTTATTTTCACTTGATTGTTAAACAATTTTAAATGATAAGTATATATGTATATACTTATACTTACATACATAAATACTTATACTTCTTTTTGTAGATGGGGTCTCACTCTTGCTCAGGCTTATCTTGAACTCCTGAGCTCAAGTAATCCTCCTGCCTCGGCCTCCCAGAGTGCTAGGATTACAGGTGCAAGCCACTGTGCCCCTCCATCTTTTAATTTTTTGATAGAAGCCATTCTAAGTGAAGTGTGATGATACTTCATTGAAGCTTTTATTTGTATTTCTTTGATGATTAGTGTTGCTGAGCATTTTTTAAATATATTGGTGGGCCATTTGTGTGTCTTCTTTTAAGAAATACCTATTCAAGTCTTTTGCCCATTTTAAAAATTAGGTTATTTGTTTTTTTGCTGTTGAGTCATTTGAGTTCGTTATATATTTTAGATATTAACCCCTTATGAAATGTACAGTTTGCAAATATATTCTCCCATTCTGTATGTTATCTCTTTGCTCTGTTGATTGTTTAGGCTGCCCCTTTTCTTGTCCTGTAGCTAGAGAGAGCTGAACTTGATTGGGGCTTTTTTGTCTGTACCTGTCAACATTTTCAAACTGCCTGCTTCTCTGGCACCCAGTCGGGGATACTTAAAGCAAGGAGAAAACCCATGTTGTCATGTCATTCCTTTGGTCCTGAAATCGCTAGCCAAGCCCATCTTCTCTCCACCTTTTAGAAACTTCTTATACTTATTTTATATACAATATCCAGGCCCTTTAGCTGTACTTAGTAGAAGGACTAGAAAGGTGGGTATCTACTCCATTTTTTCCTGGAACCAGAAATTCAGTGTCAGATTTCTGTAACAGATTCTTGAGCCCATGGCCATGGCACTATAAGGCAGTGGTTCTAGGAGGGAACGTGGACATTAAAGTGCATATGCTTTTTACTGCTAACATCTACTACCCCTAAGTTCCAGTTTGTCCAGTTCCAGTTTGTAAAGGGTTTTAGCTCTTTGTGTAAAGGGTTTACACCCAACACAATACAGTTTTTCTCTTGCTGTATCA
Source organism: Varecia variegata (assembly GCA_028533085.1). Classification (NCBI taxonomy): domain Eukaryota; kingdom Metazoa; phylum Chordata; class Mammalia; order Primates; family Lemuridae; genus Varecia; species Varecia variegata. The sequence goes on from CM052443.1 coordinate 71,168,510, forward strand.
GTGCAACAGGTAGAAAATGAGGCAATTCTGGTTCCCAAAATATAAATTTCTGGTGTTGGTTGCTTGCCTCTGGATTGGGAAGGGTGGCCCACCAGCTATGCCTCTTCGGGAAACATACTTGCTAAAACAAGATCTCAATTCTATATCATGAAGGCTCCATCTGCTTTCACGGAATTTTAGAGCTTAACTGACAATCTCTTGCAAATAAATTCTGCGCTGGGGTAAGAGAAGAAGCCAATCACTTTTACATATTTCAAAGGTACTCTCTAACAACCAATGCAAGCACTTTAGACCTTTACATTTTTCTGCTGGCACACATTTCCAAAAGCAACTGGGGCTGCAATGTAAGGAAGTGCAGTTTGTGCATTACACAAAGGCACCTAGCCAATGGGACAAAACAGAGCTAAGATCCAGCCCAAGCTCTACTTGCCAAATCATGTACCCATAGGGCTGCATTACCCAGAGGGGGTGCCTTTTTCAAATTTACACAAAGGCTTCCTATAAGCAATCAGCTGGGCCCTGAACCTAACAATGGCTGTATTGCAACGTCTCAAAAGAAACATTCTCTTGTATTCTATAAACTCATTATACTTGAATATTCAATTGATACTCATGCATAATTTATATCATCACTTCAAAATAATTTATTTTCAGATTTTCAGGCCTATTAAAATGAGCTGGAAATCATCAGAGGAAAGACATACACATTGCAAATTTTGACCAGGATCAAATTGGCTTTTTGAAGGGATTTTCCATTGTCTCCCTGGGACAACACCAGCCCATTGATGAATTGTTAATTATCAGGTGCTGGATAGGTAACATAGGCTTCCTGATACGCACAATTCTCTGCCCCTTACCTGTGAACGCACCCCGCACCCCTTCTTTTTTTATGTTACACCCAAGTATGTCCTTCCAAGGCAGTTGAAAATCCCTGCCATATAAGAGAGTCTAAATCACTGAATAAATGTAGATACTGAAGCTTCAAATGGGTTATTAAATAGTTGTGAGAAGAGGTCTCTTCCTTGTCTATTTAGCCAGCTAGTGGCCACTCAATGAATATATTTCTTCTCAGAATAAGAGCTTTAAGTTCCTTGGATCAAAGTAACTTTATAAAATAAGTCATTGGTCTTATTTTAACCAAATGTTGACTTAGGTGTGACAAAGACTGTCTCCTTTTTTTTTTTTTTTTTTTGAGACAGAGTCTCGCTCTGTTGCCCGGGCTAGAGTGAGTGCCGTGGTGTCAGCCTAGCTCACAGCAACCTCAAACTCCTGGGCTTAAGCGATCCTACTGCCTCAGCCTCCCGAGTAGCTGGGACTACAGGCACG
>CM052443.1:71170335-71203979 GCA_028533085.1 Varecia variegata
AAAACAAAACCAAAAACCACTGACCACCCTTTATTTCCTCACCTCTCCAAAATATGAAACTCAAAAACTAAAATGAGGAAGATGAGCTAGTCACAGTGCCAAAAGCACTGACCTGGAGTTGAGAAGTCCTGAGCTCCATCCCTCCTCTGCCGTTAGATTTGCTCAGTTCAGCAAATCCCTCAACACCTCACCACCCCAGGGGCCATGTCTACTAGCTGCCTCTAAAACACTCCAATTTTTATATTTTTCAAACAAGTACAAGTACAGCTTTGGTGAATCCTTTTAGTTGTATTTTTTCCTCTCAAACATTTACTTTCATTTTAGCAACCATTTAAAACTTTTTTCTCCTTCTTGTGGAAGTTGATTTCCCATCTACTAATCTCTTCTTTCTCAAACGTAATCATTTGTAACAGCGTAATCAAGAATTCTATAAATAGCCATACCCCTTTTACAAGATACTATTATGCCAAAAGAAGACTCGTTTTTGAAAATTTACCATAAAGAAAAATAAAATCAATTTACTTCCTATAAGTTTTCTTTTATTAATTAGGGGTGAGCCAAATAAATTTTTTATCTTCCTACTAATAATGTATCCCAAGATTGTATAAGGAATGGTATTTTGAAAATTAGATTAAATCTCAGGACAGCTAAGATGGTTCTCTAAAACACTTGTCATAAAACCTACATTTCTATCTTGTCACATGAAGGTACTTCCACTATCAAAATATGTAGTTTTGAAGTGTCTAGTTTGAAAATATTCATATAATGTGAAGGATTAAAACAAAACAAAACAAAACTCATTAAAAGACCTGGTTCTTGTCCTCATTCTGCCATATACCATGAGATCTTGGCTAAGACGCTTACTTTCCCTGGTTTGCACATCTGAAAAGTGAAGAAGCTAAATTAGATGCTCTATTAGTGTGACGCTTACAATCTTATAACTCTATGTCAAATAATTCTTGGACTATTCTTCAGAAGTCTCAAATCTTCAGAACTAATAATTCCTAATTTACAGATGAAGAAACTGGAATTCAAATAAATTAAGTAACTTTGCTCAAAGTCACAAAGCTAAACTGTGGACTACCTAATTCCTTACCCAGACCCATCTGATTCCAAAGCTGCTGCTTTTAGCTCTACCCTCAAAGAAATCCTCCCCTGTCAGGAGGCCTGGAGGAGAAGAAATCCTTCCTATTATAAAAGTGCACTTATGGCTTCCATGGCTTTAGCATAAAATCTATACCCTAGAAAAAGGGTCCCCTTGGATAAAGTACTGCACTACTTGAGGGTTGGCCTCCACACCTTGTCCTACAATTAACTAAGACAGTCATTCTCAAAGTGTGGCTACTGCACTAGAAGCAACAGAAACACCTGGAAATTCCCTAGACATGCAGATTCTCAAGCTCCATTCCATATCTACGGGACCAGAAACTTCAGGGATGAGGCCCAGCGATCTGGGTTTTAACAAGTCCTCCAGGTGACTGATGCACACTACAGTTTGAGAACCATTGAACTAAGACATGTGACCTTGAGCAATGGATGCAGCAACTCTGAGCTCCAGTTGCCAGCTCTAAAACCCTATGGTACTTCTGTGACCTGACATCTGAATTATTAATGGGAGGATAGATTGGATTCATGTCCCTAATTTTGAGAACTGATATTCAATAAAGTGAAGAAGGAGAAACCAGATGAGTAGGACAAAGAGGACATCCTTTCCTATAGCCCACAATTAGTCAAAGCAGCAATTTTGCTTACAGTGATTTATGGCACTGACACCTGTGACATCCCAAATTAGAACATCTTTTTTGGAGTCACTCTGAATGCAACTAGCTCTTTGGAAATTTAAAAATTTATTAGGTGACTTGGAGCTCAGCTCAAAGAAAGAATCAATTAAAAATATGCTTTCTGTTTCCTTAGCCCTGCCTTAAGTCATTCAGGAGACGGTTTCTGGGAATGAAGTCTAATAGATCTTTTTTGTAAACTGGAACAAAATAATATCTCACTTCCCAGGAGTTAAAACTTCCCTCCCTACCCAGGGGATGACATATATTTCAGGATCCATTTCAACCAGAGATGACATAACCAGCCTTCCAGGTAGCTTTAGGAACTCATGTTTCCCAGCTTAGCAATGATTCAGCAGATGGCAGGGAGTATGAATGGCCTTAAGTACCATACTGGCGCCAAGGGTCATATTGTCATTATTTATTAAACATTTTACTTGCATAAAGCCTAAGTCTCTGTGACTTCATTCTTATGTAGTGCACAGCTTGGGTCAGAAATCTTGTCATTGAGTCTAGCCCTGAGGTTAGAAAAGACACCATTTTTCATCTGTAAAGTTGAAGCTACTGATCTATCATCAAAATACCTGGCACACAGTAACCATTTAATGAATTTCTGTTGAATGAAATAATGAGTTAAATAGTGCACAGGCTTAAATTTGGTTTGTAAATAACGGCGATAGTTCTGTAGCATTTTGAACACACCAACTTACCTATATCTTTCATGATAGGGAAGGAAATTAACATGTCCTGAGTACTTTCTATGTTCCAAGTACATGGTGCATGTTTACCTCAGTTAATCCACACAACAACAACCCTGTGAAGTTTGAGTTGTTACTCTCATTTTGTAGGCGAGAAAACTGAGGCCAAGATTCTTACGATCTTACAGCTGGTAAATGGCAAAGCCAGGATTAGAACTTGATTCTTATCCTCCCACCTTCCTGCACTATCTATTGCTGGTCTCGGTACATGGGCAGAATGGCTCCTCTGAACTGAGGCTCAGATGGTGGCCTTGAAACAGGTTGACATTCAAGAATCACAGGCCCCGTTGGTACCTTGAGATAATAGAGAAGATTGATTATGGTGGATACATTTGATAATAAAAGGAGAAATAACTAAACCCCTACTTTTTAAATTTTACCAAATATTTTATACATATAAAACCATTTATGAATGATGTCATTTATATATAAAATATGTATAAAATATAGATACATTATAAAGAATATAACAAACACTCATATGTCCATCATATGAGTATGTGTATCATTTCTTCACTATATCTCTTGACCCAGAAAAAAACACTATCCTAAATTTTTTGTTTGTCTTTCCCCTGCTTCTAGTTGTGGTTTTATTACATCTGTGTGTGTATATATATATATATCTAAAATATATTAACTTTGCTTTTGAACTTTATACATAAGATATTACACTGTAAATATTCTTCTATTTAACATTAGGTTCCTGAGATTTATCCATTTTGTTTCATAGAACTGTGGTTCATTTGTTTTTTGCTGCAGTATAGTATCCCACTGTATGAATGTACCATGTACCATAGTATCCCACTGTATGTACCATGATCTATTGCCCACTCTGCCAATGGGCACTTCGATTCTTTCTAGTTTTTGATCATCACAGTGATACCAGGAACATTCTTGTACATGTCTCCTGACACACATGTATAAATGTTTCTCTAGGTATATGCTGGAAGTGAATTGCTGAGTAATAGAATATGCACCTATTCACCTTGATGAGGTAATGACAAGCTGTTTTCTAAAGAGTTTGGGACCAATTTATACTGCTACCAGCAATAGTTAAGCATTTATATATCCTCCCAACATTTGATATTGTCACATTTTCTCCGGTTGACCAGTATGGTGGGTGGAAATGGTGTCTCATAGTTTTTATTTGCAGTTTCTACATAATTAGATTTTCATGTGTTGATTGTTTTTTTTTATTTCCTCAGCTATGAAGTAAATACCAGTTCATATCTTTGGCCTACAAATCCTCTCTTTATTTTCATTCTCTCAACCCTTTTGTATCTGCAATGTGGATGAGGCCTTGGAGATGCATGAGTATCCATGAGCCAAATGAAGGGAAATGGGCTGGGATAAGTGTCCCAAGAAGAGGAGACACCATGTTTGAAAGCCCAGGAGTCAGTGAGAATGTGGTGTGTTTGAGAAATCACCAAAAATTCCATGCAACACAATATGAAAATGCAAGCATTGACCTAAACAGGAGCAAGAGATCAGACATGGAAATGAGTTCCAAGACAGACTATCCTATAATAATTTCAAGGTAGGTAGGTATTTAGAAAGTTGTTATGTTACACAACTTGTGAATCCCTCAGCCACATAAGAATATAAAAAAGTTGAGAGAATGGAAATGTAAGAAAGATTTGTAAGGATGATTCCCTAAAGGGAGAGCTGTTTCCTCCAACCCTTCCAAGGGAGAAAGGGATGGGGTCCTACACTTTCCTCAAAACAAGAGCAAAAGACTTCAATGGGACCAGTAGGATAATTTGATATGTATCCTGAGGAGTTTGGGGACATGGTGCACTGATGTTAACTCATGCTTTGAAAGACTACAGGCAAAATGGCTAGAATCATCTGCATCTGAAGAGTCAGGAGAGAAGCCAGCAGTAGCGGTGGCTTGACATTTACATTTGGCATGGCATCTTATGGGTATATCAGCCAAAAGAGAACTTTAATCCTTTCTTTACCTCCCCTCTCTTCCTCTGCTTCAACCCCCTGGTGAAGTCAGAAGCCAGATTTGGCATGATGGAGGGATGGAGGGGGGTGAGGAAAGTGGGGGCACCAAGTGGGAGAATGGGGCCATACCCACCCCTTGTGCTCTTGGGGGCACAATTTAACTTGAAATCAAGTTTTATGTTTTGATGGTTATATGGAACTAAATATTTTATTTTCCTTTTTTCATTTTAATAGATTTAGGGGATACAAGTTAAATTTCATTACATATATATATTGTATAATGGTGGAGTCTGGGCTTTTGGTGTACACATCATCCGAGTAGTATACATTGTACCCCATAGGTAATTTTTTGTCCGTCACTCCCTGCCTACCTCTTGTCTGTGCATCTCCAATGTCCAATATACTACTCTGTGTGTCCCTGAGTAGCCACAGATTACCTCCCACTTGAACATGCAGCATTTATTTTTCTATTCCTGAGTTACTTCACTTAGGATAATGGCCTCCAGTTCCACCCAAGTTGCTGCCAAAGATGTTATTTCATTCTTTCTTATTGCTGAGTAGTGTGTGTGTGTGTGTGTGTGTATGTAATATATATATATATATATATATGTATGTATATATATACAACATTTTCTTTATCCATTCATCAGTTGATGGGCATTTAGGTTGATTCCATATCTTTGGGATTATGAATTGTGAATTTTGCAAGACAAACATACAAGTGCAGGTATCTTTTTGATATATAATGATTTCTTTTCCTCTGGATAAATACCCAGTAGTGGGATTGCAGGATCAAATGGTAGGTCTACTTTTAGTTGTTTGAGGAATCTCCATACTGATCTCCAAAAAGGTTGTACTGATTTATATTCCCACCAACAATGTATAAGTTTTCCCTTTTCACCACACCTGCACCAACATCTATTGTTTTTTTGACTTTTTTACACTGGTCATTCAAATTGGAGTGAGATGGTATCTCATTGTGGTTTTAATTTGCATTTCCCTGATGATTAATGATTTAACCATTTTTTTTTCATGTTTATTGACCACTTGCATATCTTCTTCTGAAAAATGCCTGTTCATGTTATTTGTCCACTTTTTAATTTTTTTTTTCTTGCTGAATTGTTTGAGTTCCTTTTAGATTCCAGATATTAGTCTTTTGTGGAATACAGTTTGTGAATATTTTCTCCCATTCTGTAGTCTGTCTATTTACTCTTTTGATTATTTCTTTTGCTATGGGGATTAGATATTTAAAAATATTGAACTGGAAATATGCTTGCCACTGGAAATGACTATAATATTTTCTATTACCCAAAAAGGAACCAAAAAGTTATTGAAACTGCTGGCATTTTCATCCAAGCATCAGAGGAGAAACTGTCACATGAAGGGTTAAAGAGACAGGGGAAGACAGATATTAGGTTATATAGAAGTGAAGGGAATTTTCTTCCCTTCCCTTTCTCAAGGTTCGATAATTTGAGTCTATAAAGCAAATTGACAATAGACAGATTAATGGTAAAAAACTACATACATTCATTAATGTGCACATGGACACAGGTGTCCTGGAAACATGAGACTCAAAGAAGAGCCAGAAGACTAAAGTTTTGGGGCTGTACAGAAAGGAATAGAGGCTTGGAGCCCAGGTGCAGGTTAGGGGAGGGAAGGATAGGAAAGTCAGTGAGCAAAAGCAGGCTTATTATGCAAATGAAGCATCACAGGCAGCCGCCCACAAAAAGATCAGAAGGGTAGCCTGTGGTAAATTTCTCTATCAGCCTTTTAAAGTGTCAGACTTTTAGTCTGCTTTTCCTGTGAGTTAATCTTTCCTACACCTGGATAAAGCAGATAACGGGGACCTCAGAGAAAGCCTGTTTGCATCTGCTGTTTACCTCACTAATGTAGATTTCCTCTACAGATGCAAATCTCTCCCACAAAAGAACAGCTTTTCAGAGCGATTCCTCTGTCTGCAACCTCTCTGAATAACCATATCAAAACATGACAAAGAAGTATATTTGGGGGTAGCATATTTTGGTTTCCTTCAGTTGTTTCCTGATATGTTCTATGAGTCCTGATTTTCAACAGCGATATAACTAGAAGGTGGGGAGAGACGAGATCAGAGAGGTGTTAAGGGCCAGATCTGAGGGCAGAAGGAGTCAGAGTCAAACCATGATTTGGGTCTTTTACCTAAGGGCATTTCGTGGAAAGCCATTGAAGAATTTGAGGTAGGGGGATTTTGTGACCAAGATTATTTTTTTTTCCAAAAAATCCCCTAGTTTCAAGCTAAATGATGATTTGAAGGGTAATAGAGGCAGGAGTCAACGAAGGAGGCCATGGTTTAGGTGAAATATGTTGCTGGCTTGGTCCAGAGTAGTGGCAGCGAGGATAAAAGAAATGGAAGGTGAGAAAGAGAAGAAACTTTTTATCTGGGGAATGTGGGTCCCTTTAAATTATCGGACCCAGAGAGGCATTTAAAATGTGACAGCAATCATATCTCACCACCACCTTGAGCTAAATAATTACTTCTTGAAGCCACTTGCTGTGTGGGGCCTAGACTAACTGAGGACAGTAGCCATAAAATGCCATAGGCTGGACACGCCGTAACTCAGACCCTGTAGTTCCACAGTGGAGAGCCAAACACTAACCGATGTTACTTCTGTAAGCCAACAAGAATTCCTGTCAAACAACTTTGTATCAGCCCAATCTTAGTTCCCCTTTGTTTTTAAAATCTTGCTTGTAACAAAGGCCACCAGAACACTCCCCAAGGCAACGGGGAAGTGTGTCCCGGGCAGCTCTCATTACCTGGGCTCAGGTAAACCCTTTAAAATTATATTTTGTGCGTTGGCTTCTTCCTTTAGTTAGAAAAAAGGTTTTGGGAGAAGCGATCAGCTTGGTAATAACTGGGGATGGACTGGATGTGGGAAGTCGGGATGGCTCCCACATTTCTGGTCTGAGCCACTTGGTAGTCAGCAGTGCCATTTGCAGAGACTGGGAACTCTTTTGCTCCTTTAACATTCTTGGGAGATATACAGGCCAGACAGTATTGTCTCCATCTTATCGATGTAGTGATTAGTACTTGGGAAAACCAAGTAATTTGCTGAAGTCCACATATCTCGTTACATTCTGAGAGCTACTGCCATTTATTTTCTATTTCAAATGACAACGCTTGCACTGTTTTCTATCTAGTTCTCTGGTTGCATTTGGAAACAAATGTACCACCATAGGTGAAGTTAAGCATGTGATTTAAAGAAAGAGAAGAAGAAACTGGGTTCTGATATAATCTCCCAACGTAAAACATTTATACATTCAGCAACTTCCGCAAAACATAATGGTCCTTCTTGGAATCATGGAAACATTCCATGAAACTCTTGATTTCAATACAGTTGAAAAAACTCTGAATTGGCCTAGGTAACCTTTTGTATCTTACTCAGCCACAAGATTCTGAAATTTATTTTTTAGAGTGGTAATTCTCAAACCTTAATGGACACATGAATCACTTGGGGATGTTGTTAAAATGCGAATTCTACTTCAGTAGGTCGGGGGTGGGGCCCCAAGTTTCTGCTTTTTAAACATGCTCCCAGGGGACATCCATGCTGCTGGTCTGACTTTTAAAAAAGCTAAGTTTAGGTGAACTCTGAATTTCTCAAAGTAGATGTGGGCACTGAAAGAGATCAGAGGCCAAGAACCCAAAGGAATCTCAGAAATGTAATTATGTTGGGGATAAACAGAACTAGAGCTTGCGAAATGATGAGGTAGACAAATGTTGTCCAGCCTATTTCTCTACTTTCCAAATTCCTTTCATCATTCAGAACCTAACTCAGGCCTTAGTCCATCTTTCTGCAGATTGTCAACTAATCCTTGCCTAGGGGCAGACTGGAAGGTGGTTTTTCCTGTTACACCTTCCTCATCCCCTCCCTGGGGAGCTGTGTTTTCAGACGCCTTTTCAAATTTCAAGTCCCAAATGAATGAAAGTTTAATGTGGAATGACAGGCAATACTGTTACAGCAAGTGTTACAGCGAGTGGTCCCGAGGACAAACTGAGCGGCACACCGAGAGTTGGAGAATCAAGGTTTATTCGCTGGCGGGCTCAGAGGGGGTCTCGCCACCAAATTCTGAGCCCCGTCTACCCAATTTTTCCCACTTTTATTAAATTGGGGTGATCTAAGGGGTGGGGTCTCAGGTGACTAATGCCCGCCAGGTAATAGGTTAGGTTAGTTGCTGCACCAGGTAATAGGTTTAGTGTTATGCTGATATGCCAGGTAATAGGTTAGTATTATGCTGATGTGCCAGGTGTTAGGTTAGTAATATGCTGATGTGCCAGGTAATAGGTTAGTATTATGCTGATGTGCCAGGTGTTAGGTTAGTAATATGCTAATGTGCCAGGTGTTAGGTTAGTATTATGCTAATGTGGGTCTTCCGTGAGGGGTGGGGGTCTCAGGTGTCTGCTGTGCTAAGTAATAGATGGGGGTTTTCCTTATCAATACTTTGATATTTGTAGGGAAGCATCCCTGCTCAGCACTCCTCCAAGATTGGTTATGGGCAAATCTTGGAGAAGAGAAGAGATACAACGTATTCAGGAGGTTTGTCCTCTATGGTACACTTTCTCCTGCTTATTTCCCTGTGCTTCCTTAAAATCAATCTTTGAGGTATGCCAAATATTAGAAAGGAAAGAATGTACCTCCAAAGAATATCTGTTGGCAACACTGTATGTGCTCTCCTCAGTCAGAGGTGAGGTAGGGGGTAGGGGACATTGCAGAACTCTCAGTGAGTTCAGGGATAAACGTGGAGATAGATTGGAATAGACAGCACTGTTCCAATTAATCATGCTGAATTGAGGACCAGGAGACATTAGGTTCTGCTCTTGGTTTTGACATTACATCTCTGTGACTTGGGCATGCCATTTCATGTCTTTGATTTCAGTTTTTTCACATGTAAAATGTAACAACGGGACAAAATGATCTCTAAGTTTTTTTATGGTTCTAAAAACTTTGTTTCCGAAGTTGTTTTAGAAAAAAAAAAGAATTTTTAAGCTGCAGATTTTCAGAGTGGCTGGTCATCAAAATCTCTTTGGAGAGTTTTCAACCATATATAGATCTCCTCCTACCCTGCTCTGATAATATGTGCCTGCAGCCTTGGCAACTATTTTCATAACGTTCTCCAGGTAAATTCTGTCCATCAGATAAACTTGGGAATCATTAATCCAAGCCACAAGGGGGCGCCTGGGAGACGCTGATTTTCATCTCAGTGATTTTTTTTTTTTTTAAACTATTTTGAAAATTAGAAATAAAATTGATTGCCATTTCCATACCTAATTTTGCCTTGCATCATTTGAGAGAAATCTGTGATTGAAAGTAGCTCTTGCTTTTTGGTATTTTAGGTTTAGTTTTCTGCTGAATGAGCTAAAGCTGTATTAATTAATATAATATGCACATAATCTCCAGCATTACAGGCATATAAAATTATATATAAAATGTCAAGCTATCTCCTGATGTGATAAAAGTTAAATGTTCCAGATTTTCTAAGACAATCCCTTGACCCATGGTCCCACATTTTTCTTGCTTTTTTGAGGGGAGCTTCTAGAAAGAAGAGGTTATGCTTACCATCTCAAAAACTGACTCCATCCTCTTTCCCTTCAAAATATCTTTTTTTCTCATCTGTAAAATGAAGTTAGTAAAAGAACTAACCTCCTGGGATTTATTTGAGGGTTATATGAATACATATAGAGCATTTGGAACAGTGCCTAGCATATAATTAGCATTCTCTATATATAAACTACTCATATTCTTGTTGCATTGTTATCATTATTCTCTGTCGTGGCAGGGCCTCCAGCCACTCTGTTACCCAGTCCCAAAACCCAGGTTCTACTCTTTTCTCCACTGTCCCACAGATACCACGTCCAATTGGCAATGCTTATTTCTCTTTTCAGTGTACTCTCTTCTCCTCATCCCCAAAGAGGCTATTTTCATTTGATCTCTCATTATTTTACTTTTTTTTTTTTTTTGAAAAATGGGGTCTTTCCCTGTCACCCAGGATAGAGTACAGTGGCACAATCCTAGCTTACTGCAGCCTCAAACTCCTGGGCTGAAACTATCCTCCAGCCTCAGCCTCCCAAATGGCTGGGACTCCAGGCATGAACCAGCTGGCCAGGCTTCATTATTTTACTTCTAGACCTCTGATATATATTCCTCAGGATCTTCCTACTTCCATGAGGGTGATTGTTCTAAAATACAAGTCTAATAACATTCTCCCACTAATGAAATCACTTCAGTGGCTGCATGTGATTTACTCTCAAAAAGTTCAAAAAATTTTATATATATATATATATATATATATATATATATATATATATATATATGGGGGAGAGAGAGAGAATGAATGAGAATCAAATGGAAGACAATGTTAACAATAGGTAAATGGTATGTGGGTGTTCTATGTAATCTTTTTTATTGTTGTAACTTTCCTGTAAGCTTAAAATGATTTTCAAGATGAAGTTAAACCAACAAAACAAAATGCTTCACTGGTTTTTCTCAGAATAATGTTCAAAACCCTTACTTACTTCTCCATGTTACCAAAAGGTCGGCACTTGTCCCCGAGGCCGCATCAGAAGAACGAGGACAACTGTTTGAGGAGAAGGAAAGGGAGGTTTGTTAATTTGCCAACAAATGAGGGACATGGCAGACTTGGGTCTTAAAGTACCATTTTTCTAAATATAAGCAGAAATACAGAGCTTCTAAAGGGAGGGTTTTCAGCTTCACGCTATTGCTATTGCTGTTTAAGCATAATTGATGGTTCTGGTCCATGCCATCTCCAGCGAAGACAATCTCTTGTCCCCTGCCCAGATGATTCATTGAGCCTGGTACAAAGAACAAAGGACACTCCCGTGCCCCTCTGATTACTGGCCTCAGGTAGGGATGTAGGTTTTAATTCCCAAAAAGAGTGGAGGGAGTTTTAAAGAGACAACTTATAAAGCAGGTTGTTCCCTCTGTTACATCTAGACTCATCTACTGATTTTCCCCCTTGATATTTAAGCTTCAGCCATAATACATGATTTTAGTTCATTACCTTGGGACTTGCTGTTTTCCAAGTTGGCATGCTATGATCTTTCCCCACTTATTTACCTGGGAAACTCCTGTTTATATACTTGAGTACACAAAGCAAAATCCCTCCTTTATGATATCTATGTTATTTGACTGTGTATGGGTAAGGGGAAAGTTTCCCTTTTCGGCGAAAGTTTGCTGAAAGATTAACTCATAGTTAAGATTAATAAAAGAAAGAGGTTTTTTAACTTGCACTTGGGGAGAATCACAAAGTGTTACTCAATATCCCAGTGGGATCCAGATATTTTTATACCATCCTTTCAGAGGGGAGAGAAGAGATGAGGAATACAGGTAATTCTGTTTAAGGGCAATAAATGGTTGCTAGGGAGGATGAATAGATACTTGGGAGAATAAATGAATGGGGGGAAACAGATTGACTTGTATATTAACCTGAGAGACAGGGATTATGTTTAAAGTGATTTGGGCCAGGTCTGGTTGCATTCTTGATTTTCTTGCTTGCAATACAGAAAGATAACAGGGAAGGGAAGTCCATTGTTCGTTTGATGGGTTGGTCTGGTTATGCAGATAGAAGGAAAGCCTCTTCCAAGGGCCATCTCTAAAGGCCATTAATTCAAAATAGTCTTTATACCAAGGAGTCATATTTTGGGGTGAAATTTCTTAGTTCCTTCAACTGAATTAATCACCTACTTCCTCTGGGCTCACTGTGTTCATCATTTTGACTCTTATCCCCTTTTCTCAGGTAGTGTAATTAGTCTGTGTCTTCTTCTAAATTCAGTTTGCTAGAATAGAGCTCCCTATGTCTTATTCATTACTGCAGCTTCAGAGCCTGATGTCCTGATTTCTGTCCTCTTGTGTACATACATCCATTTATATTTGCCGACTCTGCTGGTTCCTCACCTTCTGCCATTTAAAGTGGCCACAGTGACACTCAACGTGCCGCTGCTTCCTGTTGTTCCCAGCTGAGGCTTGGCTTCTACTTTCCCTATGTATTTTTTTTCTTTTTAACTTTTTCCCCATGTGGAGGAAGTGAGCCTGTACTGATGAAGTGCTGAAATCTGGTGGTCACCATTGTTAGTTATAGATCTCACTCCCACCTTTGCCTTCCTCATGACCCTCTGCCCTTTACCCTAATTCTGTATTTGAGAGCCAGTTGCTTTACCTCTTTGAAGTCTATTTCCTCTTCTATAAAGAGGATACACTTTAGTCCAATATCTTTTGTTATATATTTTTTATATGCTTAGACCTCCTATTCAGATAATTCACTTGATCTAATCCTTTGTGCTAATTTGTCAAAGTTCATCAAAAGTTAATAGAAACTAACAAGTTATTTCTTTGGACTTATGTACGTCAAAGACCAATGGACTGCACTCTTGGTGAATGTGTGTCCTTTTGGATTGTTACATTTTTGTTCTACAGAGATTTTAGGGTAGGGTAAGCTTTGCACAGTTTTATAGCAATAAATGGCTCTTTTAAAAGTTCCAAGTTTTCATTGCTTGCTTTTAATATCATTCAAGACTGTTTTGCAGCTAAAAAAATGAAAGGATCCTTTGGAGAAGAAAAATCTTGAGATTGGTAGTAAAACACATTCACTCTGAAATACTATTTATAAGTACTGGGCATTTTCTACACCGACGAAATAAATCACATGTTTAAAATTTGCTTGTTGGGGATATAAGTGTGATTTTGGATTAATTGCTCCATAATAGCAAGGATCTTGTCTTCCTTGTTCAACACTCTACGTCCAACGCCGTGGACAATGCCTGACCCATAGTAAGAGCTCAGCCCATATGTGGTGAATGAATAAATGAATGAAGTCGGTAAACTTGTTTGGGGGAATGTCATAGCTCAAAGAACCTAAATATATTTAAGCAAGTGAAAAAGAGAACCCTGAATAGACAGGTTCTGTGAGCCCCCAAATTTGTCATGAGGATATTTGGTGCTTCTGCTTTATCTATAATGAAGATGTTCAGCTGCACTCAGTCAAGGCCATTTCATGGTGGATATTCTTTAAATGCTCCTGGAATTGAAGTTTGTAACAGTATGTTCTGTTCCCTTTGTGTTCCTGCTATTGCATGTTGCAGTATTTTGAGCCTGGGGTTTTCTGGAGTAGTTTTTACTGTAATAGAGGGCTGAGTTATCCACAGCCATCACTTCTCTCATCTGCTCTTTATCAACACAATACAGTTTCCTGTACTCATCAGTGATGGGGAAATGATCCAGCTGACATTAGTATACGTGAGTAACCCAAAGTTATGTTGCATTAATCTTCTCGGTCATATGCTCAAAACTTTATTCACATTTTAGATGATTTGCAGTTATTTTTTTAAAGACTCATTTTATTTTCTCTTTGAGTTCATGGTTTTTTGCATGGCAGCCACATCTAGATATTGTTTATCTATTGTGTCTCAGATTTGCTGAAGACTTTGCTCCTTTGCTGCTCTTCAAGTCTGGGGAATTGACAAATGACAATGTTGGGCGGTGAGGGAGAGAGAAGCCTTAAGATATATTTTATAAATCATCAAAATATGATGTACTATATATTCTCAGCTTGAACTGGAAATGAAAAAAAGTGCTGCAAATAAGATTGACTCCTTTGGGCTTAAATTGGATTGGCAGCAACACAGATTCTGCTGCGGATTGAAGTCATTTTCTACTTCGGCACTACTCAGTCCATGGGGAATGGTGGAGTCATGATTTAGCAGCAAGATTCTGGGAGCAGGCCAGAATCTACATCTGTTCTGAACTGTAAGTGGACTGGAAAAATGCTTTGAAAAAAAGCCAGGGGAGGGAGGTGAAGGAGAACACAAAACCTTCACTTTCCAAAAGGCCATGAAAAATGAATCAATTGATTACGAAGAGATTGGATGTAGAGAAAAGTTCTTATAGAAATAAAATGTGTATAATCCTGTCTTCATCTTCATCTGTTAAGTTTCACTCTTTTCTGACAATACAAGAATCATAACACATAATATAAGAAAACCATGTTAGGAAGGACTAGAGCATTACTTATGATACTTGGGATGAGTCTTGATGATTGAAATTCAGTGCTTTAGTAACACTCACTAGACATTCAACGCATTTTAGTGAATTGCATAATGGATCTCTTCTCTCCAAATATGTGACTAAATCGTTTTATAGGAACCGTTTTTTAAAATATATTTTTTGCTCCAAGAGGTTCTCTATCAATTCAATTGTCATTAAGACTGTGGGTTGGAGCACGGCCGACTTAATGGAAAGAGTTTGGAAACCGACTGGCCTGGGTTCAAATTCCAACTCCATCATTTCCTGGCTGTGCAACTTCAGGCAAGTTGCTCTCTGACCCTCCGTTTTTTTTTTTTTAACCTGAAATGGGGATAGTCATCTCTAACTCACAGGGTTGTTGTAAGGATTGAGTGAGTCCCTGGGCACATAGAAAGCATGGGATAAATGTTAGTTCCCTTTCTCTGTAACCTCTATGAGTTCCATTTCCTTCTCCTTTCTTATTGCTCTCCAGACACTGTTGTGTATCCACAGTCTTGATTTCTAGAAACGATATTTTTGTCTGATTGGAGTCAATGAAACAAACTTGGCTTGTCTACACTTGAAATTATTTTTTCTGACTAGCCAAAACTGGCTAGAAAAAGCAAGAGGGGAAAACATATGAGTGGCATATATGCACTGGGAGAGCAATTCTGAGCCTACTTGGATCAATCACAATTTGAGTTTTGTGAAGCTGGGGCAAGGTCAATTGGCCTATTTAGCCAAAGTGCTAGATTCTTCTTGGAAAGACTTTCGGAAATGGCAGTCAAATTTCAGTAAGCAGGAAATAGACAATTCAAAATAATAGTAATGATTGAAATAATTGCCACATGATTTACAAAATATATTTTTTTAGTTTCTCAGAAAAGCACATTATATTTCTTAATTAATTAATAGGGTATAAAAAAATAAAATAGCTCTTAGGGATCCCTGGGCCCTACTCATACTTTCTGAGTAATGATTTCCTTATGTAAAATGAGAGGATTGAAATGAAATTATTTCTGAGGTCTTTTTTTTTTCAATCTGACATTCCAAGATTTTATGCTTTTTTTAAAACTGATATTAGAATTATTTTTACACTTTCTATATTAACAACAGATAACAATGATTTACTGAGAGCTTATTGTAAATAACTCAGGTCATTTACTCCCTACTGTAGTTCCAGGACGTGGGTTACTATTATTATTCCCCTTTTACAGATGAGGAAACTGAAGCTGAGAGAATTCAAGTAATTTTTTCAAGGTCACTCAGTTAGAAAATGGTGGAGCTAAGATTTAACTGGGACTCTCTGATTCTATAACTCATGTTTTTAACCCAAAACTATACTATCTCCCAGTATACAGTATACACATTGCTCACTAATAGTGGAATTAGCTTTACTGGCAACAGAGAAAATTTGATTTTGATAAAAAACATTCTCTTAAATAAATGGTAGAGTGGATAATTATATATATCAGAACCAGGAAGTTTTTCGATGCTTTGGACCGTGAGTCTTGGGTGTAGGCACGGTGTTTTGTTTACCTGGCTCCTCCTGGCCAGGTACAACAGGTACTGAGTAAATTTTTAGTGACTGAAATGTATATTGTATAACTTCATTATCAATCATTATAAAGATTTTGAAGGCTAGAAGCAACTTTATAGCTCATTGCATCCACCTACTCCCTAACCCACCCCCAGTATTTTATAGAAGAAGGAACTGAAATTCAAAGAGGGCAGCATGTGAGAAGTAACCATAACCCAGGGCTCCTGATTCATGGTCAAGGCCTCTTTCCACTTTGCTGTCACATGGAATTCTTTGCTTCCTGAAAGACTTGTTACTTGCTGACAGTGTATCCACAGTATTCAAAGCCCAGCTCCTTACTGGTTGGGATACTCAGGGCTTCAGGTTAAGCCATATTGTTTTTTGCCCATTACCCACCCTTGAAATGGCCTGGGGGCATCGCAGGAAATACCAGCTGGCATGGCACAGCAGTCCCTTGAGAGAGGACTAATTTTGCCTGGCCTTGGAGAGCTTGCTTGCCTTTTTTCAGCTGTGTCTGCACCAACATGGCTAGATGTACAAGAGCCAAGGGGATGTTTCACCACCTGCCTGTTCAGTGAGGAATTGGCCTTTCTGCTATGCTAACAGGATTCTGGAAGGTTTCATGGCTCAGGGACAGCCCACTGAGGTGCTCCTTTTTGGATTGCATGCTGCCAAAGGCAAGGAAACTGTGCTGAGCTGCAAGGCCAGGGGTGTGCTTGAGGCTTGACAAAATAGTTTGCATACAACTATTTGTATGCAAGTGTGATCTGAACACATTGAAGCACTGTTGCATATTTTCTCCTAAATGTATGTCTTTATCACATTTTCGCAATCAACTGAGAAAGGCCTTGTTTTAAAAGAAAAGAAATACATTCATATTTTCATTAATTACAAAAGTACAACACGTTTATTATAGAAAATTTAGGAAGTCCAGAAAAATACAGAGAAGAAAATAAATACTATTTATCATATATACATTCAGGGGGAATTACTGTGAAGTTTTTGTTAATATTCTTTACAGCTTTTAAAATATGTTTATATAGATTCTATGTGTGTGTGTATATGTGTGTGTATTCTGTTTCTTAAAATACATCACATTTTCTTATACCACTAAATCTTATTTAATAATATTTTTAGCAGCTGTATAGTATTCCATCCCTTGCTTATACCATGATTTAGTTAACCAACCCCCTGTTGTTGGATATTTAAGTGTTCTTCAGTTTTTTTGTTATTATAAGTCATGTGGTATTAACCTCCTTTTTCCCTGACTCTTATTGTTGTCATAAGCAAATTCTTAAAAGCAAAATTGTTGACTCAAAGGTCATGACTATTTTCTAGTTTCAAAGCTTTTGATATCCACTGCCAAATAGCCTTCCAGCAAGGTTATGCCAATATACATTCCCACGAGTGGGTGTTAGAGGGCAAATTTCCCAGTGTCCTCACTAACACGGGGAGTTAGTTTTTAAAATCTTTGCCAATGTGATAAGTAAAAAATATTAGTATCCAACCTCTACACTTAAATGTACGTGGTTTACCACCACACATTTTCTTAATTTAAACCAAACTTAGGTTGCAAAGATTCATGACTAGTCTCTTTTGTCTGCAGATAAAGACAACCACACTTGAGCTATTTTTGCAAATATCTTTTTTTCCTTGTTAATCACACCAAAAACCATGATATCATCCTGGACTCAGTTTGCAGATGATAATACTTACCTGGAGCAGACAACCAGTCATTCCTTGCTATCTGCAAGGGATTGGTTTCAGGACCCCCCACAGATATCAAAATTTGCAGATGCCCAAGTCTCAGATATAAAATGGCCCAGTATTTTCATATAACCTACATATGTCCTCCCTTATACTTTAAATCATCTCTAGATTACTTATAATACTTAAAACAATACAAATGATATATAAATAGTTACACTGTATTTTTAAATTTGCATTATTTTTATTGTTGTTTTTTATTGATTTTTTTCCATAAATATCTTCAAAATCCACAGAACTCATGGAGATATATATATATACACATATATACACACACACTTTTTTTTTCCAGTGAAGGAAAGTGGCCATTTGTCCTTTTGCAGTGATGATAAAGAATATTTTCAACAACTATTTATTTCTGTGGGTATCTTAGATATGCTGTCAGGAAAGTCAAGATAAGTGATTCCGTGCAGTAATACTTTGATAAGATGAAAATGTGTCATATTGCTGTGTTTCATAAAGTAGAGGTATTATTAGAGTAGATTTTTCTTCACCCTCTGGGGAAAAAAAACTTGAACCATTTCTGGTGGAATTACTTGGAAGATTCTAGGGAGGAGGATGATATTTTGGTTGATGTGATGGTTTCAATAATTAGGAGTATGGCGAGGTTATTCTACTACACTGAGGTACTCAAAAAAATGACTTACTCATCTTTGTACTGCTATTGCCCGTAATAGTGGTGAAAAATACGTTCTACTCAGAAGTTAGTATTTCTCGTAAAGACTCATGCTTCGTCTGCATGCAAAACCAGAGATGGTAAAGGAGATAAAAAGTTCGTTATGTCTCTATCAAAGAAATGGAGATGATTAGATAAATCTCAATTTTAAAAAAAGATCTATAGTTATATTTTGAGTCAACTAGTGTAATGTTACCTACATATGATTTTCTCAATATATTTTCAAAATTACCTTTTATAAAAATATGTACACTATATTTAGTGTATCATTTAAATGAAAAAATGTTCACAATTAATAAATGCTTTATTTAATATTGATTATTTACTCCTACATGGGCAGAAAAGTTGTTCCATAACTGTGATGGGAAAAGAAAATCCTATGAAAGATCATTTTATTTTTGTTTTAAGATGCTAGCTTTTCTTGTATTAAGGAAGACCTCATTATAATGCAAATGTTATAGCTAAAATCTTAG
This sequence comes from Varecia variegata, assembly GCA_028533085.1. Lineage (NCBI taxonomy): Eukaryota > Metazoa > Chordata > Mammalia > Primates > Lemuridae > Varecia > Varecia variegata. Next base: position 71,189,324 of record CM052443.1, read on the forward strand.
CTCAAGGCAGTGTGCACTAAAGGCCAAAGCAGATTGGGATCAATGGATCTAGATTCTGATCCTAGCTTTGTAACTAATCAAGGAAACTTGGACAATCCAGTTACCCTCTCTGGTCTCAGCCTTCTGATCTGTAAAATATGAGATTTGGACTTGTTGATCTCTTTCTAGGTCAAAGAGGTTTCTGAATCTCTTTGTGATTTTGATAATGTAGTTTAGCCAGATAATGACAAATTCGGTCAATAATTTGGTTGGTGTCAAATCCAATAAAAGCAAACATCGTTTTGAAAAGTATCTCTTTTCAGAGAGCTGAATTACTACTCTATAGAAGCAAGGACAAGGAACAACCCAAGGAAAGAAAAGAATGGGGAGCAAGAAAACTGAGAAGGAAGGCTGGAATGGTGAGTGTTTTAAGGCAACTACCTGACTTGTGTAGAAAAGGAGAGGTGGGTGTTCTCTAAGGAGGATGTTTATGAAGATTTGATCTGTGTTGTGCAATGAAATTTCTTTGTTGCTGCCTCAGAGAGACCCAGAGTTAAAACCTATGTAACCTCTTTGTTGTCCTTTGTGGCAGGATTTGGTTCCTTACAGATAGGACATTGCAGGGAACCTAAACATGAGATGGCTCTGTTGTTTTCAGGTTAGACTTACGAGCTACAGAGAGTTACTTCAACTGCAGCCATCACTCCAAAATAATGTTATTAAAAAGCAGAATACGAGACCATTTGTTGAGCATACACGAGCCACTTCATACATATTGTTTCTAACGTTTTGAACAATTCTACATTGTATATCTTTTTTTCCACATAAAATTCTGCCTCTGGAAAGCTGGGTATTTTACTTGCCCTTAGGAGAGTCTCAAATGAATCTTAAATGAAATACACACGATTTTTCAAGTTTCTGCAATAACCTCGGCCATTGCTATCTGTTCTTTGCTAGATTAAAAATTAGGTTAATCTGAATTATGTTAACATTACGTAGTTAAAATAAATGTTAGCTGGGGTTAAATCTTTAAACACATTATGCAGAAGAGTGCGAATGTATTTTTCCAAATCAAATATTTAATGACTACTGGAGTAGAAATATAAATTTCCATAATTATGACAGGAAAGTTTAAAACTATGAGTAATTCTTATTTAAGCATGTGTAATAAAAGCCAAAGCAAAGCTTCTAATGTATTGAACCAATCGAACTTGGTTTTCCCTATCATTAATAGTTTGTACAAAGTAACTCAGGAATTGGTATAACTAAGAATAGAACCAGGTCTCTCGATTGTAAGCTTGGTCTGATTTTTGCTACAAGGAATGCCTCAAACACAAAAGACCCTTGGCTGGGTGGGGTGGCTCACGCCTGTAATCCTAGCGCTCTGGGAGGTTGAGGTGATGATGGCTTGAGCTCAGGAGTTCCAGACCAGCCTGAGCAAAAGTGAGACCCTGTCTCTACTAAAAAAATAAAAAATAAATAAAAATAGCCGAGCACAGTGGAGTGTGCCTGTAGGGAGGCTGAGGCAGGAGGATCGCTTGAGCCCAGGAGCTAGAGGTTGCAGTGAACTATGATGACACCACTGCACTCTACCCAGGGCGGCAGAGTGAGACTGTCTCAGAAACGAACAAACAAACGAAACAAAAAACACAAAAGACCCTCCTCAAGCTCTCACTCTTCGTCATTTTGCCAGTAACCAACCTTTAAAAACAACCATTTGATTATAATTATACTTTGTGACCCCTTTGGGCCAAGTCTGAACTCAGGCTCTTCTGGATGCTGAACTGCTGAGGGGTGGCGTAAGAAAGCTTGAAGTTCTGCATAATTGCTGTAGCAACCTACCCTCCAGTTCCAATCTTCACTCACACCCACACTGCTGGGCCATTCCTTCCAAGAGAAAGAAATCACATGCAAACGGGTTTCTTTGGGGTTTTGTGCTCAGTAATAAGCCTGTGGCCCTCTCTGCCCAGTTTGCACATGGTGCCCTCTACTGGCAGAGCAGAGCTATTTGCAGAAAGGGAATGAAGAATTAGATTGCTGAGGGCTTTGGGTATTTGACTCAATCGGACGGTAGTTAGCTTTTGTTTGTTTGTTTGTTTCTTATAAGCTCTAGTTGAGTTAAAAGTAGAAAATAATATGCTTTTTTTTTTTTTTTTTTTTGTAGAAATGGGGGTCTCGCTATATCGCTCAGGCTGGTGTTGAACTCCTGGTCTCAAGCAATCATCCCACCTCAGCCTCCCAAGGTGCTGGGATTACAGACCTGAGCCACCACAACTGGCAAACAATATGCTTTTATGTGTAATTTAATCAGGCAAGTTCCTATGGCAATATAAAATTTATAGTAATTTATATACTCTTCATCATATTATCCTTTTAGACATTTTTATATGTAAAAATTAAGTTTAATCATTTATGAAGTTTGACAATAATCAGAAAATTTTCTTCAAAAGAACTTCCTTAATATGGTGTTGGTATAAAGCTCATAATTGCCAAGGTACTTAAATTAAGGAAATGAATCCAAGTCATTAAATAAAAATACATCTGTTTGCTGGGCACGGTGGCTCACGCCTGTAGTCCTAGCACTCTGGGAGGCCAAGACAGGTGGATCATTTGAGCTCAGGAGTTCGAGACCAGTCTGAGCAAGAATGAGACCCTGTCTTTACTAAAAATAGAAAGAAATTATATGGACAACTAAAAATATATACAGAAGAAATTAGCCGAGCATGGTCACATGCCTGTAGTCCCAGCTACTCAGGAGGCTGAGGCAGAAGGATTGCTTGAGCCCAGGAGTTTGAGGTTGCTGTGAGCTAGGCTGACACCACGGCACTCTAGCCCAGGCAACAGAATGAGACTCTGTCTCAAAAAAAAAAAAAAAAAAAATACATCTGTTAAAAAGTCCTACAGGGTGATGGGCACATTTATAGCCCTGACTCAAGTCATGTAACAAAAACATTTATATCTCCTTAATATTTTGAAATAAAAAAAGTCTTTCAAAAAAAGTGCTATAGAAGAAGGTATACAAGAACATGCACTTATACATCTTTTCAAAAGGACATAAACTTCACTTTTAGGCACTGTTTCTCTTCAAATTTCTTTAACCAACAATATATAATGGGACTTTTTTTTTAAAGAAATGAGAGCTCAGTCTGTCACCCAGGCTGGCTCCTGTAGCCCCAGACTCTTGGGCTCAAGCCATCCTCCTGCCTCAGCCTCTGAGTATCTGTATCTGAGGTTACAGGAGCGCACCACCATGCCTGGTTAATTTTTAAAATTTTTTGTAGAGACAGTGTCTTGCACTGGTGTCTAGCAATCCTACCGACTCAGCGTCCAGAGTCTCTGGGATTGCAGGCACAAGCCACCAAGCCTGCCTTCTTATAGATGCTAACACAGGAAGATGATTAAGTCAGCTATGTGCAGAAAAGTTTGTGCATAATGAACAGAAAATACAAAGATAGCATTTCAAAAATAAAAGTTTGCAAAAATAGTTGTTTGATACTTGAAAGGCTTGGTGTCTCTTCATGTAATTAAAAATAAAAATCTATGTTATGTTATGCCACTGGAGTCAAAATCTTGAATGGTACTTGGTGTGCAAAATCTTCACCTTTAAAACACCTTTTATAGCCCTGTGGTGGCTCATCCCAGAGACTCAGAAGGCTGAGTCAGGAGGGTCCCTTGAGCCCAAGAGTTGGAGGCTGCAGTGAGCTATATGATCATGCCACTGCACTCCAGCCTGGGCAACAGAGTGAGACCCTGACACTAAAAACACTTTAAAAATAAATAAATTTAAAAATACATAAATAAATGAAATCATAACTTATTTATTTATTAGAGATGGGGAGTTCGTTCTGTCTCCCAGGCTAGAATGCAGTGGCATGATCATAGCTCACTGTAACATTGAACTCCTGGGTCCTCCTGCCTCAGTCTCCTGGGTAGCTGGGACTACCAATGTGGGGTACCACGCCTAGCTAATTTTTTAATTTTTTTTGTAGAGACAGAGTCTCACTGTGTTCCCCAGGCTAGTCTCAAACTCCTGGCCTCAAGCCATCCTCCTGCCTTAGCCTCCCACAGTGCTAGAATTACAGACGAGAGCCACTATGCCAGGCTTACAATTTTTTAAACAGGCAGATATTTTATTTCTGTGCTGTGTTATAGACTGGTTATGTATAACAAAGATTACTTGTAAATAAGATGTTTATTCATAATAAACAGCTATTCAGTTGTCACAGCCAACTACTTCTCTTAAGTCCTAGTATAAAATAGGCACATTCTAAATATAGAATGGTTAGCATATAGTTATTGGATTATTTTTAAAAATTATGATTTCTAAAATTCCCCATGTTTTATCGTATTGCATAGCTGGAAATGCATCTACAACTTATAAAAAAATATTGTTTCTTCAAGCAGAATTTTGTTCCAATCTCCTTCAATTTCCTTCTATCATACTCTATAGTAGTCCCACAAGTTTAAACCTTAAAGTGTTTTACAACTTCGACTCTTAATACCTTTTTTTTTGAAATAGGTTCTTACTCTGTCTCCCCAAGAAGAGCTGAGACTACAGATGTATGCCACTATGCCCAGCTTTCTTATTCATTTTTCGTAGAGAAAGCATTCTCACTATGTTGCCCAGGCTGATCTTGAACTCCTGGCCTAAAGTGATCCACTCTTCTCGGCTTCCCAAGGTGCTTGGATTACAAGCATGAGCCACCGCGCCCAGCCAACTCTTAGTTCTAAAGTAGCATCTTTACCACATACAAAAACAGTTCAGGAATGCGCTGGAAAGCTGAACTAGTCTACATGTAATTGACACCTTTCTCTATTGCTGCATACAGGGTAAATGCCTTGTGTGCTTGTTATGAGGATCATTGCACCAACAAAAAGATCTATTCCTCTAGCTTCTTTGATTTTCTTTGCAAATGCATGACAGTTTGCTTGTAAACTTGCAGCATTCTCATCAGGGATATGAGCATGATTAGGCTCTATATCAGTATAATTGCCAGGCGTGATGGTGAGCACCTGTAGTCCCTGCTACTCAGGAGGCTGAGGCAGGAGGATCGCTTGAGCACAGGAGTTGGAGGTTACAGTGAGCTATGATTGTGCCACTGCACTCCAGCCTGGGTGACAGAGCGAGATCTTGTCTTAAAAAAAAAAAAGAAAAATATATAATTAAAAAAGTTAATCAATGTATAAGAATGGTAGCTTTCAGGATGATTTCTGGGCAGTCCCACGTGTTGATCCACTTTAAACGCCTTCACCTATTTAAAAGAAAGGCCTCCATTCTTTTAGTTTTTAATCCCATCCTAAAGGTGTACTCCTGGTGGACTGACTTACTCTTCTGATGTTAGAGCAGCAGGAAGCATGATAGCTTTTTCAGAGAGAAAAGTCACCTGATTTATACTGTGGTATTAAAGACTTAACTTTCACGTTTCTATTCTTCTCCCTTGGAAAGAGAATTTGAGTGACCACCTACACAACACTCGCTTCTGAACTTGCAGCTATTTACAGAGAGTAACTTAGGTGATGCTATAATTTTAGTTGCAATGACCCAAACTCCATTCTTTTTTTTTTTTTTTTGAGACAGAGTCTCACTCTGTTGCCCGGGCTAGAGTGAGTGCCGTGGCATCAGCCTAGCTCACAGCAACCTCAAACTCCTGGGCTTAAGCGATTCTACTGCCTCAGCCTCCCGAGTAGCTGGGACTACAGGCATGCGCCACCATGCCCGGCTAATTTTTTCTCTATATATTTTTAGTTGGCCAGATAATTTCTTTCTATTTTTAGTAGAGACGGGGTCTCGCTCTTGCTCAGGCTGGTCTTGAACTCCTGACCTCAAGCGATCCACCCGCCTCGGCCTCTCAGAGTGCTAGGATTACAGGCGTGAGCCACCGCGCCTGGCCCCAAACTCCATTCTTTGTAAAGATATAGATGCCACTTTCTATTTTTAAAAGTTAAACTGTTCTGTTTTTCTTAATCATTATGATTTCCTGGCTCTTTTGTGCTAGTGTGGACATATATTAGCATAATAGCCAAAGTTGCATTTGACAAAGAACCAGTTTTGGAGCCGCAATCTGCATGTCATTTATTAATAGAGAATGTAGAAGAATAACGATCTTCACTTTGTATTTTTCTTTCATGGTGTCATTGCCAATAAAGGCCTGAAATTATCCTGCAACCAACTGCTGAGCACTACTGTGTTTGGGGACATGAAGAATTGGCACAGGAGGTCTAATGTCACAGTGTGGAATGAGTTGCTTATCTTCTTTGGGGCTTCCATCTTATTTTTATTTCCAGCACATATTATGAAACCCTTCTTTCCAAAAAGGCTCTCTATGTAAAATATTCTAAGCCAGGAGCCTCACCACCACACAGAGTAGATGGCCTAGAATGCAAGTTTGGTTTAAAAGGCTTGAAACTGGGGCGAGGGGCCTCCTTTTCTCTCCATTGGTTCCTCTGCCAACCTTCCTAAAACACTATATTGAGTTTCCTCAAAGCAAGGGAAAACAAAAGCCTTTTATATTGGCATGTGTTTTTAAACCAATGGCTTCTTTTGCATACTTCTATTTATTGCATAATTAAGAAGAAAAAAGACTATTCATGTTGAGAGGAAAATTCTTCTTAAAATGTTGCAAACCTTGTAAAATACAGCATATTATGAAAAAAATTTAGTTTTCTTTTCCATGGGAAAAGATGATTAAAGCTCAATATAGAAATTCTAATAATTTTAGAACTCATACTCTATGTTGAATCTAAGTATTACACTTCAGTGAAGTGAAAAATATTCTGCAGAGATAGAAATAGGTCACACTTTATATTTTATTCATTTTCTTTACAAAAGATATGACATCTTGGAAGACAGAACAGATAGAAAATTCAAGCATCTGTTTAAAAAATGATCTTATATAATTATGACTATCACATATGCTGAAATTTGGCTTGCTCTGCTATTTATAAAGAGCCCAAGCAAATTATATACCCTGCACTTTACAAAATTAATGTTAATAAAAATAAGAAGCTTTTCTGTCTCTAATTTCCTCATTTAAAAAAATCTCATCAAAGCTAGAGGATGGGGCAATAGCTCATTTATGAAACTGACAACCACACTGTATTAAATACATACAAAATACCTACGAAAATCAAAATCGTAACTATGTACAATCAACCTTTGGCTAGAAATAACTCAGAATACCAACTGCAAGGAAACTGAGATCTAACCTATCAAACCTTTTATTAGGTTAAAAAAATCAGCTTGAAAAATACTTAGCAACCTTACCCATACTTGTGACAATATCTTTTATAGAGATAAGCCTCAGCAGCTTACAGACCATACCATATTCCAATAGATCGTATTTTCTCACTGTCACCAAATTTGACAGCTTGGTTCTTTCTGTTTAGGTAAGATCTGAACTTTTAATTCTACAGTTTAATGTTTGTTTTTGTCTTTTTTAAAGAAATGGGGATTTTGCTATATTGCCCAGGTTGGCCTTGAACTCCTGGGCTCAAGTGATCCTCCTCCCTTTACCTCCCAAGTAGCTGGGACTACAGGTTCAGACCACTGTACCTGGCTTTAATTCTGCTTTAAGTATAGTATTTCCTACTGAGAAATTTGACAGAAGGTGAACAGGTTTAAAATAAATTATGTAGAATGTAGTGCTTTTCCAAAGTTCTTATTTGGGGTGCCCATTAGACTGGTGGATTGTTGGGAAGTGTCATCTAATTGAGGTCATTAAAGTCATTCTGGGAGACAAGAAGCAACTTCTCTGAAAAGATAGCGTGGAGCCTCACTCCAAGGCACTCATTTAGGTAGTGCTGAAATATCTTAAGGATGATGTGTGACAGTTCCTAAAACATTTCCATGTTTATTAATCCATTTGATTCTCATAACAACCCTAACATGGTGAGAGGAGACACCATTGTCCTGTTTTATAAGATTCTAGAGGTAAACTAACACATCCAAGAACACAGAACTATTAAGCGGTGGAGGCAAGCTTTGAGCTTAAATTTTTGTGACTCCAAATCTCAAGCTCGTTTTACAGATTTAGAGTATAATGTTTTAGATCCTTAAATAAGCAAACTTGTATTGCTGCCAGCAGTTCCCAATCCTCACCAAACCATATCACTCGGGCCAAGTGGTGGCAGGTAGGTATGTGTTTTACCTCAAAGGAATAAACTTTAGTAAAGTTTAAATGGATTAGAAGTGTCTGTTGAAAAATTTCTTCCTATCATTCCATTACCGTAGCAACCCACTTGCCAAATAAGCAAAAGTTTATCAGGAAAGATTACAATAAAGTGCCAGCAAAGGCAGCCTCCATCCTATTTCCAAAGTTATCTCCAGGGTCTCAGCCGGTGCTCAGTCTTCCTGCTTCCTGGCATCTTGTGACATTCAGCTCTGGTTCTGTCCCAGACGGACCCCAATACTCTCAACATTTGGTAACAAAGGTCCTCTCCTGAATTTTTGCATGGCTTTCCCAATACCAGTTCCTATAGATAAGAACAATGCCAATATTATATAAATGCTACCGGTAAGAAAAGAGGAAAAAGAAAGAATTTCTGTTCTAACAGATTGAATAGAATTTTCAAAATGGATTGCCATTTATCACTGAATAGCCATTATGATAATAATGAAAAATAAATAAAATTTACTAAGCTTTTATTATATGCCAGGCAGTGTGCTAAGAGCTTTACCTGCATTGTAACATTTAATTCTTTCAGCCACTTAATAAATATTAATATTATTATCACTCCCATTTTACAGATGAGAAAACTGAGAGCCTGAAAGTTTCGGTAGCTTGTCTGAGCTCACTTCGCTTGTAACTTATGGGGCTGAAATTTTCACCGAAGCTCAGAGAGGCATGCATGTTGATCATGAAAGCATTGTTTGGGGAAACAAAGGGAAGGGTGTATGGGCCAAGAGGTGGTTGAAATATAACACTGACTTTATTGCTTAAGCCTAAACCTGATTTCATTTATACAAAGTTTCTAAGGTTTGATAAAAAGCAAGGGAGTCTGAAATGAAAAGTAAAGCGATGGATATGTTAATTAGCTTGATTCAATCATTCCACATTGCACGTATATATCAAAATACCATATTGTACTCCATAAATATATATAATTATTGTCATTTAAAGATTGAAAAATCAAAATAAAAAAAGAAAACAAATGAGACAGAATAATCATAAACTGGCCTTAATTTTATTAGTACTGGATAGTTGATGAAAGTATTTGTTGTGCTGATACATGAATAATGTCCCATGAGAGGATCCTTTTCTGCTGTGTAAATCAAATGCAAGGAACTTGCCAGAACAAACAACACAGTTTAGGGTGTGTTACACAGTAGTTCCTTTGCACCCCACAAGTGGGTAAGAGTAGAATGACTTACTTATTTCTTTTTAGACAACATGTTTATCTTTTTGTGTTCGTGCTTTAATACAGTGAAGGGGTCAGGAGATAGTTGTCACAGGTGGCCTTGTTTTTACATCTAAAAGGCTCACAAATACATCTATGTTATTTCTTCATTCATTTTGAGCCAACAGCCATGTCAGAGATTTTTCCCATGTGAAGCTACTGAAGTAGAAATAGCTGTTTGTCCTGTAGACACTTGGCAGGCTGGGATTCAGAGGAAGTATCTTCCCCTTCCTTCCTATGAAGAACTAGAAAGAAGAAGGGTTGCATCTAATGCAGAAGCTTTGATAGATGATCCCTCTCTTGTTTCCTCTGCTGAAAAGAAGCACAGAAAAGTTTTCTGAAAGATAGTACAGGAGACCCAATTTGGGAACGTTCTTTTGGGTGTCTGTTCTTAGGACTGATTTCACACCGCAGGTCAAAATCAAAACAAACAATCACACAAAGAAACTAACAAGCAAAACTACATAGTTGAACTTCCTTACTTTTCCTTCATAAATCTTTTAGACATGAGAAATATTGAAACTAAAACTTGATTCTCGGCTGGGCACGGTGGCTCACGCCTGTAATCCTACCACTCTGGGAGGCCGAGGCGGGCGGATTGAGCTCAGGAGTTCAAGACCAGCCTGAGCAAGAGCGAGACCCCATCTCTACTAAAAATAGAAAGAAATGATTTGAACAGCTAAAAATATATATAGAAAAAATTAGCTGGGCGTGCTGGCACATGCCTGTAGTCCCAGCTACTCGGGAGGCTGAGGCAGGAGGATCGCTTGAGCCCAAGAGTCTGAGGTTGCTGTGAGCTAGGCTGACGCCATGGCACTCTAGCCTGGGCAAAAGAGTGAGACTCTGTCTCAAAAAAAAAAACAAAAAACAAAAAAAAACTTGATTCTTTTCTTCTGTCTGTAGATGTGTGGCAGCTGTAATTATCAGTGAAAGAATTTATTTGTAGAAAAGTTGTATGAGACATCACAACACAGTGGTGGACTGCTAGCTATATGGACTTTGGAGGCAGACATACCTCGGTTCAAATCCTGGCTTTGCCATACAGGACCTGTATGGTCATGAGCAAGACATTCATCCTATTTTTGCTTCAGCTTTACATCTATTAAAAAAGAGAGAATATATAAATATAAAAATAATATATACATTTAAAAATATATGTAAAATATAAATATAATAGAATCTAAAAATATAAACTATACAACATATGAAATATTTTTTAAAGGATAATAATGCCTGTGTGCAAAAAAAATTAAAAGACAGACCATAGAAAGAAACAGTAGTCCTGGGATCATTATCCTTTGGAAGTTTTGCTTGCAAGGTTGTGCCTTGGCTAGCACTTGGGAATTTGGATTTCAGGCAGGTTCCTGCCATTCTCTGATAAGGTGACTCATTCACTGTGTCTAAACTGTTTGAGCAAACAATATGGTTTATACTGAACACCTGCTTTCTTTCTGGGAGTCCGGAATTTAATATGTGCCAGCCAGAGAATGCCTATGTAACCAGCCCTAGTAAATATCCCGGGCTTACTGATGGCCTAGTAGGCTTCCTTGGCAGACAATAATTCATATGTGTTGTCACAACTCTTTGCCGGAGGAATTAAGCATGTCCTGTGGGACTCTACTAAGAGAGGACTCTGGGAAGCTCGTGCCTGGTTACTAATGGATTTCACCCATGCATCTTTTCCCTTTGCTGATTTTTCTTTGTATCTGTTGATTGTAATGAATCACAGCCATATATATATATATTTATATATTTTATATTTATATATATGACTACACCTGTGTCCTGTGAGTCCTGACAAACCACTGAACCTGGGGTTGGTCCTGTGTATCACTGACACAGCCTCCTTTACTAGATTTTTGTAAGTATTACTATTAAGTGTGATTATATTATAGTAACAAATAATAATAAACAGTAATAAATAATAAGCAGCAATATTATTTATATTGTGACAACTTGGTAAATTTGAGTCATATGTGTAAGGATGTGAGACAGAAAAATAGCATTAGCCAAGCCTGAACTTTTCTGAACATTATTTTAAGTGGATTCCCTTAAAATAACCACAAGTAAGTGCAGAGCTTTTATTGACACTAGAACAATTAGAATACTGTATTATTGTGTGGACCCTTCTGCTGGTTTGAGTCAATGAAAACTTTGTGCCTGTCAGCTGGATGTATTCTCACATGTCTTCTGTGTGGGGGGAGAGGGGAGGAGCACAGTACCATTCTGAGCCTTTGAGAAAATTTGTCTTACCCACTTCCTGTGTTTAAAGAAAGTCAATGTGTTAATATCTGAGCCCATGTGAGATCAAGACATGAGGACAACAGGATGTACTTTCCTCTCGTCGTGGTAGAACTCTCATGCCTGGCTAATCAGCTAGAAAGTTTGATTTTTGCATGCTTCAGGTAAAAGTGGTCCCGGGTGGTTTTGAGGGTTGTATTCTCTAGTTTTTACTCACCCAGCCTAGGACCCTACATGAAAATTGATGTGCTTCTGCTGGGTCATTCAGCTTTCAACCACTTTCATCATTATGTTTACCAAAAATACATGAAAACTGGAAGCCACATGCTTATCTCAATTATTGCTCTGGCTCATGTACTTGGTGACATGAAAGACTGCCAGGCTTCCATGGGGCTTAGTGCAGGGAAGGGCTCTGCAGCAGGTCCACACCCTGTCACTTGGGTCACATGATCCTGCTGATTCACCAGTGTTGGAGGTATCTGTCGTAGGATGCTATATGGATTTCATACAAGCCCTAGTGAGAGAAGCACAACTGAGGGCCTTGGGAATTGGGAGCAAAGCTACGCCATCTCCAGTGGAGAATCACTACCCCTGCCATGCTACAGGGCTCTGGAAGAGACAGAAAGCCTGTCAGTGGTCACCACATGACCAGCAGTGAAACTTCTCATCCTGAACTGGGGCAGATTACCTAAGTCACAAGATAAAGGGACCTCAACAGCAGTTCCTCATAAAATGAAGGTGCTACATTCCAGGATCAAGCATAAGCAGGACCAGACTGCACAAGTCAGCTGCATGAGTAGTAGCCCAGATCCCAAGACACCTACCACTGTGGCCTCTGTGCCCTTCCCCCAGCACAACCCATGGCTATATGGGGGATTCTACATGGCCAACCCAAGGAGGGAAAAACGTCTGAGCTTGCTTTGCAGATGGGTCTGCCCTGTATGGGAGTACAAGCTGGAAATGGATGGTAGTTTCCCCATAGTCTGCTCAGAGGTGACCTTGAGAGACAGTGGCAGGGAAAATCCTCCCAATGGGTAAAACTTTGAATGGTGTACTTGGCTATCAACCTTGTGTGGAAAGAAAAGTAGCTTGAGGTTAGAATATATACAAACTCATGAGCAATGACAAATGGCCTGGCTCATTGGTCAGGGACCTGGAAGGAAAAAGATTGGAGTTCTGGGGAAGAGGCATGCAGATAGAGGTACAGGAATGAACACAAAGTGCATCGAATATTAACATCCACCAGGGAGCACCCACGGAAGAGGCACTGAAAACTAAGTAGACAAAATGACTGGCCAGTTGACTGACAGCCAGTCGACTGACAGCCAGTCTCTGTCACTGGCCACCCCAGTGTTGGCGTGATGTTTGCATGAATCAAGTGGCCATGGTAGCAGGGATGGAGGTGACACAGGGAACAGCATTGTGGGTTCCCACTTGCCAAGACTGCCACTGCTGAATATCCAACTGCCGGCAACAGAGTCTAGTGAAGAAGTTGCCTACAGTGGGCCCCATTCACCCTAGGAGGGTCAGTGGTTCGTTCTCAGGATTAGAAACGTATTTTGGGTATGGTTTTGTCTTTTCCTGAATTCTGGGCCTCAGGCAGAACCACTCTCTAAGAACTTACAGTGTTTAGTTCACTGGCATGGAATCCCATGTAACTTTGTATCAGACCAGGGACTCACTTTACAGCAAAGGAAGTGTGGGATTGGGCCCGTGACCATGATCCTGTCACATGATGTGCTGGAAGCTGCCTCCCTGAGAGAGTGCTGGGACAGCACGCAGAAGGCACAGCTCCAGGACCGGCTCAGAGCATACTCTGAGAGGACAGTCTGTGCTGGAATTCTCCACTGTGACTTGCTATAACCTCCACGTGTATCTCTGGCACCATGGGCTCTGACAGACCACGTGGTGGCTGGGCTGTTTGCACTGCAGCTTGGGCTCGATGCAGAACTTTTTCCTCTTCTGGCCTCACTCAAAGCTGGCAGCCTTTGTGAAGTCTAGTATATGGGCCAAAGCCATGCCTCCAGGTGTAGAAGGTGTTGCCTTCGGAACCCAAAGAGGCCCAGCAGGCATTGTGCTTCCTTCTTCCTGGTAAGAGATGCAAGATGCAGTAATTGAACTTTTACTTTGGAGGGCTATCCCCGCATACCCCTCACTACTGGGCCCCTTGAAATTTTATAGATATAGCAAGTCCTGCATTTTCATAGGGTTTTTCTCTTGCCCTCTGGAACACACATATCTTTCCAAGGCCCCCGGTGTGCCACACACTTCTTGCTCTTCTAGTCCAATCAACACAATGTCACCAATGTAATGGATTGATGTGATGCTTCATGGGATGACCAGATGGTCCGGATCTCTTTGGACTGTATTATGGCAGAGGGTTGCAAATTGATATAGCCATAGGGGAAAACTGCAAATATGTATTATTATCTATTACATGCAAATTCCAACTGTTTCTGGTCCTTCTTTCCTGATTGAGGTAGAAAAGAATGCACTTGCAAAATCAATGACTGCATGCTATGTGCCTGAGGCCATATTAATCTCTTCTATCAAAAATATCAGATCTGGCCTGGCAGCTGTGATTAATCTACTACTTGGTTAAGTTTTTGCTAGTCTGCGGTAATTCTCACAGATCCATTGTACAGGTGCCAGATTGGCAAATTAATGGAGATATGATGGGGACCACCATTCCTAAATCTTTTTACATCCTAAGATGAAATACTGTTATTGATTTATTAGGTTGGTACAAAAGTAATTGCAGTTTTAGTATTGTTGAAATTTGCTGTTTGCTATTGGAACATATTCTTAAATAAATGTGGTTATGTTATACATCATTTTAAGGCACATTTGTCACTTTATGTTTTTTTGGTAATGACTTATTACTTGCTGTTTATTGTATATTTATTTTAGACTATGGAAATGATGTTAGACAAAAAGCAAATTTGAGCAATTTTCTTATTTGAGTTCAAAATGGGTCGTAAGGCAGTGGAGACAGCTTGCCAACATCAACAACACATTTTGCCCAGGAACTGCTAACAAA
>CM052443.1:71204479-71236686 GCA_028533085.1 Varecia variegata
GAACGAATTGGGCTACCAAGTTTTGCCTCATCCTCCCATATTCACCTGACCTCTCGCCAACCGACTACCACTTCTTCAAGCATCTCAACAACTTTTTGCAGGGAAAACACTTCCACAACCAGCAGGATGCAGAAAATGCTTTCCAAGAGTTCATTGAATCCTGAAACGTGGATTTTTACGCTATAGGAATAAACAAACTTATTTCTCATTGGCAAAAACGTGTTGATTGTGATGGTTTCTATTTTGATTGATAAAGATGTGTTTGAACCTAGTTATAATAATTTAAAATTCACGGTCCAAAACCGCAATTACTTTTGCATCAACCTAATACTAGGTTGGTAGTTTCAGAGGCTTCCCTGAAGCCTCTAAAGGTTCAGAGAAATCTGAGGAATCAAAACCACTGGGGCAGTCTGCCCAGATGTCCCATTCCATGCATCACAGTCCCTAGTTCCTCTAATAGGTCCCCAACCTTAGCATAACAGACCTTCCTTGGTTAGACTTTTAATTATTTTTTTGAAGTTCAGCCATTCTATTAAGGCCTGGGCTTGGACCTTGATTTTCTCCACCCTCCAGCTGCAGGAGATGAGAACTGTGTGTGCAGCTGGCTTTCCATTGCCTGTTAGTTACCCTTGGCTATTCATTAGCTTTCTATAGTGTATCAATGATGCTTAGCAATAGCCATCCGACACCTATCCTTGTAGTTGCTATTTCCACCTTATGTCTCAAATGCCAGATCCATCACACCTGCTAGAGCATTCTGTTTCACAGGCCCACCTTCTCAATTCACCACCAATGAGAGTTTATGACGAGGATTGACTATACTTCAGTGATGAAATCCTCATGGCCAGTCTGGGCGGTGAATGACCAGCTCCAAAACCCTGTCTCAAACCCTGTTCTCTCAGACCCCTCCTCGTATAGTCCAGGTTCTCCAGAAGCAGATACTGAAACAGAGTCTGAGTGGCAATGTCAGCGTGAATTTGCCTGTCATACTTGTCCATCACTGGGCCAAAATGGCTGGGCCTTTATATCCATCTTGTGTTCGTCACGAGATGCAAGCTGCCCAGTGAGGGCTGGGACGGTGGACGAGGTGGCTCTGCAGCTGAGACAGACACTGACAGAGCTGAGAGCTGAAGGCTGTCTGCCTACATCAAGCCTAAAGGGGGATCAGGGCAGGGCACCTCTGTCTGCGACACGGAATCACCTTTCTTCACGCACTTCTTGCCCACTCCCCTGCAGGATTCAGGTTCCCATTTTCTCCCTCTCTTTCATTTTCTCTTTTCTCCTTTGCAAAATCCTAGCCTGCCCTTCACACAACCATCTCCAGGGCTAAATGCAAGGGAGTCATAGGAGAAACATTTGTTCCTTATTTTTTTCTCATCTTCCTTCTTTTAGTGATTGCCAGGTTGAATTTAACTGGAACCGAGTCAGGCTTCAGTACTAATCCCTTTTTTTTTTTTGCATAGGCCTTTGCATTTCACAAAGCTCTTTCAAATACATTTTTGAATTTTACTTCTCATAACTGCTGTGTGGAGAATCTATTATTTATCATCTTACAATCTTACAGATTAAGACTCTGAGGTCTAAAGAGGTGATCCAATCTATCTAGGTTCTTGGTGTCAGACCCAGGGCTTGAACCAGGTCTTCTGAATCCAAGCCCAGGGCTTTGTCAGCTATATCCTAGCTACTGTCCCTACCCTGCATTGGGAAGATTGAGGAAAAGACAACCAATTTTTTGCATAAAAAGATAAGAGTTGATGCTGAGTGGGTGATTGGTCTCTAGGACCTACCGGCTGGGTGTTGATACCATACTGAGTAGAAAGAACTGATCTAAAGAATGCAGTTTGATCCTGATAATATCTCTGTTCTCTTCCTAGGGCCACCAAAAATCACTGGTTACCATGTGGACATGGAGAATGAGCATTCTCTCTTATCTTTTCTGTCTTCATTCTCACCCCCTGACGACCTTCTCTCCACATTGCAGCTGGAGTGAGCCTTTATAAACTGTAAGTCAGGTCATGATACTGCCTTGCTGAAGCCCTACCAGTGACTTCCCCCAACGCCTGGAAGATAATTTAAGGTCCTTCTCGTGGCCCTCAAGCCTCTGCACAGTTTGACCCGAGAATACCTCCGGGACTACCCCCACTCCCTTGTTCACCTCCCTCCAACCACAGAAGCCTCCTGGCTGTTTCGCAAATACACGGGACACAATCCCTTTCCAGGGCCTTTGCATTTCCTTTTCTTTTTGCCTGGAAAACTCTTTCCCCAGATGCTTTCAGGGCTCACTCCTTCCCTCCATTCTGTTATCGTTCAAAAGTCTGTCTTGGTGAGTCCTTCCCTAACTGCCCCTCTCACCCAGCCTCCCCATCTCTCTCTTTCCCTTCACTCTGCTGTGTTTCTCTTTTGGGCCCTTATTACAATGTGACATTATACCATACAATTATTTCTTTATCTGTTTATTGTCTTCCTCCCCCACCTCAACGATAAAGTGAGCTCCACATGGGAGGCACTTTGTCTATTTTGTTCTTTGTTCTGTCTTCAGCTCCTGGAACAAGGCCTGGTATATAGTGGGATTTCAATATAGGTTTGTTGAATAAATGAATACATCCTCAGTTTTCTTTCTTTTCTTTGTAAGGAATCATGGACTCTTGTCCTTAATTCACCACTTGGGACTATGGTGAATTATTTATTCTGACAAGCGTTGCTTTAAATCAAAGTATTAACCAGAGAAATATATTAACTTTCAGTCTCTTCCTCCTAATTTCAAGTGCCCAGTTACATCAGCCATATTTGAGGTAGCCAGGGTCCTGTATGTCAAATAGAAATACATGGGCTTGACCTCCAAGCTTCCGTGGTCAATTCTGCCTGTCATTACCAGCTCCAGTAATCTTTTGGTATAAATTAGCTCAGGAGTTCTTACCATGGAGCTGGTGAACCTCAAGGGAAAGGATGAGGTTCTGGGGTCTCCTGAATCTTCTGAAATTGTGCCAGGATAGGGTGCCCATTTTTTTCAGGAGGGATGGGCCCTAGCCTTCTTCAGATTTCAAAGAGGCCTAGCACCTTCTATAGAGATGAAGAACTGCTCAAATAGTTGTAATCTGTCACCATTCACCATGCCTCCATCTACTCTTTGAAGCCACAAAGTTGGGTGAGAACATTTTATAATATAAGATTATTGATTAGAAAAAGGTTCAAAGAGTAGCAGAGCCCTGATGTTCTCCCTTCTTTCCCCTAAGAGGGTGTAAAAACATGAAGAAATATAGATAGTATGAAAGTTGGCTGTGAATAATAAACAATGGAAACCTAGGATCAATCTAACAGCCCATCTCTCCTCCTGGTCATCTCCAGTGCTTGAGAGATCAATATGTGACCACATTCATACATATTAAGTACATCTACCCATCCATTCACCCATCCATTCATTCATCCCCCTCTCCATCCATCCATCCATCCATACCCACATTCATACAAAAAAGCTCCTCATAGCAAATTTTTCTCAAATGAGTAAGACGTATTCTAGTTTCTTTTCAGATTTGAATTCCAGTGGCATAATTCCACTGTCAAAACCACTGTTGAGATAGTTTTTTTCCTTGTTATCTTTAATGCAGTTCTGATCTGGGACATTAAGAATAATGCCTCCAGTAACAATTTCAAATACTGTCCAAATACACTTTTGACAGTGGTTAACATTCATCGGTGCAGTGAAAATGAAAAGATTTTTGCTTCTTCTTGAAATGAAAATGACTTTATTTTTCCTGTTTAATGAAGGAACAATTGATAAAAAAAATTCACACTTTACTAAGATAAAAAAATTAGCTAAAATCAATTCTACTCTTGCCTAGATGCCATCACTAGTGATAGTTTGGCATATTTATCTCCAGACATTGTCCATACCCACACACAGACTTGCACATTTACTTGTACAAACATGAGATTATATTATACACACTATTTTAGAACTTGCTTTTCCACTTCATATATGATGGGTATCTTTTCAGTAAACAGACATTTGCATCATTATTTAATGGCTACAGAGAATCTATTGTACAGACAAAATTTTTAAAAACAACCTCTATGGAGGGACATTGAGATCATTTCCTTTCCCTTATTATTGTAAACAGTGCTGGATGAACATCCTTGTATGAAACATGTGCACTTGTCTGAATATTTTTTTAGGATAGAGTCTGGGCCTTGGTCTCATTTTCTGTAAAACAAAGAGTAGAATTAGATGATCTCTAAGGTTCCTTCTAGCCGAGAATCAAATTCTGGAAGATACTTTAAGTTACAATTTGATTGCCTTGTTTTATGTAAATATACCTTGCACATCTTAGATAAGTAAATATTTATGCCATTTTAAAAATAAATTCAAAGAAAAGGAACCCAAATTTTAGAAATTTCTAGACATTCTGTTGGTAATTTTATTTTATTTTTTTTTAGAGACAGGGTCTCACTCTGTCACCCAGGCTATAGTGCAGTGGTGTGATCATAGCTCATTGCAACCTCCAACTCCTGGGCTCTGGTGAACATCCTGCCTCACCTCCTGAGCAGCTGGGACTACAGGTGTGCGCCAGCACACTCAGCCTATTTTTTTACTTTTTGTAGAGATAGGATATCACTATGTTGTCCAGGCTGGTCTCAAACTCCTGGCTTACAGCTCCTGCCTCAGCCTTCCAAAGTGCTGGGATTACAAGCATGAGCCACCACCCCTGGCCTTAATATGAAATTATTATAGCTGTCAGTTATGTTTTTGCTTAGTTTGAACCTGGTATTGCCATGTACATTGATTTAACTAATTCCACTCATTAGTGGAGCCTGTCTAAATGCTGTTCTGGAGAATAACACTCTTTATATATACTTTCAAAATTTAATAGTTCAATTTTTCTCTTTTCCTATAAAAATAATTCTAGGTATTCTTTGAGAAATGAAAAGTCGAATTAACAAAAACCTTGGAATTATAGACTTATTAAGTTTTCTGCCTAAATTAAGGGACATTATACAAAACAGCTGGCTTGTAGTCTTCAGTGTTCATGTCATGAAAGACAGAGAAAGGCTGAGGAACAGTTCCAGATTAGGAGGGACTGAAGAAGCCAGGCACAGTGATATGCCTCTGTAGTCTCTGCTACATAGGAGGCTGAGGCAGGAGGATCACTCGAGCCCAGGAACTCAAGGTTGTACTGTGCTATGCTTGTACCTGTGAATAGCCACTGCACGCCAGCGTGGGCAACATAGCAAGATCTCATTTCTTTAAAAAAAATTTTAAAAAATGTAAAAGAAGAGCTACTGAAGAGACATGACAACTCAATGCAATACATGATCCTTGGTTGGGTCTGGATGGGGAGAAAATTCTATGAAGGACATTGTCGAGCCAATTGATGAAGATTGAAATTTGGACTCTGCTAAATTTGCTGAATTTGACAATTATGCTATGGTTACATAAGAAAAAAAAAGAAGTCCCTGTTTTTTCCAGGAGATACACTTTGAAGTTATTTAGGCCTTTAAGGGAATGACATCGGCCAGTTATTTTCAAATGGTTCAGAGAAAATATATATAACTGTGAAGATAGGGAGAATGAGATATCTGTCTCTAGTTTAAGACTATTGAAAAAATTAAAAAAAAATTATATTAGAAAGAGATAGATAAAGATAAGCCAATGTGGCAAAGTGTTATTAATTGATGAATCTGGGTGAAGGGTACACAGGAGTTCACTCTCCTTCTTGCAACTCCTGTAAGTTTGAAAGGATTTCAAAATGAAAAGCAAAAAGGAAAAAAAGACCCTTTTAGAGCATTTTTTCCAAGTGGTGTAGAGAGGATGAGATCAAAGACACAGTTGTAAAATTTTAGTCAAACGTGAGATGAGACCCTTTCCTCAATTTATGTTTCATGTACACCAAATTTTCTGCACACTGAAAGGGAGTCGAGGAAGAGATAAAAATACAAACACACACACACACCAAGATGTTTAAGTGAAAAAGAAAGAATTAGTGACAGTTTTCTAATAGTTTAACTTTTTTATTATGAAAAAAAGAAAAATAGAATACTAAAATGAACACCCATATATATAACCTAGAGTTAACAATTGTCAGTGTATTGCCATATATACCTTATTTGCTATTTTTGTCAATGTATTTTAAAGTAAAGATATCTTGACATTTCATCCCTAACACGTCAGTGGGAAGCTATAAAAATAAGAAAATGTTTCCTTTATAATTATGACATCATTGTCATACCCAACAAGATTACCAATTTTTAATGTCATCTAATTCCTTGTCCATATTCAAATTTTCCCATTTGATCCCAAATGAGTCTGTCATTGACCTGTTCAAATCAGGATCAAGTCAAAGGTCACAAATTGTACTTGATTATTGTGTATCTTAAATCTCTTGTTAATCTAGAACAGTCCCCTTCCTTTCTCTGGCCTTTAACCTTTTCCTTCTTGTGACCAGCAAATAATCTAGAAAGGGTAGTGGTGGGCAGGTGGGGAGGGTGTCAGCAGGGAGTTTAAATAAGGCCGAGTCTTTATATTCAACATGTGCTAATTATACAAAAATAATTAATTCAAAAACCTAGGATTTTTTTTTCTTAGAAACAAATAAAATACTGTTTTTTTTTTTTTGAGATAGAGTCTCACTTTGTTGCCCAGGCTAGAGTGAGTGCCGTGGCATCAGCCTAGCTCACAGCAACCTCAAACTCCTGGGCTCAAGCAATCCTACTGCCTCAGCCTCCCGAGTAGCTGGGACTACAGGTGTGTGCCACCATGCCAGGCTAATTTTTTCTATATATATTTTTAGTTGGCCAGATAATTTCTTTCTATTTTTAGTAGAGACGGGGTCTCGCTCTTGCTCAGGCTGGTCTCGAACTCCTGAGCTCAAACAATCCGCCCGCCTCAGCCTCCCAGAGTGCTAGGATAACAGGCGTGAGCCACGGCGCCCGGCCTAAAATGCTGTTTTGAATAGTGTTTACCATCCCCTAGAACCTCACTTTTCTCATCTATGTAGTGGGGATGATAATCCTCGTCCTGTCTATTCCATGGGTGTGTTATGGAGATCCAACAAGACACTTTGTGAAAGCTTTCTGTTCACCAATATGCATATGTAAGTCAGCATTATTTTTATAATGTTCTCCAGCAGAATGACTTTACCAGTTTTAACTGGGACTAATCGTCTTGCTCCCCTTCTCCCCTCAAAATCCAAACCCTGAACCTAAATTGATGGTAATAACTTTAAAAACCAAAGCTATAAATACGTAACGTGGGTTGCCTACCCCCCTCCCCCAAACAACCTGTAAGCAGCTGCCAGATGTGGTGGGGGGGGTGAAGCGGGGGTGGCAAGGAAGAGCCCTCGCAGGCAGATAGCAGGACGGTGTGTAATGTGATGGCACAAACACCTGCTCACCCACCTCCCTTTCCTCCCTCCATGCGTCAGCGCCTCTGCAGTGCAGGCTGTGAGCCACGGTGCTGCTGACTGTTATTTCCTGTCATGAAATGAAATGTGTAAATGAAAGTACAAAAGCATGGAGGGATGACTGGTCGCCCTGTCACACTGGTGACACCTAGGCCTGGCTTTAGGAAACATCTCTGGTTGGCTGCCCTGCCAGCGTTTCTCTCTGCCTGAGCAGCCTGACCTCTGAGTGATGTGCTATCCAGGCGTGGAAGATTCTGCTCCTTTAGCCGCACCAGCTGTGGGCATCTCTTACTTCCCATTTTAAACTTGTTTCTCAGTCTGTCATGGTTGAATCCCTTTAGCTGTTCGCACCTTACTGAGATGATGGGCCCATGGGATCTCTGTGCTGGAAGGAACATCAAAGTCATTGACGTGGGCACCCACCCAGCAATAGTCAAATGTCCTTCACTCTACTGCTTATATGCAGTTGCTGAAGTGGTTAAGAGCAAGACTTCCTGGGTTCAAATTTCTGGTACCTACTGGCTGTATTACCTTATACCAGTTACTTAGCTGCTCTGTCTTAGTTCTCTCACCTGTAAAATGTGGATAATATTAACACCTACCTCATAGGTTTTTGTATGGATCAGTAGAATGAATACCTATAAAACACACACAGCAGTGCCTGGCTCACAGTACACATTATATAAGTGTCGCTATTTACAGGTAGCTGTCTAGCCTTTTCTTAAACACTTCCAGGGATAGAGAACTCTCTAGCTCAAGAAGTAAGCCATTTAATCTTTGGTCAATTCCAACTATCATATGCGGCTCCTTATATTTTATGATTGGGGGGAGGAAAGGAAATGTAGCCAAAAATATACTGGGTACCATGGTAGATTTTTGCATATACTGTGTTGTAACCTTGTGAAATTATTTTTTCCCCATTAGGAACCACAGTCCCTGTGGTACTTGGCCATCACTGGAGGTCGGGGACCCCAGAATATTAGTATATTTTTCTCAATGCATCATTCGTTAGTTTCTTTCACTGGTTCAAGTGGCAGCTTATAAACTTATTTTTCACTTAAGTGTGGTTTTCTTGGTATAGTTTTGTTTCTAGCTATTTATCACTCTAAATTTGTCTGCTAAACAAGGAAGGCATAGTTTCAACTCAAATCATAAACAAAGGGATAATTTCCTTAATATGTATAGGCCTTTTACAAATCAATGAGAAAAAGAACTACAGCCATGTAGAAAAATGAGCAAAGGATATGAAGAGATAGATCACAGAAGAGGTACTACAAATGGCTCTTGTATATGTGAAAAGATACTCACCTTAAATTATTTTTGGAGAAATATTAATACATGTTGAAGTTCTGATATCGCTTTTTCCTATGGCAAAAATAGGTATATGTCTTTATGTATGTCTATAGTTATTTATATTATATATATCTATAGACCTGGTGATATATACTGCTGGTGAGGAGGTAGAAAAAGAAGTATTCTCAAATGTTGTTCTTAGGCAAACACACATGGCATAGCCTCTGTGGAAAATTGTTTGACAATCACCTGTCAAAATCATAAATGCTTATATCCTTTGCTTAGGTCAGAGTCTCTAAACATTAGCACTACTAACATTTTGGGCCAGGCATTTTTTCATCTTGTGCATTGCAGGATGTTTAGCAATATGCCTGGCCTCTGTGCACTAAATACCAGTAGCACCCTTCCTCCTGAGTGTGAAAATCAAAATTGCTTCCAGACATTGCTAAATATCCTCAGGGGGACAAAATCACCTCCATTTAAGAAGACTGGTTGAGGTTTTTTATTGCTACCTAACACCCCCCCCCCCAAACTTAGTGGTTTAAAGTAACAACTATTTTATTTGTTCACTATTCTGAAATCTGCACTGGGCTCAGCTGGGCACATCCTCTGCTGTTCTTGCCAGTGGTCACTCAAATGGCTGCATTTACTTGGTGGGCCAGGTGGGGCTAGACTCAGCTGTAATATTGAGATAATTGGGTCTTCTCTCTCTGTCTCTGGTCCCCTTTCTCCACACACAGCTTCTCAGTATAGTGAAGAAGTAAAGGAGCAACACTCTCTCCACGTGGTCTTCCCAGCAGGTTAGCTGGGTTTTTACATGGCAACCCAGGGCTTCCAAGGACACAAAAATGAAAGCTGCCTGGCCTTCTTAAAGTTGTTGCTGATTTTCAACTAAGCAATTACTCTACATTTCTATATGAAGAGTTATGTTCACAAAATTATTGGACCTTATGACTTCTTTTGATTTATTGTGACATCTGGATAAGGGCAATCCAAGCAGAAATTATGCAAAATATTTGCCATTGGCCTCTCCTGGCTCCACAATGTTTCAAGCCTGGATTGAACAAGATCCTTCAGCCTTAACCTGCTCTAATCCTTCCTTTTTCACCATTATAACTTATCTTTCTCCTCAAATTTCTGTTCTCATGGTTAATATTCTTTAGACCTTAGCTTAACTATCAATTTCTTAGAAATGTCTTCCCGATCACATTATCTTAAACACCCCTCCCCCAGCCCTACCCCCAACTCCCAGGGCAAGTGCTTTGGAAGTCTCCGCTTCCATCTCTCTTCCATTGTTGCCTTGGCCAAAGCAAGTCACGTGGCCAAGTCCAGAGTCAGTGTGGGAGGGAGCTCACAAGAATGTGAATATTGGGAAGTGTGGTTTATAGAAGGCCATCAATGTAACTTCTATCCCACTCCATATTCACAATTTTATTTCCTTTAGAAAGTTTATCATACTCTATATTATCATTTGCTTATGGGTTTACTTGTCAATTTCCCTTTTTTAAGGGGGAGGAACCCCAACCAAAGTGTAGGGGCTTTGTTGTCTTATTCACCCTCAGGAGTCTAGCAGTGTTTGGCAAGTAGGCCAATAACAAATATTTATTGAATAAACAACTGAGCTCTGAGTTTTCTAAGCTGTGTTTAGCTCATCTACAAAAGACCCTGTGTTAATATGACCATGGAGAAGGTTGAAATTCCTTCCTCCCTTTTAAAGCACCTTGTATATTTTAATAGTGGTTTTCTGAAAACAATGCCTCAGTTTAATCATGTGGAAAATTCTTATATCCAGGTGGACTATGAAATCAGATTTTTCTACTTTTGTCATGAATGGCATTTTCTCATTGTATTCTTAGAAACAGAAAATATGATTTTTGTTAGTTTGTTATTATTATTTCAAATAATCTTTTTCACAACTTTATTGAGGTGTAACTGACAAATAAAAGTTGTATATATTCAAGGAGTACAACATGATGATTTGATGTACATATACATTGTATAATGATTACCATAATCAAATTAATCAACATATTACCACACATAGTAATCCAGTAATCTTATCTTTCAAAATAGTCTCATATTCATTTCTTTTTTTTTTCTTTGAAGACAAGGTCTCGCTGTCTCCCAGGCTACAGTGCAGTGGCATCATCATAGCTCATTGCAACTTTAAACTACTAGCTGGAGCAATCCTCTTGCCTCAGTCTCCCAAGTAGCTGGGAGTACAGGCATGTACCACCATGCCACAATAATTTTTTAATTTTTATTAAAGACAGGGTCCTGCTTTTGCTCAGGCTATCCTCCTGCCTCAGCTTCCCAGAGTGCTATGATTATAGGCGTGAGCCACCTTGCCTGGCCCTCATGTTCATTTCTTAGAGAGAAGTGTAGAAATGTTAAAATAGAGATTTGTGGAATTGAGCTGGACTGATGATAACTTCTGACAAGTTGTTAACTGTGGATTTTCGAATCAATGGTAAGCTCAAGTTTCCCGGAAAGCTCTTTTGTTGCCCAGATGGCCTGGAGGCTTTGCGGGATTTATTTATTTTTTGCACTTTAGTAAGCTTTTGATAATACGCATGCAAAATTTAGAGTGTTTTTATATAATATACTTTGGAGAAATTTTGACAGCTATGCATTTATGCAAGTAAGGTACTCCTAATCTTGCTTTTCCTTTCTAATTATGCTCCTTTGAAAAGTTCACAAGATTCTTAATCTTTCTAGGTAGAGTGTGTTTATACTTCTTTGCTGATTGCCTGGAAGGGAGGAACAGGAAGGAAGGGATAAAACCCTGGATAAGGCATGATTTTGGGATATTGATATTATTTCAAATTAAAATCTATATACATAAACTGCTTTCTCAATTATTATGCAAATTCATTATTTAAAATCTTTTGATACACATCCACTTCGGTTTATATAGATTATATAATCCTCATACAGTAAATTTGTAAGATAATAGTGGCAAGACGGCATGTATCTTGGCTTTAAGAAAATCTCAATCCAAAATAAGTTACAGAAGCAATTTCATTCTAGCCAAGTGGCTTCAGGCAACTCATTTCCCTTCTCAGGGACAGTGTCCTCAACTGTGAAATGAGAACTGGGAAAATGTTTCCTCTAGTTCTTTGTTGTGGGTGCCAGCAGCAAGGGAAAACCACTTAGGTAAAGATAGCAAAACCCCTTACATAAAGAAAAATACTAAGAATATATAACTTAAAAGCGTTTTGTGGAAATTTTGAAGATGTTAGATAGGAATCAGGATGGGATAGCACTTTTTTTCAGAGTAGAAAGTCATGAGTTTTGTTGGTATTGTTGGTTTTTGTTTTTGAGACAAGGTCTCGCTCTGCCACCCAGGCTGGAGTGCAGTGGCACCATCACAGCTCACTGCAACCACAAACTCCTGGGCTTAAGAGATCCTCTGCCTCAGCCTCTGGAATAACAGGGACTGCAGATGCACACCACCACATCCTGCTAATTTTTCCTATTTATTGCAGACAGGGTCTTGCTGTGTTGCCCAGGCTGGTCTTGAACTCCTGACCTCAAGCAATCCTCCCACCTCAACCTCCCAAAGTGCTGGGTTTACAGGTGTGAGCCACTGTGCCTGGTTGAAAGTCATGTTTTTGAATGAGAAAGAGAGAGAGAAAAAAATAAGAGGTTTAATTCCTACTGGATTGAATAGAATTTAGAGGTTTAAAATAAAATAATGTTTTTTCTTTCTCTGAAAAGATTGTGTCAGAGTTTTAGCTATACTGTATCAGACTTGCTTACATCATAATTTAAAGCAAGTGTCCAGAGAGTTTGACAGGAAATAGGCAGCCTTCATGGTGAGCTAATGAAGTGTGAGAATGAGGTTGGTTAGATGGAAGGAAACCAAGAAAGAAAAGATGGTTTTGTAGACACGCAGCTGTACCACAGAAAAGGTCACACTAACATTCTGTAACGTTATTACACGGGGCCAATGGGGTAAAAATTCTTCTAAGACTTTTAATTAAGGCGAGGATGGCAAACAGCATATCAACACCTTCCTAGCCAGGCATTAGTCACCTGGAGGATCCTTTCCACACCCATACACCAGGTGTAGGAGGAACAAGTATGGACAGAAAAACATGACTTAAAGACGATCTGTTCCGACCCTCATTGAATGAAACACTGTTTGAAAGAATTAATTTCTAACAGCCTGGGGGATAACAGAAAGGGGAAGAGTGGGTGATAGTCAAACTCTTTTCTGTCCTGAAAGCGTTTGGAGCTGGAAAATGCAAGGCCAGCAGAGGCTGGAAGTGCTGAACACAGAGGCTCACAAGGTCGTTCCATAGTGTGGTGTTTGGTCCTTTTCCCCTCTCCCAGAGGCTTCTGCCAACTCCTTTGTCATCCACTCAGCAAGCAGTGTCACTCAGCAGACACTGTGCCAAGCCCTGAGGATTTAAAAATGAATAAGGTTCCATCTTGAACCTGGAAATCTTCAGGTGCCTGGTCTACTGGCTGTGGGGAGTGGGCAGTGGGAGTGGAGGACAGGAGAGGTTGCGGGGAAGATTGCTCACAAATTGCGGTGCAGTGTGGCCGGGGTTGCAGCAGGTGTGTGTGTACAGAGCCCCTGGAGCTGAGGGGAGCCCACAGAGAGGGTGCCATTTGCTATAGTCCTCAGGAGATAAAATGGCAAGTGTGGTGAAGGGTAGATGCCACCAGGGTAGAAAGGAGAGCACTGGCATTTCGGAGAGATGGCGGTGGCACATACAGCGGCAGAGAGGCTTGAAAGAACAAGGCATGTTGGAGTGTGGATGCTGTTTCTCACTGTTACAAAGTTTCAGCTTCCTTTAGGGGATACATATTATATTTATCTCATGGCCTTCACCCATGCCCTGGATCCCAAGAGCACTCAGTTTCCTATTCCCACCTAAAACTCACTGTGAGTGTAACCTGCTATAAAAAGTCCAATTTAGCCAATCATGGAAGGCTAAAGAAAGGATGACCAGAGGCACCAATAATACAATTTACTGAGCACTTATGAGATATTCAGCTAAGCTAAGCCCCTTACAGCATTACCATATTTTATTCTCAGATTGACTCCATGGTCTAGGTACTATTGTTATTCCCATTTTATTTATTAATTTTTTTGAGACAGGGTCTCACTGTGTTGCCCAGGCTGGAGTGCAGTGCCTCATCATAGCTCACTATAACCTCAAACTCCTGTGCTCAATTGTTCTTCCTGCCTCTGCCTCCCGAGTAGCTGGGACTACAGGGGGGCACCACTATGCCCAGCTAATTTTTTTTATTATTATTATTTTTACAGACAGAGTCTTTGCTATGTTGCCCAGGCTGGTCTCACACTCCTGGCCTCAAGCAATCCTCCCACCTCGGCCTCCCAAAGTGCTGAGATTACAGGCATGAGCCACTGTGCCTGGCTATTATTCCTACTTTACAATGAAAAAACAAAAAACAAAAAAACCCCCTGAGACACAGAGAGGCCGAGCATCTTGTTATACTAGTGAGCTACACTAGCGAGCCTGGTTCTAACACAGGCAATCTGACCGAAGGGTCTCAAGTCTTAGCCAGTGTGCTATCTTGTGTGAATGAACTGTCACCAACAGGAAAAAATGTGTAAGGTAAGCAACCCTTCACCCCGGGGCTTTGTCTTCTCATTTGGAAAAAACAGCACAATGGTGAGGATGTCACATACCATGTAAGCGGGTGACACGGATATACATGGCCCAGATCTGCCTGCAAGTGAGGACTTGCTGCCCAGCTCTGAGTGCTGTCCACAGGCAGGAGGCCGATACAGAGTCGCCTTGCCCAAGGTCATGCCACGTCCCAGAATGGACCACATACAATGACTGATTCAGGAGGGTATCTAAAGGTTCAGTCATTTAGGCCCAATAATTCCAAAGGACCATGCTCCAGAGCCCCCACTGGGGCCGGTGGAGGCTGTTGGGTGCCCACTGCAGCTCAGCTTCTCCCTCTGCCCATCCTGCTTCCTGCCCCCACGACACAAGTGTTGATCCCGTGGGCACTCCTGAGTGAACATCCTGCCACTCTGTGTCAGAGCCTGCTCCCCTGGGAACCCGAGCGCGGTGACCTCAATTCCATTGATCACAGAAGTTCTTTGTCCTCCCACTTTGTTGGTCTCCTTCATAACTTCCTTCCACATTAGTTTCCTTCGGTTTTTCATGTTCCAGATAAATATTGCAAAACAAAAGTTTATAAAATTCTCGAAAAGAGGCCATACAAAGAGTCAATCCTCCTTTTTTTGTTAATAGACTTTCCCCTATACTCCTCCCCCCAGCGTCCCCCACTATCAACAGCCACTTCCCTTGGTTTTGGCAATAAATACAGACTGTGGAAGTACCAAAAATTGTACTAAAATAGTTTATACAAATTTTTAATTGCTGTTTTTAACATTTGAGTGGTTGGCAGACTTGCTTTCGACAGGTTCTTGCTGTGTGGCCTTAGGCAGACTAAGAATGTCCCATCTCTAAAATTTAAATAATAATTATTGAGAGGATTTAATTAGATAATGTATCTTAACTCTAAGCAAAGTGCCTGCTGTCACTTAGTGAGGATTTGGAAAATGGACATTTTCATATAAAGTCAGCACAGCACAGGACTCAGGGCATGTTAGTTTCCTATGGCTGCTGTAACACATTACCACAAACTTGGAAGCCTAAAACAACAAAAGTTCATTCTTTCACACTTCTGGAAGCCAGAAGACTGCACCCAGTTTCACTGGGCCACAATCAAGGTGTCAGAGCAGATCTCCATTCGCCCCGAGAGGTTCTAGGAGAGAGTCCTTTCTTGCCTCTTCCAGTTTCTAGTGGTGGGTGGCAGTTGGCATTCCTCAACTTGTGGCAGCATCACTCCAATCTCTGCCTGTGCGGTCACATTGTCTTCCCCTCAACTCTGAGTGTTAAATCTCCCTGTGATTGCAGTTAGGGTCCACCCCATAACCCAGAGTAATCTCCCCACCTCAAGACCCTTACAGTTAACCACATCTGCAAAGACCTGGTTTTTATATAAGGAAATATTTACTGGTTCCAGGGATTGGAATCTGGTATCAGCCTATTACAGGGTGACACAGTTGCTATCCTGTCTTCATAAGGCATGGTCTTAAACATTTCACCTTTGGACCACTAAAATAGCCTTTGACCCTTCCAGTTTGTCATGCAAAACCATCTGCCTTGTTTTAAAAACCTTTCCTCCCTCTCTCTCCTGGAAGAGACAGTGGCTCCCAAAGGCAGCTGGGTAAGGTTTCTGCAAGATCTCAATACTAAAACATGCTGCTGTTTTGCAGGCATCTTTCCAAGGCTTTAATTAATTTGAGGGTGCCTTCTAGCACTGTTTCCCAAACTTACATATTCCAGACACCTCTGATTCACCTCTAGATTGGGTGCTGTCTGGGGAGCCAGTATTTTCAAAGTGCCCCAGGGGATTCTTATCATCATCCAGAACGATAAGAAGTGTTTGGAAACACTCATTCCTTCTACAAAGTCCTGAAAGAAAACACTCGAAATAGGGGACTCCCCCCCCACCCCCCGCCGCTGCCCCCGACTGCTGAGCGTGTCATGGTTACACGACTGAGTTTTTATTAAGAGGGTGGCGGGGCAAGGAAAAAGGGCAACCCTGAAAACTAAACAATCCTACCTGTAGAGT
Organism: Varecia variegata; assembly: GCA_028533085.1. NCBI lineage: Eukaryota > Metazoa > Chordata > Mammalia > Primates > Lemuridae > Varecia > Varecia variegata. The sequence goes on from CM052443.1 coordinate 71,220,805, forward strand.
ATTTACTGAGCGTTCCCTAGCAGGAAAACTTCCAATTCCGAATTAAACAGAAGATGACACGACCCGGGTTTGGCAGTCCTGCAGCTGTCACTAGCTCGGGACCTCGTGGGTCTGACTGATCTAGCCCGGGCCGCGCCCTCAGCGGGAGCCGGGGTTTTTCCTCTGTGGGAGCAGCTCCAGAGAGGGGGAGGGGTGGTGGCGGTCCGGCTACTCCAGCCCCAGTGCGAGTGTCCATGGAGAGGTGCTTCGGCATTGGGGTGGGCCGGGGAGTGGCTTTCAGCGCCACCCCGGCCAGCGGCAGCCACTCCAGAGTGGCGCGGGTAGGGGGCGTGGGGGGACGTTGGTGTACATATTCTGGCCTCGTAGCCCGGTGCTGGGGCTGCTCCAGGCTACGAGAGGAGCTGTCCTGAGTCCGAGAGCGGGCTGGTTCTTCGCAGAGCTGAGAACCCAGTGCCCGTGGCTGGCCAGGTGGGGGCGGCCGTGGTGCGGTGACCAGACGCTCAGAAAATTTGCGGGAGTGTGGAAGTTCCTTTGGGGATGGTGGAGCTCAGAGTCTGGCTCAGCCGTGGCGTGCTGGGGGCGCAGGGTCACGCTCTGCCGTGGAGTGACAGGGGCACCGGGTCACGCTCGGCTGGGGCACGATGGGGGCGTAGTGTTATGTTCAGCCAGGGCGTGACAGTGGCACAGTACCAGGCTTGGCTGGGGGCGATGGCGGCCGGGGCTCGGGTTCTGCCGGGCCAGGTGCGCGCCCGGCACGGCCAGGAGCCTGCAGTCGCAGCCCGGGGCACTGGCTGGGGACTTTGCCCCGCCGGCCGTGAGCGCGGGCGGCTTTCCTGCGTGTTTGTAGCGAGTGGCGCTGAGCCTCGGCGTCCACAGCTCGCCGCTAGCCGGGGCGGTGGGAGGAGCCGGGCCAGGCCACCGCCTCCTCTGGCCGCGGGCTCCTCCTCTCTCTCCTCCTCCCTCGCTGTCGCCCGCCCGCCCACCCAATCCGCAGTCCTCGGCCCAGCAGAGCCGGGCCGCTTGTCTGGCCGGCGGAGTCTGAGCGCGACCCTATCGAGCCGCGGCGCCCGCCGACCAGGGACAAGCGCGACTCCTGGGACCCAGCTCTGCCCTGCGCCCGCGCCTCCTCCCTTATTGTCGCGGGAACGCTTGGGCCCGCGCCGCCCCGGCCGCGATTCTCCTCCTCTTCCTCCCGGGGGGGAAGGAGCGGAGAAAGGAGAGCGGCTGCTCCGGGAGAGAGCGAGCCGAGGTCCCTGCCCCGGAGGCTCGCGGCTGGAGGAGGAGGCAGAGGCGGAGGGAAGTGCGCGTCACTCCCCGGAGGAGAGTATTTCACCTCCAGGCAGAGGCTGCGGCTGCCACTTGCGATCAGGCAGCAGCGGCGGCGGCGGCGGCGGGTTCCAGGGCCTCCCTGGCCATGGAGAGGAGATCTGGACCAGAGGACACCAGGAGCCCCGCTCCGTCTCTTTGGACCGCAGTGTAGGCACCTGAGTTAACTGACGCTAAGCGGGGGAGGGGAAGGTAAGAAGCGACAGAGTCACTCGCCCCCCGCCCACCTCCTTTGCTGTCCCGGGGGCCACAGCGAGGGCTCGGACCCGGGTCCCCCACATCTTCCCTGCTCCCGACGGCCTGGCCCGCTCCAGCGTTGGGCATTTCTGCTGAAATGGAAAACGACCTCCCGCCCTTCCCCGGTGCGCCTCGTTTCCCGGTCTCTTCTGGATTAGGAGTAACCAGACTCTTCCGGAGTCAGTCCTCTCCATAAGAAAGGGTCCTTGGGAACCGTGTCTTGATTTCTTTCTCTCCCTCTCTCTTTTCTTTACGTTTACGGGGAAGGGAACAATGGACCTTTCAAAGACGAAGTGAACAGCCGTAAACTTTCTGGAGAGGGCTGCGGTGGGGGAATACACCCCACAGGAAGCCGGCTACAGTGAAAGGTTGATGGAATGTGCATTGCTGTCTCGGCTTCGGCGCGCGCTTACGCATTTGGGGTAATCTTTGTCTGCCGACTCTCCCTGCGGGTTGGTGAGCCCTCCGCCCCCCACCCCTCTTTCTGTTATTAAGGTGAGGCGAGGTCTTAAAATCACGTGCAGCTTTCTTTAAACCTGGGGGAATAGCCTTAGTACTGGACCCCACTCCCAGCTTTTCTCTGCAGAGGTCCGAGGTCCTGGCCGAGGAGGGGGTGCCCACTCGGTGAAGACCCAAAGTGCTGCAGTTAATGCTAGTTACTACACCCTTAGCAATAAAACCAAGGTCCTGACTTCCCTGGATGCTTCTTGCTGAGGGTTGATGTGTGTCACCAGACCTCTCCCTGGAGCGGAAACAGCTCACTTAAATTCTCCTCTTAAGGTTAGGAAAACAGACTTTGATATATGTCTCCTTTCATCAGCAGTTGGGGTTAAGGATAGAGTGCCTAATAATTTTAAGAACTTTCATTACCCACATGAGCCGCTCACTCCCCTTGTTCAGTGTGACAACATGATGCGCAGTTACACATATTAGTGGTGTGCGGATGTCCTCCTGTGAGCTCTTCCCAGTAAAAAGTGACAGTTTAGGCAGAGGGGGAGAGAGGAAGAGGCTTCACCTGAGCTGAAGAAGGCCTGACGGGGCAGCCAGGCACATCTGTTGGAAATGCCTCTGTGTTAAAGACAAACACACTTAAAATAGTCTTATGGTTCTCTAGAATTGTAGCTATTAATGTTTATTTGATTCTAGAAGGAAGCTTGCTCTTTTCAGAATTGGTCTGGATATCATACTCTGGTAGTATATCTTTGGTTACCTAATCAGAGGGTTCTTTTTCATTTGCATTTCTTTAAAAAATTATTTTTATTTTTTATAGAGATGGGGGTCTCTCTGTATTGCCCAGGCTGGTTTTGAACTCCTGGCCTCAAGTGATCCTCCTGCCTTAGCCTCCCAACGTGCTGGGATTACCTTAGTTTGTTCTCTGAGCAAAGCAGAAGAACGTGCAATAGGCATGTCCTTTGCTTAGTAAATATTGGGTAGCACTTTAGGGTGCTTTGTTCCTTACGTTGAAATGACTCCCCCCAGCTTTCTGTGTACCTGCACTAGAGGATCAGTCTGGGTGAGTGGAGCTGGAGGCCTGTTGACTGGCTTTAATAAGTTCAGTCCACCTGATGCTGTTTTCATCTGATGATTGTGTCCTTAAAGGCTCAGAAAACTTAGGTCAGAAATGAATTCTGGGTCATCACCTGTTGTACTTTGTCATCTTGTGAATGAGTAAGCCTAGGACTGGCCCTTGAGCAGACAGGGAAGTAGAATCTAATTCTTACATGGTGCTTGTCTGGATATTATGTGTCATGGTTAATTGAGTAATCTCCTTCCTTGATCTGGCCTGCCATCTGTGAATTTTCAGAAGTGTCAGATTCACAACAGAAAATCAGAATGGGACAACACCTCAGTCATGTTCTAATAAACCTAATCTAGTTTGTACTCAAACAGCAAAGGGAGGGTACTAACTAGCTACATGCCTCTGGGCAAGTTTCTGAAATTGAGAAAGATAAACCACATTTCAGAAAGAGAAAACTTAATAATCACTATCAAATTCACAGTTTTAGACTGGCATGGAATGAAGTATGTAAATGTGTGCATTGTAAAGTGCTGTAAAATAATTGAGTATTGTATCATCCACCCACCCACTATCCATTCAACTAACACTTATTAATCACTTACTGTGTTCTAGACCCCCTGGAACACCCTGCTTTGTGGAGGGTTCATGTTGGTAGGAAGAGGGAGTTGGATGGAATGAGTGAGTGCAGCTGGGGAGACCACAGGGAGTGAAGATACTGTGTGGCGGTTTTCATCTATAAAGAGTAAGACAGTTTCTGCTATTGAAGAAATGAGTTTAACCAGGGACACAGGAAATTAACAAATTAGAAAGTCCAATAAGTGTGCTTACTGTTTGGGGGAATTATGCATAGGATGCTTTAAGAATCCAGAGGAGGAACAGATTGGGGGGGGGGCAATTTTGTGAGAAATAAAATTTATTAAATCAGACAAAATAGTAGAGACTGAAAACTGGTCAGAGGTACCATTTTAAAATACAAAGAGTGGAAGACTTGAAGTCAGACTGGGGTTTAAGACAAGGCTCTGACGATTGCTAAACATTTGCCTTTGGGCAAATCCCTAATCCCTGTCACATTGTTTCTTCATCTGTAAAATTAGTTTAAAATGCTTTTCTGGAATGTTTTGAGGATTAAATTTGCTATCTATATAATGTACTATACAAGTAAATAGTGTGTATATCAAAAGGTACTTTCAAAATGTGTGTTTTTTTAAAAAGCTATAAGTAGTTAGATATAAACCACAGCTTAATCAAACTGGTCTCAGCCACAGATTTTCATTTTATTGGCTTTTTCCGGAATGATCTGAATCCCATCTTGAGAATGAGTCTTTAGACTTTAGGCGAGCTATTGTCAGATGGTATTCCTCACTTGTCCAGGCTTCTTCCCATCCCAGCCACAAGAAATCTTTTCATTTCAGTTGAGTCGTGAGCATTAATTAGAAGAATGGGCTGTCTAGTACAGTACATCAATTGAGAGGGGCTTGTCTGGGTTTGTACTGTAGCATCTATGCTCTGCCTCCCAAGCCAAACTGGCCCTTCTACATTCCTTTCTCCCAACATGATGAATATGGAAAAGGAAAAAAAGAAAAGCTATGCATCTGCATTCTTGAGACCATGAAAATCACCCTTACTAGTTTTCAGCATTTGTAAAGAGGTGTAATTTTCAACTAGATTGTTAAAGAAAATCTATTCTCCATAGCAGCAGCTGCTGTCTAGGTGAAACTTGAATCTGTAAGCAATACCCTTTAGTTCTCCACTTGAAGTGGACTTAAGCTCATGTGACATTTTAATAAATTGCCCTTGATAGAAATCCAAACTCAGATATTTAAAACTATCAAGTTAAATGCACCTATTTTGCGGGGGAGGGGATCTGAATGTAAATCAGTTTTCTAGACAGTGCTGCATATGTTGAATCTTAGCCTGCAGTTTGAAGGGACCTTAAAAATAATAGTAAAACAAGGAGTTTGGGGCCCAGAGAGGCTAAATAATCAGGTAAGGTCATATAGTACTTTAACGACCAAGCAGAGACAAGAACTCTTTTGTCCCTATCTCCAGTCAGTGCTTTTTTCCTCTCCAATATATTCTTATTTATTCCTATTTGGCTTTGTTAACAATCTGGTTATTTTAATGGTCAAGTAATTTGCATTTGGGCTTCAAAACTCATTACACTTAAGTTTGAGGCAGACACTGTGTCTTCTTTTTCATTTCCTAGTACTTATACATGAGAGTGGGGTGATGTTACTTGTAATGAATTTCTGTCCAATAAGGAACTAAGTGTAAAAATAATGTTAGCTTTACTTGCATTTTCTATAACCAGGATGCAAATTTCAAGGACTGTAGAAGTGTGCATTTTTTAAAAGAGGCAAGTTCCTGGAAACACTATTCAAATTTGTGTTGCAAATAGATTTGTGTTGTGAATCATAGGATAAAAACATATGAGAAATATGTATGTTCTTTTGTTTTCCCAGTACTCGCTTTGGGAAGCCTTTAATGTCAGTTGTCAGGAACTACGTTCAGCAAATATTTTATTGCATTCCTAGGATGTGCAAGGCACCGTGTTAGTTGCTGTGAGCAATAAAAGATAAATGAAGCATAGGGTCTTTATTAAAATATCTTTTTAAAAAAGTGAAGCAGACTCAGAAGCTGAGTATGTCTTAGAACACAGAATCACTGTCTCCCAACAAATCAGTCCTTTGATCTATCAGGCAAGTCTGCTTTGAAATTGTTATTATCAGATTAATCTTGTAACCTGATTTATAACCAGACATTTATTTTTGTTAGATGGTGATTAGTGATAAAAATCTTTTATATTTGTTGTATTGGGGAGTCCATCATATTTGGAGAAATAAGTAAAAGTTCAGCAGTATTTGATAATAATTTTATATTATGAAAAGATTGCCTATGAGAGACTGTGGCCTTCTTAGCTTTAATATATTAAAAAAATGGCTTTACCGCTGGATAGAAGTAGGATTGGTACATTGTTGCCTGAAAGAGTTGACATTTAAGGCAATCCATATTGAGCTGGTGAGAAAACAATTGACCTCATTGACTCTGAGTTTCATGTAAGTATCTTAAAACATAGAATATCCACCACAAACTTGATGTCCTGGCCAGGTCTGATTATTGTCTCCACAGTGCAATTGTTATCTATGTAGGGGTTATTACCGAATTATTGGCATGCACTTTGGAGACTTCAAGCCCTCCATTGTCATAATGGTTTCTGCTAATATGGTGACTCATTTCCCTGAAGAATGAATAGTTTTTTCACATACAGTGAAAGTTGGAAAATTAATTAACATTTTAGGGATTGGAAAGATTTAGTTTAACACAAGGACAAATGCCTGATTCTTGTGTCAGAAGGAATGAGAAAAATGAATTATTGGGTTTTTAAAAGATTGTGGTTAAAAAAACTCATTGTTTTTTTATACTCCAGTGCCACCACTATAAAATTAACTTTATATGAGGCTTTAAAAAATACTATACTTCATTAATGAAAAAGACATGGCTTTAATTGCTCAGGAGGTACTTTTTGATAGCCGTTCCCCAGCCACCCTATGGCTTGTCCAAACATAAAGTGCTACTAACGCTAAGAAGTTGGCAATGTGGCGGGAAGTACCATGTGTGTGAAGGGATAGCTCAAAAGGCCAAAGGAGGGAAGAATAGTCTTTTCAGCATAATGACATCTTTTGGCTAATGACAATTGCTGCTTTCCCAAGTGCCTGTGGTGATTTAGTCACTGCTTGTCCTGACCATATGGCTACCCTTTCCCATGCGGGGTCAGCTAATAGATAACTTCCTAGCAGTCTGGTTATGATGTTGTCTGAGCTTGACTTTAACCTTCAAGCATTTCTTCCTCCTTGTACTTGTGGCACTTGAGCTGGTCACGCAGTCCCTGTCCTGGTGCTGGTAGCCGTGTGTGTGTATGTGTATATGTGTATGTGTGCATTTTTTAGAGACGGTCTCATTATGTTGCCAAGGCTGGAGTGCATTGGTTATTCCCAGGCCTTGCCTGGAACTCCTGGCCTCAAGTGATCCTCCTGCCTCAGCCTCCCAAATAGCTGGGACTACTATCCCTATTTGGCTATGCAAAGTCCAACCACCATGCTAGTGTTGAGTACTGCTTGTTCATTGGAGATCCTGCTTTTTGACTCCCTGGAACCCATGCTTGATGAATATTTGGCCTAGGTTTCCCATTCCCTTGTAGGGGAGGGACTATGACTGTTTTGTATTTTGGCCTTGAACTCACCTGCAGGTGACACTTTGCCTACCAGCCTTCCAAAGAACATGAAAGACTTCTTCAGTCTGTCGTAACCTACCTGCACCTCTGTACTGGTTATTGTTGGACAAGTGTGTATGCCTTTAGTGGCAGAGTTCAGTGGTAGATTTTAGTTTATATACACAAAGTAAGGAAGTTATCAGTAATGGTCTCTTGGTGCACATTTGGTAAGTAAATTTGCCAGGTTTTAGAAAATTGAAACTCTGTTCCATTCATAGGGATCTAATAAATTCAAGCAATCCCCTCTTCAGACCCACCAGCCCAGTTTCTTTGCTTCAACATGCAGTTTGTTTACTTGTGTCATTTTCCTACCCCTCCCACCCACCAAATGCTGGGCTTTGAGCTTCTCGAAGATGGGAACCATGTTTATTTTTTTACACTGCTAAGGTCTTCATTGTCTAGCAGAGTCCTTGTCTCATAAGAGATACTCAAAACTAAAATTGTTCCCTGTTTGGCAAGGCTTTGTTCTCAGTGGTTAAAGTTATGTTAAAAATAGGCTATGGGCCGGGCACGGTGGCTCACGCCTGTAATCCTAGTTCTCTGGGAGGCCGAGGCGGGAGGATCGCTCGAGGTCAGGAGTTTGAGACCAGCCTGAGCAAGAGTGAGACCCTGTCTCTACTAAAAATAGAAAGAAATGATCTGGACAGCTAAAAATATATATAGAAAAAAAAATTAGCCGGGCATGGTGGCGCGTGCCTGTAGTCCCAGCTACTCGGGAGGCTGAGGCAGTAGGATTGCTTGAACCCAGGAGTTTGAGGTTGCTGTGAGCTAGGCTGATGCCACGGCACTCACTCTAGCCCGGGCAACAGAGTGAGACTCTGTCTCAAAAAAAAAAAAAAAAATAGGCTATGTATTATAGTTAAAAGAAATATTATACTTGGGTTCTGGTCCAGGCCCTACCATTGATAGAAACTTTGCTTTGATGCTAGATCGAGTAGTCCTAGATTATTTCAGTCTGGGTATCTCATTATTCACCTAGAATATTTCTTAGTTTTGACATGAAAGGCATGTCAAAACATACTCATTATATGTTTCCTGTTGTCATTGCATTTTGATGTTGGTATATGACTGGATCATGAACTTTTGGTGTATCTATGCTTGTTTATCAGACACATCTCTGTTGCCTTTTCTTTTTCCCCCCAGCCTTTGAACATTGTACCAACATACGTTTCTTGGCTCTTTCTTCTTGACAAGTATTTTAAAGTTTTGTCGCTGTCCCTTTGCAGAGAATGCAGCCCACAGGCAGTTCCACCCTTTGCTGTAACCTTAATTAAATCAGCCTCCCTCAGGTCAGACTTCGCCTGGGTTCTTTCTTTGGAAGGTTGGCTGCAAGGCTGGTGACATGCCTGCACTGGCCATTGTGTGCCTTTGCACAGCCATCCATCACTGCCAGCAGGTTGGAAGCCTCTCTTGTGTCTTCCCAGCCCACTGAGAACAAGGGCAAAGGGAGAGGGTCTCCGGAACATTGGGAGGGAGGGTAGAAAAGAGAACAGCTTTTCAACAGAAAGAATCAAGGAAAGAAAGAAATCTGAGAAATAATAATAGGAAAAAAGGAACAAAAATGAAGAGCAGAGGACTGGTAGGTAAAATGACTCTCTTCCCTTCTCTCTAATTTTCCAGGTTGAAGAACAATCTTCCTGCAATTTCTTAGTTCTTTACTTCCACCCAGAGGCCTATGTACTTGGCTCGTTTTTTTTTCACTTTTATTTTTGATTGGTCAGGAAGTGTAAAACATTCTTCATTTTTACCCTTTCCCCTGCCTTGGTCTGTAGTAGATCTGTATTTTTTCCTTTTATGCTTCTCCTTTGTTGGCCATAATAATGTGTTTTGCCTTTTGATCATATCAGCCACATTGGCTGTAGGGTCAAGCATTGCTTCTCTTGGACATGCTTAACATGGTTGGAAAAAAATGTGATTAATTAGTATATTTGGTCAAGCATTGCTTCTCTTGGACATGCTTAACATGGTTGGAAAAAAATGTGATTAATTAGTATATTTGGTGTCAGAAAAATCAGACATCTGCCTCCTTTACCTTGCATATATGACAGAAATATAAGAATGAATTAAAAGTCACTTATTTAAAATTGCAAAGTGCTTACTTGATTGTCAATACAAAAGTATTTGGCATTAGACATTATAAATAAGAACCTCTTTGTTTTGAGGGATCCATATATTAATAGGAGATTCCAGTATAACTTGTCAAAGAGATATCCATTTTAGTGAAATTGTAGCTAATTTGCTAATCTAAATTCCTTAAATATAGACCATAAGAATTTATTGTTTTGCTACTTTCAGAGTAAACAAACTTAGTATTTTTTAGTTAATTTTTGTTTTCAAGGGATTTTCTATTATCCTGATGATAGTATTTTAGTAGTTTTCTAGCAAAAAGTATATAACTTAACAGAAAAGTGAATTACTAAGCAGGAAAACAGATGTCTTTCAACTTTAAATAATATTTATTCCAGTTCAAATGCTTAGTGGTAATTTTTTTTTTTTTAGTAAATTTAGTCTTTTTAGGACTATGTTTGAAATTGTCCTTATAATTTCTCTGTATTATATTTTAATAGCATTAGTATGTTTTGGAGGGGGAGTTTTGCCTTTTGAGGAGGGAGATAATTTGAATAATACATGGTATCAAGTCAGAAGTCTGTTGTATACAGATGTTTATTACAATAGTAGCTTAACTTTTGGGAATATCATTTATCATATGTGTCTAGATTGATCAAGTGGAGAAAGCAGTTAGGGAAATATAATAAAGTTTCTCAGTCCCTTATCTTTTCACTTCTAAGGGAAGGTTTGTAATTAAGAATTGGTGCATTCCCCTCTTACTTCTGAACATTGGCTTGAGTGCTATCAGCTTAAGAAAAGGAAAAAAGGGTCCGTGGAAGTAAACTATGCAAAGTGTCTTATTTCTTGAGAACATGCCAGACAATTGCAGGTGATTGTGACTCATACTGATTTTGAGAGTTAAAGGAAAAACACAAAAGGGCTATGATAAGTACAAAGCAATTCGTGGAGAATGTGCCTTGTGCAACAGTGTGAGGTGCTATCCTGGTTAGAGGTTTCAAGGTGTTCAGTTCTTTGGGAGTATGCCGATAGCACAATCAAGCAGATCTCTGAATGAAAGTGGACTTAATTTTTTAAACCATCTGTCTATTTTCTCCTAAATAGATATATGCATAGACCTAGCATTTATACCGAATTCTTTGCAGTGGTTCTTTTAGAAAAATGTACTTTATCCGGTGCTCTGGTAATAGAATATAGAATACATTATATTCCTCTGAACTATATATAAAAAGATTTCTCCCCACTGAAACCTTGTTTTTGAAAATCTTTATAATACATATTTACGTATACAATCTTCATGAGAATATTGATCACATTTAAATGTTTACTTGACAATTTGGGAAATTAGCCTAAAAAGTCAACTTTGCTAAGTTTATTTCTTACTGAACAGTTTTGTATGATCAAGCTCACTGTTTCTCAACAGGCATATCCTGACTCTAAAACAAAACTAAATGAAACACTCCACCCTCCTCAAACAAAACAAGACAAAAATCTGAAAATCATCTTTGTTATTCTTTGTTCTATCTTTCTTTTAAAAGTAAGATGTTGGGAATATGGAACCAATACTTGAAAATTCAAGGCAGTTAGGAACTGGTTAAAGATTTTGTTAGGTCAGAAGTACTAATAATTATAGTAAAATCTATGATTTGTTTTCATGATAATTCTTGCACACCTCCCTTTTCTGACATGTTTTACTTTTTGTTGCATGTTTTTACTTTTTGGGCATACCAGTCAATATATTATAAAGCTCTTCCAAGATCTTAATAGAAGGAAAAATTTTCTTAGCCAGATTTTGGCCAGTTGTACTGAACCTCTTGGAAAGCAAAGATTATAATTTGTGGAATTGAGTCTTAGGTTGGATATTGTTTCAGAAATTATATCCTCAATCAAAAAAAGAACAAACTTGAATAGATCATGCCAGCTTCTTGGCTGTTCCTACAAGCCTGAATTTTCCATTCAAAAATAAATTCTCATAAAAAGTATAGGCAGGATTTGAAAGTGTTTAACACATTGACTGCCACACTAGAAAAAAAATTTTTTTCCTTGGGGCCATGGTGTTTTATTATAAAAATAGAATAAAAACTTTGAAAACAAAATGATCCTTTCTAATTTAATGAAAAATTTGTTTTTTATTGTTCTCTGTGTTTTTTCAATAAAAATGTAATATAAAACTTAAAAATTAGTTAATGTAAAAAGTAATGTGAAAACTTGAAAAATAGTTCATAAGGGTAAAGTGTTTTTCTTGACTTGCCAGGCTTAAGTATAATTTAAAGATAAACGTAAGTAGAAAAACAAAATTTATTTACTTCTGTTCATTTAAATCCACATTTTTAGAATTAAATTGTTGATATTAATTGTAACAAGAACATCAACAAGTAAGATTTTCACGAACCAACTGCAGGGTTTTGCCCAGGGAGCCACCCATCACTGTAATACTCCCAACCTCCGGCAATCTGTTAGGGGACTGCCCCCCGGCCGTGGAAAAATTGTCTTCCATGAAATGGTCCCTGGTGCCAAAAAGGTTGGGGACTACTGAAACATGTATGCTACAACATGGCAGCATGAGTTGCCTGCACACCATGTGGCTCCCAAGGTGAAGAGATGTGTGAATTACATATGCTTCATGAAGCCCTGGGCTGAACACTAGCATGAGTTAAATACAACACATATGGCAGTAATGTGTTAGATGAGTCAGAAGTATTACATTTTCATTAGGTGTTCAATGATGGGGCCAATATGCATGTCTTGACACTTACCTCTGAGATCCTCCTCTGCATTGAGTTGCAAGGGCTGGATGATTTTGGGGACTAATGATATGGCCTATGGTACAAGTGTCCTCAGCCACCCTGTAAGTGATAAGCATTGTGTAGTAGTGACTTTGTCTTGAATATTATTAGCATCTCAGCAGTAGAAAGAACATTAAAAGGCAGCCCTTTTAAAGAGCTCTTACTAGTTTCTCATATCTCCGTATTGGGAAGACTTTCTCTTTGATTGCAGCATTTATTGGCTGTCAGCATAACAATATCAAGTGGAGTGGAACATTTTCCTATATGCCTACAGCATTTCATAGTGTGTGGTTAAAACTATTACAAAATATTGTGAAAGGTTGAGTTTTTCTAGGTAGTGTGCTGCTTTTTATCTTGAGAATGCCTATCTGGAGTTGACTACCTTTTAGTCATTCATTCAATTTCTTACTAGGATTGCATTTTGTAAAAATTAATGCATTGATTTTTTTTTTTTTTGCTTAAGTAGTTAATGTTCCCGATTTCTCCCAAATCGGAAAACTGATATTAGTCAAATTTCCCACAGCATCAAGGATGTCAAAGAAAAAGTAAATGGGAAATCCCAATCTCTGTGTGTGTTAGTGTGTGTGTATGTGTGTGTGTGTGTGAGTGAGAGAGAGAGAAAGGAATCTGTATGTAGTTCTACAGAGTCTTTGAAAGTATGCTTACACAAAATCAAACAGATCTCTGAATGAAAGTGGAATTAATTTTTTTAACCATCTGTTTGTTTTCTTCTAAATAGCTATATATATGACCTAGCATTTATGCTGAATTCCTCTGCAGGAATTTGTGATCTAAGTTCAAGAATCACTTATTGAGTACCTACTGTTTATAAGGTTTTCTGAGAACACCAAGCTGAGTAAGATGTCACCTTCGGTCTTGAGAGGCTTATATCTGCTAGAGGTGGACCAGTACATAAGTTAACTAAATGAAACATAAGGCAAAAAGCAAGATGATCCTGTAAGAGTGTTAAACAAAGTACAGGGAAAAACAGAATGGAAACTTACAGAATCTTGAGAAGGCGTCATTGATGACATAGGGCAGTGTTTGAAACTTTAAATGAGAATAACTCAATTTTCTTAAAATCATGTCTCTTTATAGTTAAAAAAAGAAAAGCATGATTTCCTTTAATGTTATTGAAATTTCAAAATAATTGCTTTCTATGGTTACTTACTGTAATTTATTACCAAATAAATTACTTGAATGCTCTTACCAACTGTATAAGTCCCTCCAACCTTGAGCTACTGTTTGAGGCAATATACTCTTTTTTTCCTGAAAAAGAATTTTGTTTAAAAGAACAGTGAGTTTTTAAGTAAGTCTTTTAACAGTAAGTCTTTTTGTAGGGGCAACTGAGAACTAGACAAATGCACTAGGTACTTTCTTAATGCTTTTTTCCCCAGCATTTGTATCTTTTGAGTTGATATGATGTTTTCATAGCCTTAGTAATTTTTAAAATTATCTACTTTAAATATCTGCCTATATTGCCTGTGCAGAGTTTTAATTGCTTGCTTACTTGCTTGGTTTATAACCAAGCCTTTTGGGGTACCACTTTTTATCATCCAGTAAATAAATATAAAATAATTCTCTCAAGGAACATCTAAATACTAGAAATTATGTTTTAAAAACTTTGTGGAGTAATGGCTTAGAATATACCCCATTTTGGATTACCTGTTTTATTTTAGGGGCTATCACAGTAGTCCTCAAAATGTATCATAAAACACAGATGTGTACCTTCTACATAGTATGTGCTTTTCACCAGAAATACAACCCTTACAAAATGACAGGTAATACAAACAGTGTATTAAAGTGAAATAGTGGTGTGTAGTAAAATTATCAAAATGTCACCTAATGCTTTCCTTGAAGCTTTGAAAGCCAGAGGAAACTCTTTGATTGTCTTTCCTCTGGTAGGTCCCTCCTTTGTTCTCAGGACTCCAAACTCAACAAATGCTACAAGTTCTAACAACCTTATGGATTAAACAGCCATTATTGAGATAGGGTGGGAACCTGACCACCATTTTAATAGTATTTCCTTGGCCAATTTCTCTCTGCCTTCCAAACAAGTGATTTAAAGTTGAATTTATGAATTGCATTTCTTGGGGACACTAAATCTTTTGTTTATAGTTCCTATCCCCTCTCCCCCCGAGAGTTCCTACCACAGTCCTCTAATGACAGCAAGATCTCACAAATGCTTACTGAGTGATTGCAATGACATTTTTTCCCCCATGAGTAGTTTAGATCTATAACTAGCAATCATTATATTTTTTAAGTAATTGATATATAATATTTCTAAAGTAAAATGAAATCCTAAAGCAGTGTATTTGTATCTTATATTTTTAAAAATCTTAATAAATCGAGGGGGAAATCTGCTTAAAATATGATTTTTTTTTGTGTTATTTTATTCTAAGATATGTTTGCAACAATACATTGCTTAGGAAAAGAATATTTGTTGCTTATGCATTTACATGTTTTTCAATAAAATAGAGCTAATGGACTCAATGTGTACACACACACACACACACACACACACATACATATATGTTTTGCAGAATAGTTATAGAAAAAAACACAACTGTGATTATTTTTGATTTATTGACCACTTTAGTTTGTGGTGGCTACCATCTGAATTTTCATGTGAGGATACCATTTTGTGACTGTGAAGACACAAATTATTCCCAATGGGCTGGTGACTTCATTTAGCCTCTGGTGGCTTTTGTTTTATTGTTGGTACATCTGGAGACCCATTATCTCCCACCAACACCCCCCTCCCCCTCAGCCTGTTAAGTAATAACAACCTTTCTCACCCTGAAACAATCAAGTATCAGATGATTGCAGCCTCGGAAACAAAAGATTCCCACTCCCTTTCAGAGCAGATTAGGGTCTGATTCCCCACCCACCCTGGTGAGCCAGCACGCCAGAATATCTACTTCAGGCCTTTCTTTGTTAATACAGGATCATAAAAGGGTCTTTGTTATACTCTTTCATTTGTTCCAGCGGGATGTCACCATTATTTTGGTCTGCTGCGAGGCACATGCAGCAATTCCGTCAATAGCACCTTGAATGGTGTGGTTTTTCCTTTGTTATGAAGCTTAAGCTTCATCTAAATAATTACTTTTGTTTAGAAATCAAACCCCACAAACCAAGTGGTTTTGACAGACACACTGACTCTGAGAACTTTCTTTGCTCCGTGTAAAATCAGCGTCAATTCCTGATTAGATTTCCTTTCTGTTCCCATTAATTTCCAGGTCGTTTGGGTCCTGGGAATGCTTATTTGTGGCTTCTCTAATGACCATTTTGTGTTCAATGGGTTTGCTGATAGTTTAGAGCAATTTAGAAGTACCCTTGTGACTAGGATCATATGGTTTGGCAGAAGATGAAGAGGATTAATTGTAAGGGAATTGAATGAAGTCAGGTGACCCTGAGATGCTCTAGTTGTTAAGGAAGGGATGTAATGGAAGAGGTTAAACACCATGTTTCTGAAGCCATTGAGCACATCTTATCCACAGTCATTGCAATAAGAACATTATATGGTATAGCTATTTTCCTTCCCCCGGCCTTCCTTCCCTCCCTCCCCCCCCCCTCCTTCCTTCCTTCCTTCCTTCCTTCCTTCCTTCCTTTCTCTTGGCAAATTAACAAAGTTTCATTCAAAACTTATTCTTTCACTCAAAAACTTGTAAGTGTGC
>CM052443.1:71242592-71348488 GCA_028533085.1 Varecia variegata
GCCCGGCCTCTTAGTAAATTCTTATTTCCAATTTAATTGTGGAAGTGTATTTTTCCCCCCTTAAGGTGGAATCTATTTCTTTGTATATCAGAAAGATGTTTTAGAGCTTGGCTTACAGTACTGTTGTTCCCTGCAGGACTGCTTGTATTTGGGGACGATAAAGATGGATCCAGAAATATTACTTTAAGGACTCATTACATCCTTATCCAGGATGGTGGGGCGCTTCATATTGGAGCAGAAAAATGCCGCTATAAATCCAAAGCGACGATTGCCTTGTATGGCAAGTCAGATGAAGGTGAAAGTATGCCAACATTTGGCAAAAAGTTTATCGGTGTGGAAGCTGGCGGGACACTGGAGTTACACGGGGCACGGATGACATCGTGGACGTTGCTGGCGAGGACCCTGCATTCCTCAGGCTTGCCCTTTGGGTCCTACACCTTTGAAAAGAACTTTTCCCGGGGCCTCAATGTGAGGGTCATTGACCAAGACACGGCCAAAGTTTTGGAAAGTGACAGGTTTGATACCCACGAATACCACAATGAGAGTCGGCGGCTTCAGGAGTTTCTGAGGTTGCAGGACCCAGGTCGGATTGTTGCCATCGCTGTCGGAGATTCAGCAGCCAAAAGCCTCTTGCAGGGAACGATCGAGATGATCCAGGACCGGTTGGGAAGTAAACTGATCCAAGGACTGGGCTACAGGTAGGCAAACTTTGTTCTTTTCTTCCCGGCTCTGTGTTCGAGTGTGTGTCTGGATGACAGCAGAGTGAGGGTGCAGGAAGGAACCACAACACACCACAGCCTGAACTCAGGTGTCAGAATGGCTGCCACCGCCTGGAGCAAAGGCAGCTCTGAAACATGGGACTGGGGAACAGAACGTGGGGTACAAAGGCTCTTCCCTTGGCTTTGGTTTAAGAAGGCCTTTGCGAATTTCAGTGTCAGGCTTGTGAAAAGTTCAGAACAGAAATATGGCACTAAAAAACAATCAGGCAGTTGAAGGGCAATTTGCCTCTGAGGCTACTTCCTCCTTTCACTACCTTCTGAACATAATATGAAACTCGGGCTAATTGCAGCAATTTATGAGTTGAAAGGTTAGGGCACAGTTTCATGCCAAGGTATAAAATCTATCTTAAAAGCCCAAGGGGGGTAGAGCATGCAGAGTTTTCTTTTCCTCTCGGTTTTTGGACTCCTCTGCATTCTAATTTGAATCTGCTTAATTGATTGGCGCAGGTCTGTGGAGCCCTGGCATATGTGAGGAAGGAAAAAGTTAGAGGGCTGGGAAATTCATCTGGATGGTATTCCAGATGAATAGTAGAAATTCATTTCTACTATTTATGGTTCTTGTGCCATATTCTAATTAACCACGATTTCCTAATGCAGTTCTGAGTCGGGGAGAAGTAGCTGGTTCAACATTTAATTCAAAAAAACAGAAGTTTTAATTCTGCTGAGTGTTCTTAGAAAAGTTGGGGAGTATCTGCCGTGAAAAAAGACCTCAAAACCCACATGCTGAAATAAATGATCTAGTTATTATTTTTTTCCTTTGATGATAGGTTGTTGGAATGGAATATTATCTACAATGCTAGAGAAGGTTAAGAAGACAAAAACTAGTGAAGAAAAAGGGTCTGTAACATTTTAGAAATGCTTTTTATTCACCTGGGGAAGAATATTCAGGAGATGCTAAATGCTCAATACCCATAGATGGTTAGGGGAAAGGACACTGTCTTAGAGCTTTTGCTTAATCTAGTGGATAAAAAAAGACCTAAATACATGATCATACAATGAAACACTTGCTGCAGTTACAGGATGTAATGAGAGCCTAAGTAGAAAGAACCCCTAAATTAATTGGCCTCCGGAACTGGTGCAGGCTTTCCTAAAGCAAGACATGTGAAGGAAGTTTAGGGGTGTGCTGTGTAGACAGTGGAGAAGGAAGGCTTTCTAGACAGAGGGAATACCATGTGCAAAACCTCAAAGGGCTTTTTTTTTTTTTAATTAGTACACACACAAAAAAGTGTTGAAAACAAGAATGTTAATGGTCTGTCACAACATGATACCTGTGTAAATATTACCCAGGTCAAGAAGTAGGACATTGCCAGCAGCCCAGAAGCCCCTTCCTAACCCCCTACTATGCCCTAATCACTCCTTCCCCACCAAAGGTAATCAGGCTCCTGAATTTGTGGGATCTACTAAAGTTTAGGTTTGCCTGTATTTGAACTTCATGTAAATGGAAGCAGACAATATATCATACTTTGTTTCTGGCTTCTTTGTGCAATGCTATATTATTAAATGTTATTCACATTGCATGTAGTATTGGTTCATTTTCAATGCTGTTTATTTTCTTTTGGATCAATGTACCACAATTTATTTGCTGGTAGACATCTGAGTGGCTTTCTAGTTAGGACCTATTGTTAAAAAAATGCTTCTCTAAAATGTGCCTTTACCCATCTCTTGATGCACATGTGCATATATTTCTATAATTTATAGACCTAGGAGTAGAAGCATGGTCTTTTTAAAGTTAGAGACCTACTTTGTTTCATTATCCAGTAATGCCAGGGATTACAATTTCTCTTTCTTCATGCCATTGTTGTTTCTAGATTTGTGTGATCATTGGCTGTGAATATTTTGACTTTCTTTGGTTTCACTCCCTACCAGTTTCTAAATTCGCTTTAAATATTGCCCCCAGTTGACAGAGGAAGGAGAGTTGTGATCCTCTGCCAACCATTCCATTGCATCCGCATTATCTCCAATGTACATAAACACACAGGCCTTTGAAGATAATGTTCTAGTGTTGAAATTTTCCTCAAGTGGAGGAGGGAAGTAGGAGTGTTTTGGAGATAATGGCGATAAAAGAGAATATTGTTTTCTAATTGCCGAGGCAGTTCTGGTAAATAAAGGAAGCCTCTGATATTCTTCCTCTCCTTCCCTCTTAAATAGGAGATAATAAATTGAGACATTCTTTATTTGATTCTTTCTGCTGTATCCAGGGATATAAATAGAGCTACAAAGCATTGTCATCCAAAGAGTAGCTAATGCACACGGGCAGCTGCGGAATTTATCAGGGTGTAGGCTTGCTTTAGTTAATTTTTATCTGTGCCTATCCAGCCATCTGTCTGGCACAGATTACATTTGGCATTTTTTTCTAGAGTAGGAAGTTGACATTTTTCTTTTCATGTTTTGCACCAGGAGTCTTAAGGCCAATTTTCTGGCTTTTTAAAAAATCGTCCTTTTTCTTTGATTGCTTTTGGCCACAAGCTTGAGCAAGTCTCTGGGATACTTAGTCTCAGAAAGAATGGCATTTTCAAATTCCTTCCTTTCAACAAATAGACATAGAGTATGTAAAGTTTAAAATGTGTTGGAGAGTGATCCCACAGCTTTGCTATAAGAATGTTAAGAAACCTCCAACTCAGTGATTCACAACCTTGCTTGCACACCTGGAGACTTTAAAAAATCCTGGCCTGGGGCCCACCTTAGATCACTATATCAGGGAGAAGGATAGGACCCCCCAGGAGATTGAAGGTTGATAATTACTACTCTAACCTCTAATCTCTAATTTAGGAGTTCTCAAAGTACAGAGCCCTGACCAGCAGCATTTACATCAAGTGGGAACCTGTTAGAAATGCAAATTCTCTAGTCCTACCTCAGATACTCACAGGGTGGGGCCCAGCAGTCTCATTTCCAGGTGATTCTGATGTTTGCTAAAGGTTGGGAACCACTGCTCAAACTCAGTGGTTCTCATGGCCAGGTGTACATTCAAATCACCCGGGAACTTTAAAACCATGCAAATTCTGAGTCCAACCTTTAGCTATTACAATTGCTTTCATTTGGGATGGTGTCTGAGCACTGATTTATTTCTCAAGCTTCCCAGGTTAATTCTATTATGCAGCTAGATTTTTGAAAACATTGTAGAGAGGATAGTTTGAAAGAACGCAAGTGATAAATTCTTTTAAAAGATAGCAAATAAATGGATTTGTGGCCAGAATGAGCAAGATGGGTGTGTATTGAGGAAGGAAGTCAGTGATTAATTGAAGTCACAGTCTTCAGTGTTTCACCTGTTACAGAGCTAGACAAACAAGTGTTTAAAAACCAGGTGTAGGCCAGGTGTGGTGGCTCACGCCTGTAATCCTTGCACTCTGGGAGGCCGAGGCGGGTGGATTGTTTGAGCTCAGGAGTTCGAGACCAGCCTGAGCAAGAGCAAGACCCTGTCTCTACTAAAAATAGAAAGAAATTATATGGACAGCTAAAAAAATATATATAGAAAAATTAGTCGGGCATGGTGGCACATGCCTGTAGTCCCAGCTACTCGGGAGGCTGAGGCAGAAGGATTGCTTAAGCCCAGGAGTTTGAGGTTACTGTGAGCTAGGCTGACGCCACGGCACTCTAGCCTGGGCAACAGAGAGAGACTCTGTCTCAAAAAAAAAAACAACCCAGGTGTACTTCCTTCTGTGACATTGCTTACTTCAGTCAAGGTTTAGAATCGCGACCTTATGGAAAAAGGCTTAGGGATTGGTAAAAATGAAATACGAGAATCAAACAGCACCCCGTCATAACATCTGTGTCAGGGATTTGGGTCAATACCATGACAAATAATCGAAAGCACATGCTCTTCCTCTTTCTAGGCAAGCTTGGGCTTTAGTTGGTGTCATTGACGGTGGAAGCGCTTCTTGCAATGAATCTGTGAGAAACTATGAAAATCACAGTAGTGGCGGGAAGGCTCTTGCCCAAAGAGAATTTTATACCGTGGATGGGCAGAAGTTCTCTGTGACAGCTTATAGTGAGTGGATTGAAGGTAGGCAAGTACAGTTTATATTCTTGTAAGACACTGGTAAGTATTGTGACAGATTTTTAAAAAGTAGTATTGTGTTCAAATGACAGTCTATCTGGTTAGATTTCTCAACTAGTTGAAATTGAAACTTATAGTTTCCCTACTGTGCTTAGTCTTTTAGACCAAAGTTGAGTTGGGGGCGGGGGGGGGGGGGTGTCCAAACTAGAATAGATCATTCTAGTCTGGAAAGCAACCTTCTGGGTTTGTGCTGAGGAGGTGGTATCTATTAGGGATGAGGAAGCTGGAATCTAGCCCCGGCTTCCTGCCTCCAAGATGACTGCTGCTTCCCTGCCTCTGCCAAAATGCACAGGCGGGTGAGAAGCATTTCTCATCCGGAATTTGGTCCTGTAAGTGGAGATTAGTGGTAATGCCTTCAGTAAGATTCTAGATAGAGGATAATTACTGACAGACCTCGAGTCAGTATTTCCTTTGTAGGAAATGTCGTCTTCATTTCCACATTACTAACAACTACTTATTTCTAGAAAAGGGTACATTCTAGCCATCTATCATAGGATATTGTTTGTGTCCCCTGTTCTCAGTGACTCTTACTTTCTGGAAGAGGTGGAACTTCTCTCCAGGAAGCAGGGAGAATGAACTTACTTCCTTTCATGCTTCCAATTCAGTAGTGCTAATCGGAGATAATCTTAGGCAGGATTTTCTTTTTTCTCTTCTTTTCTTTTTTACTCCCCTCCCCCAGGCCCCACAGCCTGGCCCCCTCGAGGGGCAGGAGCTCACAGGCCAGCAGTGAGTGGAAAGATTTTATTTTAAAACCAGAAAAAGTGAGGAATTATTTAATAGTACAAATCTTCCCCTTCTAATCTTCTGGCTTTTTTTTTTAAACAGAAAGAAACAAATTCTAATGATCTTTCAAGTCAAAACATTTATCTAGTAGTCATCTTTTAAAAAAAGCATTACTGAAATTTTATATGGGGAAAAAATGAATGTTTCTTAGCTGCTCTTTTTTGGGGAAGTATTTTTCATTTTTGGTAAAAATCTGAAATTTTGGTTAGTGATTGTCATTGCCACCATGAATTTTTTATTATCTTTGTTCTTAACCTACTTGTTTTGCTTCTTAGGAAGGCAGTATATGTAAAGGTTAAGAAACTGGTTTCTGGGATTAGACTGGCATTCAGTTCTGGGCTCTACCAATTTTTAGCTGTTTAACTCGGAGACCTGTGGTTTCTTCATCTCTAATGAACATAAAGTTGGTATCTCTCACAGTTGTTTTGATGAAAGGTTTGATGTGAAGCCCCAAGGACTGTTAGCTATTGTTATTGTTAATAATTAATATTATTTGGATAAAATCTCCTTATAGGCTGTAGTATCTGGATAGAAGAAACATATAAAAATACTTGAAAATTTTTTAGGTACTTATTTTTGTGCTTTGTAGAAATAGTAAAGCAGGGTAGATCAGAGTCTAAAAGAACAGAATCCAAGACTTGCCCATGTTAGGTTTTATCTGGATAGTGGGCTCAAGACTGTAAGAATATCTATACTATTCCTTGTTCCTTGCCTGAATTTCCCTCCTTTTGATTCTCCTAAGTAAATGTGTTCTTTCACTCATATCATCATCCTTCAGAGCCAGCATCTTAAAGTGGCCCCACAGTAGTATGCCATTAATTAGAAGGATGGTCAAGAAGTTACAGATACTTATTAAACAGTTATCTTTGAAATGTAGCGTTTTTCCTCCCCCATCGATGTTCTGAAGTAGCTCGCATCTCTTCTGTACATGTTTCCATTAAACGAGCTTTTGGCTTATGACATTATATTATGGATGTTAGAGAAGCAGGAAATATTTCTACACTGGGTTGCATGTATTAGTAAAAGAAATATAAGTTATGGAGAAGTTAGATCCGCTTTCCTTTCAGTTCTGGTCTGCCTAATTGGGAACCAACTTTGAGTTGCAAAGGAGATATTAGGAGAAATCAGTAATTAGTAGTTCTTAGATTGCATAATTTACATCATCCCAGGAAAGGAGCTGAGTTGGACAGGGGCACTGTCATGTGACCTTAGGTGACACAGCAGAGCATACTGGCCGTACTCTCCTAGTCAGCAGATATCCATGGAACTGTACTACAAACAGAGTAGTGAATACATAAATGGATGCACTATGCTGCCTTCCCTGCTACAACTTCTAAGGAGGTGAGCTAGTCTCCCTTTACGAAGGTATGAACAACACCGCAGCGAATACCATGAGAACACCAGAGAGAGAGAGGTTGCTTCCAGCAAGGAAATTTGGGATGTCTTTGAAGATTCACCTGAACTTTATAAAAAGGTATCTTGGTTGGTAAAGAAGAAAGGAGGGACATTCTAGGTAAAGAATAAAGCATGAGCAAAGGCACAGAAATGAGGGATTTTCTGAGATAAACTTTTATTCTTAATATTAAGATTGACTGTGCCCTAATATCCTGTCTCTTGTTCTGTGCTTGGATCAAATGGAAGCATTGATATTTATTACAGACCTGTTCTGTGCTTGACAACTTCTACCTCAGTATATGTTCTTGTTACAAACTAACATGGTTTGGAGGCAGTAATACAGTTTTAGCACTGAGTTGAAATACAGCAAGAGATCTGGGGATTGAGAGCCTTCTTCAAAATTATAAAAGAACAGTTTCCTAAAGTGACATCGTGTGTCCCATCATGGCTAGGCTAGAGATGTATGGGGCATTCTTCCCTTTCAGGGCAGGGATCTATATTTTCATATTTTTGTCATTTGTATCTGCAGAGTGGCTGACACAGTTAGCATTAGTAAAAGTTTGCTGAATTGTGGTTACCTTATCTTTTGATTTTGTGAATCAGTGAGAGGGTTGAATTTAGAAGGAAAAATTACTGTTAATGCATCACTTTTTTTTTTTTTTTTTTTTTGGTTTAGGCGTTTCTCTTTCAGGTTTCCGGGTAGAGGTTGTGGACGGAGTGAAGCTTCATTTGCTGGATGATGTTAGTAGCTGGAAACCTGGAGACCAGATTGTGGTCGCAAGCACAGACTATTCTATGTACCAAGCAGAGGAGTTCACTCTTCTTCCATGTCCCGAGTGCAGCCATTTTCAGGTCAAAGTCAAAGGTATCAGACTGCTCAGAGTACTTCTTGGGAAACACATTCTTTTCTTGGGATTTGATTCCTGGAATCTTTTTCCTTCCCAGTTACCACCACTACCACCATCATCATTAATACTGAAGGTTGTAGCAGTGGACTGCATTGAACACTAGATTCCAGAGTTATTGAGCAATATTTTGCTATTAATGATACGTGGCAGGCCACGTCAGTGTTTCTTTGCTTCAGTTTCTTTGTTAAAAAAAGAAGATGTGGACTAGATGGATTGATTTTTCCAAAGTCTTTTCCAGTTTTTTCCTTATTTTTCTACTATCAGATAATAGTAAAAAACCCAACTATCAACTAGATCCATTTTTTAATAGAAGTCTTTCTTGATTTTTTTGTTAATTGTATATTATAATTGGTAATTACTTATTTTACCAAGAGCCAAGAAGTCTTTCTTAATTAAAAAAAAAAAAAATCCCCTGGTTTTTGAGTTCCTGTCTACTTGCTTGGCAAAAAGTAAATCTCACTAATATTTAAAATGAAACTAAATAGTTATTTTCATAAGACTGTATTTCCCATCATAATCTTGAATAATATGTTTTTAAAGGAGAACAACACACAAAAAGATTCTCATTGTAGGTTTGTATAGGAATAATGCCTGACATTTACCAGGTACTTATTTTGAGCCTGACACTAGGCAAAGCCCCTGTGTGCACATTGCTTCACTTATGGAATTCATTAGGCATTTCACTCATCATATTGCTTTCTTTGCTTCTGTACTCAAGATTATACATTTATAGTATAAAACAAAAGAGTTTACAGTAACTGTTCAATAAGTGCTCATTCAGTTTTTCAGTCATTTAGAGTAATAGGTAAGTTAGAGTTTTGCAAGTTGAAGGAAAAATTTTCTGCTTTTAAAAAAGAGTGATTGGCTCACTTGGCACTCTTTCTCTGTGCTTTATTCAGTGTTGTACTTTTCCTTGTTGATAACACAGGGCATAAGCAAAACAAAAACAACAACCAAAAACCCCCATAACTACAATACTATCTGGCCTGGCATTCATCTTTTTGGAAATTCCCACTCTTGTCAACAAGTCTACATGATGAGTTTTCATGAACTCACCTCCCATGATTTATGTGTATTTTTCCTTCCTGAGTTTATATAAGCATCAGAGAAAAGCTCATTATTAAAGTGCTTCTAAACTTCCAGTAAAGGAGGGAATTTACAAGAATGCTTAGTAATGTTAAAGTAAGAAATGGGAAAGAAAGGATGGTAATTTCTGTATTGTTAATGTCCAAATGCAGATTACTTTAGCTTTCAAGTAGAAGCATGGACACTTGACACCCTGATGTTAACATCTATAAAACTATTTGTTTTATGGACTCACTATGCATTTAGTTCTTCATATACCCTCAGGGGAATGGGCCAAGAGCATATGGGCAGGAACTAGAGAGAAAGATTATGGATCATTAGTCAGATGCCAGGTTATTAGTGCTGTTCAAGGGAGGATTGAGCTACTTCATGGAGGAGCAAGCTGTCTGGTAATGCACCAGTTCGAGATTGACAGAACAGTTGGTAGTGAGGGTTCAGGCATTGGGTGGGGGGATGGACTACATAATCTTTAAAATCCCTGCATCCTGGGATTCTGTGGTTCTGAGATTTAGAGAATAGAAGCGGACAGTAAGTTATGGATAGTATCTTGGGGTTAGAGACTGAAGAATGTCTTTTCAAAGTAAATTTTATGTTTTCTTTGTTCTAAAATTGTTTTTTTCCTTGCCCACATCAACCAGAAACCCCTCAGTTCCTGCACATGGGTGAGATCATAGATGGTGTAGACATGAGAGCTGAGGTTGGAATTCTCACCCGGAACGTTGTGATCCAAGGAGAAATGGAAGACTCCTGCTACGCAGAAAATCAATGCCAATTTTTTGATTATGATACCTTTGGGGGACATGTTATGGTAGGCAAAAGGATTTGATGATTTATTTGAAATCCTGGTTGCTAAATGCATGTTTAAAAAAACTTTCAAATTTTAGAATGAGATATATAAATATTAAAAAGAAATCATATTTCACTTCTCTCAAATGATAATGAGCAGGTTTTAGATAATTGAAAGAGAAAGTTATACCTTCATTTAGTTGACCTGGACCTGTAGTTAAACCAGTCAAGAATTGTTCCACGAAGAGTTAAATCATTAGCCAAGCATGGTGGCGCATGCCTGTAGTCCCAGCTACTTGGGAGGCTGAGGCAGGAGGATCGCTTAAGCCCAGGAGTTTGAGGTTGCTGTGAGCTAGGCTGATGGCATGGCACTCTAGCCCTGACAACAGAGTGAGACTCTCTCTCAAAAAAAAAAAAAAAAAAAAGTTAAATCAAAATATTGGGAAGAACGAATTACACAGAGACAAAAATAAAGGATCTTGGTATCCATCCATGTAATTTCTTAAAGAATCAATTGATTTTTTTAAAAACATGATATCACTAAAGGATAAACAGTAGTAGCATGCACATACAAAATATGTTTCTGTAATAATGTTTTTTGATTTTTATTTTGTAAAAATATTGAGCACCTATGTATGGTAAGCCGTATTCTATATACTAATCTATTGGACTTCTAGGCTGTATTTTGGTTATGTTTGTTTATTTTATTTATTTTGAATTGCCTAGTATTTCTGGAAAGAAAGGTTACATATGTTTTAATTTAATTTTAAACAAATTTTGTGTATTTTATTTTTATTCAAATTCCTGGGCTCAAGCAACCCTCCTGCCTCAGCCTCTTGAGTAGGTGGGACTAGAGGGGCCTGGCTGATTTTTTTCATTTTATGTAGAGATGGGGTCTTGCTATGTTGCCCAGGCTGGTCTTGAACTCCTGGCCTCAAACCATCTTCCTGCCTTGGCCTCCTAAAGTGATGGGATTACAGGTGTGAGCCACCATGCCTGGCCCTAAAATATTCGAACAAATCAAAACACGCAGAGTTCATTTTTGTAGTTTTCCTGATTATATTTGCCTTTATTCCTAATTAAAGCCTATTTTAAATGGCTCTTCAAAGCATTTGCTTATATAAAGAAGTATTTGCTAAATTATAAACTGGCAATTCAGGAAAATAGGATGCAAAAGGAAATACATGTTTTGATATATATTCTCCTTCAGATGTTGTCTATTAAAACAATATTTTTTGCCACTTTCCTATTCTGAAAAGTATCAGTTTGATTTTGGTTCCTTGTCTCGTAGATAACGAAAAATTTTACTTCGGTTCATCTTTCTTATGTGGAATTGAGGCACATGGGTCAGCAGCAGCTGGGGCGGTATCCTCTTCATTTTCATCTGTGTGGAGACGTGGATTACAAAGGAGGGTACAGACACGCAACATTTGTGGACGGCCTGTCTATCCATCACAGCTTCTCAAGGTGCATCACTGTGCATGGGACAAATGGCTTGCTAGTAAGTGGCCTTATGTTGTGTCGATGCATGCCAATGAAACAGTTAACGCTCCTTAATTCTCATGACTTCTCACTCTAATATAAGTAAACTGTTTAGCCACATGCTTTACTCTGTCCTGTTCTTACTGAGAATTCTGTGACTATTCTGTCTGAAGGAGGCCTACTTTTTTAACATCCAGATTCTCCTCTTTTCAAATTTCATTTTATTTAGTCCCTGTGGGATCTAAGCAAATTATCCTCTTTAGAGATAAATAAAGCCTGGCATTTAATTTTGCCACTTCTGCTAAGGTTAAAACTTCTTTTTGCCTTGGTACTGAACATGCTACAGTGAATAGCACTTGTTACTTAAATCACGATCAATCTTGTTACCAATGACATTATACACTTGTATTTCTGCAGATAAAAGACACCATTGGATTTGACACACTAGGGCATTGTTTCTTTTTGGAAGATGGTGTTGAACAGAGAAATACTTTGTTCCACAATCTGGGACTCCTCACCAAGCCGGGCACTCTCCTCCCCACTGATAGGAACAACTCCATGTGTATCAGCATCCGTGACAAAGTGTTCGGAAATTACATCCCTGTGCCCGCCACTGACTGTATGTGAGTAATTGGCAGAGAGAAAGACTCATGTGTGGATGGTCAAGGCCTTTGACTTTTGGGGAAGATATTCTGGGGGAAGTTTTTAGTGGGCAGGATTTTTCATGAAGAATGTGTAAATCACTTTCAAAAATGCCTTGCAGGGCTGTTTCAACTTTCTGGATTGCTCATCCCGATAATAATCTGATTAATAATGCAGCTGCAGGCTCACAGGTAAATAATATTTAAGTGTTTTCAGATCTTTTGTATTGTTCTTGTTTATAAATCCTCTGGGTTTATATGGATGTAATATCATGTGTGCCAGTGTAACCCAAGCATGACATTGTTTTCTGCTACTGCTTGCTTAGTTGACACTAGGATATGGTTGAGATTGTTATTCTATTTCTTGAATCCTTTGTGCCAGTTGGTGTCTATGAGTATAATAAGACAGGTGCCAAAGGGAGGAAAAGAGGTGGGCTAATCTGTTGAGTTCTGTCATCTCCAGAGTGCATTTTTGGTGTATTATGTACAATCTTTCTGGCTTCTCATGTTTAAGTCACATGTGGCCGAATAACTGATCTTGTGTTTCTAGTGTTGATGAACAAAGAAAGCCTTAGCTTTTCTCTATGGGAATGGATCATTCTGTAGAATACTGTGACAGTTGTCACTTTGGTCAAGGGGCACATCCTTTCGTTAAATGCAAAGATTTATATACACTTGGGAATTTCATCTCCCTGGTAAAGCAGCTGAACTCAAATATGTGCCGTGAATTGTTTAAGACACACACAAGAGTAATTTTTGAGAGATAAATGAACTCTTTTTGGATGGTAGAAATGTCCCCCAGAGAAGCTTGGAGAAATTGACATTTATAATTGTGACTTAAAACTAATTTATAATTTAAAAGAATCTTTCAAGACATTATACTATGAAGATTATAACTATTGAAAACTACAGAAATAATATTCATATTTGTACAATGTGGCATTTAGAATTTTAAAAAGGAAAGAAATTCCTAGCGTTGTTTTCCTAGGATGAAGTAAAAGATTAATTGAAGAGAGTATTTCTTTGAGATAACAAGAATCTAGGCATCATTGGGTGATGGTTCAACTCACATGTGTTATTTTCCTTAAAAACATAAAATATAACCTGGGGGTCCCTGTCAGTTGAAGATCTTATTTGACAGGCAGAGACCTGGGCATTTGATCATTTCAGATTTTCATTTATTCCTTTTCCACAAAATATGTGTTGAGCCTGTGTGGGGTTTGTGCTGAGAGTGTCTAATTGGAAAGTGAGTTTTTGAGTAAAGATGACCAAGAGGTTGCTCTGCAGCCTCACCCATTGTCACTGTCTGATCTATGTTATGTTATAAGTCAACAGGCAGGGCAAAGATTCCTTTCAGCTCTTTTTAAAAGTCAGGGGTTGAAGATTAAAGCAATTGCAGAGTCTGAAAAATGTAAGATGAGGTTACCAGATACCCTCACTGCGGCTCATGTAAGAAAAGAAGAAAGCATTTCATGCATGTTCTTCTTTGTTTTCATTCTGTGAGCTATTTCTTTTCTCTCTAGAACTGTTCCAGTAAAGTGAATTTTGGCAGGGTTTTTCCTCCCAAAGTAAATCAAACGGTTTTTTTCATTGTACCTTTCCACTGCCTTTTACAAAGATCCTTTTACCTGTTTGGACACCACAATGTTTAACAGGAAGCAACTGCTACCCTCTTACTGGCACCCTCCCCAAGCCCCACACCCCCAAACTCCGCTGCATCCTAGGAGGGCCCGCTCTGCCCTCAGCTTGCAGGTTGTGGTATCAAGTCTTCTTGCTGACACTCCAAGTCTTATTCCATTGAGTTGTCTGTTTTGTGCCCAAAAGAGTTGAGGTGGCAAACATTTTGAAGAGTAGTTTGTTTTTATTAAGACCCCTTTGTAAACTTTTATCATGGAAAAATGTTAAATATTGCATTCATTTTGGTATGTAGCTATATAAGCTTTCCATAATTCACATCTCTCCTCTATGCTCCCAATGCTTTGTCTCAACTAACATAGTACTTATTACATATATTATACTTTAGTTATCTCTGTATTTCCCATTAGACTAGGAACGTTTGAGAATAGTCTTACTGTACCTCTCCTTTTACACAGTTTAAGTTTTAACAACCTGTTTAATCCCAAGTTCCATAATGTGAAGTTGTCCTTCACATTGGGCTGATTTTTAATTCAACTGTAAACTAAAAAAATTGCCATGAGAATTATGAACGTTTAT
This sequence comes from Varecia variegata, assembly GCA_028533085.1. Classification (NCBI taxonomy): domain Eukaryota; kingdom Metazoa; phylum Chordata; class Mammalia; order Primates; family Lemuridae; genus Varecia; species Varecia variegata. The sequence goes on from CM052443.1 coordinate 71,256,721, forward strand.
TTCCATTTTCATGTCTCATTTTGAGTGTCAAAAAATTTTAAACTGTTCTGCTCCTGTTTTGGTCAGTAATACTGAAATTGAACAGACAGGGTCCAGATGGAGACAGCATCCTGATTCATACATGTGGTGGCTTTTTTCTTTTTTTTTTTTTTCCTTTGGCAAAAATTTGCCTCGGGACAGGAAGGGCATTGGAGTTGTTTGAAAGAAGTCAGTGAGCCCTGCAAGTTGGTGGACAGTTGTTTAATAGGAGTGACTCATCTATTGATCAGGTTTGGAGGTAAACAGAAGAAAACCATATTACTTAATGGCCGTGCTGTCCTGGGCACATAGAAGGCTTATTTGGTTTTAATGCTGCATAACTTTTTAAAGTAGATAATGATGGGAAAGTTGTTTTGAATGTAAATTTTGGTGTTAGCCAATTATTTCTACCTTTTGTCTAAGCCTGCAAGCAAAATTAAATTTTCTTTAAAAAAAAAAATGATGTAACTGCTTTCAGGGTGCTAGATGTGTGCACAATTTTTTTTTTAACCTACCCATCATGAACTATTTACACATTTTTTATAGCCAATTCTGAACCTGAAACAGTGAAAGATTTGTGTGAAAAAAGTTAAAAACTTTCTTGCGAAGCAGTTTATGAGGCTGTCTCTTAGAGTGGCTTTATAAAATAAGGCTTTTAATGATCTTGCCCTTTCATTTATAGGATGCTGGAATATGGTATTTATTCCACAAGGAACCTACCGGGGAATCCAGTGGATTGCAGTTGTTAGCGAAACCAGAACTCACGCCATTGGGTATATTTTATAACAACAGGGTCCATTCAAATTTTAAGGTAGGTTCCTCACCTTCTTTCCAGTCTTTAACATCATTATGTGTTTCTAGGGATGCACACATTAGATAATATGCTTCTAGGGTTAATAAGTATAACTCTCTACTCTTCATTCACAGTGGCTGGTTGAGTGTCCTACTAGGCATTTAATACTAATTATGTAAATAGTGAGATATTGCTTAAAAATATTTGACTAAGATGATACAGATCAGGTAACTGAAAGGCCATTTGGGAGCTCCAGTTTCCGTGATATTGGGCACTTACCCTCCACTCCCGTTGAGAAATACATTTGGTTCATTTGTGCACACAAGACACTTTAATATTTTTATTTTATGCATATAATGCCCAGATCCTTTATCCTGAGGTGACCCACACCAAAGTTGAATCAATACTTCCCATTTGTGATACGCAAAAGATCCTTTAAAAACCTGAGTGTGTTATAATTTGAAGAGATTAGAATCATTTGATGAAGACTTGAGGAAAAACTCTATACAAAACTGTGATTTTTATGAGCTGAATAGTTGATTAAGGCTAGTAATTACCGAAAGTAGCATTTCAAAGTATAAATTCTCCAATTTTCTTAATTGTAAGTGTATAAAAAGCACCTCATTCTAATTTTTTGATGTCATATACCATGATGATATGTAGTAATCAACTCTATATAAAAACATTAAATCTAAATAATATAAGTAGATAATTAGGTTTTAATTTATTGAATTTGGGGATGACTGTCCAGGACAGTACTTTATAGCCAAAGGAAATTGAACCCTGGGAGTTTTCAAAAAGAAACGTGCTGTCTTGGGATCACTCATAAATACAAACACACACACACACACACACACACACACACACACACTCTCCCTGGCCCCGATGGCTTCAATTCCTGAATCTGCATCTAGTCCAGGTCGGTCATATTTATCCTGCTTTTTACTGACTACCCTTTGAATGTCTCAGGGGCACTTACATAAAACATGTTCAAAACTAAAATCCTTGTTTTTAGGCCCAGACCTATTCCTGTATGTCTGTATGTCACCTAGTTGCCCGAACCAAAAATGTATATTTTTATTGCTCTTTTCCTCCCCCCTGAACATTTTATCAATTACTAAATGATATCAGTTCTGCCTGGTAAAGAATTTTTACTCTATTTTCTTCTGTTACTACTAGTCTAGGTCATCTTTCTCTTCCAGATTACTGAAATCATCTCCTATCTCATTTCTTATCTCTCTCTTTCTCTCTCCTGTTTTTTTTTGTTACTCCCTGCTCCCTTTCAATCCATTACCCATCTTGTAGCTAACAGTGTTTTTCTTCTTAAAATGCAGTTGGTTATGATGCCTTTGTTAAATTTCTGGTACCCTTAGAGCACATTATCTCTGTATAATCTGACGTTGGCTCCTCTTTAGCCTTCTGCCTTCTTCCTTACCTTCCCTCCCGCCATATGTGCTTGTTAGTCCACCCAGGGTTTTTTTTTCCTCAGATGTTCCACACTTTCCCTCATCTCCAGACTTTTGTACAAACTAGTCCCTTGAGCACTTTTCTCGGGCTCATCAGCTGCTTCCACCGGCCCCTGCCCTGTGCTCCCCACCCATTCTTCTGCTTGGGTGACTCCCCTCCATCCTGCCAGTTTCAGCTTTAGGAGGTCACTTCTTTCAGGAGACATTCCCTGAATCTTCTTATGTTCTCCTGGGAAAAGACCTTATTCGGGTGCCCTTCTTTTCTGCCAAAGCATCATCTAATTCCTTTACCATGTGCTTATCAAATAGGACTGTAATTTTTAAATTTAATTCCGTGTCTTCTCGCTAGTTTTTTGTGCCAGTAACGGCAAGGATTGTATTTTTCTTGTTAATTGATATGTAATGCTTGGTGCCTACCACAATGTAGGCACTAAATAAGTGTTTGCTGAATAACTGAATAAAATGACAAAAAAGAAATCCAGGAAGGGAACTGTTTTTCACAATACCGATGCTGTTTATTCCTCCCCTCCCCCTTTTTTTGGTAAAAGTGATAAGCTGAAACTTATTTTTAGGAATCATTATATATGTAATTGTAACTTGGGATTCATATTCATTCGAGTCCATTGTTGTATTTTTCAGGCTGGCTTATTCATTGACAAAGGCGTCAAAACAACCAACTCTAGTGCTTCTGACCCAAGGGAATACCTCTGTTTGGATAACAGTGCAAGGTAGAGCTGGTTCTTTACAATCACACTCAAGCCTTATCTTGCCAAAGCAAAACTCTCCGACTCAAGCACATTGTGTTCTTTCCTCTGGTAACACATTTAAAATGAAGTTTTAAAAGTTTGTAGAAGGGTCTTGGGAAAAACATTTGTTCTGTAGTTCCCAGTACTACGGCTGTGCTTTTTCTCTTTAAAATACCAAAGAAGTTGATGCTTTTCTTCTTCTTTTTTTTTTTTTTTTGAGACAGAGTCTCGCTGTGTTGCCCGGGCTAGAGTGAGTGCCGTGGCGTCAGCCTCGCTCACAGCAACCTCAAACTCCTGGGCTTAAGTGATCCTACTGCCTCAGCCTCCCGAGTAGCTGGGACTACAGGCATGCACCACCATGCCCGGCTAATTTTTTCTGTATGTATTTTTAGTTGGCCAGATAATTTCTTTCTATTTTTAGTAGAGACGGGGTCTCGCTCTTGCTCAGGCTGGTCTCGAACTCCTGAGCTCAAACAATCCGCCCGCCTCGGCCTCCCAAGTGCTAGGATTACAGGCGTGAGCCACCGCGCCCGGCCCTTTTCTTCTTTTTCACGGCTATAAATTGATGTTAGAGTTGTAGAAAGGGAAAGGCACAGTAGAGAGATATGTTGAAAAAGGTTCCAAATTTGGCATGGAGTATGATTCATTGAAAAACAAGTTGAACTAAGATGTTTAGTCTAATCTCTGAAAACCAAACCCTATAAAATTTATTCTTAGTGGTCAAAATGGAACATTGCATTGAACCTATTTCAAAGGGAAAGATCCCAATGTGATGATCAAGCTGGTTCTGGTTCAGTCGTTCGTAGCCTCAGATTCAGTTCATAGCCAGGCTCTAGGTTACTGTTTCATAACCATAAACTGTGGTTGGGATATGGATCAACATTTCAGCAAAGCTCTCCTACATGCTGTATGTGAGCCAAAATAAATAAAATGTCTCAAATGAAAATAACATTTTCTGGAAAAGAAGGCAATGTAAAGTCACATTCAGTAGAAACTGTACATATTATTTTTCTATGCTTGGAGTTGACTGGCCAGTTTATGGAGCTGTTAAGGCGCTAGATTTAATAGGCTTTGTCGATAGATACTTAGGAAAAGACTACCAGACCCAACGGTTCATAAGGGAATAAAGTAGGGACCACACTGTAGGTTGGTGACTCTGACACATTAATATGGCTTGAGGTCAGGAGAAATCTGGGAAAAGTGCAGTGGGTAAAATTACTCATCAGGATTCCTCAAAGGTCAAGCTGAGCCTGAAATATTTAAAGCAATGATCAGATAGCATTTGAATACCCAGAAACTGTGGACATTACTTAAATAAAATACAAGGTACTGGGTACCTAATAGCTGACCAGCATATGAAATGGAAAAATAGAGGAGATAAACTTAAGAAAAAAAAGGAATATATAGATGACAACAAATTATGAACCAAGAAGAGAATATTAGCTGACAAGGTAAAGAAATACATGTTAAAATGTCACCGCTGCTTTTGTAGTTTTAAAGAGTTTATTATAACTGGTACAACTAGTAATGTGTACTTTGCATAGTATTGCCAGAAAAGTTCTTAAACATAAACAACCTGCTCTCTTCTCTGACTTGAAAAATTATTTATATATGTATATATATGTGTATATAAGTATAACCATGGGTATGTGTGTGTGTGTGTATATATATAAGAATGAAGGAGTAAATATAGTTGAGTCCATAGATATTTTAATTGGACTTGACAATAAAACAATTTACCCATAATGGCTTAAGAAGTTCTTTACCAGACATGTGTATGTGATATGATGAAAATGATAATCTGGGGTGGGGCAGGAAGAGGAAAAAAAGAAAATGGTAATGTTTCTTCCCCTCTCCATTATTTATTTCTCTGACAGTTTATAAATACATACATTGATAAGGAACTAGACTCCATTTCTAAGTTGTTATTGAAAAGAACTGATTACAGAAGAAAAGTAACAAGACATTTGGCAGCTTGTTTATATATTTGATTTTGTATAAACTAGTGTGTAGAATATGCCCACATGTATTCATCCAATTCAGACATTAGTAAAAATGATAAAACTAACATAAATGATTGAACTAATATAAATGAGTAGTAATAAACCAGCCCATGAATTTAACATCAGGCTCAGGGGATCCAGAAGATATTTAGTCTGTTCTTCAAAGAGGAAGTTGACTCGGCAATTAATCAGTTGAGTCTTTCCTTGTTTCTTCAAGATGTGAAATTACAGGAATCCAAAGATGGGATATTTTAACAAGAAAGCCCTTGGTTTGAAATTGGAAAATTTCATCTAGAGAAGTGAAAGAACATTAGAACCAATTAGTACATTTAAAAAGAAGAACGATTAAGGGGAGGGTTGGGAAGTGTGCTGAAAGCTCATTGATGATGATAAAAAATTGGGAAAATTAAGTGTATTTTCTATATATACCAAGTGGGAAAGAAAATGAAAACAAAGGGTATCAAAGCAAGTGGTCAATGATTGATTTATATGGACAGGAAGTTCAGAAAAGATGAGAGGGCTATAGCAGAGAATCAGAGGTTGCTTCGTAGTACTTTTTTTTTTTTTTGGCTTTCTTTTAGAGCACTGTGTAGTCTCCTTTCCAGAACTCTTCCATCTGCTTGATGTTATGAAAGGGCTGCAAAGCTACTTGGCAGTAACTACAATGCCAGAAGAATAGACGTTGGCTTAGAGTCAGACTTTTTACCTTAGGTCAGAGCTAGTTACAGTAAGGTGACTTGGGTCATATAATCTAAGGATGGATATGACACTCTTTATCTCCACTGTTACTGCGCCAGTCTACACCTCCACCACCTGTCTGAAATACACAAAGAACCTCCATATTGGTCTCCTTATAGTCCATTCTCTAGAATCTATTCTCCAGCAGCCAGTGATTTGTTAAAAGGAAAAAAAAAAAAAAAAAAAAGATTTGATCACATCACTTCTTGATTCCATGCTTCCGTTGACTATCCATCACATTTCCAATGAAGACCCACATCCTTACCTGACCATTGCCCACCTCTCTATCCCATCTCCCTTGCTCCTTACTCTGCAGCCAACTTGTTTGTTGTTGCTGAACGTGCTAAGCTCACTCCTGCCTAAGGACATTTGCACTTGCTGTTTTCTGTGCATAGCTGCTTTTCCCATCATATACATTTAGTGAGCACCTACTGTGTGCCTACAACTGTGGTAGTAGAAATGCTGTGTAGTTTTTGTCTTTTCTTCCCCAGCTTTGTAAGATTAAGATAGAAATGATTTTTTCTTTTTTTTAATAGGTGACCTTATGGGGTTATTTGAGTTGTTATAGTGGATAGTTTTTGATACCAATTTTTTTGACCTTTTCATTGCCGTCCTTAATAGTGTTTTAGAGAGAAGAGAAAGAAAAGGTAAAGTTCAGTCTTTATAATAAATGGGTCAATTAAATACAATCTATTTTAAATGTAGTCAATTTTAAGATATTGAACTGAGTTTTGTCTATGTCTAAAACATTTGACCAGCACACAACTCAAATTGTACTTGAGTTCACATATATGTATTTTGAAATACATGATTAATTTATTGAATAAGTTTATTGGTAACATGTAGCTTAAGAATTTCTGAAGACATGCTAGATTGTCTGATCTGAGTTTTTTTGTTTGGAAATGATTTTCATGCTTATAATGTTCTACAGTGTCCATTCTATACATTGATTTAAAAAAAACAAGATATGACAGCAGTTCTCTGGAAACTTGTGTGTAAATAAATGTAATTTTAAAAGTATTTGAAATATAACTAAGTTATATCTTAAGGTTTTTTTTTTATTTGCTTTGGTCAAATTTAAATCCTACTTCTTGACATGTAAGCTTGTAATTATAAATAGCAAATTTCTATTACCTTTTCATTACTTAAAAAAAATTTGTTCTTTTTTTATTTAAACCCCAGATTTCGGCCTCATCAGGATGCAGACCCTGAAAAGCCACGTGTTGCTGCTGTAATTGATAGGCTCATTGCTTTTAAAAATAATGATCACGGAGCTTGGGTCAGAGGAGGAGATATTATTGTTCAGAATTCAGCGTGGGTATTCATTATGTATTGACATTGCTGTATTTATTTTTAGAGATATTTTTTTAAAAAGCCAGTAGAATGAAAGTTCAGCAGTGGTTTCTGGAATCATATTATTATTACTAACAGACAGGACATGCTCTGAAGAAGTATGCTAGAGGTAACAGACTGCAAATGTTTGGAATCGTCTCATTTGGGTGCTTTTATTGGAACTGAACCTGTCTGGTGACATGAGAGTTTTTGATGAGATTGAGCAGAAACTGGGAATTTAACTTTATATAACAAGCATGGTCTATGTCAGAGAGCTAAATAAAGATTTCCAAACTACCTGGATTTTTTTTCCTTCCTCTTGGAAACTCCTTAGAGTTTTCTTTCCATTGCCATTCAAAACAAAAGCTGTATAATTCCACCTTAATAAATCTGTTGACTTACATCTTAACATGATTTGAGGCAGTAAGCGTCTCACTTTTTTTTTTTTCCATTTGTATAATTTTAGGAGAGGTCTGATGCATGTTGAGCTAAGATTTGGTGTTCAATATTTTAGTAGTTTAGAAAAATGTGTTTTTTTCCCTGGCACTGACATTAGCTTCTTGGCATTTCACCATCATCTCTGACTTTTATCATCCAGAAAGACTGATATATTGAATCTGTAGAAATGGCTTGGGTGTCTTGTTGAAAAGTTGTGAAAAGAATATCACAATCTAATTGTTCTTTAAAAAATAATTATAAAAATAGTAATTCTAGCTAACACTTATATGCTGCTTACTATGTGCCAGGCACTGGTTTTGGACCCTTGAAATTATTTAGTATGTTTAATACTCTCAAGAATCCTATGAAGAAGGTTATATTGTTATTTCAACTTATAGAGGGGAAAACTTGAGGGAGAGAGGGGTTGAGTAACTTGCCCAAAGTGACACAGCTAAGAATTGGCAAAGCCAAGATTTGAACCAGGAACCCTCACTGTGAATTCTGTGCTCTCGGTTATTGTGAAGTGCAACTTTTGTGTGGCCTTGGAGAGAGTGAATCTTGAGACCTCTTGGATTTCATGATAAGTAAATATTGAGAGAATTACCTCTTCTTACGTGATATGGTAAATTAAAATCTCCCCACATTCTCTTTTCTCTTTCAGATTTGCAGATAATGGAATAGGACTGACCTTTGCAAGGTTTGTAATCACTTAAAAATATTTATTTGATTATTTTAAAGCTGTGTGATTTTAAACTAACCCTTGATTTTCTTTTTTTTGGTGGGGGGGATAAGTCACAGGAATGTTTTATCATTTATTAGCATTTAAAAAATATTAGCATCCTCTTCCTGATACCACTAGAGGGCCAAAATACATTTTTCTTGATGAATTGAATTTATACCCAAGCAGTAGGTTAATATAGCTGGTATTCCACAGAAGGGTGCCCATCATAAATTTTGCTTAGAAGAAAAGACTTGAGATTTAGACTAAAATTCTTAAGAAGTAGGGGAAAAAGAAGGGAGTAAAAGTAGGAAGAAGATTAAAAACTAATCTTTTCTTTCTTAGAAGCTGCTCTAACTTGGCAATGGTCTTCAAGAACTAAACTTTTTATGTTACATATTTTTCTCTAGATAATAGTCATTCAAGTTGTCCTGTTAAGTGTGCTGGTAATTTAGTTGTATTCAGAGCAAGTTTGTTTTCAATACTGTTTGAGACTGCAGCAATCAGTTGGTGTTGCAAAATTACATTTCATCTGTCTATATATAATTTGCAAACCATTCATTAATTTACATTAAGTATTTTCACGGTTTAAAAGCAATTTCTGAAGACTTGATAATATGTATTAGAAAAAGCTATGGGCTGCTTTTAAAATTTTTAGCTTGTATGTTATAGCTTGCCTTCATTTGGGAATAAGTTTAAATTTTCTAGGGAAGTGTGGCTAATGACTGTTCTTATTTTAACAGTGATGGAAGCTTCCCAAGCGATGAAGGGTCCAGCCAGGAGGTATCGGAATCTCTCTTTGTTGGGGAGAGCAGGAATTATGGCTTTCAGGGTGGTCAGAACAAGTATGTAGGCACTGGAGGAATAGACCAGAAGCCTCGGACATTACCTAGGAACAGGTAAGCATTACTTTAAAAGTAGGGTGTTAAACTTAAGCAATAAAGGAAGATCTAACCCTCAAGGAAATTTATGTAATAATCTTGGATGGACTGGTTCCTACTGTGACTCTCTTCCTGTTTTATTACTGCCACTACTACCACTGTTACTATTATTGTGTGTATTTTCCTCCTGGAATTTTGGAACATTAATTATTAAATATTTCATCTATTTCATTACCAGTTTCATAACAAAGAAACCTATTTTGTTTCTCATTCCTTATGTAAGACCTTATATAAGCTGGTGAATTTTTGGTGGTTCTTTCTTGAGCTGTAGAAAGTTGCCAAACCATAAACTATGACATCAGATCAGTCTTTCCTCAATTTGTGATGTTGGTTTTCAGAAATAGCCACTGGAAAAAGGAAATTACCTACTGAAAAGAGCCCTAGGAAATGAGAGTTGATTGATGGCAAAGTTGACTCAAAACCTAACCTCGGCCGTATAATCAACAGTGTTTTAGGTGCTGGAGGGGGACGGGGGTGGGCTGTTGGCATGTTTTCTGTCGTAGTAATCACAGAGTCATTAAAATAGTACTGAGCACTTCTTCAAAGTTTTGAGGGAACTATTAACTAATTAATCCATACCTCAGTTCTGAGACACATTTTGGAGTTGTCCTCATTTTGCTTGTGAGGAGATCAGGTAGAGGAAAACCAAATAGTGTTCTAAAGGCCTCACCTGTGAGCCTGGGCCAAAATTCATTAAGAATTAACTCCCTTATGGAAATGTTGTTTCTGGGCATCGGGCTGGGGTTAGGCAGCGGAATGGGGTGAACAGACTGTTAGGTTTTTAAGGGGGGATGTGGAGAGTGAGGGCTGGGGACAGAGCTTTACTAGTTTTTGGCAAAGGATTACCTGTGCCTGGCTTCTCCCCTCTGTGCTTATCATCGTGGAATATTTAGCACCATTATATTCTACACTCTTTATAGAATTCCTCTTGTTAGATCAGGGAAGCCACTGGGAAAAGAACTTCATGGATTTTTTTTTTAATAGTTAACATACCCCGACACCCTGATTTGATTCATTCACATTGTATGCCCTTATCAAAATATCACACATATACTATAAAGGTATATAACTATTATGTACCCATAATAATTAAAAATTAAAATTAAAAAAATGCTTATGATGTATTAGGCCCCTTGCTAAATACTTTCTAATCACTTAATCCTCCAGAGCCCAATGAAGTAGGTGCTGTCATCAACCTGTTTTACAAATGAGTATTTGACTAAAGATAGCAGAGGTGGGGTCAAACCCAGTTAGGTTGGCTTCAGTGCTGTGTTCTTCACAATCAAGATGTAATTGCCTCTCCTGATGTGTGGATTTAAAAAAAAAAAAAAAACCGTATTGGTTGGACTATGGGCCCAGTATGTTGATGGCCAAATCAATTCCACTCTTTTTATTTTATGTTGACCTCCAGTTTTATTTCAAAATGCTTATTGCTTTGTTAAGGAGGGTTGTCCAAAAGCAAAATTTCTCATCGATGAATGGAACCACTTTTTATTTTATTATATCTTTACAACCTTTTCTGTGGGGCAGAACCATTTTGAGATATATGCTTAGAAATATGTCATGATGCATAGATTTTTTAAGCAGTTTATTTGTTTTTCTCGCTGGCATGTATGCTTTTGTCATAAAGCACTGTCAAGTTGTAAACTAATTAGTTGCTATAGAAATCCCCTGCAATGCCATGAAAGAATTTAATAGGAGAGAAACCTAAGAATTTGAGAATATTATAGGTTTTGTACATTCATTATGGTTAATGACTTATAATTAGTAGGCTAAGGAGTTTGTGTTCGAACAGAAAGGAAAATGAATATTCTCAATCTAGCTAACCCTTTTGACATAGTAAGCCTTGAGGACTTATGCTTTCGTACTTTTAAGTATATCGTTTCACCTTTTTACTATCGTTTAGTGGCTTGAGAGGAGGTTTTCTCTGCTTAATCACAGATTTATCTTTTGTTCTCATGGCTAGAGGTTTTAGATCTAAAACTAAAGTATATGAGTTACCACTTAAAAGATCTGAACTGAGTTGATTCAAGGAAAACAGAATCACCTCTACAGAGAGGCCTCATTCTATCCAAAATAGCATCTCTCTCCCCACCCAACCTATTACATTACTGTGTTTTATTGTCTCCATAGCACTTAGTATCTGAAATCAGCCTTTGCTTTTCTGTTTGTCTTTCCCACTACAGTAAATGTTTTATTCAATTGCGGATCTTAGAATCCTGTATCCTAGAATTTTGCTCTGTGCCTATGAGCTATTCAGCAGTATTTATAAAAGAAGTAAGTACTATTAAGGGGACAGGCCCATGTGCATGAAACAAAATCTTGTCTTTCAACAGGACATTTCCAATTAGAGGCTTTCAGATTTATGATGGGCCCATTCATCTCACCAGGAGCACTTTCAAAAAATATGTGCCAACTCCAGATAGATACAGCAGTGCAGTTGGCTTCCTCATGAAGAATTCCTGGCAGATAACCCCCAGGAATAACATCTCCCTCGTAAAGTTTGGTCCACAGGTAAGTATATTCTTATAGCTCCTGTGTAGTGACTATGGTGAGAGAAAGAGGATGGCTCATTCTCAAAAATATTGGCTCTTTTTGACTAGAAAGAGAAATATAAACAGAAGGAACTCCTAGTTCCATGCACTCTGTCCTGTTGAGTTCAAGATAAGAACAGAAGTCCCGTGTGACTTGGGGTATTTCTGACATTCACGTCATGTCTTGAAAGGGAAAATGACTTCAAGTGATAACACGGGAGTTGTATAGTTTCACAGGAATAAGAGGACGTATGATTTTGGGAAGTTCAGTATAATACGCTGGTGGGGTAGCCCATCTCTGCTAAGAGATTTGGGTCCTGCCTGGTATTTTGCTTGTCTGGGAGCTGTTCTTATGGGGAACTAGATGATAAAAGGTTGGGAACAAAGAGGAATTTGGGGGTAGTGTGATGCAAATTGAGTTATTTCTGGCATAAACGGTTAGAAAGTTTTTAAGAAGACTGCAAAGAAGACTTAGAAATTACTGTTTACAATACAGTAGCCGACAGAAATAGTCTTGGCAGTTTCACGAGTATCCCCTTTACCCGAAATGCACAGGACGGTCTGATTACATGCCCTCAGGCTTTCATCATCTTTCCAGTTTCAGGATGGCAATGGCACAAGAGGGATTAGTGTCAGACTATCTAGCTCCCTATTTCCACCGGCAGCCACACCTAGAAAATAACTCATAGTTGTCTCATTCATGTCCACGAAGTTTACGGTTGCCCAGTTAAAAATAGAGCTTGAGATAGGTTTACTGAAGTCTATATCTGGTTTTGTAGTACAGCCAAGGCACGGAACAGAGAGGTACAGATGCAAATTGGGATGTCAGCTTGGTTGGCTGGTTCTCTTTCAGGCCATGTGGCTCCAGAGCAGGGGTAGGACCAGACTAGTAGATGGCTCCTGCCTAAATCAATAGTGGGGGTCTTGGACCACCTGTGCAGTGTGGAGGCTGGCTGGTCACTTACTGCCCAAATGGACCTTCTCATAGTCCTCCCTGCATAGAGTTTAGTGACCACTGACATGGCCTAATACTGAAAAACAGTTCTTGCAAAAGTCCTAAAGTTATAACAGCATAAGAAAATCCATGCTGTTTAAATCCAGCAGTTCATCTAGCCTGGAGTTTTCTATGGTGCAGTGCTCTGGAAAGTTTATAAAGAAAAGAGCTTACAAAATTTATTCTACCTAAAAAGGTAAAAATATACTCTACACTTTTCTCAGATTTAACCATAGGAGGCAAAACAGAAAAGAGAAAAAGCATAGAACTAAGAACCTGAGGCCATTTGTCCCACACATCACTGTTTTCCATCGGGTTGCTTATCATTTAGATGTTCTGTTGATTTTAAAACATCCCTGGGTGGTAAGTGCAGAAAAGCATTTTAGAGATGTATCTGTGTGGCTTAAACAGTGTTAGTAATTTACCGCTAGTAAGAAGTAGCTAAAGACTGTAAAACATGTCACTTGCAGCCAACTTTGCAGTTGTGCATTATGTGTTTTGTAAAGACTTTAAATTAACTCTATCTGACATGAAAATTGAGCTACGCTTGGTCTGTGTTGAGGAAAGAGTTAGTAGTAACATATACTTTTCAGCAGATTCTAGTGAGCTCAACAATAACCTAGCCATACTAAGCCAGTCCTTAAATTGTCTTTCAGTTTTGACCTGTGCTCATTTTTGTGGTGGGGGGAATCATATGAACAAGTAACAAAAGCATTTGGAATGAAATAAAATGATTAGCTCTGAACCTAAACTTAATCATTTTTATTTAATTGAGGTATAATTTACATACAGAGATGCACAGATCTTATGTGTGCAGTTTATAATTTTTGGCAAATGTATATGGCTGCATACTGCATAGTCCTCTTCCCACAACTTTTCTGGTTTCTCTTACCACATATTCGTTTTGTCTGGGGGGCAGGTAATAGTTTTTAAGTGAAAAAAAGAATAAAAATTAAGATGAAGTTTTAACATTTGCCAATTAGACTCCATAAGGATTTGGGAATTTTTTCCCTTTCCATGTCATTAATTGAGCAGACAACTCTGATTGGGTGCCATAGTTAATAACTATGGACTGTAGCTTAGGACTGCTTTCACAGTGAAGTGGTTGTGAGGGTCTGCAGTGAAGTCATTGCAGGGGACGCTAAGATGGTCAGAGTCCTCATTTTGTGATGTCCTTGTTTCTCACTGTGGTCAGGTCTCTCTGAACGTCTTCTTTGGAAAGCCTGGCCCCTGGTTTGAAGATTGCGAGCTGGATGGTGATAAGAACTCCATATTCCATGACGTTGATGGCTCTGTGACAGGATACAAGGACACCTATGTGGGAAGAATGGACAACTGCCTGATCCGCCATCCAAGCTGTGTAAACGTTACCAAGTGGAATGCCGTGGTCTGCAGTGGGACCTATGCCCAGGTAGGCCCAAAAAGCATCTTGTGCCTGAGTCCCTACCAGTGCCTAACAGCACTGCTCTGGGGAGGAGTACTCCTCAGCGTTTCAGTGTGGTCGATGCTTCCCAAAGTGTGATTATTTCATTAAAAAGAGAAAGAAAATTCATGGACTCATAGAATTGTACTTAAAGCTCCCCTACCCCAAACAATTTAACAAGTTAAAAAGTGAGTCCCAGGGAGGTGAGATGATTTACCCTTGGTTGGGATGTTGCTGGGGTGAGAACCCACCGACTCAGGTTTTCTTGCCGTGCTACCGCTGTGTCCCCATAGAGGGAGTTTTATCCTTTGCTTTCAGGGTCATCATCTCTACTTAATTAGGGAATCTGACTTTGAAGACAAAATATCAATAGGTCACATGGAACGTAAGATGTTCCCAAGGACAGAGCTGGGAATTAGGAATGAATGGACAAGGAAAGAATCCAAGGACATTCTTCTAATTATATCACGAAATAATGTCCATGAAAATATGAAGGAGATAATGTAGTTTGGGAAATACACCTCTTTGACAACATTAAGCTAATGTGTATTTATTAACTTGATGCCCAGTATAAGAGGATGAACTAATTTGCAAGGTAGTATATATGGTTAAGAGCATAGGTCCTGGAGCCAGATTGCCTGGGTTTGAATCCTGGCTCTGTTATTTCCTAAAATATGTGTTGAGCAAGTTAATTAACTACTCTGTCCCTGTGCACAGTGAGGGTAATAGTAGTTGCTCTCTTATGAGGCTGTTGTGAGGATAGAATGCATGAATGTATGGAAAGCATTTAGCATATGGCCTGGTATGTAGCACGGTGCGTGTTGCTATTAGTATTATTTGAGGAGCAGGGCTCTAAATTGCAAAGGTAATTTTAATAGTGATATTTGGATGGGTGGGAGAGATTGCAGAACGGAGGAGGTACCAGTTCCCCAGAATTTTGAAGGGAGTGGGTTTTTTCCCCGTGTTTTAGACAATTAAAGGGTAGGATTTAATAATAGACTGTCAAGGGAGATAAAAGAGTACAGGAAAGGGATGATAAGAGCATGGAGAGGAGAATTAGAGGAAGAGCAAGGGATTTTCCAAATAGCATTGGGTTCTGATAGCCCCAAAGGCAAGAAAGAAGCCCCTCTTGGTGATTTGCTGCTAGATGCCCTTATGGGTAGCATGTGTTCTTCTTTCTCCCACCTTAGCTTTGTATAGGTGGAGCTTCTTAGATCAGAATTTTTTGTTGCTCTTCTTTCTGATGTTGAATTATGACTATTAAAAAATATTACTATGAAATTTCGGCTGGTCTGAAGGTAGTGAGTTATCTCACTTGATTGTTCACAGTCAGTTACAGATTGAACTCCTTGTTCTACTACTTTCCCCCCTCCTCACTACTGCACTTGACTAGTCTTTAAAAAAAAAAATATTACTATGAAATTTAAAAACTTTTTAAAATAAAATTCAGATTCTTATCTATAGATTAGACAAAGGGCTTAAGAGGGATAAAGACTGGAGAGAGTTTGTGGTTTGTTTAATGGGGGTATTAGCTTCTTTGTTGTGGGATTTCTCATTCCCATGAACAAAAAATAAAATAAAATAAAATGTAATACTTGCCTAAGGGACAAGGAAGGGATGGAGAAGAATAAAGAACATGTTTTAGAATGTGATTTCTTTTTTCTATTTGTTTTATTCTTAATCAGAATTGCCTTCCCCCAATTTACCCATCAATATCTAGCAATCTATAGAAATTCTAGAATTAAAATAAAACAAAAATAAAAAGCTTTTAGTCTTTTTGTAGCTACAGTTTTGTTTAAATTTCTTGCTAGCCATGTGTATTTGTGTGTGTGTGTGTGTGTGTGTGTGTGTGTGTGTGTATCTGTCTGTCTTAAAGTGCTAGGTGCTCACTAATGAAACTTTTATGTTTTTAAAATGATTACAAATATATCTATAAAATACATGGTCATGGTAGCTCTTAGTTTTTCATACATTATAGTTATTACTATCAATGTTACATATTTTTATTCAACATTCATTCAGTAAAGTATTCAACTCTTTGGATTTTTAAGGTATTTGAGAATATGAATCTCATCCTTCTACCTTACAAAGCAGAGTAGTAATTCTGTTTTTATTTGGAGATAAAGACAGAAATCAGTCATCTAATGCTTCCTAGGAGGCTCTGGGTATCGAAGCACCACAGGTCAGAAGTTTTCTCCTGAGAATCTGAAATTTGAAGCAGAAGCCTAAATCTGCAGTCATTTGTGGTTAATTAGAAATCATGTGATATATAGTTGTAGACAAAAAATGGAAGCAACTGGATCTCAAGATAGAATAATCAATATTTAACTATTTGTAAATATTTTTTAGTGGAGTATCTGTACTTTGCTGACCTGAGAGATGAAGGTACTCAGAGAGAAAGACAGTAATGCAGGGAGAATTAGGATTATATGTGGCACCTTAAATTATCCTTGGGAAGAAGGTGGGGGATGGATATATGGTGTATGTATGTCCTTTTATGTATGTGTGTGTATGTTTATATGTATGATTAAATATATATTTAAGTGAAGATAATCAGTGGTCTTAACGTGTTTCCTATTTATTTTAAATCTTTAAGTGATATCAGTAGAGAAGAATATTAAATCAAAGGAGTTAAACATAAATGAGAATTAAGATGACTTTCTGGGCCAAAGGACATAAAATTGAGGAAGCAATATGGACAAGATCGTAGAAATGACAGAGAAAAATACCGAAGTATTGTAGACTAAATGCCAATATCCTGCAAATGTTTTAATACTCCTGGAGAATTTGATTACGGATACTGATTTGTTTTAAGAAATTGTTCTGAGGTTTGTCCTTTGGAGGATGCATTTGGAGATGGTTTTGTTTTGGCATGGAAAGTGGCTCAGATGCCACTGGAATAAATTCAGGGCTTTCAATTTGTCCCAGTTTAATGTGTTTTTCCAGTTGCTGCTGAGCGCTTTATAACTTTTTTTTTTTTATTTTTGAATGGATGAAAAATGACTTCTTGGGCTGATGTAGGTCATGGAAAATTGAAAGCCAAAGCTCTAAGATATATAAATTTTCCATCTGTTGGTTTAAAGGAAAATCTCTTAGATTTGACCAGAGGATATTAGTTTACTAATTTTTTTGTCTGTGCGTTCTTCAGATTGAGAGATTACTTTGACAAGCTATATAAGCCCCAGAAGTTTTATATTCTGATGAATAAGCTGGCCTGTGGTGCTGGAAGAGATGATGAAGCTCTTGGCTAGCAGGACGTGTGATCTGTTTTTACCATTTCTGGTTTAAGCAGGCCGCACTGTGAGCGTGGCTCAGGATACAGTTGGCCGCTGCTCATTTAATCTGGCACAGACCACAGAATCTCTCTTTTCCAAGTAGAGGTGCTGGACTTGGTGCTGGAAATGTCTGTTTAGCGATTTCAACTTTTCATTTGCTTCCCTTTAATTCCTTAATTTTATTTTATTTTTTTAAGGTCTACGTACAGACGTGGAGCACCCAGAATCTTTCTATGACCATCACTCGAGATGAGTACCCTTCCCACCCTATGGTGCTGCGGGGAATTAACCAGAAGGCTGCCTTTCCGCAGTACCAGCCTGTGGTCATGCTGGAGAAGGGCTATACCATCCACTGGAACGGGCCAGCGCCGCGCACCACTTTTCTATACCTCGTCAACTTCAACAAGTATGTATTTGTTCCTGTCGTTTCCAACAGTCAAGCAAATAGTCATTTAGTGGAGAAAAAGAATCACTCATGTTTCCCCGGTAGCAAGTAAAGAACGTCAGTTTTCTGTACTTTGCTTCTCTTGTGGGGAGGCTGTATATTTTGTGTGGATGGAATTAAGTGATTATACAAATGGAATCTTGTCATTTCAAAAGCGTTTCTTTTTCTCTATGATCAAGTTATTGTGTACAGAAAGCCATTCAACAATAGGTTTTAATACAGTCTGCTGAATGCTTTAATTCCCTCTAACCTGGGATGGGAAGAGGTTTTATATGGTGTTCCAACTGAGCACTTGGGTCCTTGGAAAATTAAAAGATTGTGGTGTGATTGATTAGTAATATCTGCTATGGGCAAGAGGTGGAAAAGTTAAGGCATAAAGGCCAGCTATCTGCCTCCCCTGCCCGAAAGCACTGTTTTGTCCCTTCTTCATTTTTTAGCTGTTTGTCCTAATAATGTCACTTTGAATCCAAGGCTCCGTTTTTGCATTAATTTATTCAAGTGTTAACTGTGCATCAGTTGGTATAAAGATGAATGAGAAAAGTATTTGCTCTCTTGGATCTCACAGTAGACAGGGAGGAAAAAAACTCAAGTAAATAGATAAATGAAAGCTGTTTTTTAGTGAACAAAGGATAGAGCAACTGATTCTAAGGGAGTTGGACCAGGCTACAGTGAGGAAGTGTTACAGATGAAGTGATCCGTCCTGTTACAGAAGCACAGAGCTGGGAAAGGGCCCATTCTCCTCGGGGAACGATGGTTTCAGTGTGATGGGGACATAGGGTGCATCAGGGGAGGTGACAGCAGGTGGAACTAGAAAGGAGGGATGAGACTCCATGAAACTGAAAGATTGAAATGGCTTGTGTACCTGACTGGTCATAAAGCTCTGACTCGTAAACACTCAGTTGAAATGGACAGAGAAGGACTAGACCATATGGGAATGCAGCCATCAGCAGGTCACTTCCAAGGGTGGGTGGACATCGTGGCAGATGCCTTTGTTCTGAGCTAGTTAGGCTCCAGCACATGCTCTCAGCTGAACCACTACTGTTTTCTTCTACCACGTGCTGCTGTTCTCTGTGACCCCCACTACACGGTCAACCAAGACAAAAAGCCAGTACTCACTCCTAACACTGCCTTTTCCCGTCCCTCTATCGTATCAGTAGCTGAGCTCTGTTGGTTCTAGCTCCTTAATGTCGTTCAAACCTCCTGTTTCTTTCCATCCTGCGGCTGGTGGCTGAGCCCAGGCCATCTTCAAGCTCTTTCCTGGATCCCGGCAGCAGGCTCCACATCTTCAGTCCACGTTGTGTCCAGGGTGAAGTTTCTGAAAGCCCAATCTGATATCAGTGAGTGGCAGACAAGGCAGTTAAAGAAACAAACGATTGTCAGGTTGAGAAGAAGAAATGTCAGAGGGTGATCAGTACTCAAAGTTACATTGGGCAGGGTTATGCATTTGAGATGAGATATTACAATGAAATGAAATGCAGGGTTCTGTAAAAGTGCCCTGCGTAACTTTTCATCAAATACTGAGCAAGTCAAAACGTTTGCAAGTGAAAAAGGCTAAGCCTAGAAATTTCAAAAATCCACATGGACTTGAAATTCAGTCATACTTGTTTAATTAGCTAAAAGTGTATAAAAATTACATAATGGGCAGAGGCAAGATGAAGAGATGGACATTTTTTTCCCCTGACTTTAATGTAATTATAGGGAGGTCATAGATTTTGTCAGACTGCCGTGGCTGAAAATAACACTTTGAAAGTTACAAAAGCTGTACTTATTCATTAAACAAAATAGGGAAAATACAGAAAAACATAAAGAAAATTGAAATAATCTGTAATCTTCCTGATTAGAGTGAGGCATCATAAACATTTCTAGTACTCTCCTCTCTTTCCCTTCAATGTGTTCTGACCATTTGGATGTACCATAATTTTTTTAATTACCCACTTATTCCATGAACATTTAAGTTGTTTTTCTCTTGCCTTTTTTTATTGTTATTATAAACAATACCTTATAGACTATATTTTCTTTTATATCTTTTTAATGAATTTCTAATTATTCTTTAGTAGGATTACTGGGTAAAACCTGTGTGAACAATTTTAAGGCCTCATTATATATTGTTTAAAAATTTTTTAGAATGATGGAAAGTTCTAGAAATGGATAGTGATGATGATTGCACGACCTTGAGTATGTATTTAATATCACTGAACTATTTAGCCAAAAATGGTTAAAATGGTAAATTTTATGGTATGTATATTTTAGCACAATAAAAAAAGGTCTAAAAAGAGAAAATGCTAGAAAGGGGAAAACATTTTTAGTGGTTTTAGAAAAGGATTTATTTTATATTTAAGGACATTAAGTAAAAATACTATGGCAATTTGAAGATATGCCTCAAAAGCTTTAAGAAGTCATATACCTTTATATCCAGCAATGTTGCTACTAGGAATTTATCCTAATATAATTATGAGAGATAAATATATTTATGAACAAAAAAATTCTTTAGAATGTTTTCTTTAGAAGTGTACCAGTGACACTTCCACTCTCAGGCTATTATTTATAGTATTTCTATCTTAGTATGTCCATGCCCAACCATGTCACTTAATTTGTTAACAATTTAGAGTGTTAACGTTTTATCCAACTTTTATTCATATTCCCTGAAATTGTTGAAATCAAGAATTTTCTGTGGGCCATAGTATTATTGTAAATACATTGGTGTGAAATACTTGATATGAGAACTCGTTAAAATAGAAATGGTAAAAACATAACCGATAAAGGTGGATGATTCGTTAGTATGCAGGGGTTCAGGACTTCCACTGTTAGTAGCGCAACACATAGCAGAAATTTAAGGAGGAAAAAACCGTGGCTAAAATTTCCATATGCTATAATACTCAAAAGAGAGTGGCTCACGTGTGAATTAATTTTTTTATTGTCTCTCCTTTAAAGGAATGACTGGATTCGGGTTGGCCTCTGCTATCCATCCAACACAAGTTTTCAGGTTACCTTTGGCTTTTTGCAGCGGCATAATGGTTCATTATCCAAAATCGACGAGTATGAGCCTGTGCATTCACTGGAAGAACTGCAGAGGAAGCAGTCTGAGAGGAAATTCTATTTTGACTCCGGCACAGGGTAATTCAGTGGAACCAGGGAATGAGAATTATTGCTACTTTTCTTTAATGGTAAAATTGCTAGTCTTCAGCATAGTGGCTGTTTAGGAAGGCAGCCGATGTGGGTAATTCCCTGCATATTGCTGTTAGAGGTTGAGAGGGAAACTGGAATGACTGATAATTATAGTTGGCAGTGGGAAGCGGGTGAAGATGTTTGCCATATACTTATTAAGGCAATTATAGAGAGAAATTGTCCTTGTCCATGAAGAACCGGTAGGCCCAATTGAAAATTAAAGTAACTTTTTTCTATAACAACTCTTTAGATGATTATTTACATGTGCTATATAGTTCATATTTCGGTGAAAAGCTCATTTTTCTCTTCCTGCTGACTTAAGGCTATCTTTCAAGTTGACCTTGAGTTTAAAAAAAAAAAATCCCTGTGTAACTGTGGCATATTTGCTTTCAACTTTCTCTAGGCTGCATCTTTGCATTTTTTATGTAATCCTGTTCTCCGGGGGTCCTGTTGGCTTTGTCTGCTTTTATCCCGTTACATCTGTCAGCCTGTGGGCTATGGTAGGCTTCCTCTCCTGTATTCCTCCACCAAGTAGCATGTTCCATCAGCCTCCCTCCTTGTGCCATCCTTCCCACTATATGCCATTGTCTAGGCACTGCAAAGATACCAATGTGAAGAAGACACATTTCTCCTGCAAATTCACAGTCCATTGAAGGATGTGGACATGCAGAGCAAGTAATCAGAGAACAAAAGGTTGAAATGCTTTAAATCCTATAGTGGGGATGTTCAATGTGCCTTTTGGGGTAACTCAGAAGTTCAGCTGAGAGTAACCAGTGACATCCTGAGAGGGTGACCCTGGAGCTAACTCTTGAGGAACAATTAGGAGGAGATGGAAAAAGTGATGAGTGAGCCGTCCCAGGTAGAAAGGGTGGTGTGCACAAATGCATGGAGGCATGGACGAATTCAAAGTGGGGAGAAGGGTGGTGAGATTGATTGGGGGAAGGAAGTTGGGACTCAGGCCTTGAGTGCCTGGTTATCCTTTGACTCAGATGCAACTCACTTGCTCTGCAGGTCCCCAGCGGCCAGTGTGATCAGCCTAAAAGTTTTTTTATCCTAATTGTCTCTGATTTTCAATTTCTAATTAGACTTAACCTACCTGGACTTTTAGTCTGTAGATGTCAGAACTTCCACATTCCCAGTTGACTTTCTGCAAAAATACACAGGATAGCCAAATATGTAAAGACAGTCTGGTGGCCACAAATTAATGATTAAATGTGTAAAAAAGATTAGGGAATATTTTCTGGTCTGGGTATTTCAAGAATCCCTCAGCCTCTGAGGTTCTAATTCTTTTTAATTCTATTCATTTTGATGATTTTAATTATATATCAAAAGGCCCATGCCTAATTAAGTCCCTGTCATTTCTTATGTATATGTGTTAAAATTACCGGATGTTGTGACAATGGCTGATTTTTACCTCATAATTGCAACTTCGCATTGTTCACCGACCTCATCGTAAAATGTGAATTCTTCATCTCTGGTAATCGATCACGTTTGATCAAGTCCTTTAGAATCTTGACTTCCTTTGCTTTAGGAGGACTGGATTTTCTGACACATGTGGAAGTACTGCCTAGAAGTTAGACTTTTCATCTTAGCAGTAGGAGGATTATTCAGAAATGGGTGGAACTGTTCATTTTCCCTGATTTTGGCCTAAATAGAGACAGAAGGACCCCAGCCCCATCTGCTCTTGGTAAACATCACAGGAATTGATTTGAGACTATGGCTTGGCCTTAGCCAAACAAGTCAGAGTTGCTGTTTTTATTATTCCAGTTTTGTGCCTTAAACCAAAACGGTTTATGAACAACAATAAAATGAACCACATCAATTTACTGAATCCTAAACTCAACACAAGTATAAAGTTTTCCAAGGAATTTTTGAGCCAGACCAAATTCCATCCTCCCAAAATACCTATTGAACTAATTCAAACCAGAAATCAAATTTGGTATCTTCCAGAATGACTGAATCAGGGTATCAGAATATTTTCTAAAGTGGTATTGTATTTGACTTAGGACCCTGGGAGGATAGGAAGAAAACAGAAACAACTTTATTAGTTTTGTAATTTGTTTTTCTTTTAAGGAAGATTTACTTTATTGGACGAAATCCCTTTTGGCCATGAGTTGATTTGAGGAATTTTATAAGTTTTGGACAGTAAATCTAACTAATGGATTGGTTTCTGTTTTGTGCAGGTTATTGTTTTTGTATCTCAAAGCCAAAAGCCACAGGGATGGCCACAGTTACTGTTCATCTCAGGGATGCGAAAGAGTCAAGATCCAGGCAGCAACAGACTCAAAAGACATCAGTAACTGCATGGCCAAAGCGTACCCACAGTATTACAGAAAGCCCGCAGAGGTCAAGCGGATGCCGTCCATGCTCACCGGCCTCTGTAAAGGCTGTGGGACCAGGCAGGTAAATAAGGAAGAAAAGTGGGCCTGGGAGAAAAAGGCAAAGGGTTTCTTTGCAATAGGAGCACTTTTTTTTGACACATCTGTTTTGCCAATTTAGAAACACTCGGCCGGGTGCGGTGGCTCACGCCTGTAATCCTAGCACTCTGGGAGGCCGAGACAGGTGGATTGTTTGAGCTCAGCAGTTCGAGACTAGCCTGAGCAAGAGCAAGACCCTGTCTCTACTAAAAATAGAAAGAAATTATATGGACAGCTAAAAAATATATATACAGAAAAAAGTAGCCGGGCATGGTGGTGCATGACTGTAGTCCCATCTACTCAGGAGGCTGAGGCAGGAGGATCGCTTGAGCCCAGGAGTTTGAGGTTGCTGTGAGGTAGGCTGACACCACGGCACTCTAGCCTGGGCAACAGAGTGAGACTCTGTCTCAAAAAAAAAAAAAAAAAAAAAAAAAGAAACACTCCATGGTATCTCCTGAATTTTGGCCCATGCTAGAATGTAATGCCCACAAGAAGCAAACTAGTTCAAATTTATAACAAAACGACTTTCCCCCATGATACATCAGTTTACCCTGGATGGCTTAGAAATTCAAGGGGAATTTTTATTTTGAATTTCAAAACCAAACACATGTCTATGAGGAGTTAGTAAGAAAATTCCATAAATTTTTGACCCCAAACTTGAGATAACAAAGAAATGTCCAGCTTCTGAATGCTGCTTAGTATCATTATGAGGATTTGTTCTTGCAATGAAGTTGCTGACATTGAGTTATAAGGACAGTGTACTTTTAAGTGCAAATTATGTGAGGGTTAAACATGTTTGAATGAGAAGAGAGCCTGGAGGGAGGGGGGGAGGAGGTGAGTTTTGGAGACCAGAAGTAATTTGGAAGAATAGAGGGAAAAGGGAAGGGCATTCTTGGGGAGGGAACAGCATAGGCAAAGGCAGAGTGGCAGCAAAGAAGGTGCAGTGCTTGTGGGAAAGTGAGGAGATGGCCTTGTTGAGTGTACTAGAATAGAGAGACATGGGGCCTGTGCGTAAGGCGTGGCTCCATTCATGGAACACTTTGAGGGTCACGGAGAAGAAAGAGTTGAGACTTGGTCATATACAAGGCCACTAAAAATTTCTAAACAGGGTAGTCTTTGTTATCTACACTTCTTTTCTCAATTCTAGAGTGACTGAGCCCCAATGTGGGATAAATGCTCTGAAAAGGACTTTTAAAAAGATTTGTGCCTGTTTTTGCATGAAATTTTTACAAAGATTTAAATGTAAAGCACGTTGTCTATCTGTTTATTTACTTATTTTTGAGAAAAGGTCTCCTTCCACCCAGGTAGAGTGCAGTGGCATCATCATAGCTCACTGCAACCTCAAACTCCTGGGCTCAAGCGATCCTCCTGCCTCAGCCTCCCAAATAGCTGGGACTATAGGTGTGTACCACCATGTCCAGCTAATTTTTTCTATTTTTTGTAGAGAAAAGGTCTTGCTCTTGCTAAGGCAGATCTGAAAACTCCTGGCCTCAAGCAATCCTCCCACATTGGCCTCCCAAAATGCTAGGATTATAGACGTGAGCCACCATGCCCAGTCTATTTAGTCATTTATTGAATTGGTTCGATTAACGAGATTACACTTATTTGAAACTGGGATTGTTCCAGCAAATGAGGAACACGTATTTACTGTGTTAAGCATATCAAGATGCAATTCTAGGTCATGAGATATGTACAAAAAGTTCAGAAAAATAAATACAGCCACCGGCTTTGATTATAATTGAGTTTATATTGAGGGAGCTTTTAGGGGGAAAATACAGTTGACATAAATATGGAACTTCTTCCCTGTCTAGGTGGTGTTTACTAGTGATCCTCATAAAAGCTACCTCCCTGTGCAATTCCAGTCACCCAGTAAAGCAGAAACTCAGCGTGGAGACCCGTCTGTTATTTCTGTAAGTACCATTTGGTCTTAGTCTGTTCTGGCTGCTGTAACAAAATACTATAAATTAGGTAGCTTATAAACAACAGAAATTTATTTCTCACGGTTCTGGAGATTGGACAGTATAAGGTCAAGGTTCCAGGAGGTGCAGTGTCTGGTGAGGGCCTGCCCCCTGGGTGGATGGCGCCTTCTTGCTGTATCCTCACATGGCGGAAGGGTCGAGAGGTCTCCTTTATAATGGTACTAATCCTATTCATGAGGGCTTCACCCTCACGTAATAATCACCTTCCAAGGACCCCACCTCCTAATACTGTCACCTTGGGGATTAGGATTTCAACATATACATTTGGGGGGGATACAAACCTTCAGACCATAGCAGGTGTGTACACTGCTGTGGCTTCTTGCTTTTATCTTTCATCCTACTGACATGAATTATCTCTGGCAATAGTCACTGGTTTGTAATCACATTTTGATTATTGGTGACAAGCAATACAATAGAGCTATAAATACTCCCTGAACATTTGTGTTTTCAAATAAATGTTTTTATTAAAGTTTTTTTTTTCTGAGTACATTGTGTTTACTGATTACTTTGAAGCTGATATTAAAATTTGTTCACAGTACTTTTACTCACTAAGAGCATTACAAGTGACTCAGATTTCATTGCTATAAGAAGAAAGGCATCTTTGGTTAAAAAATAGTTGCCATAGGCAATTGAGACAGAGAAAACCGTAATTTGTTTAAGATATGGAAAATAACGATTTTAAAAGCTCTGGCCTTTTATTTTAAGTTTGCCTCTCCCCAATTTTTTCAGATGAGGAAAGTGAAGATGCAAAGTGTTAGTTGTCTTTTAGTGGGTTAATGAAAGAATAGATGTGAGTCTCGGTGTCAACACTGGAATTTAGAGCCAAGTTAGCCACTGGGAACAGATCTTATCATACATGGCCTGTCCAAAATCCAGTTGATCTGGGTGACATCATAAGAAGAGCTCTTTGAGTGACAGGTGTCTAGCCTTCTGAGCAGGACCCAGCCAGGGCCTGCGCCCAGTCTCACGTGGTCTCTTTAGAACTTTATTTTTTTCAGTGGTGGGCAACATAAATCATAAATCCAAATATATGTGGACAAAATTAAATTTTACTTTATCAATTTTTTAATTGTAGTAAAATACAACATAAAATTTGCCATTTTAGCCATTCTTAAGTGTGCAGTTCAGTGGTATGAAGTAGATTCCTATGGTTTTGTAACCATCACCACCACCCAGCTCCAGAATGTTTTACTCTTGAGTTAAGACTATCTCTACTTAAATGTCGCTCAAAGATTCCTCAAGTCTGTATTTATACCTATTCCCCTCTGTCAGCAGTCCTGCATTTTGTAATATGCTCATGATGTAATTTTATTGGCATGAAATTTGTTAGCTCAGCATGTGAATGTAGTCAGCTATATGAGGAACCTGATCTCACCCTGCTAGGCTGGTATCTGGTGGGGATTGCATGGGAGAAGCAGGTGGGTGCTGGATCTTGCTGCTCTGGTAGTTTACTAGATACTAGATAGATAGATATTATAGATAGATAGATCACCAGATAATAGATAGGTAGATAGATAGATTGTTTTGCAAAAAAAAAAATTCAGGCAGGCTACGCCCCAGGGTCTGAAGACATTGTTTGACTCCATTGCTGCATGTCGTGTCCCTGGGACTCTAGAAAATCATAGAGTACTGTGTTTTGTCATATATATCTCTAATATTTTTCACATGTGTTACCTGAAAATTCTTTCCTGGGACCTGGCATTGCTTTAGTGGGTATTTTTGTGGTTTTTGTTTTTGTTTTTGTTTTTTTGAGATGGGGTCTTGCTATGTTACCCAAGCTGTCCTTGAGCTCCTGGCCCCAGGTGATCCTCCCAGGTAGCTGGGACTACAGGTCCATGCCACCATGCCAGGCTTTTCTCTAATTTTTATGGAAAGTTTTCTGTTTCTTTTAAGCCACAATTTCGGGGAGTACTTTTCATGAGGACTGTTTGAGTGTGTTGAAGGTTGTCACATAATTTTTTCTTAAATGGATCTCAATTTTTAAGTATCAAGACTTTAAAAAATAAAAAGCATACCATCTAGTCTTTCTGCATATAAAGCTTACCTCAGGCACTTCCAGAATGATTCACTGGATTAGCACAATTTAAACATAGCTAAAAGACCATTTTGAATTCCAGTGAGATCAGTAGTGATTAGAAGTAAAATTTAAATATCTTAATTTCCCCAAGCAAGGACAGGTGCAGTGGTGAGAACATTTATTCTTTGTTAGCCTTTAGCATAGTTTATAATTCTATACCTTATAAACAGAGACAGTGCCTATGGATTTAATTAGTGTTTAGTTCTACTCTTTGTTTTTTTCCTTTTTGGCTGAGGAATTCATGATATTTGGAAATGTCTGGAGTTCCTTTTTCTTGAAAAGGTCACAAACTATTAATTTTTTAAAGAGGATGACTATGGAAATTCAGCTCACAATAATTGTGAAACAAAATATAGTCGCACCTTGTAGCTTAAATCCCAGTGAAATGACCACTTTGCCATTTTGATTTCAGGGAAGTTATATTTATAGTGAAGGAGATAAAGCAACTGGACTTCTATGATATTCTAAACCTAAACTCTAATGAGGAATTTCTGTGGATCAAGGCATGAAATACATACATATATATATATATATATATATATATTTTTTTTTCCCTGCACTAAGGTGACAATAAGTGAGCTATCTGAGCTGCAGTACAGAGGCTACCACTTGATCACTGACTTCCAAAGCTTTGACCCCGATGAGAAAGTATGTGTAAGAATGAAGGCCTTGAGCACTGCAGAGCGAGTCAGCCAGCTTTGCTGGGTGGGGTCCACCATGCCTTGCTCAGAGCATCTTCTCCAGGCAGCAAAGATGAGTTAAGGCAGAGTCTATAGAACACAGGCACAATTTCAAACATTGGTGGAGGAAGAGTGAGTGAAATATGCAATTTGAATCCTGGAAATAGAAATTGAATTATGGGTTCAGAAAATAGAGGCAAGGAGCCGGAAAGATGAGTCATCCTGGAAATGTTCTTGAAATGGTGATGACAACAGAAGACATTTTTGTATTCTCAGGTCAACGGCACCGACTTTACCTTCCGAAGTGCAGGTGCCCTCCTGCTCGTTGTTGATGCATGCAGCGTTCCATTCCGGTTGACAGAAAAAAAGTTTTTCCCTCTTGTTGATGTCAGTCGCTTGGAAGAATATTTAAAAACAGGCGTCCCTCCAAGGTAGGTCAAACGTGTTCTGTAATGGGAACAAGCCACCTTAAAGACATGGAGTGCTCCAAACAGATAACATTTGGTTGACTCTGAGCTTTGGTTTATATTTTATATTTTGTTTACCAGATCTTTTACTCTGTGGGCATTCAGGGCTCTGTGAAAGGTATTTCATTCCTTTCCTACCTCAGATTGATGCCCGTGTGGTCTAAGTTGCTTGTCATTGACAAGCTATTGCTTTATCAATGGCAGAACTTGGATATTTGAAGATTTTGCAAATGGTAGGGAGGGTTCCTAGAAGGAGAAAAGCTCATTGTTTGGAAAATTACTATCCCACTTTTTAATATTAAATTAATCTACTTTGCACCCAACTTGCTCAGAGGCTTATTTTCCATTTTGAAGTAATTTTCCAGGCAGTTTACCTTTGCAGCCAACTGTCCCACTGATGGACTCTCGGACAGCATTGTACCATGACTGTGATAGAGGAAGTCATCACCTGGGTCATTTGGAAATGGCTAGAAAAGAGTAAATTGATTTTTAAGTGGTTGAGTGGTCTCTCTTTTAAGAGTGCTAGTCTGATTGCTTTTCTTTGTTGGTCTCTGAAGACAGGTGCTCAGGAGAGAAACCTTCCTTTTTCTGGTCTGGCCAGACCCTGCCTGGAGGCAAGGAGATGAATTCAGGGTCTTTTCTGCCCCTTGGCTTTGCCCCAGATGTTGATTTATACACAGGCCTTCATTTAGCGAAGCCATTAGGGAAGAACATAAGCTTCCCAGAAATTAAAAGCCTGTCTAGCTTTAGAATCATTTTCTGATCACTTATGCTCTTTGTAGATTACAGAACCAGATCCTAGTAAGTCCCATGAAATCATTAGCTTATTTGGGTGTAATATTCAATATGTATGTCTAGGTCTATCTTCTGGTTTAAGATAGAACATTTGTGGGCCTTCAATATTCTTTAAGGATTTAAAGATTTTTTTTCTTAATGTTGAAAACATATGCACTTACTCACTTCCCCTAAAACCATCCGGGACATAAATCTCACCACAGGTATTTAGGACAACATCGTAGTCCTGCAAAGTACCTTAGAGATTTAAGAGTTAAAACTAACTCATTTAAAAGTCACAAGGTGGTTTCTAGAAAGGGGACACAAGAAAGGCTTTTGAGATACTGATAATGCTATTTCATGATCTGGATGCTGGTTACACAAATATGTTTAGTTTGTAAAAATTCAACTGTGCATGTCGTATTTTAATAAAGTGTTAAGAAGTTATGGGGCAACTGGCAGTGACTTCTAGGGAGACTGAGCACGTGTGTGTATGGAGGGGCTGGGTGGGTCGGGGTGGGGTGAGCTGTAAGTGATCTCATGGCTAATTCTGACCTGTTGAAGAAGGTCCGGTCTGCAGGGTGGCTATCATCAGTCCTCTGCACTGATTCTGAATTAAGTCACCAGTGCTTTAGAAAGACCACAACAAAGAACCCATACCGATATAAAACTTAAGGCTCTTAATTGTAAGAAATGTCAAGACCCACATTAATAAAACAAATACATTACTAAAGGATATGCAACAAGAGTGGAATAAAAGGAGAGATTCTCTCTGTTTCTGGATGGAAAAATTGCTATTATAAAGATGTCATCCTTCCTAAATTGTAAATTTAACACATTTCCATTAACAGAACCAATAGGTTACTTTTCTGTTGTACTTGACAGTGGACACTGAAGTTTATCTGGAAGAACAAATGTTAGAAAGTAGTAAAACATTTTTAAACAAATCACAATAACACAAGAGGCTTGTTTTATCAGATATTAAAATAAACCATGAAGTCATAGTAATTAAGCCAGCATAGTATTGGCAGAGGAGAGGAATCAGAAAAAGAGAATAGAGAATCCACAAACAGATCTGAGTATTTATGTTAATGTACTGCGTGGTAAAGATGGCAATTTAAACCAAACCATGGAGAACAGATTTTATTTTGTCTTAGAGTTGTGTTTATCCATTCATTTAATAAATAGAACATAAATAGAGCATCTGAAACAAAATAAAACTATCTTCCAATATTATATCTTCCAATGTTAAACTATCTTCCAATGTTATAATAGATTGTTCCCCAAAAGAGCAGTGTCCCAAGCTGTCCACTAGGTGAACTTACCCAAATGACTTGGTTTCCCTACTTTTGGTTTCCCTTGTAATAACAACATGAGAAGTTCCATGTGAGGCAGAAGAGTGGGACCTTGTAATAGCAGAGATGAAAAAGCATCTGGGCTTTTTTCTGAGTTCTGCTTTTCTCTAGTGTTTCTATTCCATATTCTGTTCAGAAAGGTACTCAATAAAAATGTACTGAATGATTGAAATTGGCACTGATTTTCTAACTTTAATATACAGGTCAATTGTTCTGTTGAGCACAAGAGGAGAAATAAAACAGTTGAACATTTCAGATTCATTAGTACCTCTGGGATTAGCCAAACCAGCTCATCTTTATAACAAAGGTTTGTATTTGTATTATTATTCTATGAGGTTCTTAGGGGGCCAACAACATATGACTTTTTCTGGTGGAATTTAGCTACCAGACAATTTTCATAGCCTTGTGTTTCTGGAGTGGGTATCATTAAGACAATTTCTAAATAAGGAAACAGTGTTAGAGGAAGTGTGTTGGGATGTGGTTTGTTATTTGGGGCAAGAGGTGGGTGGGTAAGAGTTCATTTGCTGATGTAAGGAAGTGTAGGGTTTTTTAAATAGCTGCCTTTGTTTTGCTCACCTCTGCATTATTTTTTTAGGGAGTACCATATTTGTGGGATTCAGCGGAACCTTGAAACTGTCATGGACTAAGCTATTTACCAGTCCTGCTGGACAGGGCCTTGGGGTGCTTGAACAATTCCTACCTTTGCAGCTGGACGAATATGGTTGTCCCAGAGCAGGCACCATTCGCAGAAGAGACTTGGAACTGTTAAAGCTAGCTTCAAAAGCACATTAGAGACTAACTGTAACTTAAGTGCTGGGAAGAAAAAAAAATGTGAACTAACTTATTTAATTTATGGCATTTTAAGATGACACTGTTAACCCAATGGAACCATTTTCCTGTTTGATACAGAAAGGGGAGAAAAGAAAGAGTATAGAGTCATTGCTTGAATACCAGCTCATGCACCTTCTAGTTGTACAAAATGTTAGAGAAATTATTTGTATCTGTTAGGCTGGCCTGTTCAGAGAGCAGTTCTCTTAGTCCTCCCCTTCCACCCCAGTGTTTTGTAGTGACCACAAGCGGTGTTTTACTATTTGTACAATGCGGCGTGGTGGGGTGGGGGTTTCTGACAGTCAGCCTGAAGCCTTTAGAGAACCAGCTATTGTAGCACCTTGGATACTTGAAGTCTCACGCGCAGTTGTGTTGCGCAGCAGTTGACTTGGTGGCTGGCATGCTCAGTGACGCCTGGGGCCCTGTTTCTGGGCAGCCTTTGAGGATTTTTTATGATGCTGAATGACAAGAGTTTTAAGTGGCAACTCAGGCCCAGCTCATGCCCTTTTTTGCCTGGACATGTGCTATTTTTAGTCATTTGTATATTGATTACTTCTAAGGGTTCAACTTACAGACAGGAAGTATATTGGGACAAAAGTGCTCATAGGGATTAGAAATTCCTTTAATCCGTGACCATCGGGCAAAAAATTGACCTGCACCAAAGGTCTGGGGCTGTTGGGACCATTTTTGCAGCTTTAATCCTTAGCCTGTTTTGACTGTATATTTGTGTTTCAAATGCAGAGCTGAACTGAAAATTGACTTTTTTTTTTTTTAAAAAAAGAAGCAGGCCATTTTCCTGAACTGTAAACTCGTGTCGTTTTAACTTGCACAAAGGACGTCTGTTCTTGGTGTCGCTCTTGCACCTGGGTTTTTGTTATTGTTTTTGTGTGTGTGGATATTTTTTAAGCTTTTCTGTTCACCATCCTGCCAGGAAAATCCCAGAAAGCTTAATGATACTCCAAAAGAGAAGGAAGAAAGGAGAGCCTTCTAAGGGCCAGAATCATTGAGGTTCAAACATGAACCTCTTCGTAGCCTTAAAGGAGTGAATCACTCTTAATGAAATTGTTAAAGCTAATTTAAAAGGGTGCCATGATGCCCAATTTCCCTTTCCGTGGCAAAAGGAGATTGGCCTCCGTATCCTGGAATGCTGCCACACCAAGAGGAAAGAAACATCAAAATATCTTTACGTTTTTCTAAACCCACCGTGCATGAAGTGTAGTGGAGGGATGGCCTAGGGGAGGTGGTAGGGTGTGTTTGGGCTGGCATTGGCAATGAGTGTAGACAAATCCACTTTGCTCTGCTAAGGGCAAAGGCTGATGATGGCCTGTACCTTTGTGTCTGGGAGAAACTGCAGAGCAGCTCTGTGACTTCTTTTACTTTACAAATATGCTACCTCAAAGTGCTACCGATAAACCTTTCTAACTGTAAGTGCTCTTGCTCAGGGCACGTGTCTTAATCAAAGTTTGGTTTTTTGGTTATTTTTTTTTTTGTATATTGACGAATGAGATCTGACCTATGAAATATATTATTGGATCATGGTTCCTGAAGGTGATTAAAGTTTGTTTGTGTGTGTGTTTTATGACTTAAATATCTTTTATGTGTGTTTTTTAGAGTTTGATTCTTTAAAGATTTGGAGAGGATATGTAAGTTACCAAGGCGCTTGGTTTTTCTGTTTTATATACTAGTAATCAGGGCCTAAGTTAAATAAATAAAAATATGTGTGCATGGATTTTATATATGTGTGTATGTGAATTTATAGCTCTATGTATAAATTTTTAAATTGCAGGTTCCAGCTGTAAAGAAGTTATTGGCAGAAATGAGGAAGAGAAACTGTCCACCAAGTAGATTTTGTAAGACTAAGCTTCAAAAGGGCAGGGACCATATTCTCTAATGCAGAGGTTCTCAACTTTGGCTGCACATTGGAATCACCTGGGAGCTTTAAAATATGGAGGCCTGGACCCCACCCCATCCCCCCAGATTCCGATTTAATTGGTGTGGGGTGCAGCCTGGGCATTGGAATTTTTTTTAAAGCTCCCTGGGTGATTCTAACATGCCGCCAGGTTTCAGAACCACTGTGCTAGTATAATAGGCCTACTGTTCAACTTCAGTCTATAATTTTTTGTCACTAAAACAAAATTGCATTTATTTTTACTTGAGATCCCTAGATTACTCACCAAACTCCCAGCCCTAAACAAAGCATGTCAATACTGTCTCTTTTTAGTAGAACTTTTTAACTAAAGTTCTTAGTCTTTAATCCTCTCAAATCATTCAATTGGTCCCATAAGCCGGTATACGCAGTTCAGGCAATTGGGAGCTAGCAATCTGTTCTGTTTCTACCAAGAAAATATATTCAAAGGTGATTTATAAGTTCATAAGCATTTTCCATCAGGTGAGGCAATTGGTTGAGCTCCAGAAACGTGGCCGTCCACAAATCAGTCAGCTGATGAGAAACCCAGAGGGCTCTCCTATGTCGGCAGACTGGGGTTTAGGTCTTTGCTGTGGGACGCCCGCGTCCGCACCTGAGTCAGCGTGCCATATGTTATGTCCAGAAGCTGGAAGAGGGTGCTTGTGAGAAGATGAAAGGCAGACACACCGTCTCATGGACTGTGACCGCAAAGCAGCCACTAAGGTGATGTTTAGACTGGGAGGTTGGGGAGGGGGGATTTATGACTCCTGTTGTCTAACTTCAACAGGAAAGAACTCATCCTCCTGCCATTAAGTGGGTTCCTTCGTTTTGAGGAAGGGAGGGCAATGAGGAGATGGTGAGAGGGTGAATGCTTCAGATAAGGACTGTAGGTTTTCATTCCTTCAGAGATGAGATAATGTTTGGATGAGTCCAGTGGAAAGGCATTTCAATAGGAAGGAATGCACTTAGTTAATTCAAACGTTTTTTTTTTCTGTTGCTCCTAGTAGGTGAGTACAGTACATAGATTCCATCTTGACAATGTTTTTGTGATGCAGAGTTGGCGTTGACCTCCAGAATTCTTGTTTGACTTTCAGATACTTATTAAACAATATTTAATAACTTGAGGAATTCTCCTGGAGGTGAAGACCTTTAATAGGGTAACAGATTTGTATTATTACTGTTGTTAGTCTTACTTGGTTCTAACCCAATCTGCTGGAAATGTGAGCAGCCACTCTGGGTTGGAGCTAATTTTCAACAAAAGGTCAGGGAGAAAAAAAAATGTAAGCGAAGCCATTCTTGCCTCCTCGCTCACAAATGACAAAATGCTGTTCAATTCTTGCTGCACTACTTGAGTCATTTGGAAGAGAGGGGTTTTTTACCCTTATTTATCCTCAATAGGAGAAGCTGATAAAAGGATGTTTAATTAGGTCCTGGTGATGGGGATGAGGGCACACATGCTTTTTATGTAGTACAATTAGAGGATGACTGGCTGAACTGTGGTTTCTAAATGAGCAACTGTGCCCCGCGGGCATCCAAAAATACCAGCCATAGCGAACCGGGAAAATGTTTCATCTGAAAATACAACAAAGGGTGGGTCAGAAAACATCTTCGTAGATGTGTTTTTGTAATTTTTCTAAGATGCACAGAATGATGAGTCGACATATGAAAAGCGGTAAGTTTAAAGTTCATCCTCAGAAAAGCTTTGGCTTCATGGTCACAACTGATTAATCTGGGTTGACAACCTATGACCTGTGGTCCCTCTGCCTACAATTTGGAGCTAACGATGGTTTTTATGTTTTTTAATATAACATGTTGGAAAAAGCTAAAAGAAGAATAATTTTATGAGGTGAAAAGTCTATGAAATTTAAATTTCAGTGTCCATAAAAAAATCTCGTTGGAACACAGCCAAGCTCACTTGCTCACACGCATTAACTATAGGTGTTCGTGTGCTGGAGTGGCAGGGTTGGGTAGTTGCCACCGGGACTATAAGGCCTGCAAAGCCAAAATTATTTACCATTAGGCCCTTTACTGAAAAAGTTTACCAACCCTTGATCTCAGTGACGGGTGTACCAGTGTTCATTGTCCTGTTCTTGGAACTTCCTTGCATTTTGAGGATTTTTTAAATAGCAAGTTAAGGAAAAAAATCTGCATCAGAATCACCTGAGGTGCTTGGTGAACATGCAGAATCCCAAGCCCCAGCTCAGACCAGAGAATTGGCATCTCTGGGAGTTGGAGCTGGGAATATAACTGTAGCACAGGCTCTCCAGGTGTTTCTTATGAACGCTAAAGTTTGAAAACCCCATAACATGCAGCGAGCCCTTTCTCTCGCTCTCCCTTCAGTAGAGAACACATCTGAACAGATTCAAAGTGTTGTGTTGTTTTTTTTTTAACCCTGATGATTCCAGCTACATTGTCTTCCCCAGAACTTTAAAAAAACTAATGTAGGGCAGATTTAATGCACAGCAGAGGGTGTGGCTGTTACTGGGACAGAGGTTTGAGCCCATGATTAAGTTCTCTCTGCATCACATCTAAAATTACTGTTTTACACTGTTACAGTGATTGCTTTGGCTACAATCATTCCTACTCTGAAATCCCAGCCAGCCTTTGTTTTCTACAAGTTTTTTATTATTATTATTATTTTAAGGACTTTAAGGAAAAATGTGTCCACAATCAGGCTGCACAGACTAACAAAAATGCAGGTTTCTTGGCTTTTTGATGAAACTGTATCCACTGTAGTTATTTCACATTCATTCAAGCTCTGATTGGTAATTGTAGATGCATACTTTTTAAAAGGTAGAATGAATTATTTCATACAAGTAGTTTGCTTTGTAAGCAAAAGCCTTTTAATACATGAACTTCATGGAGGGTTGGAGGTGGTTGAGTGGACTCGGGGGATAATGAAATTGAGCCTTGCTAGAGAAGAAGTTGAGCAAGGGAGGTTCACCTTCTTCCACCAGCCCACCTGGATCACCAACACCTGGTTTCTGAGGGAAGGTAGGTTTCTAACGTGGGAGAATGAAGGATTTGCAAGTTTCAGGAGGCAAGGAGCTGGAGCCTCATTAGCTCCCAATATGGGTGGGAGGAGGAGAGAGTTCTGATGGAAAGGGCCACGACAAAACTTGTTGCCTCCTTCAAAAGTATGCTTGGGGTCAGCTTTCTAAGGAAAATAGTTCTTAGTGAGCAGTTAGTGGATTGGAGTCTGGGAGAAGCACCTGATACAGTCATTTGTTATAGGTACGGTAGATGTTTTGGTGACCAGCCTAGGTTTGATGCCAGCTTAGGCTCTACTAGTGGGCTTGCTTGAGCAGCTTTCTCATCTATAAAATGGGACTGTTAATACTTTTGTGAAATTATAGGCGGCATTAAATGAGAGCAGCCATGACTCCCAAACAGCTGGTTATCAGAAACACCTGATGGCTTATTTAAAAAAAAAAAAAAAACAACCTACGTTTCCAGACATGTGAATTCAAATTTAGTAGTTTTTTGAGGGTTAAGGATTAGGAAGTCTATATATTTTCAAATAAGATTCTGAGATAATTCCAGGTTTGGCAACCATTAAGAATACCCTCTGCAAAACTCCTGCCTTAGTTTTAACACAAGTCTGGTACTCAGTTTTTTTGTATCTGGAAAACAGGACCTCAGGCCAGGCCATGGTTGTTTGGTGAATTGGTTGGTGCATCCGCAGGAGGTTTGCATTTATGCCCTCATTGCACTAGCACTGTAACGCAGCAAACCAGCTGTGTGTGGACTAGAGCTACGAAACGTGAAAAAACCCCTCTGGAATGAAAACATGTGGCTGCACCCTGTTCTGCAGCTGGTCTGTGTAGTTTTCTGCTCTTCATTCTTGTAAGGGGAAACCTCAGTTCAGCGGATAGCGTGTCTCTTCCAATCCCTTTTAACCATAAACTAACAGGGAATAGAAACAGCTCATTTCTAACTATCTCTCAGTTTTTAACCACCCACATTGTCTCTCCTCCTTCCTATCAAGTAGGAAAAATGCTAACCTGGAGTGAAATGGTTCAAAGCTAAGGTTTATATATATAACAAGCTGAAGCTGAGTTAAAGGACTTAGAAAATGAGCACCTTTGGCAACAAGCCTTCCCATGTTTCTCTGTCCCATTTCTTCCTAGTGACACCCTCCCGCCCCGACTGCCCAAGGTCCACTGTTGGGGCCATTGTCATACTGGGAAGACCACATTCCAGATCTCTTTTGTAACTCAACTTACCACCTCAGCTCGCATGTTCTCTGTCCAACCCTCCGGATCCTTAGCCCTTGCTAAACTAATTCAAAACCAATTAGTCCTTATGTCTAAAGCAAATTTACTCTTGGGCAGCAACACCACTTTAATGTCTGCCCATGGTACCTATAGTGCTCAAAGTAATGTGTACCTGGAATTTTTGTTTATTTATCAGATCTGGTTGTTTTTGTTTTTGTTTTTGTTTTTGGAGACAGAGTCTCGCTCTTTTGCCCTGGCTAGAGTGCAGTGGCGTCAGCCTAGCTCACACCTCCTGGGCTCAAGCGATCCTCCTGCCTCAGCCTCCCAAGTAGCTGGGACTACAGGCATGCACCACCATGCCCGGCTAATTTCACTATATATATTTTTAGTTGTCCATATAATTTCTTTGTATTTTTAGTAGAGACAGGGGTCTCGCTCTTGCTCAGGCTGGTCTTGAACTCCTGACCTTGAGCTATCCTCCTGCCTCGGCATCCCAGAGTACTCTGGTTGGTTTTTAAAGCACTTTTGCCCTCCAGCACACTGACCTATAAGGCTGATGTCATCTATGTGTAGAGGAAATTACAAATCTGGAGAATTCTCATGCTGGGGAATCAGTCCCTGGATAATGGAGTCAATACCATCTACAGGATGTGAATACTGATATTTGAATGGCATGTCTTCTGATCATCTTCAGGAAGGTTATGGATAATACTGTGATTTTCCTCTCGCTTAAGCAGTGTTCACAGAACACAGAGACTGAATGAGTAACAATACCTGGCTCTGAAACATATAATCCATTCGGATTCCAGGCCCAGGGTCTTGGCCACAAGAAAGTGTATTTATCCCAACATTTTCCTGGAACCTGTGCTCTGTAAGCGCTGGAAAACTCTTTGTTTGTAGCGTCTTGCATTTCTGTAAATCACCTATTTCAATAGCTGAAAGAAAGAGATTTGGTAATTACAGTTTTTCTTTGTTGTAGCCCTATATTGAAAACACATGCCAGCAGGGTTAAGCAAGGACCCAAGTGGATAGATGATACATAAACAAGATTAGGAATCATAAGGATTAGGGGCTTCCTGTGCAGGTTTAGTCATAGGAAGAGGGTCAATTACAAGCAGAAAATTATTTTGGTGGGAGGAAGGGGTGATTTTGTCATATTGATGATCTATATTTTCTGACTTTTGTTTCAAATTCCTTGAAATGAGTTAATTGATTGATTTTTTTGACTGTAATATTATCTAAAATAATTGGATTTAAAGTCCATTAACAAGTATAATTGTTGGATATTTTGGATAGTCAACTTCTAAATTATCGATTCAGCACCTATATTGTGGCTACTTAGTTGATTGAAATAACACAAGCTCTTAATTTTATTTGGTCTTTAACTTTATCTGCTTACAGAAGACAAATGATTAATAAGAAGCCTAAAGGTAGCCAATTAGAGACTTACAGAATAGTGACATAGGAAGTAATGAGGAGAAAGAAGAATGGCTCTACCCTTGTTTTCTTTTACTTTTGCTATTAACTATTTCTACCCTTAAATTAGCATGTCAGAGCCAGTGGACTCTATCTAATCATTGAATTTCTGAGTTTGCTTTAGTGAGAGAATACTTTTCTAAACAAATTCTGCCCTCCTTGTTAGTGTGTGTGTGTGTGTGTGTGTGTGTGAGTTTATTTGTCGTACTAATATTATCTTGTCGAGGGCTACAAAAATAATGTTACACTGGGGTGTGTGGTAGAAAGAGTCCTGCTTCAAGGGTAAAGTCTACTATTAACTACCAGGGGGAGGTTAACTACTTAAATATACCCACCTCCTTAGTGTGGGTTTCTAAGTTTAAAGGGAGTGAGGGTTTAGCCTCTTTGGTTAGACTTCTGCCAGTCTAGCTGGGGTCAAATGGGCTGTTGAATAGCGGATGTGAAAGTTTCAGATACCACATGGAAAGAGAACAGGTTGTAAAGGGGAGAAATCCCTGTGTTAAAGACTATTATCTTGTGGACTCTGGCATTCTCTCTTGTCTACCAAAGCCCAGGACTATGTTTCTTCAAGTGAGGTTTATGGGCCATTTCCATCAGTTTCATGGGTTTACTGTTGAAATTCCAGTTTCTTGGACTCCATTCTAGATGGATTACATTAGAATCTCGGGTTGAAACCCATAAATCTGCATTTAAATAAGCAATCTAATCAGTAGAATGAATCACAAAACCCGGAAATAGACTTGCAACAAAGATGGCATTACAAATCAGTGAGTAAAGGATAAACTATTCAATAAATAATTTGAGAATAATTGGTTTTCCATGTGGAAAAAAAAAAGTGACTAGATCCCTACCCCCACATCATGAAGAAGAATAAACTTTATATAGATTAAATATTTAAGTGTGAAAAATAGAGCTATAAAACTATTAGGAAAAAATGTAGGAAAATATCATTTTGACATTGAAATAGAGAAGGTTATCTCCAATACATTAAAAAACACAAATAATAAAGAAAATAGAAAAATTCTACTAGATTACAATTTGTCTTAGTCCATTCAGGCTGCCATAACAAAATACAATAGATTGGGTAGTTTATAAACAATAGAAATTTATTTCTCACAGTTTTAGAGATTGGGAAGTCCTAGCAACAACAATTCCATTAAAAAAAAAAAAAAAAGATTGGGAAGCCTAAAATAAAGGCTCTGGAAGATTCAGTGTCTGGTGGGGGTCTGTTTTCTGGTTCATAGATGGGTCCTTCTCACTGTGTCCTCACATGATAGAAGGGACAAAGCAGCTCTTCGGGCCTCTTCTATAAGGGCACTAATCCCACTCATGAGGACTCCACCCTCATAACCTAATCACCTGCCAAAGGCCCCACCTCCTAACACCGTCACATTGGGTTTCAACATATGAATTTTGGGGGACACAAACATCCACACCATATCATGCCTCCCCTGGCCCACCAAAATTCACGTCCTCACTTAAAAAATACATTCATTTCATTTCAATAGCCCCAAAAGTCTTAACGTGTTCCAGCATGAACTTTAAAGTTAAATCCAAAGTCTCAATCAGATATGGGTGAGGCTGAAAGTATGACTCATTCTAGGACAAAAGACTCTCCAGCTGGGAGCCTGAGATAGCAAACATGTTATGTGCTTCGAAAATACAATGGTGGGACAGGAATAGGATAGACATTCCCATTCCAACGGGGAGAAATGGGAAAGAAGAAAGGGGTAATGGATCCTGAGCAAAACCTTAAGGCTTGAGAATAATCTTCTTTGACTCAAAGCTCTGCTCTCCAGGCCCAGTGGGGTGGACTTTCTACTTTCTAGACCCACTGGGGTGGTGGCCCTGTTCTCATGGCTTTGAGCAGCCGCACCCCCATGGCATTTCTCTGGTGGCCCTACCTGCATGGTGGCTCTGTGCCTGCATCTTGAGCCTGCAGCTCTCCGCAGCTGGGATTGCATGCCAGTTGCTCTAACTGTTGGTCCTGGCGTGGCCACGCCCCCATGGCTCTACTACGCATTGTGCTAGTGCAGGCTCTCTGTAGTGACCTTGCTCCGCGGCTGTTTTCTGCCTGGGCTGCAGGTTCTCCAGGGCATCTTTTGAAATTTAGGTAGAGGGAGTCACACCCTTACAGCTCTGCTGGGTGCTGTGCACATTGAATGAACCAGGGCCACCAGAGCCACATCTGGAATAACCAGGGAGTGTGGTGACAGAGTACAGGAAACAGAACCTTGCAGCAGTGCCAGGCAGAGAGTGCCAAGGTCCCCTGGGTACCAGTGACAACTCCTTTGAAACTGCTATGTCTTCCAGGCCCTTGCACTGTGGGCCTGTGATGGGAGTGTCAGCCTTGATCCCCAAAGTGCCTTCAGGGTCATTCCTTCTATAGTCTTGATGAATAGTACCTGGACAATCTATACCAATTTCCTTATCAAAGGGTCACTTGGCCACACCCTTGGTGTTGTCTCTCAAACATACTTTCTCAGTTTTTATAATATGCACAGGCTAAGAATTTTTAAGTTTTCCTCTCCTATTGATTAAAAATTTTGTCTTTAAATCACTTCTCTCTTCTCACATTTTGCTATAAGCATGCAAGACAATTCAAGCTGCATCTTCAACAATTGGCTTAGAAATTTCTTCTGCCAAATATACCATTTCATCATTCACAAATTCTACCTTCCACAAAAACACTAGGCCATAAACACAATTCAGCCCAGTTCTTTGTCACTTTATGACAAGGGTCACCTTTCCTCCAGTTTCCAATAACATGTTCCTCATTTCCATCTGATACCTCATCTGAATAGCCTTTACTATCCATATTTCTACCAGCATTCTGTCCATAGGTATTCTCTAAGAAGTTTCAGGCTTTCTCTACAGCTCTCCTTGTTTTCTGAGCCACCATCAGAATTACCTATTATGGTCCACTCATGGCAATGTAGGTTTTTTTTCTAGCATGCACCTCAAAACTCTTCCAGCCTCTACCCATTACTCAGTTCCAAAGCCACTTCCCCAATTTTAGGTATTTGTTACAGCAACATCGCCACTTCTTGGTACCAATTTTTGTCTTACTATGTTTAGGCTGCTATAAAAAATCACCATTGACTGGGTAGCTTGTAAACAAAATTTTATTTCTCGTAGTTCTGGAGACTGGGAAGTCCAAGGTGCTGTAGATATGTTGTCAGATGAGGGCCTGTTTCCTGATTCAGAGATGGAGACTTCTTGCTGCGTCCTCAACTCCCAAAGGTCTCGCCTCCTAACACCATCACATTGATGATTAGATTTCACCCTGTGAATTTTGGGGAAACACAAACATTCAGACCATAGCACAGTTGAATACTTTTGTATGATAAAAGGTACAATAAGCAAAGCCAAGAATCACACCACAAACTTGGATAAGATATTTGTAACAAGTATAACCAATAAAGGATTAGTATCAAGAATATATAAAGAAGTTCTGTAAATCATTAAGGAAAATAAAAGCAAACTAAGGGAAAAATGGGCAAATGATAATCATATTCAACTTACAGGATAGAAAATCTGAATGGCAAATACACATATGAAAAGATGTTCAGCTTTGTTAGCAGTCAACGGGAATGCATTTAAAAAATGAGATACCATTCAAAGGGTTAGTGAATATGTAGGAAAAATGAAACTATGGGAAACATTGTTGGCTGGAAAGTAAGTTGGTGAAATTGGCAGTATCTAAAAGCTTTGTATATGTGCTACACTAATTATACATATACCTGTGAAATTCTTATGTGTACAGTAAGCATGTTCAATGATATTCATTGCTATGTTTATATTGGTGAACAATTGGAAACAACATGAATATTGTTGCAGGACTGCATAAATACATCATAGTATACCTATAGATTAGACTATTATAATCCAGCTACAATGAATGAATTTGTCTCTGTCTATCAATATGAATACATTTAGAAAATATAATGCTGTGTAGACAAGTTATAAATGAATACTATTAATATATGAAATGATAACATAATATTTATGGATACACACTGTTGAGGTTGCATGATCCAATTTCCTATTTCTAAGAATAGATTTTGTTTCTATACTTACTATACTTATAGATTCATTATATTTAAATCTCAGAACATTAGGACTAAAAATTGGTTCTAGAAATTATCTCCTCCAATTGCTTCCTTTAAATAAAAATTTTAATGGACTTTTAATTAGAATAATTTTAGATTCATAGAAAAATTGTGAAGATACTACAGAGAGTTCCCAAATACCCCATACCTAGTTTCTATTATTAACATCTTACTTTAGTATGGTTCATTTGTAATAATTAATGAACTGATGCTGATATAATAATTAAACTTTATATATTATTCAGATTTTCTGTTTTTAAAAAAACGTCCTTTATCTGTTCTATGATCTTATCTGGAATATCACATTGAATTTATTAGTCATGTGTTCGCAGTCTCTTCTAAGTGGCAGCAGTTTCTCAGACTTTCCTCTGTTTTTGATGACCTTGACAGTGTTGAACAGACTGGTCAGGTATCTTATAGAATGTTCCTTCTTGGAGTCTGTCTGATACTTTTCTCATGTTTAGACTGGGTTCTGGTGAGGAAGATTGCAAAAAGTACCATTCTCATCACGTTGTATCAAGTGCACATGTTAGTAACATGACTTGTCATTTTTGTTGTTAAACTTGATCACCTGTTTGAGATAGTATTTGTGAGGTTTCTCAGCTGTAAAGTTGCTCTTTTGCCCTCTCTCCACTTTTCCTTGCTGTACCCTTTGGAAGGAAGTTGCTATGTGCAACCCATGCCAATTGCCTTTTTAAAAGGAGAAATTGGAGCACAAAAAAAAAAAGTGATTTGATCCAGATCATAGAGCTAATCATACCTAGTCCACAGTGTGATTGAGCCACAGTTAGAGGATTTATTTAATGTATAATTAAATAATTCTAATTTAATTTAAATTTTAAAATTAATATAATTCATTAATTTTATTTCACTTAAATTTTAATTTACATGTAAAATTAAGATTAAGGCAGTCAATTTTGCACATACAAACTCTACTTCCCTCTCTTCCTACCAACACTTCTGATCAAAACATAAAGTATTATTAGATCTCATATTTTTATATTACCACACACAACTGATCTCAAAATGAATAAAAGAAAATGTGTACATGCTTCAAACTAGAAAGGAACTAGTATCAGTGAGCAGGAAATAAAGTTCCATGTGGAC
This sequence comes from Varecia variegata, assembly GCA_028533085.1. Lineage (NCBI taxonomy): Eukaryota > Metazoa > Chordata > Mammalia > Primates > Lemuridae > Varecia > Varecia variegata. Next base: position 71,301,145 of record CM052443.1, read on the forward strand.
CAGAAATCTACACTGAAAGACTGCAGTGTAGATTTGTCATTTGGGCAGGAAGTCCCAGGGCCCTGGATCTTTGGAACATGGTCCAGAAGAGGACAAGAGATGCATGCCCAGGTGGGCATGTCTTCTTGGCTCTTGGGGATGGTGGATGTGTGGATTCCTTGGCTCTTGGCAATGGGCATTGTGGATGGAAAGCCAGAAGAACCCTCCTTCTAAAGTCCTGGGTTACAAGTCAGGGACCCCAGATACCCAAGTCTGAGGATGGTATGATAAACAGCCATGGAGACTACACTTCAGTAAGAAGAAAAATGATTACAGAGTGAAGGTATAAAGTACAAGAAGCAATGACAAACAAATGAAGCAGTAAAATACAGAACAAATTTTAAAAAAGTAATTTCTATAAAATGACAAGGATAACTGTCTTTGTGTTTTGTATTTCAAATGAAGCTGGAAATAAAATACTCCACAATAACTTGGAAGTCATGAGGCAGAGGAAGTTTGGAGGAAATTACTGTGTGCTAAGGTCTTTGTCTTTTTCAGCAGAGAAAAGAAATACTGATTAACTTTTACTTTGTCAGCATATTATAAATGTAAGAATGTATGCTAAAACTAAACACAAAATGCATAACTTCTAAAGTGGGAAGTGAAAAGAAAGAAGTTTAAGAAATTGATTTATTTCATGAAAGACAGCAAAAAGAAAAAAAGAGAAACAATAAGAAAGAATAGCCAAAAATAAAATATAAAGTAAGATGGTCAAAATCAATGGAAATATATCATTAATTACAAAAAGTAGATACGAGTTAAACTCATTTTTCTAATATTGGCTCTCATAATTTCTGTTTGGATTAGAAAGTAAAATATAATTATGTGCTGTTTATAAACATACCTTAAAATGATGGAATGATTAAAAATAAAAGCAGAAAAAATGGTATATTAATCAAAGAAGTTAATATGAGAATGTTAAAAAATACTGATATTAGTAGAATGCTAATAGAATATTAAGCAACAAAATACACAGGGAAAAAAGGACAACACAGTAAGGAGGCAGCCTTCCAAGACCAAGAGGAGTACCCCTCTCAGAAACTGATAGATCAAGGAGGCCAAATTAAGGAACCACTTATTCTGATGAATCATGGAAGCAGGAAATGGGATTGTCTTGTTCTCCAATTCAAGATATGTGGTTCAGTCTTCAATTTGCTTTATAGCATATGCCACATATTTCCCCTGCATTTAAGTACGTATTTTCAGTTCCCTAAACTCATTACAAGTTCTCTCCTCTGCGCCTTCATACATGCTTTTCTACACCTGGATCTTTCTCCTCCCCACACCTCTTCTTGTCTGCTGGGCTCCAATAGCACCCCACACTTCTCTCCCAGTGGCATGTGAACTTCTGTGCTATAATTGCCTGTTACGTTTCTTTCTCTCCCACCAGGCAATAAACCTCCAAGGACTGTGGCTATGCCCTTTTCTTTACTGCAGCACAGTGCCTGGCACAGTGTTTGCTTCTTGAGAAAATAAGTTGGCGAAGGAAGGAGTCACGGAAAAACAAAATGTGATCACGGATGGAGGGATTAATCCTGCCTAAGAAAAAGGCTTTGGGGAGGGAATGACTTTTAAGAAAAAACATGGAAAATGAGTAAGGGCAAAGGTTGTTCCTAGTGGAGGGAACAGTGTGAACAAATTCCTGGAGGCTAGAGAGGGAATGGCAGGGCAGAGAATTTTAAGTAGTCAGATTTAGTGTAGCCGGAGCATTGGTGACCACAAAGAAGGAGAAATTAAGCTGAAAATAGACACTGGGATCACCATATAGAGCCCGGAACACTATGCTGAGAAGTGTATGCTTTAATCTGTGAGCAAGGGATACCCACTAGAGACATTGAAACATTAGAATGATGGTGGTAGTTATTAGAGCTCTCCACTGAATGTTTCCTGTTCTTCACACATCTAAGCCTATATTGGGATTGTACTTCTCTGTCTGTGTGCCTATGGCCACATGACTTTTTTTTTTTCTTTAAATTTCAGAATATTACGGGGGTACAAACATTTTGGTTACATGAATTACAGTTTGTACAGTTTGAGTCAAAGTTATAAGTGTGTCCATCACCCAGATGATGTGCATTGTACGCATTACACATGACTGACTTTAACCAGTGCTAATAAGTGAAAGTGATGTGCACCATGTCTGTGCAGAAAATTTGAGACACGTTCTGATTTATCATTGACAGAGCTGGGCTGTGTGTGTATGTGTGGGGGTGTGCGTGTGGACAGGCCTGTGTGTATTTGTGTGTATAGTGGCAGGGAGCCTCATTTGGGTTGCAGACCTACGTGACATTCTCTTATTTCTATATATCCAAAGAATGGATATACCTTTCAGTTTTTAATTTAGAAGAAGTGAAGGGGTACAATTGGCCCCTTAGAGAACCATCCCCAAGAGAATGGGTTCATTAAACATTTGTAGAAATGGATACAAATAAAAAAGAATAAGAAGGATTCAGATTAAGAGACTCTATAAGGTTAGATGTGATAGGACTGGGTGATAGTTACTGTTGGAGTTGAAGAAGAGGGAAGAGTGGAAGATAATGCAGAGATTTCTCACTTGTATTGATATGTAGATAATTGTGCTCTTAACTAAGTATCAGAGTGGAAGAACAGTCAGAATAGAGAGGAGTTTATTTCAGTTTGGAATATAGTAGACTGAGGTCTTTGTAAGTTGTCTAGATGGGGATTTCTAGGAGACTATTCGAAATGTTGTTTGAAGCCCAGGCTAGAGTTGGAATTATAGATTTGGGATGAAATAATACAGAAATGAATAAGGAGTGGAACACTTTACTTTAAAGGGCTGAAATAAAGGCAAAGATTCCAGAAAGACCAATTAAGAAAATTTTCAGACCTATTAGAAGAAAGCCCAGAGAAAATGGCATTTCAGAAGACAGAAAAGAGAGAATTTCAGGAAGGAGAATGTTATAACTGGTATCAAATATTGTTGAGACATTCAGCAGAATGAGGACTAAAGAGAGGTACTTGGATTCCATTACGGATTTTCCCCTCTGTGATTTATTCACAGAAAAGGCAGCTTGAGTAAACGGTTGAGAACAGAAGCAGTATATAAATTATATCTTCTAGAAGTTGTTACCAAATTGCCAGACAGGAAGTCAGGGTGGAAGCAAAGGTTTTAAAAACAGGGAACTTTGAGTGGGAATGTAATTGATGCTGGAGAGAGCTGAATATTTGAGCTCTGTGGAAAAACTGAGGGTGGGTAGATGCAGAGGAGGGAACTGGGGAGTCAGGGAGGAAGAATAAGATTAAAAAAAAAAAACAGGCATTTATTGAGCATCTAATAGGAACCAGAAGGTTTTCTTTTTGAGGCTGGGTAACTCCGTACATGCAGAAGCCATTTACCAAGACAGGAAACCATAGCGAAAGAACTGGTCTTTAAGGTAGTGGTAAGAACACGGTGAAATGACTAACTTTGGGGGCCTAGGCTGAGCAGGGATGGATGTGAAGTCAGCTGGGAGGAGCAGTAAGTAGTCTTTCTGACCTGGAAGGTTTGGAGGACTAGAAGACACGAAGAGGATGAGTTTCTGTGTATGAGTCTTGAGTACACCACATACTGCTTCAAACTCTTTTTTATTTTTTATTGTTTTGAGACAGGGTCTCACTCTGTTGCCCTGGGTAGAATGTAGTGGTGTCATCACAGCTCACTGCAACCTTGAACTCCTGGATTCAAGCGATCCTCTTGCCTCAATCTTCTGAGTAGCTGGGACTACAGGCGTGTGCCACCATGCCCGGCTAATTTTTCTGTTTTTGTAAAGACCAGGTCTCACTCTTGCTCAGGCTGATCTCGAACTCCTGAGCTCAAGTGATCTTCCTAACTTGGCCTCCCAGAATGCTTGGATTATAGGCATGAGCCTACTTCAAATTCTTTTCAAGGTCTACTTGATATTCAGTTAATCATGATGAAGAAGATATAGTTCATCAACCTTAAGATTCAATCAATTTCAAGACTCACCATTATTTTATGTATTACTAAGAAAGAGAAGGAAAAAAAAAAGCCAACTCCATATGAGTTGGTCATAGCAGCCCCTTACTGCTTTGAAATGACTCCCAGCTATTGCAAGGGGTTTGGAAATTTGTCCCACCTTCAGTTGCATTCCTTGGCTTATCGCAGGCAGTCATTGTGCACACACCTCAGTAACAAAGTATGACATCATCTACTTGCAAACATCTTATTTCTTAGTTCCTATAAAGTACTGGCTCTTTCTTTATAAGAAAATATGGAAGCATAGTCATTCTTCCCCTCCTACAATAAGTATTTTCTGCTCAGATTCAGTGTCTTTCTACATACACAATATACTGTTTCACGCGTATCAAATTTATACTCCCATGCTTTGTTCTGCACCTTTCTACATTCTCAAAGCTTTTAATGTAAATGTCAAATCATAGTGAAATATTTTTGAAAACATTTAAATAGCAGTTAAATTCAGCTCTGTAGTACCAGTGTACTAATCTATTTTCTGTTGCTTCTAACAGAATGCCTGAAACTGGGTAATGTATAAAGAAAAGAAATTTATTTCTTGCAGTTATGAAGGCTGAGAAGTCCAAGGTGGATGGGTTACATGTTGTGGGGGCTCTCTGAAGAGTCTTGTGGTGGTGCAGAGTATCACATGGTGGGGGTGCTAAGTGTGCTAACATGCTATCTCAGTTCTCTCTTCCTCTTCTTATAAAGCCACCAGTTCTACTCCCATGAAATCCATGAATCCATGAATCCATGAATCTATGAATGGATTAATCCAGGGTGGGGAAACTTTTCATGTTGAAAGGACACATTAATTTACCTGTAATCCAATAAGGTTGCATTCAAGAAAGATCAATTGGATATCCTTAAAAATGTACATTATTTTCTAGAAATTTAACCACTATGTACTTAATAATTTCAAAAAAATGAAAATTATTAATTTTATAGTTAACTAAACTTTTAATGACTTTGTTATGTCTGCTTTTTGTTGGAAAGCATTTGAATATTTGGTTGCAGCATGGAGATCCACAGTTTTAGTTGGTCCTCTAGATGGGTATCAGTCATTTGTGACCTTAAGGACATCTTGATTTGGGTTAGGTAGGAGAATGTAGATTCGCAGCAATAAGTGGTTGATAAGCAAGAAAGCATTTTTCAGGCATGTTGCTGAAGGCATGGGTATTCTGCATTTTTCCGTATTTCAACTGGATCTTTCTTAGCATCTAACAATGACTTTAAAATGCCATCTACTGAGAGCTCAATCAATTCCATCTGTAGTTCTTTAGGTGTCTTGGTGATATCAACTAGGTGAGGCTGAAGTGCTAATTTGAGTGTGATGTCATGATTCTCAAAGTCAGTGAAACTTTCATTGTATTCTCCAATTAATAGGTCTATGACAGCTGTGCATTCTTCAGATAATTCACATATACCATCCTGCTTATCAATGACTTTTGCTAACTGGGGAAAATGTTCATCTGAAATTTCCTTTTGAAGTGTTTTGAAAAAAGATAGCTTTTCTGAAATGCTTGGATTTTTGGCCACATATCATATATAGATTTAGTTTTATCTTGCAAAGAAATCTTCAAGTCATGTTGATTTGACATGATATCACACAGAAATGCTGCATTCCTATAGAAATCTTTCAATAATTCACATTGCTGATTCTGTTCTTCATGAAATTTAATGATCTGTTCTCACAGAGAGAAAATTTTGACTAACCCCTGTCCCTACAATAGCCAAAGCACTTTCAAATGATACAGCAAATCCACACTGAATACCTCATAGTTTACTTTTAGCACGTTACAAAGCTGACAATGCCATGTTGCATTTGCATGAATATAGTTAACAATACTTAAAACTTATTGCAAAGTGTCACTTAAAATAGTTGCTTTAGCACAGAGATTTTGCTGGTATAAGAGACAATGAAAATAAATGAGAGCATCTGGATCTGTTAATACTATTTTTTATCTGTGCAATAAAACCATCATGTTTTCCTGTCATGGAAGGTGCATTGTCTATACATATACTCAGTAAATTCAGTCGAACTTCATGACATTTATCTTGAAAGTTGTTGAAGATATCTATTCCCCATGTTCTGTTCACAAGAGTGCACAAAGCAAATAACTCTTCGTAACAAAGAACATCTTCTGTAATGACCTGAATCTTGAAGTATAAACCCTGCTCTGAGTCAGTAGTATCAGTTGATTCATCCAAAGTGATTGAATAATATATATTTTCCTTTTGAAATAGTGCATGAAGCTCTTCTGTTAAGTTGAAGGCTAATTCATGGTACCGTTTAGTTATGGTTCTATTTGAAAGAGACAGTTGTTTGTACTTTGAAACGTTTTGGGGGTCTAAGTATCCTACAACTTTGACAACGCATTCTTCCACAATTTCTACATCACTGAATGGCTTCTCTTTTTTCCTAAGTATATAAGCTACTTTATAAGTTGCTTCAGTGGCATTTTCCAGGTCTTATTGTTGCTTAAAAGAATTGTCTTTGCTTTTGCTTTTCATATTTTAATTTCTGCAATACAACCATTTGTGCCTCTCCCTCTAATTTAAAATATTTGTGGTCCTTATGAGTGTTATAGTGCTGATGAGCACTGAATTTCTTTAATGTTGATACTGCAGTATCACAAAGCAAGCAAATCATCTTATCTTTAGCAGAAACAAGATAATATTGCAATTCCCAACCTCATTAAAAAATGTTTTCTTCCTTCAGCGTTCTCTAGGTCTTCTTTCACATGATGAGCTGTTAAGCAGACAGAATTAAAAAATACTGTCGAGCTGTGCCACTTCAAACAGAAACACAGTGCACTGTTGTCAAAAGCTGATAATAGACTGGCGTACTTGACCCCCACAAACTCTCGACAACCAGCCTAGTGCAGTAGTGGTGCCAGTCAGGCTGGGGAAGTTAGAACTAAACCACGAGTGTAGCAGCTGACAATTTAGCCCTTATGGCTTACTAATGTTCTAATTGTGCCAGTTAATCTGGGAGGATTATTTCATTGAAACTTATTTTATTCTTTGTTGTTTTTTTAATTTAAAATATTAAGGAGGTACAAATGTTTTAGGTTACATGGATCAGTTTTATAATACTTAAGTCCTGGCTATAGGTGTGCCCATCACCAAAATAGTTGTTCATTGTACCCATTAGGTAGGTTTTTGCCCCTTTCCTCTTCCCCACTTCCCCCTGGTTGATTTCCACTGAGTTTTACTTCCCTCTGTATCTCAAGAATGGAAAAACAAACAACACATGTATTCACTATTCTTTGGTGTTTTAAATAATTTCATTTTTGAAAATTAAATAAAAATATAAAAGATGAACAAAAATGTATTAATAAAAATTAAAGGATTTGTTCCGTAAAATTTGGATTCAGTCAATAGGCCACACTCAAGGACCCAGAAGGCTGCAGGTTCCCCACCCCTTGGATTAATCCATTCATGGGGGCAGAGCCCTCAGGGTCCAGTCACCTCTTAAAGGCCCCATCTGTCAATACTGCTGCATTGGGGATTAAGTTGCAACTTGAGTTTTGGAGGGGCATTCAAACCATAGCAACTGGGTCGTACATAATCCAACAGAGATGACGACATTCCTTTGAACAGCCATGACCAATGCAGTGCATACATCAGCAATGGCAACTCTATCATGATGTTGCCTCCATGATAGGCATTGAAAATGCAACCCCCTGGATCATAAAATTGGCATTCTAATTTCAGAGATGTTAAATGTGAAAAAAAAGTGTCTTGCTGTTGTTGAAATGTGGAAATTAAATTTTACAGAAATGTAGTCACAGAGATTTACAGATAAACTTCAACCTTAATTATAACCAAACTATTTGCTACCTAACTTCTAATTAGCATTGTTAACAGATACCATATTAGTATTGACGTGAGTTTTATAACATTTCTTATATTCTTTGCTATCCCCTGAAGGAAGTGTGAAATGCCCAAGACACCAGTGCTCTGTGAAGGGGGAAAAATAAAGGCTTGTATATTTTGCCTGCAAATGACTCAAACTGGTGTATGTATCATCATCAGACAATAGTAGGTATGTTTTGTTTATAGGTGGAACTGGGTCTGCTTTAATTTCTGTGAGTTCTTTTCCTTAATTCTTAGGAAAGGGAAAAGATACCACTTTCTGAGATTCTGAAGTTCAAAGTCATTGGTAAAACTGTAATGCCAGAGGATCTCAGAAAATGTCTCCTTCCAGAATGCTGCGTTCACAGATTGAACAACTAGTTCATGCAAGTCACAGGTGGCAAATGAACTATGGTTCAGTGTATTTTCTTTGATGTGGTAGGAAAAAACAAACGCAGGTTAAGCCACAAACTGGAGTTTTTACGAGGTAGAAAATTGTGCTTAGAAGAAGACATGGTTTCCAATGCCAGTCAGGTGTTCTTTATTAGATGTTACACGTTCCCAAGAACAAACCCTCTCCCTGTCCCTACATTCTGCCTTCTGTCAGTCACACCTATCTCTTTTCATTTCATTTTGCTTTGTTTTGTTTTTGTGCCTTGTTGGGTCAAGGTTGGTGTGTTTTGTAGAAGTAACGAATGTCTGGACTTCCCATTCTTCAGAGCTCTGGGGTGAGTTCAATCTACAGATGTTTATGAGTGGTGACAAGCCCTATTGGAGGATGTTGTTCTCCAGCACTACTTTTGCTGGAGAACCAGCTTTACTGAATGATGCCAGCTGAAGGGGAAGCCCAGCAATTTGCTTTCATTTAGATCAGACATTTGAACCAATGGAAGAATGGCCCCCACTTTTTCCAGATCTTATAAGCCCTTATGAGGCCCAACTTTTGCCAGTGCAATCCCAGAACTATTTTGCTTTCATCTGAGATGGCTAGGAGTCGGGGAGTGGAAGACAATTGTTTAAAAGGAGGCTCTTTGTTCATACTGGCTCTCAGAAGTGTTTCATAGGAAAATTTCCATAGGAATTCTAGGAAGAGAAACAAATGGTTTAGGCAGAGAGCAACATTTGCTCTATTAAACATTCCGGTGGTTGGGTCTGTGGCCAGCAGGGCAGCCAAGCCCAAGGAATTCCGAGGAACACAGCCCTTTTTGTGAATCAGAGCCTCATGTCTGGCTACAATGCTAATTGTTTCACATCAGCAGCTTGGTATATTGTGCTAGGGGGGGCTTCAATGGTTTCTTTTGTCAGAAACAGGCTAACTCCTAGTGCTTATTCAAAAAGGTTACCATTAGAAAGGATGATGGAACAGATCTTGAGAAAGTAAACACAGGCACCAATCTCCCTTTCATTCTAAATAGCTTTCTCTGCCCTGCTTCTGTGGTTGTCATATGCCAAATGCTTGTCTTCTTCTTGGGGTTCTCTTCTTCTAGGAAAGAGCATAGTCTATCCATGGGTAGCAGATATCAGAATGCTGTAGTGTAAACAGCTGACATGGGAAACAGGCACCAAGTGGAGGCTGGTGGGGATTTGAACAAAGCCCAAACATGCCTGGGGTCAACTCGATTTACAGGAATCAACAGGACCTGGAAAAATCCCAAGGCATGAAGCTTTTGTTTGGAAAGTTTCACAGGATAAAGGCTAGCCAGATCTAAATAAAGCTTTTCCATCAGGGTTTCAAAACAAAACATTGAAAAAAAAAAAAAACAAAAACAGAGGGTGTCTCTCTCTTTCCTTGCTACTGGCCAGGTTTTAAGTTCAGTGAAAGGACTAGTGAGCTGGATGTGGAAAAAGATGCAATCAGTCTCTTGGAACAACTCAAGGATCTATCCCATCCTGGAACACATAAGCACTGCAGAATTGCATTAGCTACAGCTAATTAGTTAATTTTTCCTGATGTTTTCATTGTGGTTTAATATTTGTAGGACTCGCACCATACATTGGGGCAATGTCAAGTTGATACACTTAGCAATGCCATACTGGAAGTGGGCCTGTGCATCCTCCATTCTTAGATGCCATCTCTGGCACAGCCACCAAAGCAAGTTCGAGTCTCAGTTTCCTCCCCTGTGGAATGGTGATACAAAATATACCAATTTCACAAAAATCAAGGGAAAAACTATGAGTAAATGTAAACTGCAAAAGTTCTAGGACTTTGCACAGTGTCTATGCCTTAAACACCATGGCCTCTCCCACACATGGATTTAACTACAGTAGTCCTCTTTTATCTTTGGTTTCACTTTCTGTGGTTTCAACTACCCGTGATCACCCTTGGTTTAAAAATATTAAATGGAAAATTCCAGAAATAAACAATTCATAAGTTTTAAATTGCACATCATTTTGAGTAGCATGATGAAATCTCACATCAACCCGCTCCATCCTGTAGAGGATGTCCTCCATCCTGCAGGGGCTGTGAATCATCCCTTTGTGCAGTATGTCCATGCTATATATGCTACCTGCCCGTTAGTCATTTAGTAGTCATCTTGGTTATCAGATGGAAAATACATAGTATATTTAGGGCTCAATATTATCCACAGTTTCAGGCATCCATTGGGGGTCTTGGAATGTATCCCCCAAGGGTAAACAAGGACTACTGAATTCATGCGTTCAATAATATTTATGGAACCAAAAAATACATGGTAGCTACTCCATTAGTGTTTGTTGAATGAAAATATGTTCTATGGCAAAGCATCATCATTATTCTTTATAGCAGGGATTGGCAAACTACAGCCCATAGGCCTCTTTTTGTAAATAAAGTTTTATTGGAACACAGCCACACCCAGTATTTATGATGGCTACTTTTGTGCAACAGCAACAGAGATGAGTAGTTGTGAGAGAGACTTAATGGCTTGCAAAGCCCAAAATATTTACTGTCTGGCCTTGATGGAGAAAATTTGCAGACCCCTGTTCTACAGCATTAGCCTAAAAACATTATGTGCACTCTGCCAAACTTCTCTACTTTCCTATAAACAAGGTATCCATGAATATTTCTAAAATAATATTTCTTAAAGTGTGTTCCAAGGAATGCTTACTGTATAAGCTGGTTTAGGAAGTTTAGAAAATAGAGATTTATAATGTATATTATGAAGTCTGACAGTTTAAAATAATTATATAATTTTGAATTAGTGTTTTCAAATTCATTTGACCCTATTATTCATTTTTTTCCTTCTCATGTTTTATAGAAGAAAGTTGCCACAGAAAAGACCTTAGGAAATGTTGGTAAACAGGATTTATTTTGTACTCTAACTCCAGAAAATTAAATGTGACTACCTACTGCATAGTGTTGAGAAGAGTCATGAGATACTGCCAGGTACAGTGGAAAAGAATACAGAAATTAATTACCTAGATCAACCATGGCATATGTGCCAAGAATTTGCCAACCACTTGTTTAGCCCTTACTCAAAGTACTTTACAATGATAGTCTATATGGGCTCTACATTGCTGAATAGGAAGGGTGACTTCGAGGATGCTTTCCTTGGTGGCTTATAAAGAAACTTCACAAAGAATTACAGTAAAGATAATTGTCTTATCTTCCAAGAGAACTGCTTAGAAGATGAGATTTAATTGGTTATATATGCAAACTTGATTCTATACATCATTTTGCTTCTGGTATTCTCATTACATGTATATTACATCTTTTGTAGTTGTCTCATAGTTCTTGGATATTCTTTTCCTTTTCTTCAGTCTTTTTTTTCTTTACTCTTCAGATTTGGAAGTTTCCATTGACATATTATAATATTGTAAGGGCTTTAATTAAAAAAGTAGAAATCATGCAAAGACAGATGGGTAATGTAAGCAGAGAGATGGTTATTCTAAGAATCAAAAAAAAAAAATGCTAGAGATGGAGAGCATTGTAACAGAAATGAAGAATGCTTTTGATGGGCTCATTACTAAACTACGCACAGCTAATGAAAGAATTTCTGAGCTTGAGGATATGTCAATAGAAACTTCCAAATCTGGCAAAATAGTTTTTCTCGAGAGCAGACATTGTTAAGAACAGAATGCTCTGGCATATTTCCAAAGGGAAAATGTCTCCCTTCAGTTCTCTGATTATTTACAATGCTTTTAACTCTCAGACTCATCCACACCAAGAATTCAGCACCTCAGTTTAGGTTTTTCTACCCTTTCCTACAGAGGTTTCTGCTCATGGCATTTTGCTTTGTTGTTGTTATTCTCTGCAACTACTTGTCTGTCTCTTCAATTCTGGAGGCAACAGTTTGTCCTGTGATCTCAATTCTAGGATGGATCTAAGAAGTGTTGTTGATTTTCGATTTTTTCAGCTTTTTATCTGTTGTTAGGATGGAGTGATGTCTTCCAAGCTCCTTACATGTCAGACTGGAGACTGGAAGTCTTCATAATTCTGTATACATTCCTGAGCCCTAAAAACAAAGCAGATTTCTTGTCAGATCTGTGCATCAGGGAGACATTATAAATTTATTCTTTGAAGTGCCACCTTTGGTCCAAACATAGCAGCATAAAAAGAGAAGATAAAAGTACTAGGTATATCAATAAAAAAATAACATCTCGATGTGTCAGGAACACAACAAAACCACAAAGCTATGATTGGGGGTTGATTCTGGGCCTTGTTGATCTGAAAGGCAGGAGCTCCTTGAAACTAGGGGATTTAGTGAGGTTCCTTTGGTTAAAAAAAGAGTCTGGAAAGTTCCTTAGGGCTACCACTTCTATGAAGTTTTGTACCCAGGGAAGAAAGAAACTGCACAAGCTCACAATCAAAAACTTAGGCAGCAGTTCTTCACCAAAATGATGGACTAGAAGCAGCCTGCACATGCTGCTCTCTAGGAGAGGATCGAAAACTGCAAGTAGATACTCACCTACAGATGGACCCTCTTGGAGACTGCATTGTAAATAATCAGAGTACTGAAGGGAGTACTGAAGGGAGACACTCAGAATGAAGGAGACGGGGACAGGGAGTTCCATTTGCCAAGACTGGAAGATACCTGGAGGAGTGCCCTATGTATGGGGAATTGATAAAGGAGAGAGCCTCAGGGCCCCATGTTTCCCATGTGGACACTGTGACGTGAGCTGTGAGGGGCTCCCACTCCACCACCATAGGACTCCGTGCTGATCGTGGAACTGGCTTGGAGACTGTGTAGTGAAGTTGCACTGCAGAGGGGGCTCAGCAGGAACCTGCTGGCCTCTGTTCCCCCGTTGCCACAGCTGACGCCACTCTGAGCTCCCATGTTTGGAGCTCTGGGTCTACACAGGGATTAGCTTCACTGCAGCTGCCCCAACATCACTCCTTGTCAGGCTAAGGAGGGAGCAGGGAGAGCAGACACACTCACATGCTTGTGACTGGGAGCCAAGTGTCTCCCCACGAGGGGACTCAAATGAAGCTTGAAAGGTCCCACAGTAGCAGCTCCAGCAGGACTTGTGTGAGGAGAGAGCTGCAGCCATCCAGCAGCCCAGCTCTCATGGCCCCATGTGCTGACCAGTGGAACAAGCCCCCCAGCTCCATGTACTGCTGCACCAAGGCTCATGCCACTGCAGACCCAGATGCTGGCCATCTGACTCCCTGGATAGGGACTTGTGTAGCCCCCTGCCTGAGCTTCCAACAGCAGTCCGGGGACCAGTCCACCAATCCAGATGAATATCCCCCAGCATCGGCTTGGACTATGACAACCAGAGGGAACTGAAACCATGCAGGAGAAGAGCTGCTGTGTTATGGGTTCTCAGTGCACCTGCCACTTTCCTTCCAGGCCAATCCTCTGGAACAGGAAACAAAAGTGTTATCTAGGGACCTCTCCCCCTTCTCACTAAGTAGGAGTGCTCCCAGAAAAGGAGGACAAGTGAGCTGCAAACCTGTCAGCCCTGAGCTGAAAGAAGAGGTTTCAAATTAGAAGAAACCAGCAAAAAACTTCTGGAAACATGAAAAAACAAGCTAATTTAACACTCCAAAGGATCACGATGGATCCACAGCAATGTATCCCAACCAAAAGGAAATTATCAAAATGTTAGAAATGTAATTCAGAGTATTGATGGCAAACAAGATGAATGGCAGTGAAGAGAAAGTTGAAAACCAACACAAAGAAGCCAAAAAAAATGTTTTGGGATTTGAATGAAAAAAATGAAAAACTCGCTAAAGAGATAGACAGCATAAGAAAGGATATAACATAACATAAATAAATTAGTCATTTAGGGAATTAAAGAATACAGCAGAAATCTTCAACAACAGGCTAGACCTAGCAGAAGACATAATCTTGGAGCTTGAAGACAAGGCTCTCAAACTAATCCAGTCAGTCAAAGATGCAGAAAAAAGAATAAAGAAGAATGAGCAATCACGTGGAGAAATATGGGACTATGTGAAAGGAGCCAATATACAAATTATAGGTTTCCCAGAGGGAGAAGAAGAAGAAGCAAAAAGCTTGGAAAACCTCTTCAAGGGGGAGCAGGTAGAGCTATTTGAGGGGATTATTGAGGAAAACTTTCCTGGTATCTCCAGAGATTCAGATATCCAGATACAAGATTGTCATTGAACACTGGGAAGATTCATAGCAAATAGGACATCTCCAAGACATACAGTCATCAACATGGCCAAGGTCAAAATGAAGGAGAAAATTCTACAAGCTGCAAGACAAAAGCAACAACTAACCTAAAAAGGAAAACCCATCTGGTGAACAGCAGACTTCTCAGCAGAGATCTTACAAGCCAGAAGGCACTGGAGCCTCATTTTTAATCTTCTTAAACAGAACAACTGCAAGCCAAGAATCTTCTATCCTGAAAACTAAGTTTCATAAGTGACAAAGAAATAAAGATTTTTCCAGACAGGCAAACATTAAGGGAATTTGTCACTACTAGACCTAAACAGGAAATGCTCAAAAGTGTGTTATCAATGCAACAGCACAATTGATATGCACCAATGTAAAAACACCCAAAAGTTATAGCTCACAGCTCTTATAAAAAATAGCACAAAGGGGAAAATAAAATAATAAGGTATCATCCAACATGATGAATAGAACAGTATCACACATATCAATAGTAACACTCAATATGAACAGTCTGAATGCCTACTTGAAATACATAGACTGGCTGAACGGATGAAAAAACACAACCCAAATATTTGCTGTCTCCAAGAAATACATCTATACCACAAGGACTCACACAGACTCATGGTTAAGGGATGGAAAAAAATATTCCATGTCAATGGAAACCAGAATCAAGCAGGTGTAGCCATTTTCATATCAGATAAAATAGACTTTAAATCAACAATGAAAAAAAAAAGACAAACATGGTCATTATATAATGGTAAAGGGGCAAGAAGAAGACATAACAATCCTAAACATATATGAACATAATACAGGAGCTCCCAATTTCATAAAGCAAATTCTTCTGGATCTAAGCAAAGAAGTAAACAGTAGCATCTTCATTTCCAGGGAATTCAACACTCCACTGACAAAACTGGATAGATCACTGAAGCAGAAAATGAATAAAGAAACACTGGACTTAAACAGGACTCTAGAGCAAATGGACCTAACAGACATTCAAAAACTACCGAATATATATTTTTATCATCAGTACATGGGCCATTCTCCAAGATTGATCATATTTTAGGCAACAAAACAAGTCTCAGCAAGTTAAAAAAATCAAAATCATACCATGTATTTTTTCAGACCATGGTGGAATAAAATTAGAAATCAATTCCAAGAGAAATACTCAATTCTACACAAAGCAATGGAAATTAAACAACCTGCTACTGAATGATCCTTGGGTCAATGATGAAATTAAGATGGAAATCAGAAGATTCCTCGAACTGAATGACAAAGGGACACAAGCTTTCAAAATTTATGAGATACAGAAAATGCAGTTTTAAGGGGAATGTTTGTAGCCTTATATGCCTACATCAACAAGACAGAAAGATCACAAATTAAGAACCTAATGTCACATTTGAGGAACTAGAAAAAGAACAAACCAAACTCAAAGACAGCAGAAGAAAAGAAATAGCAAAACTCAGAGCAAAACTAAATGAAATGGAAACAAACAAACAAAAAAAATAAAGGACCAATGAAACAAAAAGTTGGTTCTTTGAAAAGATAAACAAAATCAATAAACCATTAGCCAGATTAACCAGAAATAGAAGTAAAAGGACTCGAATGACCTCAATCAAAAACGAAAAAGGAGACATTACAACTGATGATACTGCAGAAATTAAAATAACAGTAAATACTACAAAAAACTTCATGCAAACAAAAAACTTAGAGAAAATGGATAAATTCTTGGAAACATACAACTTCCTAAGCCTGAATCAGGAAGAAATAGAAATCCTGAACAGATGAGTAACGAGCAGTGAGATTAAAGCAGTAATAAAAAATTACCCCAACAACAACAAGTCCCAAACCAGATGGACTCACAGCCCAATTCTACCAGACCTACAAAGAATAACTGGTGCCTATCCTACAGAAATTATTCCATAACATCAAGAAGGAGGGAATTCTCCCTAACTCATTCTATGAAGCCAGTATCATCCTGATATTAAAGCCAGGAAAGAACACAACAAAAAAAGAAAATTACAGACCAATATCCCTTAAAATCCTCAACAAAATATTAATACTAACAAACTGAATTCAGTAATACATCAAAAAGATAATCAAGTGAGTTTCATCCCAGGGATGCAAGGATGATTCAACAAATGCAAATCAATAAACATGATTCATCACATAAACAGAAAAAAAACCAAAAAACAAAGACCATATTATCATCTCAATAGATGCAGAAAAAGCACTTGATAAAATCCAGCACCTTTTCATGATAAAAACTCTCAACAAACTAGGCATAGAAGGAACATTCCTCAAAATTCTGAAAGCCATGTATGACAAATCTACAGTCAACATCATACTGAATGGGGAAAATTTGAAACTATTATATTTCCCCTGAGAACTGGGTCAAGACAAGGGTGCCCACTGTCACCACTTCTATTCAATATAGTATTTGGAAGTCCTAGGCAGAGCAACCCCATCTCTCACCATACACAAGAAATTGATTCAAGATGCATTTAATGTAAGGCATGAAACCATAAACATCTTAGAAGAAAATGTAGGAAAACTCTTTGAGATATCAGCCTAGGCAAAGAATTTCTGAATAAGACTCCCAAATTCGAATACAGCAACAACAAAAATAAATAAATCATACTTAATTAAATTTAAAAGGTTCTGCACAGAAAAAGAAATAATCACCAGAGTGAATAAACAACCTACAGAATGGGAGAAAACATTTGCAAACTATACATCCAACAAAGGAAAAACATCCAGAATCTACAAAGAACTCATATAAATCAGCAAGAAAAACACAAACCACCCCATCAAAAAGTGGGCAAAAGACATGAACAGAAGTTTTTTGAAAGAAGGTAGTCAAATGGCCAACAAACATATGAAAAAATGGTCAACATCACTAATCATCAGGGAAATGCAAATTAAAATTGCAGTGAGATGCCACCTTACCCCTATCAAAATGTAAATTATGAAAAAGTCAACAATAGATGCTGATATGGATGCAGAGAGAAAGGAATGCTTATACACTGTTGGTAGGACTGCAAATTAGTACAATCTCTATAGAAAACAGTGTGGAGATTCTTCAAAGAAATAAATGTAGACTTACCATTCAATCCAGCAATCCCACTACTGGGTATCTACCCATAGGAAAAGAAGTCATTTTATTAAAAAGACACCTGCACTCGAATGTTCATTGCAGCACAATTCAAAATTGCAAAGATGTGGAATCAACCTAAGTGCCCATCAATTCATAAATATATAAAGAAAATGTGATGTATGTATACTATGGAGAACTATTCAGCCATAAAAAGGAATGAAATAATGTCATTTGCAGCAACTTGGATGGAACTGAAGAGCATTATCCTAAGTGAAGTATCCCAGGAATGGAAAACCAAACACCATATGTTCTCACTAAGTGGGAGCTAAACAATGGGTACACACGGGCACAAGGAGATATAAAGGACACGAGAAACCAAAAAAGGTGCAGGGTAGCAGGGAGGTGTGGGATAAAAGCCTACCTATTGGGTATAATGAACACTATTCTGGTGACAGGCATATCAAGAGCCCTGACTTAAGCATTATACAAGGTATCCATGTAACAGAAAGATTTGTACCCTTAATTAATATTTTGAAATAAAAAAGGAAAACTTAGGCAAGCACTGCACAGTGATGGATCATCAATTCTGCAATACCACACAGGGTATTGGGGGGGGATACAGGTAGTTGTGAGTCACTACTAGAAGTTGGGAACTGTGGTTGTCTAGGTAGAAGCAACCTCAAACATGGGAGACTGGCTGAAAAGGAAGGAAAAAAAAGAGAGCTCAAACATGAGAGACTGGCTGAAAAGGAAGGAAAAAAAAGAGAGAGTTTACTTAAGATGAGCTTGAAGTACACATTGCAAAACAAAATCTAGTCTAAGAGGGACAGCCAACAATTTTTTTTTCTTTTTTTTTGGGACAGGGTCTTGCTCTGTTTTTCAGGCTGGAGTGCAGTGGTGTTATCATAGCTCGCTGCAATCTTCAACTACTGCGCTCAAGCGATCCTCCTGCCTCAGCCTCCCAAGTAGCTAGGACTACAGGCATGTGCCACCACCTTCTGCTAATTTTTCTTATTTTTTTGAGGAGAAGAAGTCTCGCTATGTTGCCTCGGCTGGTCTTGAACTCTTGGCCTCATGGTATCCTCCCACCTCAATCTCCCAAAGAGCTGGGATTATAGGCATAAGCCACTGTGCCCAGTGCAACAATTTGAGATAAATTCATTTTAGGTACAATTAAAATAATAGAATAAGATGGAAAAGATTTTAAATGCATAAGTTTAGATCCTCAGAATGGTCAATGAAAGAAAAACTTTCATAAAAAGAACAAAACAACCAAACAAAAATAGGCAGAAAAGAAATAAGAATGAATACGTATGAAATAGAATGATCTAGATATCTTGTACATGAAAAATCTAGACAGTGAAATAAAACACAAATACATTGGATTAACTCTAGGCTAATACAATTAAAGAAGAGAATATTGCTCCAAACAATTGTATTAGAAATTCAGTAAGAATGTGGCACAGAGAGAAAAAGAAAAAATATGGAAGAACAGTATAGAAACATGGAAGATAAATTAAGAGGCTTCAGCATAGATCCTACAGAAAGTTCAGAAGAAAGAAAAAAAGGATAGTGAGAAACAATATTAAAATAAAGAGCAACTGAAGATTTTTTAGTTAACGAAATTCACAAATCCTTACAATTAAAAGAGCACAAAGAATAATGGAAGGGACAAAAAGAAATAAATGCACATGTAGACACAGATGGTAATATTGCAGAACCACAAGCATAAAAAGAGAAGTTCTAAAAGCCACACGAGAGAAAGAATTCCTGCTAACACTCATTAGATGAACAACAGACTTCTCATCTGCAACAGATACCAGATCACAACAGAGTAATATTTTCAAGGTGCTGATAGAAAATAGTAGCAAACTTTGAATTCTAAACCCAAATAAACTAGGTTTCAAAAATAAGGACAATATAAAGACAGTTTCAAACATGCATTAGGAAAATTTACCACTTAGATCCTTGATGAAAGAAATATTAAAAGATATCCAAGGATGAAGATACAAAAAAAAAAAAAAAAAACCAAGAGAAACAAACGTTCTTTTTTTTTTTTTAAGACAGAGTCTCATTCTCTTTCCTGAGCTAGAGTGCCGTGGTGCCAGCCTAGCTCACAGCAACCTCAAACTCCTGGGCTCAAGCGATCCTCCTGCCTCAGCCTCCCAGGTAGCTGGGACTACAGGCATGTGCCACCATGCCCGGCTAATTTTTTTTTCTATTTTTTTTTTAGTTGTTTGGCTAATTTCTTTCTATTTTTAGTAGAGACGGAGTCTCACTCTTGCCCAGGCTGGTCTCTAACTCCTGAGCTCAAGCAATCCTCCTGCCTCGGCCTCCCAGAGTGCTAGGATTACAGGCGTGAGCCACTGTGCCTGGCCAGCAAATGTTCTTAAAATGTTTTTATATTTGATTAACCATTGATATCTCTCTCTCTCTCACACACATACACACACAAAATTCGAAATTCTAGGTAAGAATACCAAGGAAGAAGGTGGAGTGGGGATGGAGGTCTTTGCATTGGGTAGGAAAAGAAGGCTTTGGTTTAGGAAGTGAATAGAGATGTTAGCTCTAGACCCGTGTTTCTCAAACTCTGGCATGCTTCAGAATCACTTGGAACATACAGGTTGTGCAACCCACCCTCAGAGTTTCTGATTCATTAGGTCTGGGGTGGGGCCTGAGGATCTGCATTTCTAACAATTTCCAGGTTATGCTGATAATGCTTCTCTGGGTCTATGCTTTGAGAACCACTTTTCCAGACTTTATTAGAAAAATAGAACTAATTATGTAGGTCAAAAAAAGGGTGACCGTTAAAATAACAGAAACTATGTATAGTTTTAAAACACCAGAGGATAAAAAAGAAGATATATAAATATGTTTTAAGTAAAACAGAAGGCAAGAAAGGAGGAAATATAAGAGAATAAGGAGGAGAAGGAGAATGGTAAACACAAATTAAGATGGTAGAATTAAATCCACACACTGGAAGATGGTCTTTGCAACACATAAAAAGTGAAAAAGAATTTGTATCTAGACTACATCAAGAATTCCTACAAACCTTTAAAGAAAAGACACAATCCTGAGAAAATTTGCAAAGAATGTGATCAAGTAGTTCACAAAAAAGAAAACCAGCATGGCCAGAAAGCATATGAAAGTATTTAGTCTCACGAGTAACCAGGGAAATATAATTAAGACATGGATTTAGTCAAAACTTAAAAGCTGGATAATTCCAAGTGTGAGTTGGGATGTGGAGAAACAAGACAGAAATCTCCCACAGGAGTGGTGAGAGAATACACTGACACAACTCCTTCAAGAATAAGTTGACAATCTCTAGTAAAGATATGATCTTTGGGCCAGGTGTGGTGGCTCATGCCTGTAATCCTAGCACTCTGGGAGGCCGAGGTGGGTGGATCGCTCAAGGTCAAGAGTTCGAGACCAGCCTGAGCAAGATCGAGACCCTGTCTCTACTAAAAATAGAAAGAAATTATCTGGCCAACTAAAAATATAGAAAAAAAATTAGCCGGGCCTGGTGGTGCATGCCTGTAGTCCCAGCTACTCGGGAGGCTGAGGCAGTAGGATTGCTTAAGCCCAGGAGTGTGAGGTTGCTGTGAGATAGGCTGACGCCACGGCACTCACTCTAGCCCGGGCAACAGAGTGAGACTCTGCCTCAGGAAAAAAAAAAAAAAAGATATGATCTTTGTATTGTGTCAAAGAAGCATATTCTCTTCACCCAGGGACCTCAGCAGATGCACTTACGAGGAACCTAGAGAGACTCGTAAGTATGTGTGTGCAGAGGCGTTGTTACTGAAAGCTAGGCACTTGTCCTCGAGGCCCCATCAGAAGAACAAGTGGATGGAGGGGAAGGAAAGAGAAGTTTATTACTTTGCCAGCAAAGGAGGAAAATGGTAGACTCTCTTCTCAAAAAAGTCACTGTCCTAATAATAAGCAGAAATACAGAGCTTTTAAAGGGTGAGTTCTCAGGTTTAGGCTATCGTGTTAATGATGCTAACCTCCCGTCTCTGCTAAAGACAAAACCTGTGATCTCAGCCCACCTGGGCCCACCAGGGGGGCTGGCGCTGGCCTGGGATGGCTGAGATATCTCCTGTAACACAAAGAACAAAAGACCTTCTCCCTGCCCCAGGGGTGCAGGCCAGGCTGCAGTTCCCAAAAAGAGTGGGGGAAGTTTCAAAGAGACTGAAAATCTTTTTGTCATATGTTCAGGCCATTCCCTCTGTTACAGCATGTGCACAAATGTTCTTGCAGTTTTCCTTGAGTTAATGACAAACTGAAAATAAACTAATCCTATCACCAGGAAAGAGATAAAAATGCAGGATCTTCATAGAATGGAATACTACAAAGAATTAAAATGAACCGGTGCTACGTGGATATAGATTCTACTATAGAATCTTTAATGTTCTACATTATACAACGTTATTTACCCCAAATATTTAGAATCAGTCTCCGTTAAAATATGGTTGAAATTATTGTATAAGCCACATGTTTTACTTATACTTAATAAGAAACTTCCATGAATTTATTAGCATAGTGCTTTTGAGAATTCCATACACTGGGTTAGCCATTATTCTTTGTTCAGATTAGAAACATAATGCAGGAGGTTAGAGAATATTTACATTCCAGTTACCATGATTTTAAAATTTATCTATGCTTCTTTTGTCTTTGTTATCATGAAATTATCTCTATCTAAGACTATTTACTCAAAAGAACAAAACACTTTCCTATCAAATGCAAAAGTTTGTTTAATAGTTATTGTCCCAAGACTGTTGACTTACAAACTCGAGACAATGTATGTTTGTCTTAGGAGACTACATTTGTTAAAGTATTTGTAATAGAGAATTTTGTGTGTGTGTGTGTGTGTTTTACTTTAGAAAATAACTATGTTAGTCATTTTGTTTATGCTTCAATTAATACAATCAGTACATAAAAACTGTTCATTTAAATTAGAAATATGAAATTTAAGATTTTCCTCCCTCCAAAAAGATTTTTTTCAAGTAAAATAAATTAGTGATTCTAACTTTAACTTAAAAACTATAATAGGGCCGGGCACGATGGCTCACGCCTGTAATCCTAGCACTCTGGGAGGCCGAGGCAGGTGGATCGCTCGAGGTCAGGAGTTTGAGACCAGCCTGAGCAAGAGCGAGACCCTGTCTCTACTAAAAATAGAAAGAAACTAGCTGGACAACTAAAAATATATACAAAAAATTAGCCGGGCATGGTGGCACATGCCTGTAGTCCCAGCTACTCGGGAGGCTGAGTCAGAAGGATCGCTTGAGCCCAGGAGTTTGAGGTTGCTATGAGCTAGGCTGATGCCACGGCACTCACTCTAGCCCGGGCAACAGAGTGAGACTCTGTCTCAGAAAAAAAACAAAACAACAACAACAACAAAAAAACTATAATAGAAAATCTAATTTTCCAGTTACATATACTAATGTGGTAAAACTCAAACACAAAAAGTAGAGTGAAAAAAGCAAATTATTGACTACATACAGTAAGATGACATTTATATAAACAATAAAATCATTCAAAAGAATGCTCTATATATTCTATATAACATTCTTTCACAAGAAACTGTAATGGCAAGTTTATATAAATATTGCTTATAGATAGTATACCTTGGTGATAAATTATGAAAACATGGAGGGTGGTCAAGGATGCTGGTGGTTTCTGAGGAGAGATAGAGGGAGCAATACTGAGGCTTCAGTGATATTTGTCATGCTTCCAAAAACAAGTGATCTGATGAAAATATGGCAAAAATAACATTTGTTGACTATAAAGGTAGGTATTTGAATATTTGAATACTTGAATTTTAAAAGGATAAGCCTTCACAGGCATTCATATTTGGATTATAAAACATAGATAAATAAATTTGTGAAAAATGTATTCTTTTCTTGTACATATATATTTATATATATAAATTCTTAGTAACCAATTCTACACAGCAGAATGTGCTACCAAAAGTCAGATCTTGTATATTCGTACAGATGCTATGCCACCACCATATATAACTCCAGGGACATGGACCCCATAGAGGTCGTCTTCTGCTGTTACAGCCTTGAGCTGGCAGTGTCTCTTCATTGCTCTAGTAATTTCTACCCACTTCCAGTTAGCAACCTCTTGCTCCCCCATGATAACTATACACACCTTCACCAGTTTCCTAATGCACCCTCAGCAACACCCCAAACTCTCAGCAGATGATGCCATCCAGGATTTCATCAGGGAAACAGAGGTTGGGAGGCATTTCTCCTTGAACTTCTCCCTTCTCCAGAAAAACAGAACAATTAAAATGTATATGCATATATTATATGATGTTTCTCTCTCTCTCTCTCCCTCTCTCTCTCTCTCGGTTTATTTTAAGGAATTGACACACAATTAGTTATGGGGCTGGCAAGTCCAAAATGAGCTTGGCAGCATGGCAGTCTGGAAATCACAGTAGGAGCAGAAGTGGCAGCCTGGAGCCCGCAGGCAGTCTGGAGGCAGGATCTTTTCCTCCTCAGAGGACCTCAGTCTTTTCTCTTAAGGCCTTCAGCTGACTGGGTGTGGCCCACCCACATATGGAGGGTAATCTGTTTTACTCGGAGTCTACTGATTTAAATGCTTATCACACCTAAAAAATATCTTCACAGCAGTATTTAGATTGGTGTTTGCCAAATATCTGGGCACACAGCCTAGCCAATCTGACACATAGATGGAATCATCACTCTCTTCTTCCTGACCCGCTGATCTGAATCTGCAGTCTTTATTTCCTTCACTGCCCTCAGTTTCTGTGAGAACTGCCCTCATTCTGCATGAATCCATCCATCTGTGTTCTGGGTCCTTTTTCCTTTTACTTTCTCAGAAAAATCACTTTATCAATGATGCCTCTGACTTCTTTATGTTCATTCTCTTCTTTATGTTATTTCATTTTCATATATAATTGTCCTAAACTATCTTCCATTTTTAAAAAAGAAATCCCTCTTTTTTTTTTTTTTTGAGACAGAGTCTCACTCTGTTGCCCGGGCTAGAGTGCCGTGGTGTCAGCCTAGCTCACAACAACCTCACACTCCTGGGCTCAAGTGATCCTCCTGCCTCAGCCTCCTGAGTAGCTGAGACTACAGCATGTGCCACCATGCCCAGCTAATTTTTTTCTATATATATTTTTAGTTGTCCAGCTAATCTCTTTCTGTTTTTTTGTTTTGTTTTGTTTTGTTTTTTTGTAGAGATGGTGTCCCGCTCTTGCTCAGGCTGGTCTCGAACTCCTGAGCTCAAACTAACTATCCACCCGCCTCGGCCTCCCAGAGTGCTAGGATTACAGGCATGAGCCACTGCGCCCAGCCAAAGAAATCCCTCTTAACTGTCGATCACCCTCTCATTTTCGCTACCCCATCCCTCCCTTAATGACTTTAATTTATTCCTGAAAATTCTATTGCTAAAATAAAAGCCATTAAATCAAGAAAATATTTCCATTAATTTCAGTGGAAAAATTATGATGAATTCTATCAGAACCCATGATACCCAAATAATTTTCACAGGTAGTAAATAAATATTGAATGATTAAAAACAAATTTTTATGAGTAGCAAAACACATTTTGGAAGTCAATAATTTGTGCATTAAATGTGATATAGTGAAAGTTTCTTAAGCTGAGTATTTCTCTTTGCATTATTTTCTTCAACAAATTTTCAACCTTTTGGGAGCTTGTGGTATTTTCACTCAAAGTGCAGTTAAGGTAAAGTTATAGCAGAGAAACACACCCTTAGCACAAAATAAAGCCTAGACAAGAGAGTGCTTAGAAATGTGGAATTGATGCATGTGAAAAAAGACTGAAGAATCCTAGATGGTGCCATCTCCTTAGCTTTGCACTTGGCATATGCAAGGCAAATTATTTGGGTTTATACAAACATGAGTGCAATTCAAACTTATTTTGCATAATATTCTCTGACAAGAAACTGTTGTGTCAAGTAAATTGCTGAGTGTGATTTTGCCTGGAGCTAGAATACCAAAATATCACTTCTTGTAGAGTATTTGTTTAGTATGTTTTAGGTGAAAAAGTTATTATAATAAAACAGAAGGAATTGCCTCAAAAGTGGTATACTATTTCAAGAACTATTACGGTGAAAATCCTTTCCTGACCTGCTATTGTAGGAAGTAACCCAACTCTTCACTGATAAACTTCCCAAAAGAGAAATACACTTTTGATTTCCCCACTGTCTCAATCTACCTCCACGGTTGTGCGGTTTCTGCCTCTCTTAATTTACTAAGTTCTCTTGCCAAGAACATTGCCAATTGCCTGTCTTGTTTTTAAGTACAATATTTTGACTTGGTTTCTTGGAAGAATTTCATAGGGCCAATCATTTCCTCTTATTTAAATATCTTTCTTCCCTTGATTTCAATTTTGTTTAAAAACATTTACTGATGGATCAGATACAATGTGTCAGAAACCTTCCTAGGTGCTAGAGTTGTGGAGATGCATAAAAGCTGGACCCTGCCCTGGTAGGTTTTATAGGCCAGGGATTGTGGTCAGGAGAAGACAGGTAAATGCTGCTTCGATATAATGTCATCAGTGTTGGGCTATAATTATGTTTGAGAGCAAAATGTAAAGACAGTGGTGGGGTGGGGAGAAACCTAGAAAAAGCTTTTCTGGAAAAAGTGGTACCTTATCTGAGACTTAAATCTTAAGCATTAATATGGTTTCCAACTCTTCATATTTCCTTTCTATCTCTTTGGCTTTTCCTTTTCATTTCTCTTCTTTTTGGTATTTATGCTCCTCATTTGTCTTAGCCTGTTTGTGCTGCTATAACAAAATCCTTAGACTAGGTCATCTGTAACCTCTCACAAAAGTTCTGGAGACTGAGAAGTCCAAGATCAAGGCGCCAGCAAATCTGGTGTTTGGTGAGGGCTGCTCTCTGCTTCCAAGATGGCATCTCTTGCTGCGTCCTCACCTGGAAGAAGCAATGAACACGGTGTCCTCACATGGTAGAAGGAGCAGAAGGGAAGAAGGGTGGAGGGGATAAACTCACTCCCCGAACCCCTTTAATAAGGGCACTAATCCCATCCATGAGGGCAGAACCCTCATGGCCTAATCACTTCCCAATGGCCCCACCTCTTTTTATTTTTGAGACAGAGTCTTGTTTTGTTGGCTGGGCTGGAGTACAGTGGAGTCATCATAGCTCACTGCAACCTCCAACTCCCAGGCTCAAGCAATTCTCCTGCATCAGCCTCCTGAGTAGTTGGGACTACAGGTGTGTGACACCATACCCGGCTAATTTTTGTATTTTTTGTAGAGATGGGGGTCTCCCTCTTGCTCAGGATGGTCTCGAACTCCTGAGCCCAAGCAATCCTCCCACCTCAGTCTTGCAGAGTGCTGGGATTACAGGCATGAGCCACTGTGCCCGGCTATCCCTACCTCTTAATACTATCACCCTGGGGTATAAGTTCCAACATACGAATTTTGGAGGAATACATACATTGAAACCATAGCACCAGTCTTCCCTCCTTGAGTGTAGGAACTTGTCTTCATTTATTTTTAGGTTCCTTAAAATCTCAAGTTCAGAGCTGAGCTCACAATAGACTCCCACAGTATGTATGTTCTTGATGAATTTGGAGGATTTTATGAACTAAACATGATCTGATCAAACCATCACAAATTTCTATCATTAGATATTATTGATCCTTTTATCAAGATGAAAATATGGAGACTAAGAGAGGTTAAATAACTAGTTTAAGGCCACTCTGAAAATGAAGACTGGAGTTTGGGTTCTGGAGCAGCAGTCCTAGTGGTCACAGGCTGAAAGATGGCTTTTGCTGTCTTGTATTGACTCACAAGAGCCCATTGTTAAATATTCAGGAATTTTCAAGGTGGTTATTAAATCATTAGTAGCTTGAAATCAGCATGGTGTAAGTTTGAATACCACAGAAATTTGTAAACACTACAAATCAGGGCTCCTCTGAAGACCAGTTTGCAAGACTGGTTTAGTGTGTCTGGCCTGCTATTGCTTCCATGATTATGCCATAAAACAGAGTTTCTAGTAAATGATACATCACAACCCACTTAAGAACAGCCTCATTTAAAGCTTCAATGCATCCAACCAAAGGAAGTGCTCGTAATGTGCTCTTTTGTAGGGCTAGATCCCTACAAATGATAGTTCCATAGAGTAACAAAAATAAAATTAGTAAAACAAAACTGAAGCATGACTTTCCCTGCATTTTATTTCTGTTGCAATTCTTTGAAACTTTTCGGTTTATTTGTATATTTCCAGTCTGTCTCCTTCCACAAGATCGTGAGTGCCATATGGCACAGACTCCGTGTTTAGTGCTCCTCAGCTAGACAGTAGTGTGAAAGAGGATCACACGATCTCTGTCCCTCAACAACAAATATAATAAAAACCAACCATAGCTCGCCAGTCACAATCCAATGAGGGAATGGCTACAGTCGCACTAACTGTGAAAACCCGGTAGCTGAAGAAAGAATTAGAAGACTCTTTGGTGGCTGGGCTTAGCATGACTTCCAGAGACAGTGCCAGGAGAG
The DNA here is from genome assembly GCA_028533085.1 of Varecia variegata. Taxonomy (NCBI): domain Eukaryota; kingdom Metazoa; phylum Chordata; class Mammalia; order Primates; family Lemuridae; genus Varecia; species Varecia variegata. The sequence goes on from CM052443.1 coordinate 71,329,183, forward strand.
ATGGGGCATCTACAAAATCCAAAAATTCTTACCAATATTCCCAAGTTTGTGGAGAAACAGACTGAGGGAGTGAGTAAGCAGTCTAGGGAAAGATTAAAGGAAAACCTTAATTAGCATCTCAGAGTCTCAAGTAGAGAAAAGAAGGGCTTTCAGAACTCCACAACTTCCAGGGCTTTCCAGGAAACTGGGCATTAATCTTAAGACTCTGGGCACCCTTGCCCCATGGGAATAGTTTGAGGGGCTAACACCCACAACTAGGTGATGTTCTCTTACACAGTTAAGAGAATCTCGCAGCTATCTGATTACTTTGAGCACCTGAATGGGGTTGGGGTAACTATTAATAATATAGTACAAATGGACTGACTAGTCTGTTCTATGTTCTCTTTACTCTCTGATTCTTCAGAATAACATTTACACAATTTCCTTTCTCTTCTCCGACCTTTAGCGTCCCTCTGTTGCTACCCTCTCTGGGCTGATGATTTCCCTTTACAGGACTGATAAAACAGAAGTAGATGGTAACTTGCTTAACGTCCTCCTCCGTGCTGCCCTTACCTGGTCCTCATCTTTCTCAATGTCTCAGCAGAAGAGTGGCTTTTCCATCCTTCATGAAATATTTCCTTTTCTTGGCTTCTAGGACAGCACACTCTCCCAGTTTCCCTCCTTTCTTCCTGGCTACTCCTCGGTCTTCTTTATCGCACTCTCCTCTTTCCAGCCTCTAAATGTTGGTGTACCCAAAGGCTCAGTCCTTGGTCTACTTCTCCGTCTACACTGATGCCACATCCCATCCTCACACAGGCTGATTTATTGGGGGTTGGGAACTGGGCACAAGTATTTCTTAAAGCCTCTAGGGGGCTTTCGTTGCACAGTGAGGACTGAGGGCCACTTACCCACTCTAGGTGATTTCAGTCTTTCCCTTGGTGTTAATTCCATCTGTATGTTCCCCACTCTAAATTTCCCCCTCCACTGAACTCTTGGCTAGACATAGACACCTCTGTCTGCTGGATTTCTAATAGAGGCCTTACATGTGACATTACTGGACATCTTTCCCAATCTAAGCTCTAATTTCTCCAGCCTTCCCTCCTCTGTAAGTGGCACCAATTTTAACCCAGTTGATCAAGTAAAACTAAAGCAACCAGCCAACCGAACAACTAACCAAACAATCACTAGAATTTGTCCTTGGTTCCATTCTTCTCGTTCCTCCACCTCCAATCTGTTAGCAAGTATCCTCTCTACTCATAATGTCTATCCTAAATTTGCTGTTCTTCTATATTCTTGCTGTTCTCCCACTAGCTCCAGCTATTATCATCTTTTGCCTGGATTACTGCAAGAAACCTGCAACTGGACTTCGTGCTTCTACTTTTTCACTCCATCTCCTCTTTCAATTGATTCTTTATTCAGGAGTCACACTGGTCTTCTAAAAACATAGATTACTTCATATCCCTCTCTCCCCCTCTTGCTTACACCTTCTAAAGGCTTTGCATTGCATTGCATTTTGAAAAAAGTTGCAAACGTGTCCATCCCCTAGACAGTGCACATCGCACTCATTATGTATGTATACACTCATCCCCTCCTCCCCACATCTGCCCGACACCCGATCAATGTTATTCCTAAATGTGCTCTTAGGGGGTGGGGGGACAAGGGCAATATACGTAACCTAAACTTTTGTACCCCCACAATATGCTGAAATAATAATAAAAAAAAAGAAAGAAAAGGCAAAAAAAAAAAAAAACAACTGCATTCATCTCAGTGATTGACTTTGAAATAAAGAACTGTTATTCTTTTGTGTTTATAAGCTAAAAAGAAAAAAGAAAAAAAAAGAAAAAAGTTGCAACTTCAGGTCTTGGCCTAAAATTCCCTGTGCAAAGTAACTCCTGTCTACCCTCTCCAACTGTGCATTTTTCTTTCCTGTTCTCCCATCAAGCTTTAGCCACATGGGCCTTCTTTCTGTTACTCAAATATGCCAAGCTTATTTCTGCTGTAAGCATTTTCTGTTCCTTCTACGTAGAATGTCCTTCCTCCCCCTCCAAAACTTTTTCTTGACTGGCTCTTTTGAGTCATTCAGGACTCAGCTCAAGTATTACATCCTAAGAGAAGTCTTTCTTGACTAAAATAACCTTTTCCCTACGTATTCACCCTACATCCTTTTATACAGTACACAATACTTATCACACACAATCTGAAAATTGTATTGGTTTTTGGTTTGTCCTATTTAATTTCTCTCTCCCTCTCTTGAATGTTAAGTTCCATGAAAGCAAAGATCTTACCCATTTTTCCACTCTCATCTCCAGTGTTTAGATGCTCCAAATATATTTGTTGAATATACTCAGGAATGGGAAACCTATGGTAAAAATGATCAGTGTTGAGGACTAGATACATTTAAATAGAGCACTAGGATTGAACTCTTGAAGGATGATACTTACAGAACAGATTATAAGTATTAAAAATTTTGACATAGTTAAAATAGCAATATAACCTATAAAACTAAGAATGTGAAAACAATTACAAAAGACTGATTTTCTTATTGTTCAAAGTAAGGAGTCAGTCTTTTAATTTCACTTTCTAAGGAGTCAGTCTTTTAATTTCATTTTCTAAACTTCTTCTGTTAAATTCAAGTACAATTAAATTTTATGTCTTAAAACACAGCATGTAGAATAATGTTCCATTTTACATTTCTCCCCCGCCTATCCATCTTTTTGTTGGTATACATAATAGAAAAGAGATGTTATACAGAGAAAAGAGATGATTATCTCTGGCTTGTGGGAGTTCTGGTAACTTTTTCCCCACAGTTCTTTAATCGTTTTTCTACTGCTTAAATTAAAAACAAAAGGAGCATGTACCACTTTTATAAAATCAATAAAATAAAAAAAATAGTGAATGAAAGATGAAAAAATAAAGACTACATGTGCAGAGAAGACAATCTTCCAAGAAGCTACTGTGAAGGAGAGAATTGAGAGAGACTCAAACTAAAGAGGTTACTTTAGTAACCTCTACAAAGTTTTGCTTACTTGCTTCTTGTTTAAGAAGAGAAACACTAGAATATAACTGAATGCTGATGAAATGGATTCAGAAGTGAGGATGTATGCATATGGCATATCCAGGAAAGAAAGGAGATGATCTTTGGAGCAAGAACCCTTCCTGAGAAGGGGAGAGTGGGTGATTTCACAGGACCCATTGCAAACTAGCTTGTTAGGAGGTGCGGGCTTTATCTATTCTAAGAAGAGTGGAAAAATAAGATGGGTACAGGCAGATGCAGGAGGGTATGCAGATTTAGAACCCATGGTGGGAAGTTGAGGGGTTTAATAGCTAATAAATTTTATTATCTCAGTGAAGTTGGAGACAAATCATACTTGAGAATGGGTAATGGGAATTTTGAGGAAATTGGAAAAGGTATAAAAGGGTGCAAAACTACTACTAGAGAAATATAGTAAGATTAATGGGCACTGGTGAGGGCTCAGTTGAAGTTGCTGATTATAAATGTAAATTGATAGCACTCTATGAGCTTGAGTGATTTTTCTGAAGATTGCTCAGCTGTTTGGGTGCAGGTATGGAGAAAGTGAGGGGTTGAGTTCACTCATGGTGGGCGCTTTGCACAAATGACATAAGGAGAAAGGGCTTGAAGGGGGTTTCAGGAATTTGCAGGAGGAGGATTGTAAAGGAGTGAAGAGGCTTCAATGAATAAGGAGAAACTTGTGCAACCTGTGGGTTGAAGATGATGACAAGTTTGAGGGAATATTGTCCCCAAGGCATTTGAGCTGTATGTCTATCATTCCTGTACAGAAAAAGAAAACTAGCTGGAACATTCATGTTAAGATTCTAGTCTTAGCTCCTCTGATGTATAATTTTGTGGTTTGGCACAAGCCTTTTACTTGGGACTCAGTTTCCTTATCTGTAAATAAAAGGCTTTTACTAGATAAGTGTATCTTAAGCTTTAGCGTGAACACAAATTGCTTCAGTATCTTGTTAAAATGCAGATTTTGATTCATTAGGTCTTGGGTGGGGTCTGGGGTTTTGCATTTCTAATAAGTTCCACGTGATTCCGATGCTGCTAGTCCATGGACCATACTTTGAGAGAAACAAATAAATTCTATCGGCTTCAGAATTTTGATTATAAATCTTGGCCCTTGAAATATATTTTCTCCTCCTTCTCATCTTCATTTCTCTGAGCTTTGTCAGTTCATCTTGAAACCAAATTTTTGTACACTTCTATAGATTTCCCTTAACTGGGCAGGAAGTAAATAGAGAAAGATGCAAACCCTGCAGAATGACCAACGCCCAGCAACGGAAACAGAAAGGGTTCTGATGACGTCTTACGGCTTGTGCCTGCCTGGGTGGGGGTAAGTGATACTGCCTTTTCCCAGGCATGGTGTGTCAAACAGGAACGTACTATCATGCAGGAAATGGCTCCAGTACAAACAGGGACACCAAAGATCAGGGTTGGATGAGAGACACTCTGATGATGGCAAATGGCATGGTAAGGACAGCCACTCAGATTAATTTCCTTCCTTTGTCATGTCACAAGGTTTTGCTGTATCAAGCTTCCTTTGCTTAAAAAACATATGTTCCCAATCTAACATAGTCAAAGCTGACCACCACAAATCCTCTTTGACTCAGGCAACTTTAGATTTCATTCGTCTTAAGGCTAAAGCCTACCGAAGATCATCTGGTAACCACTTAGAGAAACCCACTTAAACTGTTCCCATACTGTATGTTTCCCATATGTAACTTCCACATTTCAAAAGGTCCTGTCTACGAGGATGTGTTTTTCTGGGCTGAACATGTTTTTCACAGGCAATAAATTCATGTTTCAATTATCAGTAAAATGGTAAGTGCTTTAGCAGGCTAAATCTAGTACATTAGATCCAACGGGAAAATTTGTTATGAAGAGAAGTAGATGAAAGAAAGGAACATGAAATTTTTGTAACAGTCATAACTGCTTGAGGACACTTTTCATTTAGGGGATGTGCGTTAGTGATGGTAGGAAATGCTGAATATGAGTAACTAAGGGAAGAGCCAGAGTCAACGTTTCCTTTCAGGATCTGTGTCGAAGGAGGAGGAAATCATTCCGAGAAGTACTCACTGGCTTGACGCTGCCCGTGAAACTGCCCATGGGCCAAGTTTAGCCAGGACTGCGCAAGGCACGCCCAGGGTCTGCATGTCAGCTTCTAGCCTTTCACCCTGTGGGCAACCTGCTTTTTTTTTTTTTTTTTTTCTTTTTTCTTTTAGTATGTGACTTTCAACCCAGAACCTGCTTTCTTGGAGAGGGAGTTCTGCCGCCTCTGAGACCGGAGTTGGAAGGGGTTGATACTGTCTAGTGGCCCCCTCTTGCTTTCTGGAGTCTGGTTGACCCCTGTATCTGAGGATGGCAAAAAAATACAAGAAATAGAGCCACCTTATCTAAGGCCCGTCTGTCAGGGTTTCTTTAAATATCCTGACTTTCCATCCAAGAAATGTTCTGGAATGTCTTTTACATTGTGCTGAAACCTAAGCCATCTTTATCTCCAGGAAATGGTGGCTGGATCTCACGAATGAAAGCGAGGGTGTTTTTTGATAGCAGACTTTTGCAGTGGAGCAAGCAATCTACTGAACTACGCAGAGCAGTCACAAAAGCCCATTTCCACAGGAAAAGAACACTGTGAGCAATAAACACAAATGAACTCAATAAACACAAATGAACTCCCTGCTTGCTCTCTTCCCCCATCTCTTACTGTGCCTTCATACATACTATTGAACCCACAGGCCAAGAAGTAGATGACAGCATTGACTAATTAAGCGGAGGAAGTATCATACGAGGTCATTTCAATTATAAAGCCAGAGCTTATCAATGGATCGAAACACGGAAGAAGGGAATGGAATAACCTTGCTCGAAATGCACTAAGTTACCATTTTGCAAAGCCAAGAAATTCCAAGGGTTGTCACAATAGGCATTGTGGAATTTCCCCCCCCCCAAGGGGCTAGGTGGGGGGTGTGAGTGGATTATAAGACTGCAAATTGCTTTGAATAAAGTAGAGATTTTTTTTTTAATGGAGGGAGTTTCTACTACATGTAGCAAATTAAATTCCAGATGTTCATCACTACAAAATCTCTACCAGATGTCCAAACTTGTGGTGGCTGGGGACGTTTATTGCAAGCAAGGCATTCAGCACCTGTTCTGCAGAGGCCTGCCCCTTCCTTTTCATCTGTGCTGGCATGCTAGTCATGCAGGAGTGATGAAACATTTAGGCCTCACTGGATAATTAAAGAGGCTACGAGAATTTCTAAAACCGTTAATTACTATACTCTAAATGCCAGTTAAGTAAATGACTTTAGTGCTCTTCTTGGGATGTTTTTGAAGATTTATTAACCACACTGTTTCAAAATATGGGATCCATTTTTGGAAGTAAATGCAAAGTGGAAAAAGGATTTCAGATTAAATAATCCAACCCAAAGGACAATTATTGATATTTAGCATAGTGTCCTTACTTGAAAAAAAAAAGCAGCCCCAATTACTGTTATAAAGTAACTCGTTTGCTAAACAGCCACTTATTGTAGAATCTCCAATTTTAGAAGCCTCTGTCTTTCCTGCTACATATAGTCGATGAACATTGCATTCATAGCACATTGCCTATCAGTGGGGCAGGGCACTCCCAGGTTTTTGGAGGTGGGTCTTTAAGAAGGTCACTTCTCGTGGCTCACGCCTGTAATCCTAGCACTCTGTGAGGACGAGGTGGGTGGATGGCTCGAGGTCAGGAGTTCGAGACCAGCCTGAGCAAGAGTGAGACCCCGTCTCTACTAAAAATAGAAAGAAATTATCTGGCCAACTAAAAATATATATAGAAAAAATTAGCCGGGCATGGTGGCTCATGCCTGTAGTCCCAGCTACTTGGGAGGCTGAGGCAGGAGGATCCCTTGAGCCCATGAGTTGGAGGTTGCTGTGAGCTAGGCTGACGTCACGGCACTCACTCTAGCCTGGGCAACAGAGCAAGACTCTGTCTCAAAAAAAAAAAAAAAAAAAAGAAGGTCACTTCTCTCTTTGGTGTCATACTTCAGTCTAAAAAGTTTGAGTTCTACAGTTGAAAATCGATGTTAAATTAGAGGTTAGTTAATATTACAGTTATTGCCACTTTTGGGTGGATGCTTTAATTTTCACCAAATCAGTCGGAATTTATCTGTGTTCTAGCATATGTAACAATAGTCACTATCTCTGTAGCTTGCTGCTTCATAGGGAGGTTGGGCAAGAGGAAGGAAATAAAGTGGCCTTCTTTGAAGTTTATGTGACCAGCAGTCCAGCACACACACATCCTCTCTTCCTATATAGGGTCGATTTGAATGGAAAGACAAATTGCATTTTTATAGTTCTCTTTTGCCTTCTGAGGTCTGCCCTTATGATGGACTTAATCTGAATTTCTTAAAAAAAATTTTAAAAATGGAATTTATTATTTCAGAGCTGTTTTAGGTTCACAACAAAATTGAGCGGAAGTTCAGGGAGTTTCCATGTGCTCCCTGCCCCGATACATGCACAGCCTCCCCCACTACCAACATCCCACCCCAGAGGGGGACGTTTGTTAAAATCAATAAACCGGCCGGGTGCAGTGGCTCACGCCTGTAATCCTAGCACTCTGGGAGGCCAAGGCGGGTGGATCGCTCGAGGTCAGGAGTTCGAGACCAGCCTGAGCAAGATCAAGACCCCGTCTCTACTAAAAATAGAAAGAAATTATCTGGCCAACTAAAATATATATATAGAAAAAATTAGCCAGGCATGGTGGCACATGCCTGTAGTCCCAGCTACTCGGGAGGCTGAGGCAGTAGGATCGCTTAAGCCCAGGAGTTTGAGGTTGCTGTGAGCTAGGCTGACGCCACGGCACTCACTCTAGCCCAGGCAACAGAGCGAGACTCTGTCTCAAAAAAAAAAAAAAAAAAATCAATAAACCTACATTGACACATCATCGCCTAAAGTCCATAGTTTGCATTAGTGTTCACTCCTGGTGTTGTACATTCTATAGGTTTGGACAAATGTCTAATGACATGCATTCACCATTGTAGTATCATGTAGAATAGTTTCACTGCCCTAAAAATCCTCTGTGCTTTGCCTAATCATCCTTTCCTCCCCTCTAACCCCTGGCAACTAGCATTCTTTCTACTCTCTCCATATTTTTGCCTTTTTCATTATGTATAGTTGGATTCATGCAGTATGCAGCCTTTTCAGACTGGCTTATTTCACTTAGTAATATGCATTTAAGTGTCCTCCATGCCTTTTTATGGCTGAATTTCTTTTTATACCCATAAAATGTGAGAGCAAGAAGAGTGAAAACACATGGCAGCACGTGAAGAGTTTGGGCTCCAGTGTCATGGTCCTTCTATGATAATGCCCTGGGCTAACACACCTGTTTTGCCATTGTGATGTTCACATCTGTTTGATGTTTTCCTGCCCTCCTATTGCTTTACATCCCAATAAGCACAAGAATCCAGTGAAGCTTAAGATGGGTTATTGTTATGAGAGGTGGATATTTATTCATTTCTACAAACTAAAGGATACAAAGAATGTTTTTATGTTTTCCTACTCAGACTAGTTTGTCTTCTAATTCCAGCTTCCTGTTTCAGTAGAGGGCACTCCGACCTTACCTAGGACTAGTCCAGTGTTTTTTCATTTGACCAGTTTTGGAAAGTAGCTGGCTTATCATATCCATCTTTCAGTTTAATACTCAGCAGTGAGCATGCAAAGTAGAAACCAGATGTACCAGACTAGGGCTCAGTCCTATCCTGGATGATCCTGAAGCCCTTTATTGATTTTTCCCTTAAAGCTTCTACAGTTCTCTGTTGTAATTCATGCATTTACCTTAGCCTTTCTGACCAGTCTGTGAACTCTTTGGGGCTCGGACCCCTATATTTTATCCTTAGGGTGTAGCACAATGCCTGACACAGACTTCACACTGTGGAAAAACAATGGCAAAACAGGTTTAGGATAACTAGCACATAGAAACCTTCCAGGTTGATTGGTGGGCTATCAAAATCCAAGGTGTGTTAGCCCAGGGCATTATCATAGAAGGACCACAACATTGGAGCCCAACTCTTGTTGAGCTACCATGTGTTTTCACTCTTCCCACTGCCACATTTTATGGGTATAAAAAGAAATTCAGCCATAAAAAGACATGGAGGACACTTAAATGCATATTACTAAGTGAAAGAAGCCAGTCTGAAAAGGCTACATACTGTATGATTCCAGCTATATAACTATATAATAAATATCTGTTGAAATGAATGAAAAAAAAAGTTAGACTCTGAACTGACTGTAACAAACAAAGGAATGATTGTACATGTGCTTATGTTTCCTCAGAAGCCATCATTTTGCCTTCTGGATTCCATCATGTTCCTCATTGAGGTCACACCCATGCTGTGTACTGCTATAAATCAAGAGGCAAAAATGGCATCTGCCTTGGGTCCAGAGTGGGAGAGCGCACTGTGTTACCCCATTCAGCATGGCATGATGTTTGATGCCCCAAGTGGCCTGGTCATGTTAAGCCATATAGCTACATAAATGCTACTTCTCTCTCAGCAAAATTTGGGCTGGCAGAAGCCTGAGAGAAATCCAGCTTGCTAACTTGCATATTTCCTTCCCTGGTCCTAAAATGGCCTGCTCTTTATTTTTGAATCTCAAAATCCTAACAATCTTTCCATCGCCAGCTCAAATGCCACCTCTTTCCTAAAGCTCAATTACAGGTCACCGGTAACTTCTTTTTCTGGCCCCCTGTAGACGTCAAACGTTTGAACAACTCCAACATGGCACTTTTCAAGTTCTCTCTTATCTTATAATTTTTCATATGTGTAGCTTACCTTTTCTTCTGGAGTTTTTGCTCCGTTAGTAAGGAACTTGACATTTTTTGAGTGCCTACTGCGTGTGTTATTTCATTTAATCCTTACATTTAAGTGGTAGATAGTACCATTCTCATCTTGCTGGAGCTCAGATAAGTGAAATAGCTTGACTGTTACCATCCAGCTAGCAAATGATGGAGGCATATTTTAAAATTAGTTTGGCCTGATGCCAAAGTCCATGTTCTCTCTCTATTACATTTTGCTGCTAAGCACAGGAACCACTATGCCCTGAGAAGGTTGAGCCCTAAGCAAGTTAAGAAAATAGAGCCCCTTTGCTTTGCTGTGTTTGTAGGCCTCCAAAGTCATTATGGTCTTCTTGTTTAACTACCTATGACAACGCGTTCACCAAAGAGAATCTGTGGACCTATCATTCATAGTAAATATATTTTTAAATTTTTAAAATTGATATATAATCTACATGCAGTAAAACACCCAAATCCTAAGTGTACAGTTTGATGAATTTTCACATATTGTAGAGGAAAGAGTTAACACAGCAGGTCTGACTGCTATCCTTAGAAAGTCTTGCTTGCAGGGTTGGCCCTTGGCTGGTATCTGGGAACTTGAATTACAGGTTCCCACCATTCCCTGATAAGAATGACTCATTGTGTGTTTATGTGAAAAATATAGCTTATGGTGAATATTTGCTTTCCTTCTGGGAGTCTGAAATTTTGGTACATGTTAGGCGGAGGCTGCTTACATGACTAGCTCCCAGTAAAAACCCTGGCACTGAGTCTCTAATGAGTTTCCCTGGGAGACAACACTTTACATGAGTTGTTATAATTCATTGCTGTAGGAATTAACAACAAACCTGGTGACTTAGCTAGGAGAAGACTCTTGGAAGCTTGTATCTGATTTACTCCAAACTTTGCCCCATGCACCTTTTCTCTTTGCTGATTTTGCTTCTCATGTTTTTTTTGTCTGTAATAAATCATAGCCATGAGTATAACTATTATTATATGTTGAGTCCTGTGTATCCTCCTGGCAAATCATTGTACCTGGCTGTGGTCTTGTGAACTCTCAACACATATAAGTATATATTTTTGTAACCACCATGTAGATCAAGATATAGAATATTTCCATTACTCTAGAAAGTTATTTTTTTACTTCTTTTCAGTAAGTACCCTTACCTCCAAAAAGAGGTAACTATTATTCTGACTTCCATTGCCACATGTTGGTTTTGCCTGTTCTTGAACTTCAAATCAATAGAGTCATAACAGTATATACTCTTCTGTCTGGCTTCTTTCACTCAGTATAATATTTTTTGAGATTCACCCACCTTATAGTGCATGTCAGAGGCTCAGAAATATACCAAAATTTATTCTTTCTTCTCTTGATGGATATTTGTGCTGTTTCCAGGTTTTGGCTACTATGAGTGATAGCCGTGATGAACATTCTTACATAAATCTTTGTGAGGACATGTGCTCATTTCTGTAGGAAAATATCTAGAAGCCAAATTGTTGGACCATAGGGTAGATGCATTTTTACCTGTATTAGAAACTGCCAAACAGTTTTCTCCAGCAGCCGTGCCATTTTACATCCCCACCAGCAGCGTGTAAGAGTTCTCATTGCTCCACCTCCTTGCTTGCACTTAGGATTGTCAGTCTTTCCAATTTTAGCCATTCTAATGAGTGTGTAATGATAACTCACTGTGGTTTAAATTTGTCTTTCTGAAGACTAGTGACACTGAGTACCTTTTCACATTCTTATTAACTATTTGGGCATCTTCTTTTGTGAAGTGATTCATGTTACATTTTGAAATGACTTTAGAAAAATTTCTAATTTTCTCCTTAGTTTACCACTTCATTTCTGAGTTTTTCTAATTCTAATTTATGTAGTTCTTTTGTATGGTTTATCATTTAAAAATTTTTTATTAGTTCATTTAAGGATATCAGATTATAGTTTTCATCTGTTCTGCAGCTATTACTCCAGGGTGTTTTCATTACCCATAGGGGATGTTTTCCTGTGCCTCATTTTCTACTTTCTTATAAAATCATTGTCCAGAATTCACCCATGATCCTTTCCTGTTGCTCATTTTTATATGACATTAGTTTTCTCAACTTTCAGAGAAAGGGCTGGGTCAGGATAGCATCTCTAGCTTTATTGCTGTAGAATTCTGACTTTTGGTTAATTAGTTGTTTTTGTTCAAAAATATGGCCTCATACTTTTGGAGATATTCTGGTTTTGTTTCTCATCCCTACATTATCTGGACCTTCTCTTGCTTTTTTTTCCCTGTTGGCCCATTGGGGTCCTATTCCCAACAGTCTTTCCTTGGCATGGAGCTTTTTCCTGGACAAGCACTTGGGCAAATTTGTTTCCACGGTTCCTAAGTCCAAGGTTGAATCAGCCTCTTAACATCTTACTGCCATCCCATCGTACTCACTTGCAAAAAGCCCTTCCAGTTTGGCTGTCTTCAAATTGGCTGACCTTGCTGTCCAGTCGATATATTTTGGAGTTATCTTGTTCTTAGGCCTGTTAGACGCCCCCTCGCTTTCCTTGGCTTCCCGCTGTATATGGTGAGACTACATGAGGCTTGGGGATTTGTCCCCACCCACTTCTATTCTGGGGTTCATAAGGATAATTTATCACCTGATTGTGTTATAGATATTGTCCATGGTTTTTTGATTTGGCTCTGGCTATTTTTATGGGGTGATTTAGGGAGACTAAAAAACTGCACACCTCTACTAACATCTTCCCACATTATATTTTGAAAATAAATCAATATATTTTGCTTACCAGGGTATTTATATTGTAGATGTTATTTCAAATTGCAGAACAGGAGAAAGCATCTCCAGTTAAAGAACCCTCAGGGAACAGATACCGCGTTTTCAACTCCTAGAAGTCATACCACGGTAAATTTGTGTCTACTGGGCCTGTACATCAGGCTCTTTTGAGAGAAGGTTCTTGGGAAGAATATTAGCTCTTTTTCCTCCCTCCCCCACCTTCAACAATTCCCCTACTTCCTCTATTTGCTTTCTTTCCCTAGATTTGAATTCCTGGGAGTATATTTCACTGGTTTCTTACATAAGGAATAGCTTAGCAAAAGAAACTTCTTAAACTTTTCACTTCCCAAAGCAACGATTGACAAAGGTATGGATCTCAATCTAAATGTACAATAGAACTCACAGGACTGTCTGGCATCTTTGCATAATGAAATTTCTCCATGGGATCCTTGCTTTCTTCCTTATCTCTTTAGGACTCCTCCCCTACTGAATTTAGCTAGTAAGCCTTCTGGTTAGGATATTTTTTTGTTATTCTGTGGTTAGTAAACAATTTTATAGTGCCTCAAATTGGGGTAACCACATGATCCAGTGGTTCTCTAAGTTTGTTTACATAAGAATTTCCTGGGATTTCTGAATGCCCAAAACTAGAGAGTTAGATTCAATATCATAGGGTCTATGAATCTGCACAGATGTACACTCTGGATGATGCTGATGCCATTGGTTGGTCCAGTGGTCCAGGGTCCACACTTTGAGAAACGTTAGCAGATACCAAAACTCTTTGCAGGGACCAAACCCAAACTAAGTTTGATGGCTGTATTGTCTACAATAGGCAGTGAGTTTTCAGAAAGAAACACTCTGTTGTGGACATTCATTCATGTCATTTTTTCCAGTGAACATATTAAATGATTACTAGGTGTCAAGGCCTGTGCTTAGTCCTTAGATTCTGAGAAGAAAGAGAGATGGGCCTAGTCTTTATGGCTAATAGGAGACAAACATGCAAATGAATAATTCTAAAATAACATGCAGAAGCCAAAAGCATTGACCCTTGCCATTCTCAAGGGAGATATCTGTGGCTTTCCAAATTTGCCACATGATTTCCTTCCAAAATGTGTCCATAATAAACAATGAAGAGCCACAATCTCTGTGAGATGTAGAGTCTGAGCTCTTACGTAGCTTCTTTTTCACTAAATGGCCTCCACAGGATTCTGTTCCAATTTGGTTTAGTAGAATGACAACTACTTGTCATGATCCTTCTGATCTGCCAAGAGTGTTAAATCCACAATTGCCAAAGGTTATTTGAGACTAAACAATTTGTGGAGTAGGGTCACTCAAATACTGGTAAACTTGTTAAAACCCATATTCCCAGACCGCACCTTGGGATGTAATGATTCAGTAGATCAGGAATGTAGCCTATGAATGCTCACTTTTAATAATCTCCCAAGCAATGCTAATGCAGCCGGTCTAAGGACCACAGTTGGAATAACATCGTTTTCGAAGAGCTGTTGGTAGCATGCAGGAGCTAGTAATTAATATCCTAGATTGAATCGTGGCAGAATGCGGGCATGAGGAGGAGGCTCTTTACCAAGGACCTGGGTGTTGGAGGTTAAATAGAACTTCTTATCATGGGAAAGAGTGAATCACAGGTAAGGAGAGGACTTCCAGGCATACTGAATTGTATGTGCAAAGATATACGGGCACAAAACAGCAGAATATCTACAGTCTAGAAGTCTATAATGACTCTGGAGACAATGGGAAAAAACTAAGCTCTCGCTTAGGCAGCAGAGGAAATGAAAGCAATGGAAAAGCTAAGCTCCTACTTGAGCAGTAGAGGAAATAAAGACAATGGTATTTGAGCCTCAAGGAAGCAAACTGTGCCAAGAGATAGCAGGATGCGCCAGTGGTCTGATGTCTCCTTGAGGTATTTCCGAGAAAAGGGTGGGCAGTTTGCTTCCGGGGATGAGTTGAGTTTTGCCTGCATGGAGCAAATAAAGTTTAGGGCTCCCATCCAAATCTCTGATTTTGTGATATTAAAAATGCATTTAAAATTTAGGGGCATGAAGAGAAAAAATACTTTGTATGTATTTCTGTTTGATTAGACTTGAAACATTGAAAAACAGTAGAAAGACAACTTCTGAGAGAGGGGAAACCTCTCCAAATGTCTCCTCACTGTAGCCCTGAATATATGCATTTATAGCTGCAAGTTCAACTTAGGCTATAACCCCTAGACTGTATTCCTTGGCGAAGAATCCCATAATAACCCGGTTTCTCATTAGAGAGAGCTGCCAGAGAATGTTGTGTTATTGGGCAACAAAGAGCACTGCTCTTAGTCAATAGATGTAATAATTGGGCATTCTCGTTAACGGCATCTGGAGTTTACAGAAAAGAAAACACCCCATGAGAAAGAACATTAGTCATTGTGGCCCCAATGACTTTCACATTGCTAGGACTTCAAATCTTTTCCCAAGAGCATCGATATGCTTTTAGCAAGAAAGAAATAAGTAAGCCCAAACCAAGCCAAACAGTCCCTGTGTGTGTTTTTAATCAGAAAAATAATATATACTCTTACCACGGATATTTTTGATGAAAGGTGAGTTTTTTCTTTTTGTTCCCCCCAATAGCTGCTGTGTAATTCTGGAGCCTGAAGTACTTCCACTCTGATAAAAAAATTGCACCTTATCTCTCAGCAGCAACTAATAGCAGACTCGAGGCATGTGTGAATAGGCCCACGCACTCTCTCTTTCTTCTATTGTAACTGTCTAGATCCTCGGGCACAGTAGTGCTGCGGGTTCAGCTGCAGAACAAGAGCCAGGGGCTCTTTATTTGCTACTGATTGGCTTGGTAAATGAATGTGTCTCAGAAATTCGCTCTGAAAAAAAGTGACCCAAGTCTCTTGGCTTTTATTTATTTATTTTATGCTGCTAAGAATTGGCTTCGACTCTGGTTCTTTAAGAGAGAACCCTCACAGTTCATTCATTGGGTCGTTTATTCATTTATGGACATTCGTCCAACATCTGCTACGTGCCAATCACTGTGCCAGGTGCAGAGATACTAAGAACAGTGAGTCTTGGCTTTATAACTTTCTAGTAGAGGAGTTAGATAAGTAAGCAACTTTTCCCATTACCTTAAGGTACAAAGAGTATTTCATTTACCTGGGGAAGCTCCACAGATAGGGCAAAAAATAAGCTGACTTCTTAGAAGGAGTTTGCCTTGCAGATAAAGGGTTGGTTGGGGTTGGGGTAATTTTCTTGGGAAGGGGAGGAGGGCACATAGGGCAAGAGGAATAGCAAATGCCAAGAACTCTGTGGTCTTTGGAATATCGTAGGGGATTTGGATGGAAGTTAGATTGAGATAGGCGGAGCCAGGAGTTGAACTTGGACTTGCAGTTGGCAGACTTAACAGATGGGCACAAGGAAACACCCTTGGTATCTATTAAGGGTCTGCATCTGTGTATGTGTCTTGTCTCTATACCACACACTTCATCTGTATAAAGAGATAACAACTGTGCTTACTTCATAGGATTGTGTGACTGTCGAAGCGGGTAATGTGTGTCAAGTTCTTACCCTATTTACTGGCAGTTTTTCGATCTCCATGAATTGCACTAGGTGCAGTGACAGCAGTAACGGGGCAATTCTTGTTGGGTATGCCGATCACAATACTTCTACGGAGACTTTCCCTTCTGGGCCTGTAAACAACTGTGGAGAATCTGAAAATGAAACCTTGGGGAGCCTGTTTTCACCCCACTGGGGCCGGAATGGTAGGTAAGACGCTGCTTGGAGAGAGCCAGAGGGTTCTAAGTTCCCTCCGTGAGCATAGGCTTGTGGAGAAGTCGGCAAGAGCTCCGCACCTTTCGCTGCGGATGAACAAAACCTCGATCAGAACAGTAAGATGAAGAGGTGACTTTAATAACAAACATAGCTCCAAATCTTCACTCCAAACTAGACTCTGCTTAACTTGACACTACTCCAATAGTGCTCTCTAGTGGCCCATAGGAAGAGGACATTGCCTATCAGTAGGAATAGGACTGAATAAATTACATAATATAGGCAGACCATGGAATACTATGCAGCCATTTTTACAAGAATGAGTTAGAGCAATCCCAGGTGACTTGAAGGAATTTCCACGAAGGGTTGAGAAAAGCAGGATACAGAAAAGCATAAATAACGTGAACTTCTTCTTGTTAAACAATGACCAAAAAATGTTGCTCTGATACCGTATAGATGTGTATGTATAAATATAGGATTAAATAGAATTATGTAAGCATAAATAATATTTGAAAGGGGATAGACTAGGTTGTTAAAGTGGATCCCCTTGGAGTGAGAGTAATGGCTGATGTATGCAGAGGGAAGAGAAGAGATTGCAAAAGCCAAACAAAAAGAGAAAAAAAGCTCCACATTTTTGCATTTATGTAAAATTATACCTGAATATATGTGTATGCAAAAATAAGGTCCATTTGCAAGCAAGATAATGATGAAATTTATGAAAAATTTTCCCCTAACAGTGAAGCTGTCTGGAAGATAATCTACTTATCTAATTATAGAGTTTTTTAGTGACTTTTTAAAATGACTTTAGTAACATTTTTTGTTAGTGACTTTGCAAAAACCTAAAATGACTACTGTTTTAAATTATGGTGTTATAAAATCTCAATGTGTACAGTAGGATTTGTTGAGTTCTTTGTAAAGCTCTTACAGGGCAAAGTCTGTTTGATGAAATCCCCAGCTTTTGCTTCCTACACACAAGTGTGAAGAGAATCTCAAATCTGACCCTGATATGGTGCTTTCTTCCATCTGCAGCAGTCTTCACATGCGATCACACCATGTTTGTGAATGTTTCCTTGGCCTGTAGTGACTTCATTTTATTCTTCCCTTTTATATGAAGGGCAATAAAAATCTATGTGAAAACACCAATTGAAACATATAATAGTAATACGGTGTAGTGGAAAGATCCCAGATTTGGATCTCAGCTCTGCCACTCACTAGGTATGTGAGCCTTGGCAAATTATTCTGTTCCTGCTCTTCAGCTTTCTCATTTCCAAGATGGGAATAATAATAGGATGTAAACCATAGGTTTGCCACGAGGATTGAATCAGATGAGGCAAAGTGTTTAGCATGACTCCTGGCTCCTTAGCACAAATGCATTGTATTCATTCATTCATTTATTCTTTCAAGAAATACCTCCCAAGTGCCTACCATGTGCCAGGCTCTGTGCCGGGCATGGGTATATGAAGATACAGATCTATGTAGCCTCATAGATCTGTAGAGGAGACAGAAACATCTAATGGCCATCCAATAAGTAGTCAAAAAGTGTGATGTGTGCTGAGAAGAAAACCTGTTGGGAACAATGAGAGAACCTGATCTGGTTGGTGTCGGGAAAGGACTTTCTGGGTAAGCAATGTGCAGACTGAGATCTGAAGGATGAATAAATAGCAATTAGCTGAAACAGAGCATGCAGAACATTCTAGTGGAGGGAAGAGTTTGTCCAAAGCCCGAGGCAATAGGGAGAATGATCCATTCTAGGAATGACATTTCAATAAATGTCTACTGCTAGTTCCTTAACCAATCTCACTCTTTGGTTTCTCATGATAGCTATTTTTATGGGGACTGGGAAGATTAAACTAAATCTACTTTGGGAGTGTTGTGTGAATTAAATGAGAAAATGTGTTTAAAGCATACTACTTTATACAGAATAGATATATAATAAATGTTCTCTCCTCCAATAGCTAGGCTTTGGCATTCAGATATTTAATGTAAATTATTACTTAATTCCTAATGTGAATTATTTCAAATATATGGATATATATCTATATTAGCCATTGTGCGCATATCCAGTAATACCTCTGGAGATCTGGCTTTGTTTGTGAAAGGTCAAGTTTTACCCCAGTGAAATCTAGGCCTTCCATTTTTTTGTTAAAGACACAATTCTTTTTTAAAATTGATGTATAATAGCTGTACATATTTTTAGGGTACATGTGATATTTTGATATCTCTATACCTGTGGTCCCCAACCCCTGGGCTGCAGAGCCCCACCCCACCTTGCTCCCCTCCTCTCCCCTGCCCCCATCCCTGGAAAAATTGTCTTCCATGAAGCCAGTCCCTGGTGCCAAAAAGGCTGGGGACAGCTACACAATGTGTACTGATCAAATCAGGGTAATTGGCGTGTCTATCACCTCAAACATTTATCTTTTCTTGGTGTTGGGAACATTACAGTTCTTCTAACTATTTTGAAATATGCAATAAATTATTGTTAACTATAGTTTCCTTACTGTACTGTTGAATACTAGAACTAATTCCTTCTATCTAACTGTATTTTGGACCCCTTAACCAACTGCTTTTCTTCCCCATTGCCTGCTTCCCTTCCCAGCCTCTGGTACCTATCATTCGACTCTCTACCACCACGAGATCCACTTTTTTAGCTCCCACATACGAACGAGGACGTGCGACATTTGTCTGTCTGTGCTCCACTTATTCCACTTAGCACAATGACCTCCAATTCCATCCATGTTGCTACAAATGAGGGGATTTCATTCTTTTTTATGGCTGAATAATATTTAATGTGTGGGCCGGGCGCGGTGGCTCACGCCTGTAATCCTAGCACTCTGGGAGGCCGAGGCGGGTGGATCGCTCAAGGTCAGGAGTTCGAGACCAGCCTGAGCAATGAGCGAGACCCCGTCTCTACTAAAAAATAGAAAGAAATTAGCTGGCCAACTAAAATATATATAGAAAAAATTAGCCGGGCATGGTGGC
>CM052443.1:71348988-71400983 GCA_028533085.1 Varecia variegata
AGCCCGGGCAACAGAGTGAGACTCTGTCTCAAAAAAAAAAAAAAAAAAAAAAAAAAAAATTTAATGTGTGTATCTAGAGCACATTTTCTTTATCCATTCATTTGAGCCTCATTTCAAAAGTTTCTGTGTTATCAGCTTCCCTAATCCTGGAAAAAGTTGGCTCATATGGGGAAAAGAAAATTAGTAATAACCACTGTAGCATTCTGTAGCCATATGTATTTCAAGCAACAATTCCTCCAATTTTGGATAATAACAGGGCACTAAGTACAATTGACTACAATAACATACGTTGACTCTGTGATAGGCATTAAACTAGTTGCTGGGTAATAAAAATGTCTTAAAACAGAGTCTGTATCCAGAAAGGAAGAATTTTATATAATAAAATTGGAATTTGTTAGTATTCTACTCTTCCGGAGGGCAATAAATCAAGCTTGGATGCTAATAGGAAACAATGCAGCCTGGAGACACCTCTTCTCTTCACCAAACCTGCCAAAAACTGTTCTAGTGCAATTTCCCTCCAGTGCTGCTTTCTGCTCAACTCTAACGGTATCAGGGCCCACACAGTAAAAGCTCCACCATTTTTACCCTTAGAGAACTAAACACTTCTGCCACTGTGCTTGCCTGAATACCTAATGTCCTTGAGTATTTCCATGCCCTGCTTTAATCACTTCCATTTGCAGGTCTTGTCTGAATGTGTCTTCTTGATGAAACTTAGGTCACATGTAAAACTCCAGCTGAAAGGGATGCTTAGAAATGAAGTTTTGGCTTTCCAGCCCCTATGGTACAGAAAGCATGATAAAAGGGGTTTGGGTTAGGAGTTGAGTGAATCAGTTTGTGATAGCTTCCATAGTCTTCATACCCCTTTGATTCCACAAAGACCTATAATTAAACTTCAAAACAACAAAGGCCAACCCTCCCCCCCATTTTCCTGCAAAACAAAATACAACTATCCTTCCCCTTCTTCCCAAAAGGGAGAATCAAAGTCTCATCGATCACTGCAAACATCCTGACATACATTTATCCTCTGGTTTAGAAGGTGGCAACCTACAGCTTTCGGGCCAAATTCAGCCTACCACTCATTTCTGAAAAAATACAGTTGTATTGAAACACACTCATGCTTATTTGCTCGCACATTGTCTTTGGCTGCTTTGTGTCCCGATGGCAGAGTTGAGCAGCTGCTGCAGTTACCCTGCAACCCACAAAGCCTAAAATGTTTACAATTAGGCCCTTTACAGAGAAAGTTAGCTGACCCCTTTTCTAACTAATCATAATTCTGTCTTATTATCCCACAACTAAATTGTTAATTGTTAATGCACCCTATATGAAATAATAGAGGGTAGGGAAATTAGAAACAAGAAAAGATTAGTTAATACATTTGAGCAAGAAAGAAATATGAATATATGCTACGATCATCATTTCTATACTTTTTTCTCACTCTTGGTTCCATGTTCCCTTTGCCTCCAGTCAAGGTATAATAATACCCCTGATGTGATTGACTTTTGTTTCTCCTGGTCTGAGCCTTAGTTGTCCTGCCTTTGTGCAGGTGCTGTAGTTGCTCACTGACTGTTAGCATTGAACGTGGCCGAATGAGAGGATCCAGAGGACTCTCTGGCATCCAGACATAAATGTAGGTTTCTGCTTACACCGTGGAGCTCCGACCCTCTTTCCTCTTGCTTATTATGATCAGTCACTTCAACCTACAAAATATTCCCTCAGCCCTTTTCACTGACATATTTGGGAGATTGAGGGGCTCAAAACGATTAGATAAAATTCTCACCTTCTAGGTCAATGGAACTACTACGTTGTCAGCTAAAGTTATCCTTTCTCCCTTAGGTGCTAAGACTGCTAAACGAGCAAAGCCCCAAAAAGATGGAAAACAAAAATTTTGACAAGAGCTTATTAGTGGTAACCTGGTAAGATGCTATTCCAACTTCTACCCCCTTGGTCCTTGTTATAGTCTGAATTGTTCCTTCCCCATATTCACATGTTGAAGTCCTAACCCTCAGTACCTCAGAATGTGACTGTATTTGAAAATAGGGCATTTACAGTCATATTAAGTTCAAACGAAGTCATTAAGGTGAGCCCTAATCCAATCCCTCTTCTTTATAAGAGGAGGAAATTTGGACACACACATGAACAGAGGGAAGGCAATCTACAAGCCAACGAGAGAGGCCTGGTGCAGATCCTTCCGTCACAGCCCTCAAGAGAAACCAACCCTGACAACACTTCGATCTTGAACTTCCAGCCTCCAAAATTGTGAGAAAATAAATTTCTGTTGTTTAAGCCACTTGGTCTGTGGAACTTATGGCAGCCCTAGCAAACCAATACAGCCTTGTATGCATATAGTTTGGCTGTGGAGAAACAGCATTATATATTGTTTACTTGTTTAGAAAAAACTGTAGAACAGCAACCCAACTCCCCTAGCTAGGGTTATGAGTTTCTAATAGGCAGTTCCACAATTCAATAAAGCCAACTGCTGTTGATTGATGGAAGACATCATAAGATCATTGTCTTCTGATGAGTGGTACCCTTTGCTTTAGCTCCTTTGCTATAAAAATGAATTCATTAGTCAGAAGTAATATTTTGTGGTCTACTTTAATGGACAGTCCAAGGATGTTGGCGTAAGTCTGGCTGGCAGGAAAGATAAATTCATATTCAGGATAAATGTCTGTTCCAGAGAGGAAAAATTACTTCCTCCACTCTGCCAGGTGGCTGGCTGATCTCTCAGTGCTGTGGTGCTAGCAGTTGGTTTTAGTGGTTGGAAGTCTGGGCAATCATTAGTGGTATTAGCCAGGCAAGTCTTGGTGCCACCCTACCAGTGCAGTCTGTCTGTCCTGTCACTACTGTTATTTGACAGATGAGTCCATTGAGAAATCCTTAAGTGTTTGGATAAAGATGGCGATTGGTACCCACAGAGTAAGCCATCTTCTCCTCATGATTATTGATAAACAATCTGTGGAGGAGACTTTGGATGAGTATTGGTACACAAATGTGTTAATACTTGGCTCATTCTGAAAAGCTCACACATGTACTTCTTCCCTGACACCCTGTCATAAATCCAAGTCTGTGCCCTTCTGGGCACGATTGGAGATCTGAGTCTCCAGCCCTTCCTCCTGCTGTCTGTCATAGTCTGTCCTGATTAAGGTTGTCATTATGCAGCAGATAATTTGTGGCTGGTGCCAGGATATTGAGTGAGACCATTTGTAAGCCAAACTAGTATTTTCCCCCTCTTTCATCAACTTCTAAAAGACAACTTCCCACCAGGTAATACATGTGGCAGTACAGCGGAAGTAGACATACTTGGGGTACTGCTTTCAAGACTTACTCAAACCTGATATTAAATATAAAACTTCATTGAGTATGAGGTGCTGCTGGGCACATCGAGTTTTTGGGTGTGGCTCAATCATCCCAGTTTATCAGATCTTATGGTTACTTGGTGTCCCATTGTCCATCTTTCCAGGGCCCAGGAGCAAGTCAAAAACTATTTTTAGAAGGAGAATAGTGATTTGCTAAAGAGATTATAGTTATTTTCTAAATTCCAAGGTGCTTTCACTGTGATCCTCCTATTTAGACTTGCCACAGTGACCATATAACATCCTGATTTGTGACAAATATCTTAAACATCATGGAATTTGCTGAGTCATAAAGGCCAATTGGCAGAATTGTTTGCCCTGCAACTACAGAGCTGGGAGTCTTCTCTTGCTGTGGTCCCTACGCAGAGCTAGCAGCCTTACAAACTACTCAACCAGTGAGAGGAACCAACATACCAACATGTAGTGTGTTAACCCACCAATTGTCCCAAAGCATTAGGCCTGCCAGAAACTTCACTAAGGTGGCAGATATCTGAATATCCATGGAATTTATCTCTAACACGTTAGCATGCATGTGTCTTGTCATGATATCTAAAGTACCTGCTACTTTCCATTTATAAGGTCCTATCACCATCATGCTGTTCAAGTAGTGGACCTGCATGATATCCTATGAAATAGAAAGACAAAGTCCCTGCAGAATAGATACATTTGCAGATAGATTCCTGTGGCACAAGAATGTAGGTAATCTGCTGACCCTACTAGGGAAAACAAACTGCTTCTGGGGTTTCATAACGGAATAGGAAAAAAGCATTTCCCAAATAAATAGCGTATGTCGCATGCCAAGTGCTGTGTGAATGTTCCAGTAAATAGTCTAAAGTGGAAACAGCAGCAGCAATTGGAATTAACATATGATTAAGTTTATCATAATACACTGTTATTCACCAAGAAATAGCTGTTTGCTGCAAAAGTTAAACAAACAAGTTAAATGGAGATTTAATGGTATTATCATCTTGCTTACTGATTCTCTTATATATGTGGTATTTTTTTTTTTTTTTTTTTTTGAGAGAGGGTCTCACTCTGTTGCCTGGGCAAGAGTGCAGTGGCATCATCATAGTTCACTGCAACCTCAAACTCCTGGGCTCAAGTGATCCTCTTGCCTCAGCCTCCCACGTAGCTGGGACTACAGGTGCATGCCACCATGCCCAGCTAATTTTTTTCTTTTTTTTTTTTCTTTTTAGTAGAGATAGGGTCTTGCTCTTGCTTAGGCTAGTCTTGAACTGCTGGCCTCACGCAATCCTCCTGGGTCAGCCTCCCAGAGTGCTAAGTAGATGTGGTCTTTTTGAGTTTATTATTTTGAAAGTCTTTACTGTATGGGTTGGGAAGTCAATGGGGTGTGGTTTATATCAGTTTCCAGGTATATTTATTTCAATTTTAAACTCAGGGACCAAGGAAATGACCACAAAGTGGATTTAAAGGCTCTGAAACCAGGTGTGGTGGTGCATGCCTGTAGTCCCAGCTACTCAGGAGGCTGAGGCAGGAGGATCACTTGAACCTAGGTGTTCAAGGCTGTATTGAGGTATGATCACGACACTGCACTCCAGCCTCGATGACGGAGTGAGACCTCATCTCTGAAAAAAACCAAAAAAACCACAACAAAAATACCCCAACAAAAACAAATGTGTTGTTTTTTAGGATTACAAAAGGCTTATAAAAAGAAAGAAAAAAGATCCTATGAGCCAACTGTAATGTGATTCAATAGAAAACTATTATAGTTTATCATCTGATCCATATAAGTTTCCACTGTGGCAGTAGATGACAGTGGTGTCCGGGACCCCCAGAGATTAGTATTAGCATTGCTCAATTCCCCAAAGGGTTCAAGCAGTTCCCTTTCCTCAGTGCATGGTTGCTCTGAAAAATGGCCACCACCAAGGCAACTTTGAGGATCCTTCTCCAAGAGTACCAAGACTACCATCTTCCTCTTGATTGAAGGAGCTCTGAACTCATGAGCCCTAGTTCAGAGTCAGCCCTGAACTGAGTCAAGCATGGACTTGGTTGGTGGACCATGATGCTTTGTTGCCAGACCTAGAGTTTTCTCTCTTATACAGATCAATTAAAATTAGTGTGCTGCCAACCATGTTTTTATCTAAAGGATCACAAGCTTTGTAAGTCACTGTCAAAAATCCTTGCAGATCAAATCATTCTTATTACCACTTAAGGCTCACTGTCTGTTACAGTAACCACTCTCACTTTGTTTCTTATAGTTACATGATGTCACTTGGATTTTGCTGCTCCAGGATCTCATTATTCCCATTAAAATTACAGAATGTGTTTCAACACTAATTTCTCCCATCTTCATCTCTGGCCTACAGAAGACAGAATCTGGGGCACTTTAAAAAATCCTGGTATTTTCTTCACTAGTGGCTAAGTGGGCCACACCCAATACATCGATTTTAATATTCTTGTATCCTCAAACTTTAGATTCCTCCACCTACATTTTACCAAGGAATTTCTGGGATCTCAATTTTTGTTTAGCTCTATTAAGGCTGAGTGTTATCAATTCGTGGAGAAATCAGAGCCATTGGCAACTATACAACCCAGTACTGTGACTCCAGAATATGTTATTCACACCCATATAAAAATATCAGCCTGAGCTTAGATTACTTTTTCCCCTCAACTTTGTTTATTACCCTCAGAATTTATTTCCACACATATCCCTGAGGATTATGTTGGTATAAAGTTGTACAATCTCGCAATCCTATTGGCACACAAGGCTTTTCCCTCTGGGTTTGTAACAGACCTCCTGATACATGCTGGGATCTGACTTTTGTTACAGGTTTGGAGGTAATGAGGAGATGACAGCTAAGGAATAAAAAGAATTGACAACTCCTTTTAAAGAAACATTACGAAGTCTTCAAGTGAGGCAAAAGTCTTATCAAAGGCTACTTTTTCCAATTAAGGAGGGTTAGTCCAATTTGAGAGATAATGGGTAACCTGAAGTTTTCCAGATTCCACAAATTTCTCTACTCTTATTCTTGAGGTTTCATTCTTTCCAAATTAGTGCCCTAACTCTCATATAAGACTCTTAGGTGATACTGCAATTCAACTTATATTGTAATTTAGCAACCCATGGGATTAGAACTTGCAAACTCTGTTTGGCTATATCTGCCCAGCACCTACAAGAGGTAGTATCCACATTTGTGAAGTCAGCTTTCTCTGACTGTGCCTTGGGCTGAGAGTTTAAAATCCTAAGCTTGTCATTTTTTAATTGAAACTATTTAACACAGTTAGAAACCTAGCCCTTGTCCCACATAACCACTGTATGCCTCATGTTCTTCAAAATAGCTTTTCACAGAAGTAACTTGGCCCACCGAAGTCCTTTAGTAGCTCCTTCATTCAAGGTGACCATAGTGACAGTTTAACATTGAATTCTGTGAAAATACGTTAGAACCTCTAATACTAGCCAGCTCTGACTGCCTTCACATTCAACTAGAATAGATAACTATTATGGACTGAATGTTTGTGATCCCCCAAATTCACACGTTGAAGCCCTAAACCCCAATGTGATGGTGTTTGGAGATAAAGTCTTTGGATGGTAATCAGTTAAGTTTACATGAGGTCATGAGGGTGGGGCCTCCATGATGGGACTTGTGTCTTTATAAGAAGAGGAAGGGACATCAGAATGTCCTCTCTCTACCATGGGAGGACTCAACAAGAAGGCTGGTATCTGCAAGCCAGGAAGAGAGGGGCCCTCATGAGTCACTGAATTGGCTGACACCTTGATTTGGACTTCCCAGCTTCCAGAACTGTGAGAAAGTAATATTCTGTTGTTTAAACATTCAGCCTATGATATTTTGTTATGGCAGCCTGATCAGACTAATACAATAATGAGCATTAAATTCCCATTTCCTCAAAGGGCCCATTTTTTTTTGCAAGTATTTCTGGTACAAACTCCTATATGGGCCAGGATTATTAGTTGCAGACAACAGAATCTATTCTAGATATTTTAAACATAGAGTGATTCCTTGTAGCTCATTAAGTAGTTTACAAAATTTCTAAGCGGACCAGGGAGGTAAATTTAGATACTATATAATCAGGAACAACATAGTGTAGAGAAACCTGAAACCACCATGGAATTATTTTAATGGAAACTCTCCTGTTCCTGCTGCCTGCTACACAGCATGCGTGATATTAGTGGCATGAGAGTAGAGCCCCAGATACAGTTGCCCCAAAAGATCCAAATAGCTCTTCATGTCAGAAGATCTGATCTCCCCAGGTGGCTGTCACCTCCCATGGTTTGGTTATGTATTACAGGTCTCTAACCAGTATGTCTGCAGGAGAATCTGAGTGATGCAGATAACTAGCTTTTTTAGTACATGAAGATACACACTAGAGAGAACCCGAAGTGCGTGTTGAGTGGATCAATATGCAGTATCTACCACAACTTCCATGGAGTCTCATGAGAAATATATGTGAAGATATCAATACAAAAGATTACCAGTCTGGTCTTTTGTTAACCTAGTTTGAAAACTCAAAAAGATCCTCTAGTTTGGGAATATAATCCACAGTTATTAACAGTGTCTGTTGGAAAACAGCCCATCATTCTAATTCCACTGTATGGGAGACATGGTGCAAAAAGCATCATCCTTCTATTTTAATGAGCTGTCCATTAGAACCAGCTACTGGACCTGGCTGCCTCATTTCCTGATTGTGAGTACATGCCATCCTTTGTAAGGATGCTTTGGGGAAAACCAGCCATGGAGAAGGAAAAACAAGGTTGAAACTCTAGCTCTTCTTCCTTTTTCAAGCATTACTTACCATCAATATGTGTCCTTTAGTTCGTTCAGTTCTTTAAGATCTATCTGAACAGTTCCGGGCTTTGTTGTTGCTTTCAGAGCAAGGAAATTGTCATAGAACAGGTTGACAGGCTGTGGCCTATTGTTTCCCTCTGGGATCTTTCTGGACTTTACTCTTCCAATGGTACCCCAGTTCCTTTTTAACCATCCTCACAATGCAGTATGTTTAGCAGCAAATGCTGTTTTCTGTCATCTTTCATCTTCGGTGAAAAAATGATTTGTCTTCTCAAAAATAAACTGCAGGGACTCTACACTCCCACATACCATTTTCTCACATTATTCTAAGGTCTGAGTGTTGAAAAAAAGATCTATACTATTTCTACAAAAATATTACTAAAATGCATCCCTGAGAACTTCAGTGTCTCTAATAGGAGCAATGTGGCCATTGTTAAGGGTGAGAGCTGAGAGGAGACCGGATGTTTCTATGTCTAAGAGACTTTTGTTTTGGGGAAAGAAAAAGAAACATGTTTCAAAAATCCACTCAGGAACCGTGTTTGGACAGTGAGTGTAAACTATGGACTTTATTTTAATGAGGAATGTATTCTACCTGAGAGAGAAATATTTGGGCAAAAAACTGCTAAAGGGGTAAGGATGGTCAAACTTACTTTGTTGAGGAATGATAAATGCATTCTTTTAGAAGTGGTTTTAGAAGGAAGAATTTTAGAAAAAAGATTTTGAAGTGAGTTGGACTTGAATCTAAATTCTAACTATTCCACTTACCATCTACATAAATTTGGGCAAGTTATTATCTCTTTGAAACTGAACTTTCCACATCAGTATAACAGGTATAAATAATAATAGCTGCCTGTAGGAATATTGTGAAGATTAAATGTAATAATGTGTAAAAATATTTTGGTGCCTGGACATACCCAGTAGCTATTATTATTACTGGTGATTTTACAAGCATCCTAAACAATCTAAGATTAAATGGGAACATTCAACTAGAGAGCTTCAGGGAAAAATATAAATATATATGTTTTCAGGTATATATATCTAATCTCTTAGCTTTGCTTATTTGTAAATAAAAATATTTTGCCTTTTTCTTAACCTTTACGTGGCAGGTGCTGCTGGTTGTCTACACAATATATTTTCTTCCATTTTCCTGCCTAAGAAAGATCTAATGTGCCCAGCTAAAAGAATAGCATTTTGGCAGCCAGAAGTGCTTTTATGACACAGTTCTGATGGAGGAATAGAAAGCAGAAGTCTGTTGGTGATTTCTGAAAAAGTTTTCCTTTTCTAATAACAGTGCCTGTCACTTCCTATTGTTCTTCTTGATTGGAAGGGTGAGATGAGGGTGGAGGTAGAGTTCCCATCTGAGGTGACCAAGAGACCATGAGAATGAAGGCCCACCCTGAGGCTGGCAGAGCAGAGAAAAATAAGTAAATTGAGACAATTGACATTGTGGAGTTGCCGTGTTGGACCTTCTTGATGTGTTTTTATTATTATTAATAAACTTTATTTTTTTAAAGAGTAGTTTGAGGTTCACAGCAAAATTGAGCAAGAAGTACAGAGAGTTCCCACGTGCCCCTGCCCCTACCTACCCATGCACAGCCTGTCTCCCTATCAACAGCCCCCACCAGAGTGGTACATTTGTTACAGTCCATGGCTCTAAACTGGCATAACATTATTACTCTAAGTCCTTGTTATACATCAGGGTTCACTCCTGGTGTTGTACATTCTTTGGGTTGTGGCATAACACGTATCCACCATTGTAGTATGTAGAATAGTTTCACTGCCCTAAAATTCTTCTGTGCTCTACCTGTTCATCCCTTTGTCACTCCTCAACCCCTAGCAATCATTGATCTTTTTACTGTAACCATATATAGTTTTACCCTTTCTGGGATGTCACGTAGTTACATATGGTATGTAGCCTTTTCAGATTGGCTTCTTTCAATTAGTAACACAAATTTAAGTTTCCTCCATATCTTTTCAAGGCTTGATAGCTCATTTCTTTTTAGGGCTGGATAATATTCCATTGCCTGGATGTACCACACTTTGTCCATTCACCTATTGAATGACATCTTGGTTGCTTCCAAGTTTTGGCAATTATGAATTAAGCTGCTATAAACATTGTGTGCAGGTTTTTATGTGGACATAAGTTTTTAATTCATTAAATACCAAAAAGTATGATTGCTGAATCATATGGTAAGAGTATGTTTAGTTATGTAAGAAACTGTCAAACTGTCTTCCAAATTTTGTGTACCATTTTGCATTCCTACCAGCAATGAATTAGAGTTGCTGTTGTTCCATATCCTTGACAGTTTTGATGTTGTCAATATCTTGAATTTTGGCCATTTTAATAGTGTGTAGTGGTATCTCATTGTTGTTTTAGTTTATAATTCACTAATTTTTTTTTTTTTTTTTTGAGACAGAGTCTCGCTTTGTTGCCTGGGCTAGAGTGAGTGCCATGGCGTCAGCCTAGCTCACAGCAACCTCAAACTCCTGGGCTTAAGCAATCCTACTGCCTCAGCCTCCCGAGTAGCTGGGACTACAGGCATGTGCCACCATGCCCGGCTAATTTTTTCTATATATATATTTTAGTTGGCCAGATAATTTCTTTCTATTTTTAGTAGAGACGGGGGTCTCGCTCTTGCTCAGGCTGGTCTCGAACTCCTGAGCTCAAACAATCCGCCCGCCTCGGCCTCCCAAGTGTTAGGATTACAGGCGTGAGCCACCGTGCCCGGCCTATAATTCACTAATGACATATGATGTTGAACATCTTTTTATATGCTTTCTTGCCATCTGTATATATTCTTTGGTGAGGTGTCTGTTTAGGACTTTTGTCCATTTAAGACATTTTTATTTACTTATTTTTAGCTGTCATATAATAATTGTATATATTTATGGGGTACATAGTGATGTTTTGATACATACAATGTATAGTCATCAGATCAGGGTAATTAGCATATCCATCATCTCCAACATTTATCATTTCTTTGTGTTGGGAACATTCAATATCCTCTCTTTTAGTTGTTTGTAAACATATAATACATTATCGTTAACTATAGTCATCTTATAGTGCTATATAACACTAGAACTTATTCCTCCTATCTAGCTGTAATTTTGTATCCTTTAACAAAACTCTCCCTGTCCTCCCCTCTCTCCTACCCTTCTGGTAACTTCTGTTCTATTCTTTACTTCTATGAGACCAATCTTTTTAGCTTGCACGTACGAGTGAGAACAGGTGTGTTTAGCTCTCTGTTCCTGGCTTATTTCACCTACTATAATGTCTTCCAAGCTCATCCATGTTGCTGAGAATGACAGGATTCCATTCTTTTTTGTGCTTTTGCCCATTTTTTAATTGTATTTTTCATTTTCTTATTGTTGGGTTCTACGAGTTCTTTGTATATTTTTGACAACAGTTCTTTATCAGATGTATCTTTTACAAATATTTTCTCCTAATCTATGGCTTGTCATCTCATTCTCTTGACATTGTCATTCATGGAATAGGAGTTTTTAATTTTAATGAAGCCTGCTTGTCAATTATTTCTTTCATGGATTGTGCCTTGGATGTTGTATCTTAAAAAAGTCCCTGCCATACTCAAGGTCATTTGCTCATTTTTTTTCAGTGTTATCTTTTAAAAGTTTTATCGTTGTGTCCTTTATTCTATGATCCATTTTGAGTTAATTCTTGTAATGAATGTAAGGTCTGTGTCTAGATTCACTTTTTTTGTACATGGATGTCCAATTGTTCCAGCACCATTTGTTGTTACATTGTATTGCCTTTGCTCCATTGTTAAAATATCAGTTGACTGAATGTATATGGGTCTATTTCTGGGCTCTCTATTCTGTTCCATTGATTTACTTATCTATTCTTTTGCCAATACCACACTGTCTTGGTTACTGTAGCTTCATATTAATAGTAAGTCTTGAAGTTGGGTATTGTTAGTCAATAATGAATGACTGACATTCATTATTGAGTTGGCTATTCTAGGTATTTTGCCTCTCCATATAAACTTTAGAATCAGTTTGATATCCGTAAAAGAGCTTGCTGTGATTTTGGTTGGAATTGGCTTGAATCTATAGATCAAGTTGGGAAGAAGTGACATTCTCACAATTTTGAGTCTTCCTATCCATGAACATGAAATCAATCTCCATTTATTTAGTTCTACTTTGATTTCTTTCATCAGACTTTTGTAGTTTTCCTCATATTTATCTTATACATATTTTGTTATAATTACAGCCAAGTATTTTATTTTTGTGGGTGAGTGCTAATGTAATGTAATGTAATGGTAATGTAATGTATTTTTAAATTTAAAATTGTGCTTGTTAATTGCTGGTATATAGGAAAGTGACTGACTTTTGTCTATTAACCTTGTATCCTGCAACCTTGCTATAATTGCTTATTAATTCCAGGAGTTTTTGTTGTTGTTGATATTTTTAGATTTTCTACACAAACAATTATATCATCTGTGTACAAAGGCAGCTTTATTTCTTCCTTCCTAGTCAATATACCTTTTATATCCTTTTCTTGTTTTACTGCATTAGCCAGGACTTCCACTACAATGTTTAAAAGGAGTGATGAGAGGGGACATCCTTTCCTTGTTCCTGATCTTAGCAGGAAAGCTTTGAGTTTCTCACCATTAGCATAATGTTAGCTGTAGTGTTTTTTGTAGGTGTTTTTTATCAAGTTGGGAAACTTCCCTTCTATTCCTAGATTGCTCAGAGTTTTTATCATGAATCATGTTTGATTTTGTTAAATGCTTTTCTGCATCTATTGATATGATCATGTAATTTTTTGTCTTTAGCTTGTTGATGTGATGGATTACATTAATTGATTTGTGAATGTTGAACTAGACTTGCATGTCTGAGATAAAATCTACTTGGT
The DNA here is from genome assembly GCA_028533085.1 of Varecia variegata. Taxonomy (NCBI): domain Eukaryota; kingdom Metazoa; phylum Chordata; class Mammalia; order Primates; family Lemuridae; genus Varecia; species Varecia variegata. The sequence continues at coordinate 71,361,981 of CM052443.1, forward strand.
CATAGTGTGTATTATATTTATACAATGTTGGATTTAATTTGTTAATATTTTGTTGAGGATCTTTTTTTTTTTTTTTTTTTTGAGACAGAGTCTCACTTTGTTGCCTGGGCTAGAGTGAGTGCCGTGGCGTCAGCCTAGCTCACAGCAACCTCAGACTCCTGGGCTCAACCAATCCTACTGCCTCAGCCTCCTGAGTAGCTGGGACTACAGGCATGTGCCACCATTCCTAGCTAATTTTTTTCTATATATTTTTAGTTGTCCAGCTAATTTCTATTTCTTTTTTTTTTTTTTTTTTTTTTTTTAGTAGAGACAGGGTCTTTCTCTTGCTCAGGCTGGTCTCGAACTCCTGAGCTCAGATGATCCGCCCGCCTCAGCCTCCCGGAGTGCTAGGATTACAGGCATGAGCCACCACGCCCGGCCGACAATGAAGAAATTTAGAACGCTTACCTCCCTTTACCCCTAACCAGTGGTATGCTGAAGCTGGCTCATACCAGTTCCTGAATCTTGACTGATAAATTTTCAGAAATTTTGCAAGCCAGTTGTTAAAACATTGGTAGTTTGAAATTGGCCATGTGTGGGTGCGGAGAGATGGGAACACTTGTACGCTGCTGGTGGGGCTACAAACTAGTACAACCTCTATGGAAAGTAGTATGGAGATACCTCAAAAAACTAAAAGTAGAACTACCATTTGATCCAGCAATCCCCCTACTGGGTATTTACTCAAAGGAAAATAAGACATTCTATAAAAAAGACACCTGCATTCGAATGTTTATAGCAGCGCAATTCACAATTGCAAAGATGTGGAAACAACCCAAGTGTCCATCAATACATGAGTGGATTAATAAAATGTGGTATATGTATACCGTGGAGTACTACTCTGCCATAAAATAAAATGGTGAACTAATACCTCTTATATTAATCTGGATGGAACTGGAGTCCATTCTTCTAAGTGAAGTATCACAAGAATGGAAAAACAAACACCACATGTACTCACCATTAAATGGGAAGTAATCGACCAACACTTATGTGCACATGTGGAAATAACACTCATCAGAATTCAAGCAGGTGGGAGGGGGGAGGAAGGGATGGGTAAATTCACACCTAACAGGTATAGTGCAGACTATCTAGGGGATGGACACACTTAAAATTTTGACTCATTCTTTCAGGTTTTTGGTGAAAAGAAATAAAAAAAAAAAAAATTTTGACTCAAATGGTACAAAAGCAATTTATGTAACCAAAACGTTTGTACCCCTGTAATATTCTGAAATAAAAAAACCTAAAAACTAAAATAAAATAAAATAGACTTGCATAGATATAAACAAAAACAAACAAAAAAAGAAATTGGCCATGGTGGCAGTATTTATACACAGAAATGGAAAATAATCAAAGTAGAGTGCTCTTGGGTTTCTGAGAACATGCTGTTAAACATTTGCTAACGTATTACTGCCTCCATCTGTATTTATGTTATTGTTTCCATGCCTTTTAATACTACGTATATTTTAGACCCCACAAAACATTATTAATATTATTTTGTACAGTTAGTATTTATATATGAATGGAATGAATGGAATCATAGATCCCTGACAAAACTTCCTAACTATACATTGTTTCAAATTATCATGTTTTCCATAGCACAAAGAGTTAAAGTACAAGTGAATAATTATTTAACCAGTGGAATTGACATGAGTTATAGGCACAGGCTTTGCTTGATTTTGACTTCCTTTCATGTCAGCAACTTGAATAATATTTTGATGAATGTCAGCTACCTTCTTAGGCATTCTGTCCAGTGTTTGTTGTGTGAAAGAAAAAATTAATAAACACATGATTCATGACTTATTAGATAATGTTATCATTGATACTACTATTACTATTAATATAATAAAACTAAGGAGGGGATTCCTTTTATTATATACCTGAAAGATAGTGTACATTCAATAAATATTTGTAGAATTGCTGAGTGAATAATAACAAGCCACAACTAAGCCCCTATTCTCACCAGCATAATCTTCTCTAAAACTGGGAACATTCCTCTGTTTTATCTTGAAAAGTTTATTCATTGTTCTGACTTCAGCCTCCTCCAGAAAGCTTTTCCTGACTTTCCAAATTCATGTTAGGTGCCCATTTTTGCTGCTACACCATCCAGGGCTTCCTCTAGCATATCACATATGCAATGCATTGTAAGTGTTTGTTTAATTATTGATCAATCATTTCTACTATTCCGTGTGCTCTCTGAAGGCAAGGATTACGGCTCTGTTATCATATAGGAGATACTAAATACATTCAACTCAAATATATGAATTGTAGATTCCCAAAGGCAGGTACTAAATCTCATCTGCCTGTTTTTACTTTGCAATGTGGAAATAGTACTACGTTGCTACACAATTTTTCAATTAATATTTCTCATTTGAAATTACCACTCTCCATTAGACTGTGTGATCAGAAAAAAAGAAACTTCTTTTAATATTAGCTTGACGAAGCAGAAAACTGAGCCTGGCTAAATAGTCACACATTGCTATTTGAAGTATTTTCCATCTTAGCTTTCCAGCTTTTGTTCCTCTCCAGCAACATAGGGGACTAAGCCCTTTAAGAATTTCCAAGAAGGGAAAATAGGGTCACAGAGCACCTTAACCGGAGGATTTCCAAACACTTAAAATGATATTGGGTGATGATGTTTAGCAAAATTGAAGCAGGAGTAGATCAAATATGATGTCAGAATCCAAGTCAGGAGTCTTGCCTCCCTGCCTCATGGTTGGATAACTTTGTTCCATTTGCTCAGCAGGAGGAATGCCTTGGAAGCAGCTGCACCTTGTGTAGTAAGTACCTTGGTCCGTGTCATACCCAAGAAGTCAGAATCTAAGTTTTTCAACTTAATCTAAATTTTTGAATTTAAATTTTTCTTCTCCAAGTTTTAGACTCCATCAAACAATTGCTTTAACCAGAATAACATTTTTTTTTCTTTGTTTTGCCACTCTCAAAGCATATTGTGAAAGCTTGGAGACCAGAATTACATATCTGGCAAGGCACAAAGTTTATGGAACTCCCTGGACATGGCCTCCGGCTCAGAACCAAATGGCAACTCCAGTTGGTTAGAAGGGTCAATTATATTTGTTTTAGTTCTTAGAAAATCATACTCTAGGAACAATGAGGAAAAAAAAAATCTCTTTAATTTGGCTGGAATGAGGCTAGTCATGTCATCTGTCCTAAATTTAAATTTGTTGGGGATGAAGAAGACATAAGCTCTATTTTTAATGATTACAGGTCATAATTTCCAAAGCCTGACTGCTTTTGGCAACATATTATTGTGTTAAATGGCACATACACAGTTTCAAATCCAAACCATGAAATTTTCCTCCCCCTCCCCTTTTTATTTGCTAATCACAGCCTTCTTTTTCTAGATCTTCTCTTTGGCTGTGCTATTAGAGAATACTAATCAGAACTTCCTTAGGGAATATTCTTCCCTGGGTTGGTCACTGAAAACATTTTTTTTTTTACTTATCAGACCACTTTTAATGAGTGATTGAAACCGGTAGATGGTCTAGATGGAGAATTGAGTCAATTTCTCTTGGCAAAAAGTGGCCAGGACATTGAAGTAAGATGGAGCCTGTGCCTACCAGGGGAGAAAGGTTTGCTGCCAGATCAAGTTGGAAGAGTGTCTGCTCTAAGTCACATGCCACATTATTTATCTAGCTTTACTTCTCTCATTTCTAGTGTGAGTAAGCACCATTATCCCCATCTCACATACACAATTGTATGTGTTTATTTTTGCAGGCATGGTATGTGGATACAATGGGGACTCCATGTATCTTTTTGATTTTGCAACAATGTGTTTATTCTTACATGATGCCTATTAAGTACAGAAAAAAATCAAGTGGCAATTCAGAGTTTTTAAAAGGAAGCAGGAAAAAAAGCCCCCCTGTTGTCAGCATTTTCTTCAACCTATCTACCAGGTGTGCTCCTACCTTCTCATCTCTGAATCATCAACCCTGAGAGAGGAGACCTGGGCAAATTTGCCTCCTCTACCTTATTTCCCTAATTTTTTCTTTAACCACTGTTCTGGAAGGTGTAACCTCAGGGTGGATGCCTGCTAATGGAAGTGGTGTCTATTCTACATTCTGACAGAACCTTCCTAAGGCCATCCAACATGGATCTTGATATTGGAGCCACAGGATGACTTGGAATGAAGGATTATTGAGATGCAAAGACATTGATTTAATTTCCCCTCCTCAAAAATAAAACTCTATTACTTGCATTACAAAAACGGGGCCACAATATTTATATTTTATAGCCCACTTAAGAAATATCATGGATAGCTTTCTATGTTCTCAAATATAGATCTGTATTGTCATTCTCATTGACTCCATGCTATTCCACCATAGTGTACTTGACCTTCCTTTGGTAATTTGAAAAATAAAGAATTTCATTGACAGAGTTCTTTTGTAGTAGTTGCTATGATTCCTTTCTGGCCCCAAAGTTGCTACTTCTGTACTTTGGCGTATTCTCTCTAAGCCTTTAAAAGAAATTTCAAGTCCTTAAGGCTTTTTAGAACACTCTAAACTTGAAGCTCATATTAGCTATTAACAAACAGTTGGTGGTGAGATTTAAAGTCCCATAGAGAAGATTAGAATGAATTTCAGAAAACTTCCCTAACTCTCAAGACCCAGAGTTCAGACACTTCTATCTGGCTAAAGCTGGGCCTACATTCTCTGGACACATGTTATATGGCACCATCATTATTCATGTGATGTCAGAAATAGCCTCTTACCTCAAAACTGTTTGTCAATATTTGAATACCCTGAAATCTCACTTGCAATAACCTCATTATTTTCCCTTATATTTTTGATCCCTCGGTTATAAAACGCTGTTGCTGTTGGCACCATTGACGCAATGGTATAAATGAGTTGCAGAAGCCTTTTTTTTTCTCACCCTGTCTTGAAAAAAAGTCTTGTGAGAGGGAATGAGGATATGCATATTGGATATCTAATGTAGGACAGTGGGCTGACAGGTGTGCTGGGGTAGAGGCAGGGCAGGGGTGGAGGTTCCATGGTCTTGGGGTCTGGGGTCGCTATAGGGCAGTTTGCCCAATCACAGTTTTGCCCAGCACAATTTCTGATGAAAGCGTAGATGACTGTGTAAATTTCAGGCCTTTGGAAGGGAGAAGGGGAAATTCTCAGACTCCATGGACAGGTCTGATAAGGAGTGTGGGGGAAAAAAAAAAACCTACCAGTTTTACAAACTTGCATTGAGGAGAGATTCTGTTTATCATTCAACAGCCGGTGAAGAAACCGCAGGCAAAAGAGCCTGAAGATGTTGTGTACGTACTAATTTACTGTCAGCTGAGCGCCCCCTGGGGGACGGGGGTAGCCAGTGGAGGAGATGGTCCAGGTCCCTACATTTTGCACCCTCTCCACTTTTGGACAGTCTATGGGCCAGTGCCTGATTCTACTTGAGGATTAAAAGAGCCTCAAGGTTCATAATCATTCGTAGTGGATCAATAATAATTCCAGCTCTGTTTATATTCAGCAGCTGTAGAATTAAGGTAAGTGGCATACTTTGCAATCCACGAGTTGCCACATAAATATTAGTGATCATTAGTGCTATGACTGCCTACGATCTTATTTGAAAGATAATATAATTTTATTCCTATTTCAAAAAGCCCTAAGAAGAAGGGAAAGAAACTATTTTAATTTTCCAAAATGAAAATAGCTTAATTTTGTCTGATTATGGACAATGCCTAGATAGAATATTTAAAAAATAAATATAACAAAGGGAATACATGTTTAAAATTTTGGAACCTATCACCAAATAGCCCTCCAAAAAGATTTGCTCAATAAATATACTCACCAGAAGAGCATGAGAGCAGCCTATTGCTTGCACACTTACAAATGCTGGGTTTTGTCCATCTTTTTAATCATAGCCAATCTGTTGTTTTATTTGCATTTCTTTGATTACTAGTGAGGCTGAACATCTGTTCATATATTTACTGGCCTTATTTCTTTTTGAATTGTTTATTTACATGCTTGACCCATTTTTCTTTCTCTTTTGTGCTGCTTTATAAGAACTTGGTGCACTATGGATATTTACCCTTTTCCTGGCACATACGTTACAAACCTTTTTCTCCAGGTGTTGCCTTTTACTTTGATTGCAATGTGTCTGTTATTTAAAAAACTTTATGGGTTATGTAAACACGTTAATATGTTCATTTATGGTTTCTGGCTTTAGCACCATGCATGGAAAAACTTTATTTAAAAATGTAAAATTATTCACCCCTATTTTCTCTGAAAATAGGATTTATTGAATGTCTACATGTGTCAGGAGCTGTGTTTGGCTCATTATATGTATAATTTTATTACTTTTTTTTACCACAGTCTTATAAGATGGTTATTACCGTCATCTCCATTTTGGAAATGAAAAAAATTGCAGGTCAGAAAACATCATTCATTCATGGTCACCCGGCTGAGAAGTGGGAGACCCATGATTAGAGGTCAGGTCTCTAATTTAATAGCATATAAACTTTTCAAGGATTTCATATTCCAGAGATGACCCTGCCTACACATACTTAATGTGAATAAATTCATATACTAGGGTGAATTTTTTACCAGTACTTTTCTCAGAAAAAAATACACCCACTCCTGAAAATAATTACTTTAATAGGTTTATGCAGGCCAGATAATTTAAAAATAGAGAATATGGCTGAGAATACCAAGGACTGGTTTATGGAGCAAAATTGATTAATTTTCATAATGTAAATGGATAGCATATTTTGGTTATTCAAATATTCTAGTTAAAATGCAGGGCACTATTACCATAAGCCATGGATAAACCTTCTGAGGTTCTTTGTGGGCAGAAACCATATACTTCTCTAATAATCAGAAAAAATGAATAAATATTATGCCTTCTTCTGCAATAGCCACTTACTAGGGGCAACATTTTATTTCTACCTTCTTTATACATTTCATGTGTTAATTTATTATTACAATGAAGTCTTGGTTTTATACCTGTTCCCTTTCAATTCAAGTCCTATTTGATACTAGACCTAATTGTTTTCTTTGAATTGTTTGTCAGGTTATACATTTGTGAACCACTTCTAGCAAAATCAAACTAGCAAACTACAAGGTGTTTTGTAAACAATCTAGCCAGGCTCTTGCTGAGAACTGATTGGCAAATTTTTAAAAATATAAAGTATGAAAGTATGATGGAGATATTGCTGTTGATATGAGCTTTTCCTACTGATACTTTGAGTTTTGGCTACTTTCAGAGAATTTGTAGTGGAAATGAGATGTTTTCAAATGACATGGAAGAGGAGTTATTAACATTCCTTTGAAAATTTCATATCACAGAGAAAATAGTGTTTTTCTTTGATTGATCATTCAGTAGCTTAGAACAATTTCCAATACTTTAAAGCCAAGAAAAAAATACATTGGGTAATTAGGCAATGGGAGATAGTTTTAAATAGTGTTGCAGAAATAATTTTATTTTAATTTGCTTATGAAACATAGTGTATGTAACAAATAATATCCAGGGAGAGTTTTATGATTCTTTTTTGACTGGGGTTGTGGTTAAAAAAAGAGATTATTTTATAAATTTGGGTTGATGATCTAAAAGAGATAATTTATAAGATATGAAGAGGAAACTTTGCAGGCTAATTATCCATCAAGTAAGGGAATAAAGCAAAAGCAATATACACAAAGTGAGTCCAACCTTTGTTTTCTTCAAGGAACATTTCTTAGATATCAAAAAGCTAGAAAAATTCCTGTGAATAGGCCAATTTTTTTCTCTTGCTTCTCCTTAAAAATGAGAGAGAGAAAGAGAGAGAGACTCTGACTACTGAGTAATAAATCAGTTTCTTTTTGGGATAGTTTGTACTTAACGGAGAAAGAGTTATGCAGAATTGGCAGACTATTTTTTTGTTGTTGTTGTTTAGACAGAGTCTCACTCTGTTTCCTGGGCTAGAGTGCCGTGGTGTCATCATAGCTCACAGCAACCTCAAACTCCTGGGCTCAAGCAATCCTACTGCCTCAGCCTCCTGAGTAGCTGGGACTACAGGCATGTGCCACCATGCCTGGCTAATTTTTTCTATCTATTTTTAGTTGTCTGGTTAATTTCTTTCTATTTTTCAGTAGAGACGGGTCTCACTCTTGCTCAGGCTAGTCTCGAACTCCTGACCTCGAGTGATCCTCCCACCTCGGCCTCCCAGAGTGCTAGGATTACAGGCGTGGGCCACTGCGCCCGGCCTGGAAGACTATTATGATGTGAATAATTTCATTGATAATGGTTTCATTTACTAAGATGGGAATAGAAAGAATGCCTGGGGAGAAGTAGAAATATGTAGGTCTGGAGTTTGTGAAAGGGATTGGGATTGGAGAAACAGATTCAGGAGTCAGAATTCGTCTATTTATTTAGTCAACAAATATCTATGGAGTACCTACTACATGCTCCGCACATTTTGGGGAGCAATATTCTCCTTTCACTGTAGCTTTAGCCTGCAGATAATTGGACTAGTTGGGGGAGTGCTAGGGAGGGTGCTTTGTTTCTTTTCACTATCCCTTCATTCACTCCTTGCTGTGAGACAGAGAAAAGATTCATTACTAGCTCAGAACTTGAAATTAATGGGTCACATTTTACTGTGGACAGGGACACTGTATTAATGGCTATTATCATTAATGGTGTGCCCTCTTCTTTCTCCCACTTTCTGGACCTATGCTGCTAGCAAGTTAGAATGTCAAGGACTCTCCCCTGTGTGAAGTGAGGTCATTACCCTTTCTCTGCTCTGTCTTCCCCGCTGGGTCAGACTGGCCTGGCTGGCTTGAGACTGCAAAGCAAGGTCAGTGCAGAGCAAAGCTTCGGAGGGAAGCTTGTTCTTTTGCTGGCTGTCTCTCTGTTCCCGCATCTGGGCTGGCAAGGCAGACCTCTGACTCTCGTCCACGTAGGTAGCTGTGTCAGTGAACTTGGGGTTGCTGTGCAGTGCTGGCTTTGGTTGCTCACTTACTCCAGGCGTAACTGAGTTTCAGGCCAAGACCGGGAAGCAGGAGGTCCCACCTGTGATCTTGAGCGTAAGCTGCTTTTTCCATTCCAGCTTCTACCAGAGCTCTGCTCTGTTAATTCTGTTAATAAACGGTGTGTTTTATTTGGCTCGTAGGCCTTGTGTGCATGCTCCATTGGTCATGGCCTTGAAGGAGAGCAGGAGAGGGTGGCAGTTCAAACCTCTAAAAACACTTATATAACATATAGGGCACCTGAAGCCTTGGAAGTAAATATGATATCCCAGGGAGAGTGTGGAAAATGAGAAAAGAGGAAAAAAGATGGCAGAATCCTTAGAAAAAACCCCCAACATCCAAGAGACGTGTATTGTGTTATGTAACTCCACTGTGAAAGGAGAGTTAGGATAGAAAGTCAGACAGAAACTTGCTGTGACTGAGTGGACGTTGCCACCACGGGAGGTTTTATTATTCCTCTTGTTTTCACCTTTTATACCTTTAAAAAATCATTTTAAGAATGAGAAGTAGCTACTTTTATAATACTAATAATAATAGAAGTCAGATGGAGAAAGAACTTAGCAGCGTGATTTAGGCAGAGGAAAAATGCTTTGAAACAATAAAGGTGTAAGATGTTAACTGACTTTGAAACGTTGCTGTCTCCCTGTGGCCTCGGGGAAGGGTGACTGTTCTCTCCACCTCAGGTTGCACGAGCAACCCACGCCTCAACTGCATGTACCTTACAAGTGTACTTCTTTGGCAGTTAACCCATGCATGGAGCAAATATGAATTTTGAGAAAATTCATGTTGTGAGGAACCACAAATTGATCTATTGACTCACGTAAGAAGCCATCTGGGGAGAGTAAAGCCTGAGGCCAGGAAGCTCCCACCAAGGCTGGGGGAGGTGGGTGCAAAGAAGAAGAAGAAATCTGGGGGCACCAAGAGCAAAAGGGAATTTATTCATCTCTTCCACAAATACTCATTGAGTAACTGTGCCTGTTATGTGTCACGTTCTTTTCGAGGTATTAAGAAAATAATAGTCAATGATACCTACGTGGTTTCTGTCCTCCCTGACCTTCCATAGCAGGGAGGATACAGGCAAGTGAGCAGGGAGTCACAGCAGAGTGATGAGTGCTCTGATGGGCCATTGCCACGGGAGCATTTGAAGGGTCTAAGACAGATCTCAGTAAGACATGAAGGAGGCGGTGGTAGCGTCGGTGATGGTGGTGGGGAAGGTGTGCATATAACTCTGCTATGGACCTGTACTTCCTAGCTATGTACCTAGAAAGCCCTCCTTGGACAAGAAAGTAACATTTTTTCTGATAACTGTGCTTACAAAGTTATGATGCTTCAGTGTGGATGTGTTGATGTTTCTGTGAGTAAATAAAGAAATGACTGCTTTATTAAACAACAACATAGCTAAATATTATGAATACTCAACCCAGTGTCTGAATAGGTTTTTTAGTTCCACTGGGGAAGTGTCCTTCACTTTAGAAGCCATGCGGTTTCCACACCTGAACCCAGCTGAGAAGCTAATTTATGGACAAGGGATGGCAGCTGCCAAGACAGACAGGCCGTGCCATGGCAGCTGTAGCAGATTACAGACTGTTAAGTTTGTAAAGACACATGTCATTGTGTCACTCTGCTTTGGCAAAGCCATATGTTCTATTCTTGAATGTTTTGGGTCTGAGTTCCCCCAAGGCTTTGGCTCTGCAGTGGTGTGTCTCATTGATGTGCAGGGAGCCAGGGACATCAGAGCGATAACTCCGGGGCTTGAAAATGGGGAAAATTGCATGAGCAAGGGATGGAAACAAGAACTGAGATTGAGATGTGTATGCAGCCCTAAAGTTTTATTCTCATTGCCATTTGGCCCTGAGCCTATGATCTGCCAAAATTTTAAATCAAAATCAACCGAAAATTTCTGGTAATTTTTTCATTAGTTAAAGGTGGGAATGGATGGGTATAAAATGACCAGGTGAGCTATATGAAGGGCTTACTCTGCCCCGTGGGTTTAGAGATGCAGAGAGGTGTATGGGAGACCTCTGTGGGCCAGATGGTGTGGCAGGGGGGTGCTCTGAGAAGACCGAGGACCTATAAAATTGTTAGCACTTAATGAGAAAAGGCTCTTGAAAGCCGTTCGTATATATAAACACTCAATAAATGTTCTTCTTTTTGCCTTTCCTAAAATCATTTCCCTCATCACCCTGACCCTAAAATCCTACCAACTCTTCTGCCAACTTGTTTGGGGACATAGAACAGGCTTTGTGGAAACAGGACTGTGGTAACAGGGCCACTATTTCTATTTTGACTTTCAGGGCAAGGACACAGTTTTCCCAACTTAAATGATGGTTCTAGAGCATCCTTAACCTTGAACAGAAGTATCTCCCAGGTTGGTTCAATGCCCACATAACATCTGGTCACCCAGTCAGGGCCCGAGGACAGATAATGGAATGTTAGGTGCAAAAGAGCAAGGCCTTCATTTATTATAAGGCCTTCATTTATTCATTTATCCCTTCCTTCCTTCCCTTCCTCCTTCTTTCTTTCCTTCCTCCCTTACTGCCTCTCTCCTTCCCTCCCTCTATTCCTTCCTTCTATCCTTTTCTACCTGAGAAAGAAAACAAAGCAGAAACACTTTAGAAGGTGTAGGAAGAACTAAATTAGGAATCTGAGTTAGGCCATTTCTTATAGCTAAGTACTAAATGTAGCTCTTAATTTCCTAGAAGCAAAGCAAAACTACTTAAGCAGTCCAGGGGCAAAAATAGGCTATCTTAGCAATTTGGAAATAATACATTTGGAAATAATCCTAATCCTGGATTGCCCAGTACAGTGCATTCTAGAAGATATAATTATAGATGAGAAGAGATATAAAAAACATCTCAGTTTTTATTATCTTCATTGCTCCATTCTTTTTTTTGCATCAATCATTACTTGTAATTAAATAAGATTGCATATTTACTTGTTAATCTTCTCTCTTGATCAGATGATAATCCCCCTAAGGGCCGGCACTATGCCTGCATTATTTATTACTGGATACTCATGGCCTAGCACAGTGCCTTTACATAGGAAATGCTCATAAATTTTCGTGAACATGTGAATGAATGAAAAATTATGAAAAGGTGCATTTTCTGATAACATGCACAGATGAATAATTGAAGTCAAAAGACTTCACCAAGAATGAGACCAAGGATGACATTACCTTGCATGTTAAAATTTAAGAGATCTAAGACCAATAGTAGCTTAGCAGCCTATATTTAGTTTTGCACATCAATCTGATTCCCATGGAGCCAAGATATTGAAGAGTAAACAATTAAGAAGGCATTGCCAAATAATATGGCTAAATCTCTCATACATACATAATTTATAGAATTGAATACTACATTTGTGTTGCTTTTTTGCTAAAAATTATTTCATAGACTAGCCCCACAGAACTTCCCCCTGCTCAGTGGGGAAGACAGGAATGACCATAACCTATGAATGAAGAAAGAGAGACATGACTTGTCTAAATCCAAATAGTGAGTCAGTGACAGAGATTCCAGAAATGACCATGAGCTGTGGTCCCCTCCCTGAGTCACTGAATTCCTCCGAGCCTCATGTGGTGGGGTGTATAGTAATAGATGTCCTATTACCTGTCTTCCAGGGTTACTGAGGAAATTAAATCTCCTACTAGATGTGAAAGCCTTTCAAAGACACATTATATACATGTAAGATAAGAAAGTGTTATGTTTTGTTTTGCCTGCCAGCATGTAGTTCTGTATACTTGGGGAAGCCTAAATTGCTGAAACAAATAGACCTAAAGGTTAATGCTGAAACAAAAGAGAAGTTTCTTTCCTTCTCACATAACAGTCTAGGCTGGTTTGGTGGTGAGAGTGGTGGTAAGTGTGGTGGTTAAGGATTCTGCTCCATGTAGTCATTCAGGGGCTTAGGCTGATGGTGGCTCTGTCATTCTTACATGTGACTCGTGTTTGCTATGGGCAATGCCGCTGTCATTCACAGTGTAACACAGAGTGACAATGAGTTTAATGGCTCAGGTCTGGAACTGGCACCATTGCCTTCTACTCCACCACACCCAAAGGCAAACAAAGCTGGGAAATGCAGTGCAGGTGGGCAGCCCTGAGCCTCTTCTCTAATAGAAGTTGAGTGTGGGTTTTGGTGGGCGTGTTAATGAACCCACAAGGGGAGTTAAATGTTACTTGCCGAACAGAAAGTCCATTACTGAGACAATGAGGATTGTCAAGGAAGAAAGGATTTATTACAGTGGACATGTCTACTGGGAGGCAGGGAGGTATGAACTGCCTCAAATCTGCCTCCCCAATAAACAGGGTCAGGGATTTTCTGGAGGTAAAATGAATAATGCATGAGGGATGTGTCCTTATATGTTTGGGATTGAGTGTAGGGCACACAATTGCAGTAAGAAATTATGTTAGTACATACATCCCATGATCAAAAAATGGCAGATAACTCTCTCCCAGGGTGGGGACTTTAGTATCATAATGATCAAGGGGTTAATATTGGTCATTTTTTAAGCCTTCTGTGCAGGCTCAATGGGTCCTTGGGAACAATCTGTGGTGGAGTATCGCTTATCTTGTCTTTTTTTTGACAGACTCTGTAGTTATCTCATGGCTGTAAGGAGTTTCACCGTTTCTGGGAAAGAAACTCAAAGGTATGTATTAGTATAACAAAGTCACAAAGTTTTGGTCATTAAATCTTACTGACCGCTCTTGGTCTATTTTCGGCCTACTTTAATATTGTAGTTACTAAGGTACTAGTGTTGAGATAAAATTTACTGTCAAGGCCACTTAGAGCAGCCAGCCCTAGCCACAATGTGAACAGTGAAAACTCATTTGAAATATAAGGGAGCTAAAAACGCTATGTAAAAACTCATTTGAAATACAAGGGAACTAAAAACGCTATGTAAAAAAACCGCTTTTTTGCTTACGGAGCCGGTTACAGGCGAGCAGCAACCTCTTTGTTCTTTCATCCTGATGGGATCAAATAATTAATTAATTTTGCACCTCTAGACAGGGACAAGGATCATGTATCTTGTCATCATGTGTCTCCAACACTTGGCACAGTGCCACAGGCTTGCAATGGATTTTCAACAAATATTTGTTCCATGAGAAAGAATGCATGAATGTATCAAAGATGTTGGGTACTACTAAAGAACTTCAGGTGAGACCTGGGTGTGTCTGACGAGATGTTGGGGCCTTGCCCTCATCAGACATCTCTTTGCCACTTTTGATCTACTTGGGAAAAAGGAGGTATGATAGGCAGAATTCTAAGATGTCTCTGAGTGACCCTTGTCTTTGTATAATCTCCTCTCCTTGAGTGTGGTTGAAACCTTCAAATATGATGAGATATCATTCCATGATGAGGTTATGTTGTTACATGGCACAGTTGACTTCAGGAAAGGGAAATTTATCCCAGGTAGATGTGACCTACTCAGGTGAGCCCTTAAAAGAGACTGGGCTCTTTCAAAAGTCAGAAATTGGGCATGTGAGAGGGATTCCGGCAAGGGAGAGTCCCTGCTGCTGGCTTTGAAGGTGGAGGGGGCCACATGGCAAGGAACAGAGGTGGCTTCTAAAGGCTCAGAGGGTTTCCCACTGCCAGCCAGCAAGGAAACAGAGACCTCAGTGATATGAACCGGGTTCATTCTGCCCACGTACAGGAAGCCAATCACTGTGACAACAGGTTTTGCAAAAGAGAAGGGTTTATTCATAAGGCAGTCAAGGGAAGAGGTAGGAGAACATCTCAAATCCACCTCCCTGAACTTAGGGGAGGGATATTTATGGGGTAAAGGAATTATGGTTGGTCTAAGGTGTGGGGAAAGATACATGATTGGTGGTAGGGAAAAATGAGGTCATTGGGGTTCTGTGCATGCGTAATCAAGCTACACGGTTCTTCACAGGACACATGTTCAAAAAATGGCAGCATTAGCATGATCTCAGGGAGGAAGTTTTGGCCGTCTGATGGCAAAGTTCATCTCTGGGGCATTTTCACGGGCCCACTTGAAGGATTGGTGGTCTCAACTGGCTTGAAGTGGACAAGAGCCAACTCTAAGTTCCTGAAAAACAACTTTACGCACCCATTACTATAGTGATGCACACTCAGAGATATTATCTATAGGGAAGCTAGTGGGATGTTAGATATTATTTGGACACTATTATAGAAAGAAGCAATTAAAAGCAAGCACAACAGGTTAAATTTGGCGGGCTTAATAAGGTTAGCCCTTGGTTTCACCAGTCTTATAACTGCAAAGAACTGAATTTGGCCAACAACCTGAATCAGTTTATAAGCACATTTTTCCCCAGAACCTCCGAGGGGGGACTCAACCTGGCTGATACTTTGATTTCCACTGTGGAACACCCTGGGCAGAGAAACTGGCTGAGACACACTCGGACTTCTGACCTAGAGCAACTATGAGACAATGAATAGGTATTGTTTTAAACTACCAAGTTCATGGTAATTTTTTATTCATGAACCCTAATACAGGCTTGAGTTTTTTTTCTGGGAGGCAAACAGATGGGGTGGGTCTGGGGGCAAGGGAAAATTTGGAGATGAGAGAATGATGTCTGTTTCCTTGAGGCCTTCATAGGTCTGGTGTCTGAAACAGGAGGACTAACTGTTTTGCTTTGTCAGTTTGGGACTGAGGATTTCCAGGGTTGTGGGATGTTCAGTGCTAACAGCAGAGCTGGTGGTCCCGCTACAAAAGTAGGAGCTGCTTTGTGAAGAATGGGGTACAATGATACATGGTGATAAGATGGCATGGTCTACTTCTGCTCAGTAGACAGTGGGAATATGGTGCTACTTTGGCTCACCAAGGATGGGTGTTTTAGGAGCACTGACATCAATATGATCATGGTAGAACCTGCAACAGGGGTTATGCTCAGGTCCAGACCTAAAGGGACTTTGCAAGTAGAAGACTTAAGTGAGGAATCCCTGAAGGAAATTATATGAACATCAAATATTACCACAGGAATATTTCCCGGAACTCCCAGAATCAACTACACCCTGAAATGGATCTGCAGCTCCTACATAATACAGACGTAGCATGTGCCAGTGAAATCTGTATTCTTACTGGCAATGTAAACTCATTGCAACCACTGGCCCATGAAACCTAGGTGCACACACATTTACTGTGCCAGGCACTGTACTAGGTGCTAGGGCACAACATCTCACAGAGTCTTACATCATGAATATTATAAGCCCTATTTTGATTATGAGCAATTGGAGGCTCAGTGAATTTTTGTAATTTGCTTAGGGATGGCCACCTGGGGCTATTCTACATGCACGCTAAATCTCCAGGAAATACTAAAAACAGCTTTAAGTTTATATAATTTACATATATATCACTATACCCATCAGCAAAACTGCCTGTGTTGACTTAATTTGAGAGCTAAAAGCTATGTGGAGGGAAGTAAAGGATATATTGGGTACGAAAGCCACGCACATAGGATTTCTGTGGCCAAAACATCTGCATTTGTTGAGGACATATTAACTCCAGAATCTGACCGGGAATTGACATTAAGTTAAAGGTATAAGTGGATTAATTAGGCTAATTAAATTAAATAGAAACAAATATGAGCGCATGTCTTACTATTGCACTGCTTCATAAAGAGTGCCTGACAAAAAGACAGGAAAACATATGTTTCCTCCATATTTGCTCCTTATTTGTAGTGCCAGGGCTCATGCTAGCCAGAAAATGAGCATCCCTCCCTCTAGCTCTTGTTTGTAAAGAAAAGAGATTAAATTTTTTGTTCTATAATCCAGGGCCACTGTGTATAGTTGCTCAGCGTGTTTACTGCACAAGAGAGTGCGTGGCATAGCAGGCGTCATTTTTCTAATTTGCAAAGAAAAAGGGCTCAGTGGGCTAGAAACAGCTCTGCTTACCCCCAACTTGGCACCATGCCTCTCTTTCTCATATTTAGGCAGAACTTAGTCACTGAAGATGTACATTATATCTGGGAAGGTATAGGTCCTTTCAAATATTGTACAACCTGTCTATTTGGTGGGATAGGAGTGAGAGATATGGAAAGAACCTTATCAGCGCTGCATGTTAGGAGTTATAGTTTTTATATATTGTATCTGGGTAGTACATCAGAGAATAAAATATGGGGATAATAGGAAGATGCCCCTGTGTCACAGAGAACAGGACCTGCATGTATAGCATGCTGACTATAGCACAGCATAATGAAAATTTGCTTAAAGAGTGGATTTTAGGTGTTCTAACCACACACACACACACACACACACACACACACATTCACAAAGAGAAAGGAAAAAAGGTAACTATGTGAGGAGATGGATATGAATTTTGTGCTTGACTGTAGTAATTATTTCACTATGCATATGTATATCAGAACATCATGTTGTACACCTTAAATGTACACCTTAAATACAAATAAATATTTTTTTTTGAGATGGGGTCTCACTCTGTCACCTGGGGTAGAGTGCAGTGGTGTGATCATAGCTCACTGCAACCTCAAACTCCTGGGCTCAATCGATCCTCCTGCCTCCGCCTCCTGAGTAGCTGGGTCTACAAGTGCACACCACCACAACCAACTAATTTTTTCTATTTTGGCCAGGTGCAGTGGCTCACACCTATAATTGTAGCACTCTGGGAGGCCAAGGCAGGAGGATTGCTTGAGCTCAGGAGTTCAAGACCAGCCAGAGCAAGAGTGAGACCCTGTCTCTACTAAAAAAAAAATAGAGAAAAATTAGCTGGACATGGTGGCTCGCTTGACCTGGGCATGATGACTTGCTTGAGCTGGGCATGGTGGCTTGCTTGAGGCCAGGGGTAGGCCACCGTGCCTGGCCCAAATAAATAATTTTTTTAAAAGGCTCAGAGTAGTTAATGTCAAAGTATTGCTGATACTTGCTAAGATGAACTTAAGATCTGGATTGGGGCTTTGTGTGAGTGGACAGAGAGCAGGACCACCAGTCATCCACACAGTTTGTCCATTGACAAACACTGTGATGTCCAGGCAATTCATCCCTGGATTGAGGGTGAGTGAAGATAATTAACTACACAAGGTCTTGGAAAAAGCTCTGCAATATAAAGGAGAGGCAGTCACATCTGGAAGACTCAGACACAGCTGGGTGGCAAGTTAACATGTTTGGTGCTACCTTCTCAACCTCCACCTTTTCTCTGTTTCTAGACATCCATTATATTTTTAATCTTTTTTATTAACTATACTGATAATTCAAATATCTTCCAGACTTGGCAATGTGTTACAAAAGTCTTAGATTTTGGAAATGAATGGTTGTATCCATCTTTTCCTACTTTCAGTGATATTTTGTTAAAAAATTTTTTAGGCTGCCATCCTAAGCTGGAGGTCTCATCTTAAGTTATTTTTAATAACAGTTAATAATAGTAAATATAAATATTTTATTTATTTAATAATTATTAAAGGCATTTAAAATAATTAAAAACAAATTAGTTGTTTTTCTAAGTAGGCTATTAACATCATTGGAGTTCAAGATCTCCTAATTAAGAATTTTGTTTAAAAATAGTTGAAAGTGATAAATAAAATGAAAATATGAATAATGAGGGGCAAATCTACCACATACCTGCAGACCATAGAACTCTAGGGGATGAATCATGCCCTTGGGGTTGATTAATTTAGCAGCTCTGATCAGACTAAAATCATTTCTACCATTGAGTAAATGCCATGAAAATAATTAAAATTGAAATTTTTACTGAATCTAAAACCACATTTGATTAAAAAAGACATAAAACCGGGTTGGCAAATAATTTTCCTTTCACATGACTGATGATTGATAGTGGCTGCCTGGAGTACTGTGTTAAGAAGGATTCTGAGCCCACATCTAAACCTGGAGGGGAGAAGGGGTCAGGCTTGATAGTTCATGATTGTCATAGGCACTGACAGTGGAGTGGCAATACCCGTGCTCTGCTAGGTATAAATGTGTGCTTTTGTGCTAAGTCTAAAATATGAGAACAACATGAATAAAGAAAAAGAAACTATGAAAGCTAAATGGGTTAGTCTGAAAAAATCAAAGATGTCTTTCCCCAATTTAATATATTAACAGTTTGACAGTGTGTGTAAAGCCCTGTATTATGAGCTCTGGGGACAGAGAGCTGTTAGATAAACCTGAGATCACCTTAAACCCATGAACACCCATTTCAAGCTTAAATGCCAAAAGCTTTTACTTATATTTAGGCAGAAAAATATTGACAGTCCTTACAAAGCGATCCTATCTGAATATTTTGTGCATCAAATTCAGGTGAATTCACAATGATGAAAAGGAAATTTCCTTTGTTGTATTCTTTTAAAAAATGTTTTCTGGTATATTTGTTTCATGATTGTGTAAGTCTGCTTGGGCTGCCATAACAAAATACCACAGGCTGGGTGGCTTACACAACAGAAATAGATTTTCTCACAGTTTTGAAAGTTGGAAGTCTAGAAGTCCAAGATCAAGGTGCCAGCAAGCTTGGTTTCCGGTGAGGCCTTTGTCCACAGCTTGCAGATGGTACCTTCTTGCTCTGTCCTCCGATGACCTTTCCTCTGTGCACATGTTGAGAGAGAGAGATCTCTCTGGTGTGTCTCCTCTTAGAGGACACCAGTCCTATTGGATTAGGGAGCCACCCTTATGACCTCATTTAACCTTAATTATCTCCTTAAAAGCCCTGTCTCCAAATACAGTCACATTGGAGGTTAGGGCTTCACCACATGAGTTTTTGGGGGACACAATTCAGTCCTTAACAATGATCCTCTGTCTTGAGTTGCATATAATCTCCTGGAGGGGACAGACACATGCTCACCTTCCCACAGTGCAAGGGAGAACGTAGTCAGCATTGGAGCGTGGGTGCAACAAAGTGCTCAGGGAGTTAAGAGGTTACAGAAAGCAATGACCATAGCCTTCTTTCTCCAAGTTAACCGTTTCCTGATCTCTTTAGCTACTTATATCTCCTGAAACCTCAATTGAATTTGCACCAATGGTGTATTCAAACTGTGTTCTACAGAGCCTTAGGGGTTCATGGCCGTGTTTTAGTGGTTCCTTCAATGTGCGATTCGGGTTTCATGAAAAAATATATTTCAACTATTAAAACAATAATAACTAATATGCTACACGAAATGACTCATTTGTGTTATGTGCCAAACTTTAATACATTTGGGACCACTTATGTGACAATTTAGCATGCCAGGTTATCTTGATTTCCTATAGGCTTTGGAATAATACTTCTGCCATTTCTGCCTAATTGAAGAATAGCTTGAGAACCCAAGAGAACTGTCAGAAAGTTTATCAGTACAAACATTCAAAAACTATGCAAATAAATTGAATGCTGAGGTTAATATATAATTTTCATTTAAATCCTTGATTTCTACAGTTTTTCTTTTCTTTAAAATAAACTTAAATTGTCACATATATGAACTCATAAATTAAATTTATTCTAATAAATGTATGCTAATAAATAATGCCTTAGATTTATTTATTGTAAAATTTCATTTGAAAGTAGAGTTGCTGCTAAAGCAAGTCTGAAATCCACTGCTCTATTTGCTTACATGTATTCTGTGTTGCATGTGCTATTAAACAACTAAAAACTGCACGAGCCTATCATATGATGTCAACCAAAACAGTGACGTATGACCTAAAACAAATAGCAAAGATCAGGCACATGGAAGTCTAGGTGGGTAGAAGTACATGTCATTTAGGTGCCCTTGAGTCATCGATTTTACAGCCTGACAGTGAGCAGTCATTCATTACATATCATTAGAATTTTAATTTAAAAAATTAGTGCAGGGAGCTGAGTTGGGGAGGGACATTAATGTGAGTATTTGGTATTAAGATGAGAGCAGCTCAGTAGGAAACTTCCTAATGGAAATGTCACTGATAGTAATTACCCCTTTCCCGTCAAGCAGCTCTTTGATTTTCCTCCAGCATTAGGGGACCAGGCAGCCTGACAGATAAACTGAAACATGAGAGTGATTCAGAAAGCCAGAGAATCTGGAAAACCAGCTAGGGAATTTGGAGACAGCAGCGTAATTTGATGTTTGCATCATCTGAGGGGTGTGTTGGTCATGCTTTCTAATTGCCAGACCTAGTGAGATGTGGCGCAAGAAGCGAGAGAGTCCCAGGATTCACAGACCTGCCTGAGCATTTGCGCTGGTGCGCAGGGGCCGAGACAAGGTCAAGGAGAATTAATGGGCCTCCAGCTTTTCCAGTTCTCCCATGAGATCCTTCTAGCACTCTGAGTGCTCGGAGGTGGAGCACCCCTGACCCTTGGAGAACTTTCTGGAAGATCCGTGGTATCATCTTTCCAGTGGGCAGCGTGTGAGGGGTTTTATCATCACTCAAACGCTTTTGAAATCTTATATTAATTAAACAAATGTACAAAAAACTCTAAATATAGTGCCTGAACCAAAGCAGCTTTCTTTAGGCCTTTTTTTTTTTTTTTTAAATTAGTTCTGGGAATTCTTAAATCTAGTACTAGCAACCTTCTACTCCCAAAGAAAATGCTTGCAAGTCAAAGGGTGAAATTTCTGATGATTACAGAGCCTCTTGCCAATGCGTTTGCCTTTCATTCTTTAGTTTCCCAGCATTATTATCCCCTGTGCACCTATCATTTTCTCTATCATAGAAATTTATAGTGTAATCTCAAAATGAAGACATTGAATGAGAACACTGGCCTTGGATTTTTTTTTTTCCTTCAATGATGGAAACTTTCTTTATAAAGAACCACAAAAGAACCATGTCAGAGGGGTTCAATTAATATTGGCATGTGACATGTTAATAATAATAAGATTGAGTTCTTCTGTCCGCCTCTGGGATAAGTTTCGTTTCTCTGAAAATACGTAACATATGCAGAGAAATACCCACATATTCTATGGCAAATGCTTAAGGATTTCCATGGGCGAAGTTAGACAAATCTTTTCAAATATACAAATTTTTGTTTCTCAGTAAAGGAAATACTGCAGCTACCCCTCTGTAAAACTAACCCAACTCTCTGTGCTAACTGGCTGATGTAATGTGCAGGGTCTTTTTTGGTTGACTTCCTAGCAATCAGAGATAACATTACGATTCACTGTATTTGGTTTTTGTGGGCTGGTAATGGTTCAAACACATGGGAGTAATTCAAAGCTTTGCTTTTGCAGGTTCAATAATTCCATCTCCACTTAGAAATGAAATAGTTTTTTTTTTTCGAGCAACTAAATAATGTATGGTATGATGGGATGGGGCGAGTATTGCTAAAATTCACATCAAAAAGCATACTCTATCACACTGCTCGGTTCTCAGAGCTGTTCCATTAGTGCCCCTTTAACATGTAATATTTCCCAATTAAGTGTGTTGGTAAGAATTATTCATTTTAATAATTAAACAGCTTCCCCAGCTCCCTGAAGAGCGTTACCATGGAGGCCCAGCTCCACTGCTGGGAATAATCGCAGCATGCTAATGTAAAAAGCAGGTGACAGTTGAATGCTAGTATTGCCAATGGGTGAAACTAACCCAGGGCTCATTTCGATGGCTGGCCCCTGGGACACCCGCAAAGTGACCTTTTGCTGTAGCAGGCTATGTTATAGGTTGGGTTTTGGCTATAATGAAGCATAAAATTTATCAGTTATGTATTTTGACTATGACGTGACATGCTCTAGGATGACATGAAAAGGCTTCTTGGATGTCTTCAGTGAGTAAGCAGTGATTCCCCCAGTTGGGTTTTGTGATATCTTAGCGCTGCCATGAAATTCTCCAAACAAAATTTTCTTTCATTTTCATTAAAAAGAAATACGTGGCTTTGGGACATTTAAGAGGGGCTGATGCAAAAGTTATCCCTGAGAAGGGGTCATAACCAAATGCAACAGTAATCACTTGTCTGTTGGCAGCAGGTATGTTGAATCTGGGGTCTCTGGGTAGTAGTGAGATAGTGCCTCCTTGGGTACAAAATACTGGTAAATGTCATGACAGCGGTAGGGGATTGATAATTCCCAAACATTTAAATTCCAATTATAAGAAAGTGATATAGTACAATAAAGTTGAAAATCTCATCCCGTTACTGAAAATAATGATGCTTTGAGACTATTTAGTACTATGCACCTTTTAAACCACTCTCAAATTTATTCATTTGATTCTTGGAACACACCATTGAAGTAAATAGGGCTATTTTTGTATTAATTGTACAAAGACATTATGAGATTTTCCACTTTCAACAGGTAATCTTGGATTCCTAGAATTTTCAAATTGGAAGTACTTTACAGATTTTTTTTTTTTTTAACCAGTGAGAAAACTGACTTACAAAGGTTTGTGGTTTGCATGGTCTTCAAAACTACCATTCCTTAGCTTCCTTTGATGACAGGCAGCCTTGCCTAACTCAGGAACAGTCCAAGAACAAAAGCAGAGGCTAAGTGGCTTTTCTAAAGGGTTTCATTATTTCCCATCTTGGTTAACCTGGAAAATGAAAAAAAAAAAAACAGAGAAAGAAGGGTCAGAAGACAGAAGGGAAGGGCAGATTACCTGTCTCGGGTTTCTGATGCATTCCCTGGGACAGAGCAGGACTGAAAAGTTTCTGGGTTCACAGGCAATGGGTGGACTGCTGTGCTGTTCCCCGGCAGGACTCCAGGCTGTCACGGGCCCATTTTGCAGTGGCTTGCTCAGAGTTTTTCGTCCACATTTGGGAGTAGTCATGATGTAGTCGGGATGTGTGAAAAGACAGCCAGAAGCCTGGGTTATGGGAGCCAGCTGTCCACCATTCCTCCCAGAGTGGATGCGATTCTCCATCTGTCGTTGGGCCTCGCCACCATCTTCCCTGTAATCCAGAGCCTGTCATTGACAGATGGTTCCTGCATGCTATTATAATTGTTTTTGCTTTCCGGGGAGTTTTCTCAGCCTTCAACTCATAGTTAACATTTTAGCTAAATCTTTCTTTATTATCGTGATATAATAAAATATATATATATTTGGTATTTGTCCCGGTTCCTGGCACAGAGTTCCTAAAACCCTTGTAGTTTTCTGAGTAATGGGAGCATCTTTTGCCATTTGTAGCAAGCTCCTTTCAAACATACCTGTGTTTTTTGCTAACGAGGTGACTCTTTGTGGGCTCCTAGATAGTTTCAGGGGAATCAACCATGTGATTAGAGGGTTGGAACTTTCAGCACCCCACCCCCAAGCCAACCTCCAGGGAGTGGAGAGGGGTGGGAGATTGAGTTGATGACCAATGATTTCATCAACCGTGTCTGTATAATGGAGCCGCTAGAAAACCCCTACGCAATACAGTTTGAAGAGCTTCTGGATTGGTGAACATTCCAAGGTGGGAGGGGGGCAGTGAGCACCTGAAGAGGGTATGGGAGCTCCTTGTGTTCTTCCCCCATACCATGCCCTGTGCATCTCTTTAATTTGGCTGTTCCTAGTTGTATCCTTCATAAAAAAACCTGGTAAATGTAAGTAAAGTGTTTCCCTGAATTTGGTGAGCTGTTCTAACAAATTATTGAATCTGAGGAGGGGGTCATGGTAACCCCTGATTTATAGCCAGTTGGTCAGGAATCAGACTTGTGCTTGTCATCTGAAGTGGGAGCAATTTTGTGGGATGGATCCCTTAGCCTGTGGGGTCCGTGCTAACTACAGGTAGTGTCAGAATTGAATTGAAATATAGGATACCCAGGTGGTGTCCAGAGAGTTGGGCAATTGGTTGGTGTGGGGAAAAAACTGCTACACATTTGTTGTCAGAAGTGGTGTTGGGAGTGAAAAACAGATCAGAGTTGGAATCACATTGGGCAGTATATAGATATGACCTAATGATTTTCATATGCATTGAGTAGTATAAGTCACTTACCAATTAATAAGTTTCAATACAATTGTACATGCACATAATGTTTGTAGCACCCTGAACTGAAGGTAGAGTCATCACTAACTGAGTAGAAAGGGAGAAAAGGTCCTGTCCTGTTTGTACTCTGGGTCCCACTGTGTCCCGATCATTCTGTTTTGTATATTCTCAGATAATTATCGTTTTCTCCTTATCTGGCTGACTTTATCAGGTCCTATGTGGTTACAAGAAATAAAGCTCTTTCTAACATGAATTAAGTTTTAAACAATGAGGGATTCATTTTAAGGAAACAACAGGTAATTTCAAGGCAATTCACAGGTAGGAGATGAAGTATGGCCTGTTCTTATGGGACTGGGGCTTGGAAATGCTAAGTCAGGGTGTGAACTTGTTCTCACTTTTTCTTTCCAGAGTCTCATTGTATTTGGTGTCTGTTTTTCTTGGAGCATCTATAGAATGTATTCTGCTACAGGCAAGGCCTGTTGTGGCCATTTTCAAATGACAGCTTCAGCTCCCAAATTTCCTCTACCTTATGGTGGGGTGCTGGCAGCCAACTGGCTTGGACTCTGTGTATCAGTTACTCTTCTTAGTTGTAAGCAACAGAAACCACCATGGCTAATTTAAGCAAAAAAAGAACTTACTGGATGATATTGGAGAGCTCACAGAATTGTTGAGAAGGCTTGGAAAACAGGCCGGAAACAAAGGAGACTACCCAACAAGAACCATAGCCAAGGTCATGCCCAGAGTGGCCCTGTGAAGACACCCCACTTGCTGAGTGTTAGGCACCCACAGCTTGCACTGCTGATGCTGGGGGTACTGGGCTTGCTATTGCTGCTTCCACTGCTGTCCTCTTCGGTGCCTGAAACACAGTTCTCCAGTGTTCCTGCAACTGTGCTTCACCCGGTTCCAATTCAAAGTCCAGGGCAGACATTTCTGATTGGCCGAGCTGAGGTCATGTGCCAGTTGCTTGGCTGCAAGGGAGGCTAGGAAAGCAATTAGTAGGCAAATCAGGTTCTATAGTGGAAAGAGCGATATGCTTCCCACCAGGTCTTGGGAGGTAGGAAATTCCTCAAACCTCCCAAGGAGATTTAGATTCTGGACAGCCAAAAAAAACACAAAAAAACAAACAAAAAAAAACAATCCAAACCAAAATAAACAAACAAACCCCACCATACCCCCAAACCCCCAAATGAATGATCACTATACTCAGTGACCTATTTCCTGATACCCGAATGAATATGAACGGTCTGTTTTGAGTCAGATATCCATCCCTAGACCAGTTGGTTGTGGCCAGTGAGGCAAGATGCCTTTATACATAGGGCTGAGCTCACCAGGGCTTGGGGGGAGTAGACTCTTCTCTAGGAAGTGGGGATGTGGAGCCATGGCTGGCCATCCCTTTTTCTGATGCCGGCTCACAATTGGTATGCTGAGCTGACACAGGTAACTTGTGGCTCTCTCGGTGACTTATATCCTGCACTACCCATTTCGAATTTCTTGCTAACTTGCCATTGGTTGTGTTAATACATTTATATGTTTGGTTAGCTTTCCTAGGACAGCAAGTGGTACTTTGGGGTATTTGGTAACTCCATGAAGCCAGACCTTTTCCAGAAGGTCCAATTTCTTTTCCTGCTTAGATAATGGACAAATTAGAGCCTACACCTTAGCTGGACATCTGAAATTATAGCTCCTAATATTTATCAGATTGTGCTTAATGAGATAACCCTTTGGGGCTTCTCAAAGGCAGGTACAGTCTTTGAGAACACCTACGTATGTATGTCTGGGATTGGTGAAGTTTGAAAATGGAAAAAGGCTTTGTAAAGTTAAAACAGCACTAAATAATAATTTATTACAATTACCTTTGCTCACTCAAAAATATATGTATTGGTTGCCTATTATATGCTAGGCACTGTGCCAAAGTTTGCTGAAGTTAGTTTCTCTTTTCTTATATTAAGGAGCAAAGCTCATGGTAAATTAAAATAAATCTATATAGCCATACATGGTAAAAGCCATATATAGTTTTACGCTTCTATAATTTAATAATTTGAGTATTTGGGATTTGAGTATGGGGAGATTCGATATCTATCCTAAAATTATAGCATCCATCCTTAGAGAAAAATTTAAATTTTTAAAAATTTAATAAAGAATTTTGAAATTCCCTCTGGAGTTTTTGTTTGGGAGTTTGAATTTTAACAAGTACAACTGGGTATTTGTTCTGAATTAGGTAAATGGTGCCAGGAGCAACAATTATCTTTAGTGTTTACTGTGATTTGAGCTTTATAGGAGGAAAAAGAAAGCTCATGGGAAATACAAAAGTTGATAGGTAATAAAAAGAGTCTGGAAGAAGCAAAACAAGAGAGAATGGATATTATATGAAAACTCATATCATGTTAAGGGGCAGAGTAGTAGAAAGGTTTTCTTAATTACATACTGTCAGATTTTAAAAGTATGAGGCTGGTATATTAAATATGGTGAAAATATCTGGGCTTTGGAAGGAAAATGAAGAAGTTTAAACCTGGGCAAATTGTTCAAGAATATCAACGATGGACTCCATTGTCATCCATTTTACTAATTCATGTTGGGATCTACATCCACATCTAATCTCTTGTTCTGAAGGTCTGCTACATCCCAGGAAGAGGCTATAGTTGTATTTGAATAGTAATGACATAATTGTGTCATAGAACAGATTGCTGGGGCAGTTTTGTTTGACAACATGGTTGTATGTGAGTTATTGAAATAAATCCTGCTGTCTTATACTATTTTAAAAAGGAGGAAGCATGAGGACATGTGAAATAGTTATTTGTATACTCAGTAGGATTAAGGGAAATCACTGCAAATGACCTCTAGTCTTTAGGGGGAACGAGTTTTCTTTCAAGGGGCAAATACACATGTAGAAATAGGCATGACTTGGAGCCACATGTGGCAGAAGGGTCTGGAATAAGACTGTCCTGCAACCATTCTTATTTGACAAAAGTACTGATGGATAAACTACTCATTATGTTATAAAGATTAAAATGAAGCAAACTTACCATCCAGCTGAATTCTCTAAAAAGCAAGAGTCATCCAACTTTCCATAAAGGGCCAGAGAGTGAATGGTTTTGGCTTTGTGTGTCCTGTGGTTTCTGTCATGAGCGCCCAGCTCCACCCTTAGAGCCCAAAAGTGCCCATAGAAATGACTAAGCATGACTGTGTTCCCAGAAAATTTTAATTATGGACACTGAAATTTGAATTTCACATAATTTCGTGTGTCACACAAAATGATTTTTCATCCACTTAAATGATTTTTTCATCCATTTAAAAATGTAAAAATGATTCCTACAGGTTTATCAGCTGTACAAAAACACGTGGTGGGTCAGATTTGGCCTGTGGGCTATAGTTTACCAACTGTACTATAAAGTGCCTTAACCCTTTCCTTCTCGCATAACTTCCAGACTAACTAGGATGAAACACATTTTCACCAGGCATATCACATCCTATGTTGTATCACAACTTTGTTTTAAGACATTGTGGTCCAACCTTTCCCACCCCTTCCCCACTCAGGTGTCGAAACCTTCACTTTATAGCGTCAAGAATGTGAAACGTAGGTAAGATTGGACAGAGTTTATACATTCAGTGTTTAATGACTCTCCTCCACATTATTTAATTCACTTTTCTTTTCCCAGTTTTGTAACGTAATTCCTAATCCCTTCCCTTCACTTTTCAAATCTAACTTGTATGTGACATACATAATCTTCTTTGGAAAAGATATTTGCTGTGGCTCAAACAATCCTCTGTTTGCTCTTGGTTTCTTACTCTTGAAATGAGAAAACACACATTTCAGTCCCAGATGAATAAGAGAAAAAAAAAAAAAAAAAGGAAATGGAGTTGAACATCAGCCAAAAGGCTGGCTTTGCATAAGATGCCCAACTAATTTCCCTTAGCTTGGTCTGCTCTATTGATTTTCTGCCAGTTGCTTATTTTCTCACAAATCTTACACATCTTGTACATGAAAAAACAAGACCAGTAAAAGCTCATATTTGAACTAGATAAGCAGAAAGAACTCAGCCATTCTCACTATTATTAGAAAAGCATTTCTTAATTTGATTTAACCAATAATGAGGGTGTGTGCCTGTGATTTTCTGTAGACAGCACCGTGTGGAAATACTAAAAGTCTGTGCAATTGGCCCTCCACACCCACGTGTTCTGCATCTGGGGGTTCAAACAACCATGGATCTAAATATCCTGAAAAAAACCCCAATAATACAATAATAAATAATATAAAAACAAAAACAGTACAGTATAATAACTCCTTACAAAGCATTTACATTGTGTTAAGTAGTATAAGCTAGGTTATAATGTTAGGTAATCTATAGATGATTTAAAGTATATGGGAGGATATGTTATATGCAAATACTATACTATTTTATATCAGAGACTTGAGTATCTGCAGTGGGGGTCCTGGAACCAAACCCCCAGATACCGAGAAAGGACTGTACAATAGAGTATATGCCCTCAGGGAACTTGCAATTAAAGAATACTCCCAAATATATTTAAATACAAATATAAAATAATACATATGCCACACAACCTAGCCAAGAGGGGAAGGGATTTGGTAGATACAAATACTTTATATGTCATCTTTACTTTTCTCCTCCCAGGACTGTATCACTGAAGAAGTTTTAGCCCCTCTGAAGTCCTTCCTAACCCCCTAGGCTGCTGAAGAATTTCTCACACATGCTCTCTTCTGCAGTTCCATCTTTTTTTTTTTTTTAAATTTTTTTTTTAAGACAGAGTCTCACTCTGTCACCTGGGTTAGAGTGCCATGGCGTCAGCCTAGCTCACAGCAACCTCAAACTCCTGGGCTCAAGCGATCCTTCTGCCTCAGCCTCCTGAGTAGCTGGGACTACAGGTGCATACCACCATACCTGGCTAATTTTTTCTATTTTTAGTAGAGACGGGTCTTGCTCTTGTTCAGGCTGGTCTTGAACCCCTGACCTCAAGTGATTCTCTTGAGTGCTAGGATTACAGGCGTGAACCACTGCGTCCGGCCTGTAGTTCCATCTTAACACCATGAGTTTTTGCTACATCTTGTTGAGGTCACAACACTGAAGACTCCTGCTAGCCTGACTTCCCCGTGTGGATGGTGACTCAAGCCTGGCAGTGCTTGGCTATTTATCCTCTGTTGATTCTAACTGAGAATCCTGAATTTCATGTTACTGGTGTGCAGAAAATGTCTTTTTTTTTTTACCTTCTGCTGCAAAGCAGTTCCATCTCCACTTAGTTTCTTATCAAGTAGATAATACAGTTATTTCCTTTTTATTTATTTTATTGCAGCCCATTCTTCATCTCTGCACTTGGGAGCTGAATCTTGAGGACTGTGCTGTGAATAATTTGAGAGTCAGACTTCATCACATCATCATCCCTTCCCTCAGGAAGAACCCAAAGACCTCAGACCAAACGTACCACCTCTATTCTCCTTTCTCTTAGAATAAGTTTTTTACACACTGGTTCACCTAGATCCTGGGCCAGGCAAATCCCATAAGTAAGCCCCCCTAAAATGCACAATGGCCACACATAGCTTGGTCTTGCATTCTGGGGTCTCCATAAAGAAACAGATTTAAGAGTCAGAGTGAGTTGCACAAATGACAGAAGTTGTAGATAGGTGTTCATAGAGAATAAATGATTGTGCATAAGCTGTCGGAAGAGTCTATTAGGATGCAGGATTTGAGCTAGACTTTGAAAACTGGATAGAAAATAGAGAATCATTGTCTTTCTTCATTGGTGCTCTGATTTACATTTTAGGAGTTTGTAGTCTAATTCCAGAGCTCATTTATATGGACAGATCATAAGGGAATAGACAATAGAATAGGTGTTTCAAAAAACATGAAGCAAATGAATAAATAAAAGTTTAGAATAAGAAGTCACTGGGGAAAGGCATTTTTTAATTAAAATTTGTTTTTATAGATTTAGGGATACAAGTGCTGTTTTGTTACATGGATATAGTGCATAGCTGTGAAGTCTGGGCTTACAGTGTAAACATCACCCAAATAGTGTATATTGTACCCATTAGGTAATTTTTCATCCCTCACCCCTCTCCCACCCTCTCACCCATCTGAGTCTCTAATGTCTGTTTTTCCACTATGTCCGTGTGTACACATTGTATAGCTCCCACTTATAAGTGAGACATGGTATTTGACTTTCTGTTTCAGAGTTATTTCACTTAAGGTGATGGCCTCCAGTACCATCTATGTTGGGGCAAAAGACATGATTTCATTCATTTTTGATTCATTTTTGTGGTCGGGTAGTAGGCTATAGGGTGTGTGTGTGTACAGGCACATTTTCTTTATCCAATCATCCATTGATGGGCACTTAGTTTGATTCCATATATTTGCAATTGTGAATTGTCCTGATATACAAGTGTAGGTATCTTTGGAAATGACATTACATATGTTAGCTGAGGCATTTTTAAGATAGACTTCAGAGTGTGTACTGTGCTCTTAGCATGTTTCAATTATGTCTGCACAAGCTATGAGTGAATTTGTGTGCAAGGAAAGGATTTCAGAAGTTTCTGAGAACTTTCTTGAAGACTTAACAGGCTCTGACCCATTTAATTTTTAAGATTTGTAAGATAAAGTTTCTTGGAATATCCCCGAGATGGAACTCAGGGTGAAATATTTTCTTGTGTTTGCTTGAACAGCTTTCCATTGAGTAGAGTTTTCTAATTCATCAGATGGGTTGATTTTTGACTGAAAAGAAACATCCTTCTCTGTGGCAACCCCCCCCCCCCAAAAGACCCACAACTAGTTGAAGTCTCGGTTATGGTTTTCATATTTATGTTTGTATTGAGCCAAAGACAATGAAGGGACAATATTTAAATGTGGTATAGGAAGAATTAATAAGATTGGAAACTACAGATTGATTGTGAGGTTGTATTATAGTAGCTCCTAATAAGGCTTGACTCAAATTCTTCTTTCTCTTTATGAATAAACAGCAGTAGAGGGTACTCACTGCAGATTGAATGTGTGGGTTCCCCCCTCAAAATTCATCCTATTCGTATTCATTGATATTGATATTGACATTCACATCAAGCCCTAGTGTGATGATATTTGGAGATGGGGCTTTTGGGAAGTAATGAGGTTTAGGTGAGGTCATGAGGGTGGGGCCCTCATGGTAGGATTAGTGTCCTTATAAGAAGAGGAAGAGATACAGAGCATGTGCTTGTGCTTTCTCTCTCTCTCTCCCTACCCCCACTGTGTGAAGATACAATGAGAAGGTGACTGTCTCCAAGTCAGCAAGAGGCCCCTTATCAATAACCAAATCTGTGATCACCTTGATCTTGAACTTCCCAGCCTCCAAAACTGTGAGAAATAAATGTTTGCTGTCTAAACCACCCAGTCTATGGTGTTTTGTTATAACAGTTTGAGTTGACTGAGACAGCACTCATTGCTCACAATTTTCTAGGGGCTGATGGACCCAGTAACAGTAGACTGGTATCTTGCACAATCTTATATTATTCCACCTTTTCCCTCTACCCTAGCATTTCCACCACACATGAGGCCAAGGAGAGGGAATTTTGTTATCACATTTTCCAAAAGTTCAATCATAGAGTTAGTTATGGGAAAGTTTGAAATGAAATCTGGCGATTGGTCTATGGATTTATTTATTCAGTTCATCCAAGGAATGCAATGGAGAGTAGTCAAAAGAGTCCAGGGTTTGGAGTCACAGTTCTGGCTTTGGAAGCCCAGCTTAGGCAATTATTGACTGCCAAATTATTACTCTATCTGAGGCTTAGTGTTGTCACATACGAAATAGGGATAATAACAGCAACTGTGAGGTTTTAGTGAGATCATGTTTCTTGGGGGTAGGGACTTTGTTTCTTCTTTCTTGTATTTCCAACACCTAGAAGAGTGTCTAGCACATAGTAGGTGCTCAGTTAATCTTTGTCAAAATATGAATTAGTGAATTTTTAAGTGAAAGTGACTTATACATAGCAGGTCTATATTAGTGAGGGTTTTCCAGAAAAGCAGAACCAACAGGATATGTGTGTGTATGAAGGATAGAGACAAACAGAAGAGAGAGAGTGCAGGCTGGAGACCTAGAGAGTAGCCCGTGTTGTAGTCTGAATTGCTATCATGCTGGCAGAATTCCCTTTTGCTTGTGGGAAGTCAGTCTTTTGTTCTACTCAGGCCTTCAACTGATTGGATGATGTTTACCTACATTATGGAGGCCAATCTGCTTTACTCAAAGTCCACTGATCTAAATGTATATCTCATCCAAAAACACCCTCACGGAAATGTCCAGAATAATGTTTGACTAAAATATCTGGGCACTGTGGCCCACCCAAATATACATGTACAATTAACCATCACAGTGCCCAATAGATGTGGACTCACACAGTCATATTATTCCTGCTCAGCAGTGGATTACTGAGTCATCCATTAGGCAGAGCATAAACCTAGCCTCAGTTTCTTATCAGTAACTGATTTGCCATAGAAACAGAATGCGAAACAAAAATAGAGTATTTCTTAGCTGATGTCCTAATGTCCTGTTTCTTACAGAGTTTTCCCTCAGCAATGAAAATAAATAGTTGGGCTGTATTTGAGACTTTGCTTTCTGACTGTAAGTAAATTTCTTTCTTCTATCTTTTCTAGGGCTACTTCATCCCTTTAACTACTTCATAGCTTAAATAAAGTCTACATCATGGAAAACATGAGCATTGGTAGTTAGACTTGGAAATATAAGCTTATTTCTTGTTGGGTTGCCATTCATATTCTCTTTAGGCTCTTTTTGATGCAGGAAGTGGAGGTCCTCTCATACTCATTCACGTGACAAGCCTATCCTTAAGGATTCAGGAAGCTCTCATAGGACTCTAATGGCAAGTGGTGTCAGCCAGGTTGCATGGGAACTGAAAAATGTTCAAGAATAGAAGCTGTTCTCTCAACCTCTCAAGCATTACCTGGTATATTAGGTTCCTAGGGCTACTGTAACCAAGTACCACAAACTTGGTGGCTTAAAACAGTTCTGGAGACTTAGAAGTCTGAAGTCAAAGTGTCAGCAGGGCCATACTCCCTCTGAAGGCTCTATGGAAGAGTCTTTCCTTGCTTCTTGTAGATTCTGGTGGTTGCTGGCAATTCTTGGCATCCCTTGACTTGTGGTAGTGCAGCTCCACTCTCTGTCTCTGCCTTCACATGGCCTTCTTCACTGTCTTTCTCTGTGTCTGCATTTGCCTCTTCCTTTAGAGACGCAGGTTATTGGATTAGGGCCCACCCTAATCCAGCATGACCTCATCTTACTTGATTACATCTACAAAGACCCTATTTCCTAATAAGGTCACATTCAGAGATACTGGGGGTTAGGATTTGAGCATAACTTATTGAGACACACCATTCAACTCCCAACACCTGGTATGTCATCCCCTCTTTTCTTCTCACAGCATTTCCATTCCATTTTTATCCTTCTCACTTTTCTCCAATTGGCTTTCTCTGTTTACTATGAGTTTTGTCACCCTCATACACCAAAACTTTGCCCTGTCCATATTTTCGGGTTACACGATGTCTCTCCAGCTCATGTTCCCCCTTCTCCAGCTGACCACAGCATTTCTGTTTCCCAATTCAAATACCTGGAAGAGGATCCCAATTGGCCAGATCTTCTTTTTCTTTGCTAGGTTATAAGTTACAGTTAGCCAATATCGGGGTTCCCTCTGATACAGGTGTCCACCTCTGGTTCAAAGAGTTGGGTCTGAGGTCACACAGGTATGGCTGCTAGGCAGAAGGAGCTCTGGGTGCATCTGATATGCACTTGGTGAATGTGTAGCCCCTAAAACTGTACTAACCAGCGATATATAATCTATTTTTAAATGGCAGTAACCTGTGAATTTTAATTTGATTTTTTTCCTTATTACGTGGGAATAGCCTGTGTTATGCTGTGAGACTGTTTTTGAAGGTGTTGTGACTAGTACATCCATAAAAATACTGATGAGTGGAGTGCACATCATTAAGTTCCTTATTTCAAAGAGGATTTAAACAATTGGACTTATTTTAAATCCAAAGAGGATTGTGAAATCTTTGAAACTTTTATACTTTAACTATTAATTATCAGTGTTAATAGAGATGAGCAAAAGTGTAATAACATAAATACTGGGCAATGTAAGAGTCATATATGCACTTTTTTTGTATTTCTATTGGAAAATAATCTTATTTGTCAGATAAGCAATAGTTCTTAGTTACCAGGATTAAACACCACATATGTATATTTAATTTATTCTTGTACATTTTCTTAGGAGGAGTAGATCATCACCATTTTACAGATGAAGAAACTGTGGCTAAGAGAAATTGCTCAAAAACAGACATAAAAAATGGATGTAATACAAATGAGAAATCCAGCTGGTCTGACTCCCAAGATCTTGTTCATATGGTACGTGGCCATGGGATGTGGAAATTCACACTATTATTTCCAACTGAGGGTAACATAAATTTGAGAGGTGAGACTTTTTCATTTCCTTCTTCTCCTTCCTCTTGAACTTGTAGCATTGCTCCTGAGACTGATAAAAAGAGTCTACTTATAGCAATTCTAACCTCTTCTACCTTGTGGGCTTACAACTTTCCTGAGGCAGAGTGGTAATTGCTTTTACATACCTTATAGCTCCTGCTTTCCTTTAAAAACAAAATATATAAGTGCAATTGCTTTACAGTCACTTAAATACAGGTAATCTTCCTTTTGCCTTCCAAGCACTGGAAAAGCTTAGGTAAACATCTAAGATCTTAAAATTAGCCTCATAAAAATTTACAATTTTTAGCCCGATACTTAATCAGAATGATGTTCCAAATTCACTGTGTTCTCTATTTCCTTTA
Organism: Varecia variegata; assembly: GCA_028533085.1. Lineage (NCBI taxonomy): Eukaryota > Metazoa > Chordata > Mammalia > Primates > Lemuridae > Varecia > Varecia variegata. Next base: position 71,397,548 of record CM052443.1, read on the forward strand.
TTATGTGCACAACACATATTGACAGCATGAAGACTACAAAAGCTTTGTGATAAAGAAAGATTTTATACACTACCCTTGAGCTTCATTTATTTTTTATTATTTTTTTAAAGTTCTGATATTTTATTTTATTTTATTTTTTTTATTTCAACATATTATGGGGGTACAAAAGGTTAGGTTATGTATATTGCCCTTGCCTTCTCCCACCCAGTCGCATCATTCCCCCTTAAAAAAATCATACTTGGGTTCTATGCTTGGAAAACACTTGTTGCGTTTGAGTGACACCTCAGATATACAAAAGGCTACTTATTTGTTAAAATTCACTTTTTTTGTTTTGTTTGAGCATACCTGTAAAAAGTGGGAGCTGGCCTGAGGACGACACCTGGCCCAAGGCCTGAGAGTGCTAATGTTTACCTTTTGAGAATGACTGTGGCCCAGATCATTTAAATCTCTTTGATGCTGACTAAAGAGCTGACAAGGATCCCATGAACGAGCCCCCAAAACTAGTAATCTTCACATTTGCTGAGCTGCTGCTGCTAGCTGTGCCCTTTCTAGAGTGCTAAGGACAATTCTGGAGGACCAAAGGAACACAAGTAGCATGAGAAGCCATTCTCAGTAGAAAACAAACAAAAATAAAGGTATGGGGCCAGCTTCTTCCTCCTTGCAGGTTTTTCTTTTTTTTTTTTTTTTTCTCACATTTCTTATTTTTATTTCAACATTTAAAATATTCACAGATGGAGTATTATATTCAGACATCTTCAAGGAAGATGTATCAAACAAAACATACAGGCATTCCACAATTACAGAATCATATTATTTGTGACTATGTGAATGTTTACCCTAGAGTTTATCTGGAAAAACATCAGTTAAAAAAAAAACAAGACTTTTGAGTGTTTCACTGGATTATATTTCCATAAAAAGTGAACTACAAAGAATTTCAGGAAAGATACCTAAATATTAATCAGCACTCTTATAAAATTCCAAACTTTTATAGTACTCTTTTAACATACCTCTGTCAGGAACACTTAAATAATTTTTAGTACCCAATCCTTTCTTCTTTCCTCTCAATAGCCAAGCCAGGATGTACTTACTTTCATTTTTTTTTTTTCCTTAAGTCTTTGTTTCTAAACACATTATGTAGGATAGGTTGATCACAGCATCTTGACTAGCCAATGAGGTAGGAGTATTCTTCAGAAGAAGTTTGTAGGCATTTATAAAGCAAAGTAAAAGAGGATAATCAAATTATAAAAAGTTATTTTTTAGTGGTTGTTCTTTATTTTTTTTATTTATTTATTATTTTTTTCTGAGACAGAGTCTCACTCTGTTGCCCGGGCTAGAGTGAGTGCCGTGGCGTCAGCCTAGCTCACAGCAACCTCAAACTCCTGGGCTCAAGCGATCCTCCTGCCTCAGCCTCCCGAGTAGCTGGGACTACAGGCATGTGCCACTATGCCCGGCTAATTTTTCTATATATATTTTAGCTGTCCATATATAATGTCTTTCTATTTTTAGTAGAGACGGGGTCTCGCTCTTGCTCAGGCTGGTCTCGAACTCCTGAGCTCAGAGGATCCGCCCACCTCGGCCTCCCAGAGTGCTAGGATTACAGGCGTGAGCCACCGCGCCCGGCCAAGTGGTTGTTCTTTAAATAAAATGCTAACAGCATTGGAAATCGGTCAAATGCTGCTCATCTTTAAAAACAAAGAGGAAAGATCCATTAGAAAGCCCTGATACAGAGTCTATTAAAGGGCAAAACCTGAGTACAGGCATAAATTAAGTCCATTTTGCCATTACAAGGTAAGATACTTATCCCTCAAAATGCCACGCTTTCTTCCTGGGAGAAATCTTACCAAAGACAAAGTTTAAACAGAAAACAACAGTACTCTATCCTTTCTTTTCAGTATAAGTTAATCTGCTTCTTCTTTTAACCCAGTTCTCATCATTTCATACACAAAGATTAATAATTTCAGTATATGGCATACCCAGGAACATATTTAAGTGAAATTAGCAGTCAGCTTACCAACTGTGCCAGAGAAACACTCCTTTAGTAACAGAATGCTAAACTAGAAAATGCCTAGATAATAGATTTCAGCACCATCCCAATGTTAGATTTGTTTCAAAATGCACACACCCCCTAAATTCATATAAACCTAGGAAATTTACCCATCATTTCATCTTCATCTACATCAAAATCAAAGTTCTGTGTTCTAACTACCCTTTCTGTGTGTCAGAAATAAGGAATACTTGAAAAATCTATCCAATTAATTTAATAGGACACACATGTTCCATGTGGGACAGGTAGGGGGATCAATCAAGCATGTTTGTATAAAATATGTATTTTGAACACACTGTACCTATTATTTCATGAAGAATAAACCACAAATTTATTTTACCAATTTGTATTGCTAAATACACTAAAAAAGTCCTTGCAGGTTTTTCTGAGGTTTGAATCATGTTCATCTTTCCACCAGAGGCTGTTTTGTCCACAGTTTGTTTAGTTCTGCGGTGGCTCAGCATTTGAACACATCAGGGCACCACTTTGCACTCATTGTGGCTCAGTGAGAAGGGATGATTTTTATGCAAAGAGGGAATGATAGAAGGTTCTTTGCTTCTGAGGCTTGCCCATGAATACCTCATACCTGGAGATAATCTCAGATCCCTGGGATGTGTTAATTGTTCTTAAAAACATCACCACCACAACCACGGCCTACTCTTCAGGAACCATCATTCCTATCTGCTCTCTCAAATACACAGTTTCAGTCAACTATTATATATAAATCTATAGAATTAAAAATGTAGTCCGGTGGCTTCTAATAATGAAATGCAAACAGATAATAACGAAAGAACTAGGTCCTAATGCAAAAATTATGTCTCCATGCATTGAATGCTGTTGTAATCTTTTGGGCATAGTGTAATTTTTTTTTAGATTGCCACACTGGGGAAATGGAGTTTCAAAACAAGGTACTTAGGAAAAGGAAATCAGCCAGCAACAGTGGCTCATGCCTTTAATCCTAGTGCTTTGGGAGGCCCAGGCAGGAGGATTGCTTGAGACTAGGAGTTTGAGACCAGCCTGAGCAACACAGGGAGACCCCATTCTACAAAAAGTAGAAAAATCAGCCAGGTGTGGTGGTGCACACCTGTAGTCCCAGCTACTTGAGAGGCTGAGGCAGGAGGCTCACTTGAGCCCAGTAGTTTGAGGTTGCAGTGAGCTATGATGACACTATGGCACTCTAGCCCAGGAAACAGAGTGAGACCTCTCTCAAAAAAAAAAAAAAAAAAAAAAAAAAAAAAAGAAGAAAGAAAGAAAGAAAGAAAGAAAAAAGAAAATTGTTTGAAAAATAGTAGAAATTTAAGGATTTCTACTATTGACAGGAAGGAAAAATTGAGGAAACTTTTAGAATGTGGCTCTGCATGTGTAATGTAATATTCAGATTTATAATTAGAC
>CM052443.1:71401083-71453103 GCA_028533085.1 Varecia variegata
GAAGAATAGATAAATGTCCCCAAATACATTTTTAGAGGAATAATAAAAACAAAACAATTTTTTGCCTTCTTTATTTCAGATCAGTGTGAAGCCTGCTAAATAGAAATTACTAGTCTAGAAAACAAAAGAGTTAGAGTTGGCAGTAAGATGTAATTTTTCCATGCAGCTCTTCAGAATTCAGAATTGACCTAGTGGAATGTCAGCTACTGTTTATGACCATACGTAGCTGTGACAGTACATAAATAATAAATGTTTGCTTCATTTTATACCTAAGAGCTTGAGATGCTGGGATGATCTTAGAAATGTTAACTCTTTCTCTCTGGCAGTTATGTGAAGGTTTTTCCTGACCAATCAAGGTAGAAATCAACATTCTTCCTCATGAATCACTACATTCATGCCAGTAAGTTTACTTAAGGCATAAGACATTGAATTCATGACACTAAGTTTTATTATTATTATTTTTTTTTTTTGGCTACAAGAAAAAACAAGGCAGGTTTGCTATATTCTGATTGTTTGGAGGTTTCGTTAAAATTCTCAGATGAAGTTTGACTTTGTATGTATAAAAGCACGAATGCTATTTAGCAGCCATGTTATTCCTATATTTTAGAGTATGTGATAATTGCTTATAAGTATCAGCCAGGCTACTGATACTACTCTGAGTTTAAAACAGAGGCCGTTTAATGCCAGCGTGGACACACACATGATGGGAAAACTGAGAAACCGAGTGAGAACAACCTAAGGATTAATAGCAGTAGAAAGCCAGTACCATTTCACTTTAGTTATTTACTGCTGTGTTACAAAGGACCCCTAAACTCAGTGAATTAAAACAACAAAATATTATTACCTCACATAGTTTCTGAGGGTCAAGAATGTAGACGTGGATTAGATGGGTTTCTCCGGCTCAAAATCTCTTGCGAGGTTGTCGTCAAGCTCCCTACTGGGGCTGCAGCCTCACCTACGGGTGCTTGAGCAGGGCAAGTGATCTGCTCCCGAGCTTACTCGGCTGATGGTTGGTAGACTTTGACCCCTTGCCCTGTGAGCTTCTCCACAGGGTAGCCTGATGTCATGGCAACTGGCTTCCCCAAAGCAAGTAGTCTAAAACAGTAAGAGAAAAACTCAAGACGGAGCCCCGTCTTTTAATATCTGAAGTGATATTCCATTGCTTCTGCCATTTTCTAAATTGTGATAAGTGAGTCACCAAATCCAGCCCACACTGACGGGATAACACCAGGGTGTGAATACCAGATGGTGGGCATATCAGTTTGTTAAAGCTGCCGTAACAAAGTACCACAAACCGAGTGGCGCAACAGAAAGTTATTGTCTCAATTCTGGAGTCTGGAAGCTCAAGATTAGGGTGTTGGCAGAGTTGGTTCCTTCTAGGGGGTGTGAGGGAGACTGTTCCATGCCTCTCTTCTAGCTTCTGGTGATTTGCTGGCAATCATTTGCATTCCTTAGCTTGTCGATGCATCAGCCCGTTCTCTGCGTCATTCACATGACATTCTCCCTGTGTGCACATTGTCTCTGTGTCCAGATTTCTCCTTTTTAGAAGAACAGCAGCCATATTGGATTAGGGACCACCCTGCTGACCTTATGTCACTACATCTGCACAGACCCTATTTTCCAATATGGTCACCTTCACAGGCCCTGGGAGTTAGGACTTCAACATATCTTTTTTGGGGGACACAATTTAAGTTGTAAGCATGAACATCATTGGAGGCCATCTTAGAAGCTGACACCATGCAACGTTAGTCTGGAAGACAATGGGAGGAGGCAATGTTAAAGAGCCTAGTGGACGGCGTCACCTGGTGGAAACTAGCACCATGGTAGGCTGTCTGGCTGGAGCTGGAGCCATGGAAAAGACTCAGTTGCTGCCAGAAATGCTACAAGAGCAGAGAGAAAATGGGAGGATAACCTGATTTCCTCCCTCTAATGCCCCATCCCAAAGTATGCAGTCCAATTCCCTTGCTGGCAGTCAGTCAACAAGGTAAGATCTGCAGCAAGGGGTCCCAGGGTACTCTAGTGAGCTCATAGAGATATGCAGGATATTTTAAACTTTTTGAGGTTAACACAGTATTACTTGATATCTGTTGGATACCACATGAAATGCTAGCTCAGGGTCTAACATTAGATTGCGCTACATTTGTTTTTCATGTCTTGCAGTTCCTGTGACCTAACTATTTTAGTAAATGGAATTGGGCATATCCATGCGCAGAGAAGATGTTAAAAAATTTCTAAGACTCTCAGTGAACTAAGAAAGTTTGGGAATCCCTGACATTAGGCATTATTTCTGTTATTACCCATCACGGCCTTATAGATAGAGCATACCTGGGGAGGTTAGTCCTTGACAGCTAACTACCTGCCCACCATCATCCCATTTGCACCTAAGAATTACTGAACTCAAGGTTGTGCTCTGAGAATTGTGCAGAGGGAAGAATATAAAGAGAATACAAAGTCTTTCCTAAAAAACTCAAAGCAACATTTGTGGATCCTGGAGAGTGGTGCTTTCAGACTTTAGTGATTCATTTGCGAAGGCTGCTGTTTGAAAGGAAGAAAAATCTGGAGGCGTATATATACGTATGTTGTAGCCAAACTGAATAGCTCTCAGCTCCTTGCATATCACATGTTCATGGGCAGCTCCAGCCTTTGCACCTGCTGTGCTTACTGCCAGAGCCGCCTTCCTCCTCTCCCCACCTGTGCCCTCCACCCAAGCGCTGATTTTCCCTTTAGGCTTAGGCAAGAGCTCGCTTACTCCAGGAAGGTTTCCTTTGTCCCCAAGTCTGGTTCGGTGGCACTTCTGGGTTCATGCATAGCTGCTGGTGCCCTCCCATTATTACGATGACTGCACTGGAGCACAAAGTCTCTTTATGTCTCTCTTTCTCACTGGTTTGTAAGCTCCACGTGCAAAGGAGTCATTTCTGTCATGTCATCACTGTATCTGTAGCACCTACTACAGAGGCTGACACATAGGTGCTCAATAACTATTTAAGGAATGATCATCTGTTTTGGAATCAGATTAAAAGGAGAGGTTAGAGTTTTCATTCCAGTGAGCCTGAGGTGGATGATTCTATCAGTGATGAAATATCTTCTGTTATAGTCCTCGAGGACACTAAAACAGGCAATCTACTTTAACAGGAAATTCAGTTTAACAAGATCCACATGTTCATGTTATGACTCAAATATGCCTAAGTGAAACTTTATTTATAGTGGACTGTTTTGCCCTTAGTTGTCTTTTCGCAGACCCTCAGCAATTTCTTTTCTTTTCTTTTTTTTGAGACAGAGTCTCACTTTGTTGCCTGGGCTAGAGTGCCGTGGCATCGGCCTAGCTCACAGCAACCTCAAACTCCTGGGCTCAAACGATCCTCTTGCCTCAGCCTCCCGGGTAGCTGGGACTACAGGCACATGCCACCATGCCTGGCTAATTTTTCCTATTTTTAGTTGTTTGGCTAATTTCTTCCTATTTATAGTAGAGACGGGGTCTCACTCTTGCTCAGGCTGGTCTTGAACTCCTGAGCTCAAATGATCCTCTTGCCCCGGCCTCCCAGAGTGCTAGGATTACAGGTGTGAGCCACTGTTCCCAGCCAGCAATTTCTAGTTTATGTCTTAAATCTCCTCCATGTTAACTCGGTCTGTTTGGGGAAAGAAAAGTCTCTTTTTTCTGGAGGGGGCGATCTAATTTTGGGTGATTTAAATGCCTTTTGCTATGAGGAGGGGAACATCTGCTCTATGGCCATCTTCTCACCCTTTGCTCCTGCTGTGGTGCAGCTTGTCCTGCCTGGCCACTGGGCATCCCATCTTGGTGCCTGTCTGGTTCCTGGGCATTGGCTGGCACCCTGATGAAGTCCATGTCCAGCTCCTGCCACGCCTATAATCTTGAGGGCCTTACATTGTGCATCTCCCCCATCTCAAACTTTGATCTCTTCTGCTTCACAAGATCTTTTAGTCTCTAGAAAGCTCAAAAAACCTCAGCTGCCTTCTTTGCACTGTCTCAGAGTGTGTATGTCTCTCAGGCTCCCATATGTCCATGCACAAATGCTATTTTTGTTACCCAAGCATTGTGTCCCTACGTTGCCAGGCTGAAAGCCCGGCCCCCTTGAGGCTGCTTACACTCTTTTCAGGATAGTCCCTGGAAAGCCAGGCCCAGCTGACTTTCTGTTATTCCACCAAGCCTCCTTGGGGGTCCTATTATTTTACATTCCCCACAGCCAAAACCCAGGGAAATGGGGTGTTGAAACCTGTCTCAGTGACCCAGGTAGCATGTAAACCTCGGTCTTGCATCTTCTAAGCTCTTCTCTTTCTTCTATATTTATGACTTAATTTTTATACTCTCTGAGCTCAGTCCTCTAAGCTTCCCCGCCCCCCCCCCACCCCAATTCAAAATATAACTTTCTTTCTCCTTGGTGCCTAGCTCCAGTTAATCAAAAGAAAGCATTTGGCTTTTGGAGCATTATTTTTCCTGTGGGTATAAAAACATTTTATTTGAAACTCAATGCCAAGTTATGACTTCTTTGTTGAAGGAGGTGTCTGCCCTCTCCTTATGCAGGAACTGAGCCTCCTGTTCGCAGCCCAGCTTCACTGGTGGGAAGGATAACAAGTTCAAAGAGGAGAGGTGGGTGAGGGCAGGCAGGGAGGGAAATCTAATATTCCCAAATATTATTCTGTTACATTTGTAGTAATAACTTATATTGCATTTGTGTTATATTTATATAAAATTTTATAGTGTAATGAATGCGTCCATGTATATCATCTTGAAGCAGTATAGAATCATGGTTCAAAGTGGTCATGGTTCAGCCACTCGCCAGTGATGTGGTGTCAGATGAACTAATTTAGCTTTCTTCATCTGTCACAGGAAGATAAAGGGATATAATAACAGTACCATACTCATTAAGCTGCCATCAGTGTTAAATAAGACTTCATCAGTCTCATAAATTTAGTATATTGCCCAGTACACATTGTTTATAATTGGCATGACTTTTACTTCCAGAAATAGGAGAGTATAAATGAGAGCCATGCTACTGTTTCTTAAACCAGTATTAATCTCTTTGGAGCCTGCCTTGTTAGATTTGTTGAAACTCTATCCTTAGTTCTGGATTTCCTTCCCTTTGTCTAGAGTTGGGTAAAAAAAAGTGGGGGTCTTTAATTGCTAAGATATTTGGCAGTTAATGGCATCACTATATGGTCATTCTACATGACCCTGTGCTGCTTCTAGGTGAGGCAGGGCTTGGGGACTTTGTCTATGGATGCTGGGAGCCTGGGAGTCGCTAGCCCAGCTTTTCTATGTCGGGGGCACAAAGCAGGGAACAATTCCAACTTTCACTAAACCTGCAACCCTACAGATGTCTCTCTGTCTCTGCCTCCCCACCCGATAACACTCCTTTCCTCCCTCCTCCTCTGGGCCAGCCTAACATCATATCCTCAAGGAGTTCACACTTTGGAAACAAAAGCTAGTAGGGGGTATTGATGTTGGAACCTTTCCACTTTCTGTGGGGCACCTCTGGTGTTTAAGCAAAGGCCTGCTACAGCAAAAACATAGCACACCTCAATATCTCAATAAATTATCCTGCTATGCATTGAATAAATAGGAGCAGTTATTATAATTATGCCACAATATAACGGAAAAATAAAAAATTTGAATTACATGTTAATCATTTAAGCTAAATTGAATGAAAGTTTAGAAATGAATACTTTGATAATATTGAAAATGAGCATAAAACATCAGACTTAATCAGAATTGTAAGATTTCTATCAGGCTAGTGGTTGGTAGAAAAAGGATCAGTCCAACAGTGAATATTTGAGTGGTTCACTCTAGTAATTGGAATGAGTTTAGAAATAGGAACCTGGAATGAGCTTAGAACTTAAAGCTATTATGTTTCTGCGTGATGATTAAAGATGGAAATGCAAATAAATACATATGCAAATACAAATGCAAATAAATACAAACAAATAAAAATGTGCAAGAAAACCTAGACAATATATAGAGGTGGAAGAGAACTTTATAATCAAGACTGGAAACTCAGAACATATAAAAATATAGATATATTTATTAAAAGTTAAAAATAATTCTGATATATAAACAGTCAAAAATAAGTGATGGTTTTAGAAAAAGTATTGATGAAACAAATAACAAAGAGTTTATATACATAATCATACATAGAGCACTATGTGTAAAGATAAGTCATTAGCAAAATTAGGAAAGCATGTGTTCAATAAACACATGAAAAGTTAACACAATTTGCTGACTTACTGTCATTAGAATGACAAAATTAAACAGACATACTAAAATGTAAAGGACTGTCTTGGATGACAAACACCAAGGGTACATTCATACATCAATGACAGGATTTGTTACATACCTTTAGAAAGAGATATGTCAATACCTACTAAAATTAAATAAAAAAATCAAAATTAAAAAAATATATATCTGCTGGCCTAGCAATTTCACTTCTAGAAATGTATTCCATAGAAATAAAAAACCAACTACAAATGGAAATATATACAAGGATATTAACTGCCACATTGTGATAGTTAAATAAATTATGACATATTCACAGCATGGAACTTATGCATCTATTAAAAGGAGTGAACTAGAGCTATATTAGTCAGTGTAGAAAAATTTCCCTGAAATACTGTTGAGCAAACAGTAGATTTAGAGAAATGTGTATAACATGATCCAATTTTTATGAAGCAATAACAACTCTCTCATATAAGGGTATGTACGTGTGTGTATGTGATTAGAGAGATACTAGAGAGATACTAGGTTTTAACATGTGTTACTGGGGAAGGAGGGTGATGAGGATGGGAGAAAGGAAAGATGATGGATAGAAGCGAGGAAAAAATACTTGAACTAAAAAGCAGATGTACAATCCCCCACCACACACACAAATTAGGGGAGAAAAGATAAATATATGAATGGCCCATGATATTCTGTCAAGTTTCAGTTTACAGAGCAATTTGTATAGTATGAGTTTAACTTTGTTAAAACAAATCATCACCTATATATGTATGTATGTTTTTACATTTATGTGTATATATTTCTACATATATGTATATATATGCACACACATATATGCAAGGATGTACAAAAGTATATGCTAGACTTATGGCATCCTTTTTTTTAGATTTAAAATAATATTTATTTTTAAAAAGTTAATATGTACATTATAGCCAATGCTAATAGCCAGTTGAAAAATACAAAAAGCAAAGAATAAAGTCATCCACAACCACAAGCACCTTATAGCTTGATGTGTCTTTCTAGGTCCTGTTGTGTGTATATACAACAACATCCGGTTTTATGGGATTGAGATCATACAGTATATGTCATGATTTTTCACACATCATGAATATTTACCAATTCAAAATACCAAAGCTATATGAGTATTTTGGTAACCAAGAATACGCTACACCAACCCAATCTGTTAGAAAAAAATGTAATTCGCCCTTTCTTGGGACAAAAATTTCATAGAAGACAAAAATGGCAACAGGCCTCTAGATAAAAGTGCTGGCAAAGTTCCAATTAAAATACTGCATTCCCTTGATGCTCAGTTTAAAATAAAGCATAAAGCAAAAGAGAACATTAAGCATAATGTTTCTAAGATAATGTATTATCAAACCTATATTATTAAAATATTGGCAAGAAGGGCACAATGGTTCATGTCTGTAATCCCAGCATTTGGGGAAGCCAACGTGGGAGGATTACTTGATGCCAGGAGTTTGAGACCAACCTGAGCAACACAGTGAGACCCTGTCTCTACAAAAAGTAGAAAACTTACCTGGGCATGGTGGCATTCACCTGTAATCCCAGCTACTCGGGAAGCTGAGGCAGGAGGATCTCCTGAGCCTAGGAGTTGGATGTTGCAGTGAGCTATGATGAAACCACTGCACTCTAGCCTGGGCAACAGAGTGAGACCCTGTCTCAAAAAAAAAATTAGCAAAAAGCTATGTTTCTATAAAATTACTTAATGTATTCCTATAGTGCAGCCAAAAGAGATACACATAGGTCAATGGCTATCATCAAAATGTAAATAGGAACACATCTGCATACGTCTCTCCCTTCACACTTCCTCCTACCCCTCTAATGAACACATCCCGATACACACTGCTCACAGTGGTTTAACAATTCCACGTCCAAGACGCACCTTTTCTGCCACTGATATTGCACACTTTAGGCAGTGGGAATGGAGCAAGGACAGGATAAGATCTTTATTTTTTCATTATGCATTGTTTTACTTGTTATACTAAGCTTATTTTAACCTTGTAATTTATAGTAAACCAAATAAATTTAAATGATACTACCTTATATATGTGTAAATTCTAGACTCTACAAATATGTTTGGTGACTCAAACAAATAATATACCAACCCTGGCCTGTGGTCAACATTACCTAAGCCAAACTCTCATCTCATCTCAAAGCAAAATTACTCTTTATGCTAAGTTGATTGCTAAGATGCCACTGACCTGGACATATTCCCATCTACTTCTCGTTATTGACCCCGTATGTATGTATGTAGGTATGTATGTATATAGAAGAGGGAATCAGGGGGCTTCAGTAACTTGCCAAAGGTCATAAAGCTAAGTCCAGATCTCAAATTTCAGTTTTTTTCCTTTCTATTATATTACAAGTGCTGCTAAGCAAGTGTTTTCCTATTTTCCTTCAGAAGCCCGACACTCATCCATGCATGAGCATGGACGGGCATAAAGCTTCTCACATCACAGAGTGAAATTTTCCTCTCTCATTGTCATGATGCCATTTATTTTTTCCCATCTCTGATACCCTCCCCTCTTATCTCTGCTTGACTAAATCCTACCCATTTGTGAAAGCATTTGGGTCCCTGCACTGCATAGCATCAAAAGAAGACTTGGCCCTGTGAACTGGTTTGCGTTTCAAGCAAAATAGCCTGGTCTTTAAGCTAGACCATGGCCAGGGTTTTCTTGGCCACAGCGTTAAAGAAATAAGAAAAGCAGAATTAATAAAAAGTCCCTATGACTGGCAAAAGAAAAAAAAAAGCCCTATAGCTTGAGGCTACTACAATGAAAGAAACAGGAAAAGCAACCAAAATATAAGGTGCAATCATTAAACAGAAATAACTGATGCAACTGGTCTGTTAGCACTGGCTATTAGGAATGGTAGGACTATTGCACATAAATGTGCTTGTCTTTCATAAATTATATTTGTGCTAGACAAAATTCTTTTTCTTTTTTTTGAGACAGGGTCTCACTCTGTCACTGAGGCTGGATTGCAAGGGCGCCATCATAGCTTACCGTAACCTTGAACTCCTGGGGTCCAGTGATCCTCCCACCTTAACCTCCAGAGTAGCTGGGACTACAGGCTTATACCTCCATGCCCAGCTAATTTTTAAATTTTTTGTAGAGACAGGATCTCACTATTTTTCCCAGACTGGTCTTGTACTCTTGGCTTCAAGTGATCCTCCCGCCTTGGCCTCCCAAAGCATTGGGATTACAGGTAGGAGCCACAGCCCCTGGCCCAGAATTCTAAGGTGACCCCCAATGAGTCATGGCCCTGTATAATTCCATCTCCTTGAATGCAGGCAAAACTAGAGACTTGCTTCTTCTGGTCAGTAGACTACAGTGAAGGTGATGGATTGTCAGACTCCTGACTGTATTATGTTATACAAGACTCTTTTAGCAGACTGTAGAGAGATGCTCCTGCTGGCCTACAACAAGGAGTAAGCCGCCATGCTGTGAAAGGGTCACATGGTGAGGAACTGCATGTGGTCTCTAGGAGCTGAGAGTGTTCCCCGGCTGACAGCCAGCACGAAAAGTGAGGACTTCAGTCCCACAACCCAAAGGAGCTATGTTCAACCAACAGCCTCAGGAGTGTGGGAGAAGACCCTCAGCTCCAAAAAGGGATGCCCTTTGATTTCAGCCTTGCAAGACTCTGAGCGGAGGACCCAGGTGGGCTGTGCTGGGCCCCTGCCCCACAGAAACTGTGAGATAAGTACTGTGTGTTGTTTAAAGCCACTAAGGTTGTGATAATTTGTTATACAGTAACATAAAATGAATCTAATACTTAGCAAGTACAAAGCATGATATCATAGAAAGAACACAGCTCTGGATCATGGGAGACTTAGGTTCATTCCCCTTGTCCCGGTGACAGGCTATGGGCCATCAAGCAAGTCACACAGCCTTTGGGGGCTTCAGTGACCTGAAATGCGAAAGGAGGGCCTCTTAAAGACCTCTTTAAGGTCTTGCTACTAACACCTTTTACTAATGGTGAAGTTTATTGCTACAGGATTTTTAGCCATTTCAAATATACTGCATATTATCACCACATATTTTAATCTGCCCCACTCACTTTATTTATTTCTTTTTGTTATTATTCCCCTCAACTCTCCAAAAAAAAAAAAAAAAAATTAAGAAGTCCATTAAAATCAGCATCCTCAGAGTTTGATTCAAGAAGCCAGGACGAGGTCGAAGGACCAGTGCAGAAAGGTGCTTAAGAAAAATCGTGTGTGGATTATCATTACCTGTTAGAAATTTCACTGTAAAACTGAGAAGCAAGATAAAACAAAGGTCAAAACGAGAGAAAATAGAAATTTTACTTTCTGGGACATTTTTAGGAATGTGAAAGATGAGTTAGATGGGATTCCTGTCCTTATTTCTGGAGCATTACACAATGCACGGAAACAGAACAAACTCTTGGCGTCTCTGGGGAGAGCTGTGCACGCTCCCAAGGTGAGGTTTTGACGTCACAAGGCAAATCACACCTTCACATGACGTCACACCTTCTCATGACCACAGGATGCTGGTGGTTCAGCTGATTCGCCTTAGCGGTGTGCACTTACTTAGGCTTAAACAAGCAAAGTGAACAATGATGAAGCCACCAACTGTCTTATTGTATTTTGTCACTCTTATGAAGCATCATAGTTCATATTTAGTGCAAGTAATGAGCTTTGGTGAGGCAAAGCCCCACGCTGCGCAGGGTGAGTGGTATACTCCCTCCTGATCCCGCAAGGCGCTGTAAACAAAGGAGACTTTGGCTATAAATAGGACCTGGGTCAGGAAATGTTTCATGCAAGTATTAATAATGCACTACACAGACAGTATAAGGTGAGGATTGGGGTAATTATCATCTCGCCAGGATAACCAATGAAATCCTGAGGAAACCAAGAAATGACTTCCTTTGCTTTAGGCGGCAGTTGGTGTGACCGGATGAAGGATTCTTTATTCATTTAATTTTCCCCCTTTGCACTGATTTAGCTCCACAGTTGACACAGGGGCATGTGGCTTCTCCAGGAGTCAGCCCTTGGAGCACAGGGGTTAGCCGTCATTTGCAAACTCACCGCCGACGGGAACCCAAGCTAGGAGACAGACGAGCTGCCAAAGCCAATCACTACAACCTGTGGCAGCCTCCCCTGCCTGGGCTCGCCCACCGCCCCCGGAGTGGGGTCCCTCCCCCACAGTCCTACACGGCGTGGCTGGCTGCAGCTCTCCGCGCACCTGTCGCACCTCCTGGTTTTGGCAGAATGAAGTGAGGAGACAGCTGGAGTCATTATAGTTCATCTGTTTGAAGGTTGCCCAGATGAAAAACAAACAAACAAATCTGGTGAGTTCCGTGTTTCTTTTTAAGTGTACAGAAATGCAGCTGCTAAGTTGTGTAGGAGATCAAAGGAACCTTTTAAATTCAGGACACAAAAGTATTCTTCCTGGTTTGATCTTTGGTGGAGATTTGTTAGCAAACTTTAGAAGGAAGTTGCAGAAGAGGATTAGGTCTATTAAACTTGTCTGCGTTGTGAAAAGTTCTTTGTAAAGCTCATTAAGTGGTAAAGCTCATTGATTGCTGATCTCTGTGGAGAATATGACAATGTAGTAAGCCTGGTGGTTATATTTCAGGTGATAGGAGTCAAGGGCATAGTTGAAAAACATTTATTTAATAGACAGAGGGATAAGGTAATATGATTGATTGCCTATGAATTGTCAATTTCTTAGAGAGAAAGATATATTCTGAAGAGTTCAATAACTGCAGTACTTAGAGTGAAATTTAATCTTAGCTCCCAAGTTTGAAATTGTCTTTTAAAAACATTAAGGCATTATATAGGTAAAATAACTGGCACATTATTTTCAATGTACATTGCAATATTTTAAATAGCTTAGACTCCAAATGACTGGGGAAAAATGTGTATTCATTATTTTCTATTGGTGCGTTAGCAGTTGTTAACTTTTTTAACATTTTAACTTGTAAAAGAATGTGAAATTGCTTTTCATTGTGGATTGCAATATAAAAAGTAAGTTATAGTATTTAAATGTTAAAATTTCATAAATATAAACATCTTAAACATGTTTTTTAAAGGTGCAGTTTTTATTTTGGTCAATATTGGTTTCTAGGCTGGTTTATAAATTGTATGTACTTTAAAGTCATTTTGCTTTAATTTGACATGCTTTCCATAACTTCTTGATCCATCCTACTCCTCTATTTAGCAGCAGAAATTTTAAAAATGCTATATGGATAGAACTAACAGCAAATGTGCCTTATAATACATTTTTTTGTTTGTAATATTTGTATGTGTAATAACATCTATTTTGGTTATTCTAAGATTTTATTTTTCCTATTTGTTCTCCAGACCCAATTAGTTGCTTTTAGCTAACTTTTTTTCCTGGCTAAAATAATATATCTAAAAAATTAATTTCCATCTGGGATTGTTTTAATCCACAAATTTAATTGAGAACTGTTTAATACTGAGTTGTTTGGTCAAGTTTGAATCTTATTTTGACAGCATTAACGGGCTTAGGAAGGAGAGAGAGATAATGAGTGTGGAAGCGGCTCTTGAATTAAAAATGTATAAAGGTTAAACATCAAACACTCGTGACTGTCATCATAATAATTCTAAATCATAGCTGACCATGGATATTGGTCTCTTTCTCCAATAAATCCTAACCTCCTTGATGTAGTTTTTCTTCTGTTGACCTGATTTTCATTTTCTTAGCCTCTGGGATGTTAGCTCCATAAAAGGTAGGTTTGAGGACAGGATCCCCCAAAGGTAGGTTTTCATTTCAGATTCGTAGCATACAGCTTACCCAGAGGAATTCCAAATGTGATGCTGGTTGGGCTACACAGTGTTGTCTCAAGGTGGTCTTGTCAAATTACTGAGCTCTGGCATCAGTTGGATCTCAGATGGAAGGCAACTGAATACCTGCACACATCTAATTGCAAGAGACACTATAATTTGTAAACCACATGTGTAGGATTTCTGGAAATGAAACTTTAAAAAGTTTATGGTCATTCATCAGTTTTTACTTGTTTCCCCCTGAATTTGAAGATTCATTCACAAACATTTTAGTTTGGTGATTGGAATATGGTTTCACTGTTGGAAAGGAATGATGATGGTCCATCTTCTGCCTTCTGTGTAAAATGCCCCCATTTTTATTATTTTGGGGGAAATTTAAGTTTTCATTTTCTAGTTTATATTTTAAATAAAGCCATTACATTTCTAAAATAAAGCCTGAGTTATTCGTAAATTAATTTCACCGGCATTTGACTGAGGTTTGTGTTTCACAAGGTATATGGGAGTTGAAAACTTGATCAAGGTAGTTGCTTTTAAATTCAAGGCAAAATACATGTTACTTTTGAAAAAAAATTTAAACATGAAACATGTTCATTGTAGATAAATTAGAAGATATATAAAAGTGTAGAAATGGTTATAAAAATCACATAGTAGTCAGGCAACTATTAAATATCATGGTATATTTATTAGTATGAAATGTGTATTTTTAAAAAATTGGAATCATACTATATATAAACTATATTCTGATTTTTTTCCCAGAACATTATTTTTAAGCATTCTTGGCTGTTTTTAGTAACTATATAATATTCTTCAAAATGGATAAATAATAATACTTTTAAATATTCCTTTGTTGATATTTAAAAGTTCATTTTATATTAAGTGGATACAAGATTTGCCTGGTACAGTGTATTTTAGGTGTTGAAGACACTGGTTCTTCCCTATTCCCAAAATGTGGATATTTTCACTTCCCCAAAATGGAATACTTCATTATGGAAGTGGATAAAGGAGACTGACTGTTAAGTGATTTCTACACCTTCATTTTAATTTTGATAAGCATTGCAAACATCTTTTATTATAGCTAATGCTCACTGAGTTCTACAAAGATTCATTTAAAAAGACTTAATAGACCATTAATACATCAAGGGAACACCTTGTAAAGATTCTCCTTTAGAAATTATTTAGAACCCTTTTCTCCCTGAAGGGTACCATTACACTTGTATATTTGCAAGCAAATGGGATATTTGACTTTATTAAAATTCTCAAAGTACTTTTGATACCACTACCTCTAATATAATAGAAGTAGTGTCAGCTGAGCACTATGGTTTCAGGTGGCTTATAAAATCAGTAGGGGGTGATGGATTTTTAAAAACTCATTATCGGCTACTAGCTTAAAATAGCATGTGGCTAGCAGTCCCTTAATTCAACAATTCCCTACTTTACACTGAAATGCTTATGAAGACACTTTAAAGGATGAATTTATAATACTTCCAAAGACTAGTATGGACAGTCAACCTTTTTGCCAGTATCTGGGAGAAATTTCACTGGACTAGATGTGACTTAAGTTTCAATGTTATCAGAAAATAGGAAAAAATCCATTTGATACCTTTTCTCATGTTTAACTCCTAAATTACAACCTCACAGTCTATATCAGAAAGGGAACTGAATCTCTGTCCTTTCAGCTGGGGCTGCTTTTGAGGAAGCCAACGTACTTTCTGCCCATGCTTCTCCCAGATGTTAGTGTTTCTCCTTCTAAAACCATCAGAGATGGCAGACGACATAAACAGAAAAGAAGGAGAAAGAGGGTAGAGTAATAACAACGGTGACGGTGCCCCATACCCTCAGTCAGGCTCTGCAGGCAGGCACAGAGACGGAAGAGCCTAGGAACAGTGCCCATATGGGTAAGGGATTTGATGTCCTCCACCTCTTAAGCTGGGCCTACCTGAGGAAGGGCTATCCAGTTTGTGCTCTGCCCCAAAAGAACAGGACAGATGGGGCTGTTTCAAAAAGGAACAGTGCCTTTTTGAAATTGTGTGTGTGTATATGTGTGTGTGCCTCACACAAAGCCCCTGCATGTGTAAGCTGTGGCTTTTTCTTTAAAGCGTGAGAAACCTGAACTGTGCGGGTACAAGTGATACTCACCAAGGCTAGCGGGACCACAGTGTGAATCCCACTGGACCCTAGAAATCGGCACCGCAGCAGTGCAGATGGGTCTACCTCCCAGGAGCAGATCTGAGAGGATGTGACCAGCACCCAGCTGCACCAAGAGTGCAATACCTCCTTGGCTGTTGGCAAACACCAGGCTGAATGACAGATTGAGAGCTAGTGCAATATTGTTAAATAACATGTGCATTTTAATAATATTGGAAGGAAGATAAACTGGTCAGCCTCTGGATTAGTCCAATTATGGGATTATGAGTAATTTTGATTTTACTTTTTTATTTAAAAAAATAATCTGCACATAATATTTTAGTAATCAGAAAAATGAAGGTTATTCTTATCTAAGAAAAGAAAAACAACTAAGTCATATTTATTTGTGCACTAACAATGCAATTGGAATCTTTCTTGCTTCTCTTTTCACTTTTTCCTAATATTTAAGGGTGTCTAATAAAAGATGCCAACAGTTCTATTTTCCTTTTGAACTGAAGTCTCAGTGACGGCCACCTTTTGCTTTGTCACATACGAGTTGGGTATGGTGGTTAGGAGAGGATTGCTTGGGAAACCAGATTTTCTCTCTTCCTGGAGTAGTGACACCAGAAGCCACACCTGAAACAACTCCTAATCTCAGTAATCTCTCTCCTTGCTCTGGTGAGAGAATGTCATAGTGTGCTGGGCAATCAAGGTTATGTGATCTGATGGGCCAGATCCGATTAATGTTTTTAATTGTGTTTTCAAGATCTAACACACCCAGGGAGATTTGTTCCAGATGAATGCAGTACAAAATGAAAAATAAAATAAAACCCCCTCCAAGCACAATATTGTTCTAAATATTTCTTTGAGGCATCAGCAGGTTTTAAATCATTGGAAGATAGGTTGAAGGCATTCGCTACATCACTGTGCCTTTCCCTGTTATTTGAAATAAATTTTAGTTTTAAAGAGCTTTCTGCATAGCTCTATTCTCTACCTGTCGTTGGCAATCTCACCTATTATATTAAAATAAAAGGGATTAGGAAAAGAGACATAACAAGTCCTAATGTGGATAACTGTTACTCTAAAGAGTATTTTATGTCACACCCAATGTTTTCTCATAGTGCATAAAAATTTCTGTGTGTGTGTGTGTGTGTGCATGCTTTAAAAGGTCAAAGACAATATGAAAACTTTGTTTAGAAAATATTGTGTGAAAGGTATATGAGATAGAGCAAACCATTACATAGAAATTAACAGAACAAACACATTTCACTGCTGTTTGTATAAATACACGCGTTGTTGGAATATTTAAAAATATTAAATCAGGGAATTTAATCATGCAATTTCTGAAAGTTATTAGATTTCTTGCTTGATAAATATATCTTATAAAGCAGAATGACATAGTATTTGAATTGTCCCTTAGAATCTGTAAACAAAAATAAATTGGAGGGGGGAGGATATTTTTGAAAGTAAGTAACTTGGATTTAGGTCAGCAAAGATATACAAACATTGGGCTTGCAAACTGACTAGGTTCATCTTGGTGCTCTTGGTTCAACAGCTAGTTCTTACGACTTATAACTAAGGAAATATCTTTGCCTACTAAGATGAGATCCCAGATCTAATGCCATGTTGGTTGTTGGTGGTGTTGGGTAGTATAAAAATTTATCCCCAGTATATTTAATTATGTGAAACAATTAAAAACCTAGGGTTTTACTTCTCTTTGA
Source organism: Varecia variegata (assembly GCA_028533085.1). Lineage (NCBI taxonomy): Eukaryota > Metazoa > Chordata > Mammalia > Primates > Lemuridae > Varecia > Varecia variegata. The sequence continues at coordinate 71,417,948 of CM052443.1, forward strand.
TTTTGCATTACTTTGTATCTTCTCTTTGAATTTAAGTAGCCCCTTAAAAAAATTAAAAAAAATCCTTGTTCTCACCCTTACAACTTAGAAGAAAAAAAGAAATTCATCATAATTAGGGGCATTAGGTGTTTGGGGGAAAAAAACCTTGTTTGGAAAATCAATTTCACATTAAATCAGTCACTGAGAGTGCACAAAATTAATTGTGTTGAGTATGGACTAGGAGATGTGGTCCTTGCCCTAGATCAGCTCGTGGGAAAAATTTGCACACACGTATGAGGTGAAAACTTATGGGAGTTACTAATATGTTTAAAATGTACACACTAATAAACCACAGGCAATTTACAACGAGGCCTCTGCATTATTAGGCTCCACTTTTAGGTAGTCAATGAAGCAGTTTGTCATGAAATGCTTCCTAGTAGAGTTTCCATAATCTCTAAAGCAAAATAAATGTATAAACCTATTTCCAATGTTTAACCTACGGCCACTACCATTGAGGCTTTGTCCCTGATTTAGATTTTCATGTAAAGTTAAAACATAGCAAATTGCATGAGCATCTTAGGCTAAATACCATAACTATTTGAGCCTGGTGGGAGTAGTTGGCTTGATTGTTTTAAGCTATTCACAGTGGGAGAACAATTTGTTGATGGGTGGCCTGGAGTAAGTGTGGAAAGCTAGGGGTCTTTGCAGACTGGGCACTAGCACACAATCATCATTTTGATAGCCACAGTCACTCCTTAAACACACAGGTTCTGGATGTACTGTTTATCTTGAAGGCGGGAAGCATCACTTCCAAAGCAAAATGTGCTGATGCGTAATTATCCAAAGAGCAGGTATTTGAAGGGGATGATGATTCAGGAAGCTAATAGAATAGGAACTGTTAGAAATTGTTTCAATATGAATACAGTTGCTAAAATAACAATGTAGTTTGGTTTTAGTACAGGAAAATAAAATGCAAGCCAAGGGTATCTTTTTCTTTTAAATAAGCCTCCAAAGGAGTAAACTTCCCAGCTTGCATAGTTGAAAGGATTTTGCATTGTGTAAAACCCCAAATTATGTACAGATTTAAGTTGGAAATTTTGGGGAGATGGCTATTTATTTCATCATCTTCTGTATTCTTTGTTGATTGATTCCATTTCTGTTAGCCTCTTTGGTTACAGTAGATGTGTGTGTTATGATTCACTAGCAAACTCTTTGTCTGTAAACATCAGGAGACCTTGCCAGTTCTAAATTGACAATTTGGCAAATGTGGAAATCAACACTGGTGCAGAGAAGCTAAGATTTCACAGGCAAACTGTTTTTTGGGTGCCATTTGATATGGTGGCATTTGGAAAGAAAAATCCATTTGAGATTATTAATTTATAGCAAAAATTTTGGGTAAGTGTATTATAATCGGCCAAACTATGGCTACTGTTTTCTCCATGCTAATCTTGTGTTTTCACCATTTGTCAGTTATGACTTTCCCTTTTACAGAATCTGTACCAAAGAGGAAAATTAAAATGGAATATGGGATCGGAACACCCCTTCACTTTTTTTGTTTTTGGTAAAGTGGCCATTTGGGCTGATTTTAATTTGGAATTTATGTAGGCTTTCTCCTGCTCAAATTTCATGTTCCAGTCTGTCTCTATCAGTGTTTATCGAAGTGGGAACAGAATGGTAATTGCTGGAGGCGGGACCTGGGATCTGCCTTTGCAACAGACAGCCCCAGATAAACTTAAAGAGACATTGTTTTAAGTGTTTCAGGAACCATCACTTCCTGTTAGAGATGCTATGAAAGGAAGTAAAATATACCTCCTTCCCATCTTCCACTCCCCTACACACACACACACACACACACACACACACACACGATATTTTACTTGGCATTTTGACAAAAGTTTTCATGTGGAAGAAATTAATCTGGATGGCTAAAATTGGATTGTCCAAGCATTTAGTTTACCCAATAGTACCACAGGCTCATGGAGAGCTGACATGTAGCATAACTTGTCGAGTACTCCTAAATGATCAATTTAGGTATGATAGCTATGAGGGAAAATAATTTTCAGGATATTTCCTGAGTTTCAAAAATAGGAGGTTAGTTCTTCAATTACTGTCAGTCACTGTCATCATTAGCAATGGCAATTTAAAACATTGTGCATGTAAAGTTGAGCTGGGAGGTCTAGAATGGTTTCCACAACGTGGGGAGGATCTTGACTGAGAGCTGATAATTTATAGCAAAGAAATATCCATATGGAAATAAGTCAATACTAAAATCTAATAATATGAAATTCAGTCATTTGTGTCTGTGTTGATGTTTTTCACCTGAAATTTTGGCCATTTTACTCTTAACTGCCCAAGAGATTCTTCACAAACCAAAAAGATGAGTTAAATATGTGCATCCAAAAAGTAAACATAACATCTATCATCTTGATATGCTACTGAAGACAATAAAATGAGGTTGGTAATCACTACTAGAAGAAGAGGCATAAACTACCAAAATTTGATGATTTGGAACTTTTAAAAAACCCCTAAATTTATTAATAAAACCAACTGATTTAAGGCATACGTATGTAGAGAAGTGAGTGGTCTGTGAGGGAAACAGTGTTTAATAGGGTTTCAGGAGGACACAGACAAAAGCCAATTTTTGTGATCTTGGGGTTCCCAACATCCAATAGCTCCCAATTAAAAGTAACCCTACAATTACAATACTATATGAGAAATGCCATTTCACACACACAAATGATGTTTAAAAAGAAGGAAGACAGAGTTCTAAACTTTGCCTGGGCAGGTTCTGGAAGATTTGTCAGGACTGATGACTCTTGAGCTGTTTGTAGATAGTATGTGCTCAAGAAATGTTCACATAACGTCATGATTCTTAATCCTTATGATAATCAATCCAGGAATCAGGTATGTTTTTGACGATTTTCTCACTGAGTTGAACTTAACTTTAGTCTGTGGTTTTGGATATCTTGGTTTTCTGACTGTGTTTCTGTCTGTAAATACGACAGTAGCAGTGAAACCAATTTGGGGTTTTGATCAAATTCCTCTAATAATGCTGCTGAATATACTGTGTTTAAGTTTCAGAGGTTCAGGGCGTTTAAGCAAATAGCTCTGGAAATGGTGTTGGTGTTGAGGTGAAACTTCTGAGAATGGGAAAGGATGTCACAGAAGTATTTGAAGGATAGTTTGAGATTAACACATTAACTGCCATCAGAGTTGTATTTAGTTAACTCCGTTTTGACCCTGGGGCCGCGTGAAGCATGTATAAAATTTTACTTGTTGGTGTTCTTATTGTTACAATTAATATTGACAATTTAATTCTAAAAACGTGGATTAAATGAATAGAAGTCCATAAATTTTGTTTTTCTATTTGGGTTTACCTTTAAATTACACTCAAAGTTTTTATTCTATTTTCATAATAAAACACTGTGGGCCCAAGGACAAGTTTCTGGCTTTTTTTGTGTGGCAGTCAATGTGTTAAAAAGAAAAACAGTAGAGTAGACCATGGGTGTGGCTGTTAACAATACTGTGTGTCTTTCTACTGAGGGAAACTGGTGGTATTGATTGAGTGGGCTGGGTGATTGGGTTTTTTTTAACTATAATATTTTCCTCATAGCCATTTCTTCTTCTATAGCTAGAAAAACAGAGTTCACAAACAGAGGAAAGATAAATATTAACAAGATCTTACATTTTAAGGGAATAACCTAGATGAGGGGTTTTAGACTTTTAATTGCTAATTGAAGAGAAAACTGGCTGAGGATGGGAAGCAGCTTGAGGCCAACTTGATGTTAAACCACATTAAAAGTTTAGGGCAAACCTCCTGGAGGGGTATTTCTGTACAAGTAAGAAAAGTTTGGTGGTTAATGGAAACTGTATGTATTAATGAGAAACATACTTCTCTAAAATTTGCTTTCTAACATAAACTTTACAAATGATATTCATTTGATGAATACTTTTATTTTAATTTGTCAAATTTTACACCTTAACAAGTAGAGAACTTATGCTTTTATGAGGTATATCTGAATAGAGTCATCCGCATTTGTGGTAAGGCACTTACCGTGTAATTTGATTTATATCACAGAGACAACCTTGCCATCTAATGTTGTTGTATTAAAATTGCAAGTCTAATTTCAGTTGAAGTTGGGGTAAGAACTAAAAAAAAGCTAAATACTAAAAAACAAAGAAAAGTGACAGGAAATATCACAATGTTACTTTTCTTTTAAAAATACTGTGTGAGGTGTCTGGAAACCTCTGGAGCGCAGGAGGTAGAAAGTAACCATTTAATTGACATCATCTTTTCCACTGCGGATGGGATCTTTCTTTTTAAATGTAGAGCACTGGATATTAGGGAAAAATTAAATATCTCTCTTGAAAGTTGAGTGAGTAGAACACAGTCCAAGCATCACCTGTGACATTTATCAAGCTTCAGAGAAAAGGAGATTGCTGATGTCCTGTCTTTCAGTCATCGGAACAATCATTTTTCTATTTATCAATGATGTGCATCACACAGGACCACAAGAAGAAAGCTGACATTCTCAAAGCAAAAAAAGTCTAATACTGTTGCAAGAAATGAGTAACTCTGTGGTTGCTTTCTGTATTTCTTTGCTTGGCCTTTGTGGCTATATTTGTGGCTATTATGGCTTTTAGTGTGCTTTTCCCATCTAAATTATTTTTAGCATTAAGAATGAAATTTCTAATCATCTACCATCAGAATCTAAGATAAAATGATTGCTTTGGCATTATGTGTATAGAAATGGAATTAACTATAATTGACGTCAAGATAGGAAGAGCAAAGCAAAATATATCCTTCTAATTGTAGTTCTATGTATAAATCTTCAAATATTTTAGCAAGCAAGCCATAAATAACACAATCCTGTTGTCTATGTGACTCGCCTCATTATGAGAATTCCTTATGGAAAAGCTGCCAATATTTCATGAATTGAATGAACTATTGAGGCATCTTGTAGAAAATTCTCTTTTGAGGGGTGAGCAAGCAACTGCCATCCTGAACTTTTGATATGTTTAATTGGAGATTGTTTGAGACTAATAATGGTTACCAGCCTAACTTTGGACCCTTCTTGTTTGTATTTCACGTACAGCCAATTTCTCTCACCATTCCCACAATTTAACCACCTCACAGAAAAAGTATACCCTACCAAGTGCTTCCTGGAGATACTGCAACCATGATTTCCAAACTTGTTCAGGGAGCTGAGAACTTGAGCATTAGGGAGTTCTTTGTGGCCCACAGTAACTATAAAATAAACTTAGAATTATTAAATATACATTTGGAACTCAATCACACATTATGTCATCCTAGGTTCTCTTACAACTATGTGATAGCAGCAATCAAAGGTTGAAAAAAATTTATAGAAGTTTGACTTAATAGTTTGCTCATTAACCCATTGTTTCCCTTTGAAAATTCCCTTTGAAAAGCTTGTACCACTTGCTGCAAGACCTTTGTGGCTATATTTGTGGCTATTACTGCTGCAAGACAGCCAGTAAGTCAAGAGGCAAGGTGTTGGGGCAAGGAAAGTGACTTTTATTTGGAGAGCCAGCAGAGTGAGAAGATGGCAGATTAATGTTCCAGAGAACCATCTTAAGTTAGTATGAAGTTGAGGCTCCTTTTTATTGTAAGGGAAGAGGAAGAGGGGATTAGGTTGCAAGAGGTAACCAAGGACTGCAGACATCTGGGCATCAGTGATGGTCTGAAGAGGTTGTAAAATTTTTTTGCTCTTGGTCACTTAACTTTGGACGATAAACGCCAGGATGTTCCTAAAATTTTTAACAGCATTGTTACTTGTGTGTAATGCTTCTTATCTCCCTGGGAGTTAGTTTTGGAAAAGGCACAGTTTTCACCCTTATTCTAGCCTACGTGCAGAACTCAGCAGGGCATCAGAAGCAAAATGGAGCTAGTCACGTTAAGCTTCCCTTCCACTGTTGGAATTTGAACCATAGTTTGAAAAACATTATGCTAAGGTGTAGTGTGTCTCAACCCTGGATGTATATTAGAATTACCTGAGCAATTTTTAAAAGTAATATAAGCAAATGGGACCCAGCCCAGGTGGATTTATTGAGCTTTCTTAGGTGTTTTGCTAAGGCATTTATAGTTTTAAAAAGCTTTCCAGGTGATTCCAAGTGTACAGGCAAGGCTGCGACTTGGTCATGGATAGACATTGAGGGAGATTCAGCAGGGACTTGTGTGTGACAAGCAGGCCTGCTGTTGCTCTTACTCACACCATGTGCTCTGGCTGACTGTGGCAACAACTCTAGTCAGTGGGCTGCTACAAACCTTCCTACCCTCAAAGATGTATACATTCAACCTTCAACATTCAACCTTTGTATCATATAAATTAATCCTTCCAAGATATGCTCATTCTTCTGCCTCCTGCTCGCTCATCATGTTTCTTAATTCCTTTAATACCTGGTTAAAATTCACTTGCCTCTGGGTAGGCAGTATTGTCTACCAGACTGGGCAAAGGCAATGAAGTCAGGCAGACTTGGTTAAAATTCTAACTTAACTGTTGACATACTGATACTTGACTTTGTAAACTTTTTTCCCTTTGTCTGTATACTAGGAGTTAAGATTACATTATCAGTTACCATATATAAACACTACCTGATGCTCCATGTTGTTACCTTTGCACCTTTGATCCACACCTGCCTTCTTTATAACATGAATGATGAGCCCTGGTAGATATGGTTGTATTGGAAACGAGTTTGCTTCATGACTCTGTGGTCTGGGTCTACAGCTAGATTTCACATGCTTTTGTCAGGAATTTTGTCTTCCATTCCTTGGTCATTTCTAGTCTTCCTTTCATTGTCCTTGACTCTAATCTTATATATATGCCAGTCTTTACACTGCTCTCTGTTATAGCAGTTCTGTTCTAAATGTTGATGACAGACTGTCCTTTCTGGATTCCAAATGCTATATTTCCTGACTTCTTTTTTGTTTTTTGTTTTTTGTTTTTTTTTTTGAGACAGAGTCTTGCTTTGTTGCCTGGGCTAGAGTAAGTGCCGTGGCGTCAGCCCAGCTCACAGCAACCTCAAACTCCTGGGCTCAAGCAATCCTTCTGCCTCAGCCTCCCGAGTAGCTGGGACTACAGGCATGCGCCACCATGCCCAGCTAATTTTTTCTATATATATTTTTAGTTGACCAGATAATTTCTTTCTATTTTTTAGTAGAGATGGGGTCTCACTCTTGCTCAGGCTGGTCCCGAACTCCTGACCTTGAGCGATCCACCCGCCTCGGTCTCCCAAAGTGCTAGGATTACAGGCGTGAGTCACCACGCCCGGCCATATTTCCTGACTTCTTAATATAAATATTGAAAAAAATCACATGGAATCAAGTCTTCAGTAGTTCAATTAATAAGCTCTGGAGAGTTAAATTAAGACATTTTAAAATGCAATGATTTGAAATATTTGTTCAACCCCAAGTAGAATCACCATTTTAAACCAACATGAAGGCATAATGGTATTTTCATGTAAAACACATTTTTCATTAATAATCAGAGGCTATATAATTGTATAAATGCATGCACAAAATCAGAGAGTCTGCCAAGAATTATCAGCAGACAATTTTCATTTATTACTTCTTTCTAATGTAAAATAAGTTACTGTGGCTTTTTTCTTAGAGCTGATATACAGCTTTGATTCTAGCTAGGGACTGTGCCTTGTGGTTCTGTAAGCTTTCACACTGTGATGCTAAGAGCAGATGGAAGAAGGTGCTGTAATATTACAATGCAGTCTCACAACTAGGTGTGAGGAATCAACCTCCTAAAATTTCATCGTCTTCTGCTTCTCGTGGCTGCACCTGTGTGGTTGCTGCAGTTTTATAGTGTAACTAACATTCATTCTGGAGGCTATCTTTATTCTCTCAGGCTTCATGTCTCTTTCTATGATGTCTTATTTGGGGTCTTGTCTATGATATTTGGACAGAGAGGAAAGCTGCCCATGAAGCAGAAAATAGGATGGGAGAGGGACCTAAAGGTTTGAGTCAAGGCCAAATGTGTTCCCTGTGTACTTCAGACCAAGGATGAGGAGATAAAATGTACCAGGGAGGAAAGCCAGGAGCACAAAATATATGCTCAAAAATCATCTTTGAGACTATAAGCATTTGAATGAATAAATGGAGCCTCTCTATATGCCAGACATGACCACAGATTCTTATATCTATAACTCTTCAACCTGATTGACGTCTAGACACCTTTCTCTAACCAATGCAGTCATCAACTAGCTAACTCAGATTCTAAATTTTCTTTCAGTGCATTATTCAAGTAAAGCAGGTACATTTGTTGAGAATTTTTCAATTTTTATATCCTTCTATTGATATTCTATAGTTTTGAACTGATGAGTTTGAAAGAACATTAGTAATAGTATTTTTTTTTTTTTTTTTGAGACAGAGTCTCGCTCTGTTGCCCGGGCTAGAGTGCCGTGGCGTCAGCCTAGCTCACAGCAACCTCAAACTCCTGGGCTCAAGCGATCCTTCTGCCTCAGCCTCCCAAGTAGCTGGGACTACAGGCGTGCACCACCATGCCTGGCTAATTTTTTCTATATATATTTTTAGTTGGCCAGATAATTTCTTTCTATTTTTAGTAGAGACAGGGTCTCGCTCTTGCTCAGGCTGGTCTCGAACTCCTGACCTTGAGCGATCCACCCAGTAATAGTATTTTTAAATATGCTTTATAAAAATTAGTGCAAATGAAGAGTGACACTTTTGTCTTCAGGTTCTAGAAACATGTGTGTTTCATGGTACTCTCCCATTCCATGAAGGGCAACCCTGTAGGCTTGTACAGATTTTGCACCACACAACTCTTGTGGGGGGTGAGGGGGCACCACTATTATGAAAGTGAATAGCAACCCCTGGAATTGTGCAGTATATAACCTGGACAACTGTACCTAGTGGTCTAGCATATGTTCATGAAATATAGGTAAAATAATATATATAGATGAAGTTTTTTTTTATTATCCAATACCAAGCTAGTTGTTTTTAGGGGAAGCAATAACTACTGGGGAGCTACCCCCAATACTTCAATAGCTTCTTGGTTGACTAGGTTGGATGACCTTCTTAGCCCTTTCAGTGAGAACCAGGTGGTGGCTTGACTTTCTCCCTTCTGTGCTGCCAACTTATATTAGTATTAACCAGTTTCAGCCACACACCTGAAGTACTTGTTTCAGGGTGACTATTTTCAGTTGTCATTCCCTAGAGCAGGAAATCTGCAATTATCCTTGTGGTAGAAATAACAGGGAGTGTCTATAAATAACCCCAGTGTCCCTTTTATGTCTGTGGAATCAAAAGTTCTAAGGTAGGGCCTGGGGATTCTTAAAAACCTGCTCTGAGGTATCCTATTTCTTGTGCCATGGAATTTCCTTATCCTAAGACGTTGCATTATCAGAGCATCTCCCACACAGCTTCTTCACTGCCAAAGCCTGGAACTAAAGCTAAGCGGGTAGATTGGGAGCATTCCAGGAACTTTTTACAGGGTTCTCAAATTCCCACATTTAGTGAAGGTCCTCAGAGTGGCTTTTATAAATTACTCTATCATCTAACATTCTTAATTTCATCTTATTTGAATTAGAGCTGTTCTAAAACACTGAGTCATATTCCAGCTAACAAAGAGGTCACAATCTGACTGGTGACAGTCCCCATCACTCATCCAAGGCAGGGAGGCATGCTTCTTTCCCTTGAAGCCAGAAGGGAGGTATGTACATGATTAAGAAAACTCTTTCGAGTTCTGTCACCCTGCTCAGACTGCAGAGTACTTACCTACACACAGTTCTGGGAGGCCACACAGCACCGCATGAAGTGGGCATAACTGTGTCCATGTTACTGATGAGGAAAACTGACAGTCAGTGAGGCTGACTCTATTTCCCAAAGGCACACAGTCAGCAAGTGGCATGGGCAGAGTACATTTCCAGTTCTTTGGGATCCCAGCTTAGTAATATTTTTCCCCAATGCTATGGCCCCTCTCTGTAAAGCATATGTGTGCACACACATGCGCATAGGCGGGGACAGGTGTAAGTGTTCTGATCTGTTGATAACTCTGTGGTCATGGTTGGGATTGATGCTCTGTGTGTACAAGTTGTGCTGACTTACAGGGTACTGTAAGACCATTCAGTGTCTAAAGTTGCTTTTCATTGTCATCATCTCTTCTGGGGGGCCATTTTGCTTTGTGGCAAAAATGAAGAAACTCTAAACCAAGAGATGCTAACTTTGATTTGGACCTCCCAGCGTCGCTTTTCTGCAGGCCTCCACTTTGGCTCTGTGCTTGGGGACGCTGAACGCTCTCTCTGCACACAGGGGCCTTATGCTTGTGCACTCTGCGCCAATTATGAGCCTTGATCTCTAGGGAGGTGGATCCATGTGGATTTTGGCAGTGGACTCTGCCTAGAAGCTGTTGAAAAACAAATGTGTAGGGAATGCCTATTTAGTCATGATAGACAGCACTGTTCCATGACTGGTATTTGGGTCTTGAAAGACCCTGTCATCCTTGTGTTCTGGCAGAAGACTTTGAATATTATTTCATCTCAGGGATGACAACTTCTAAATTTTTTGAGTGCTTTCCCAGTGATTCTAAATAAATAATTGGCTTTGGCATTTGCTTAGGTTACAGTGTGCCTTATCTACAGTTTTAGACCCTGTGCAAAAAAATCTCAGAACAAAAGTTCTAGTCAGGTGAAATAATGTTCCAAGGCAGCTGTCTTCACATTGGGGTTCACACAAACACTGGGGGTGCATGCAGACATCCCAGACTCAACATTCATATGTACTTTTCCCTGAAATTGATGTGATGCCCTTGTCCCAAGATTGCCTTTCTCTTGGGTTACCATATTATTTATCATCCAACTGAAACACTTTGAGAGTGAATGAGGACACTATTAGTAATATCCCAAGGCCATAGGTGTGTATCTACACTATTTTGGACAAGACTGCATTGTATGGTCACCTTACCCTTTCCTGTTTTACAAAAGGAAGGCAAACATCTTCCCATTTCTAAATCTTACTAGGGTCATATGGTGAATAACCCCAGGCTGAGTAAATTTCTAGATGCCAAACAAAGGGACAATTGAACATGCATGGGTCCTTAGAGAATAGCTAGTAATAGCAAAGCAAAGAAGCCTTCAGTAAGAAGTAGTGAAGGGACTGTACCTTATGTCTACCATGCAGTAAAGTCATGGTGAGACTCTGTGGCTTCTCTTGCTCCCTTTCTATCTTAGAATTGGAATTCAGAAGTGAGAGGGTTGTCACAGGGATGTGTATTAGTACATTTATTTAAGATGAAAAATGAAACCAGGGTTTTGGGGATGGAACATAAATCTGATTTGGCTGATGGGTTTGACAATGAGGACCAAATCAGGTTATATGACAGATATTTTCTCTAAATCACATGAGTGAAATCTTTAGCTCTAGAGTTTTGAAAATAATGTTTTTAGCTCTTGCACATTTTATACCACAGTGGTAGCAATTATTTAACATTATAGACTTAAAATTTCAACTTAAACATACATGAGTGGTGTATACATAGCTTTTTAATAATTCTTTTAGCAAAAATCTTTGAAGACCATTTGAAGCACTTGCATTGAAGCAATCATGATGTTTCTTATCCTGGCTCTGACCCCACAGTCATTGTGACAACCACAATAGCTTCCACACACTTCCAAATGTGACCCCTCCCCAACACACACACACACATGTGGAACCACTGTGGGCTCAGTAACTCCTTAAGTGGGTCAATTCCATGCTGGAGAAACTACCTGAAAGGAAGAGTCTGCCATCTTGTCCCATCAGGCAACTCAAATGTCCTGGCCTGGACACTTCATTTGTGATCAGGCCCGTCCACAGTATGAGTATATGTATCTCTGGGGAACTTGTTAAGGCCCATTTATTCCCAAATATATATCCTTTTTTGTTCTATTTGGAAATCATGAGGTAAATTTCTATTCATAGAATACCAGAATTTATACCCACACTGTGGTTGTCAATCTAATTAGATCTTTATTTCTTAGATTGGTTAATTTTTCCTTGTTCCCAGTAGATTGACATTTTGTCTTATACTTTCTTCAATGAATCTTAATATAGTGATAGAGATGGAACCAAAAGGAAGGTGATCGAAACATTTCTTTAGGAAACTGGACATTGGTCTTACTGGTCAATGCACAGGGGGTGGTGCAGTTCTAGGGGAAGGAGTCCTAAAAGGGGAATACAGTCATGTTTATACAGGAGAGGAGATGGTTATGGAGTGATCCATTTATCCTTCTTTGTAAAGCTGTAATCGAAACTTGCTAAAATGAGATTGGTGAATTTTTCCAGTTCTAGGAGCATGAAGGTGAGGATATGAAAAAGAACAGATTCAGGAAAAGGATCTGCTGCTTTGGTAAAAGGTAAAAGATTTATATGTTCTGAAAAAAAACGAGAATATTGACCTGCTGCTTTTGAACAGGAGACAGTAAGGAAGGACCAAAGGGGACTGCCTTGTGTGGTAGCTTGCTCACCTGTACGAAAGGTGATCATAAACACTGGAATCACAGTGGGCTTGATGGTGGGCGGATAGGAGTTCTTACCCTAATTCTTAGTCTACATTTCTGGATGGTTCTGAAAAAAATCAGTTCTCTCTGAACAGGTCAGCAAAACTCATATACTTACAGTGTTTGACAGGAAGATCCACAAAAAGTGGCTTATATTTTTGTAGATCCTTAGTTAGAAGAAAATGGCACCCTCCAATATTTCATTCTGTTTGGCTTCAACAAAAATAGCTCGCCACACATGGAAATGGTGTTCATGCCGAAGAAGGCAACATTCCCAACACTCTTTCACGGCTGGAAGGTTTATAAAAAGCATCTTGCAGGGTTGTGCTGTACTTCTTGTATAAACTCTACTCACATTGGCAAATTAGCCTGTGAAATAGTTGACTCATACCTAATTAAAGAATGTCCCTATATCCAAGAGGAAAACAATTAAATGAGTAATTTACAGAATTATTTTTTAACATTTGACAGAGCTAATTATGCTGACATTGCTACTGTAGGTAACCCAAAACTAACTGGTTTATAATTATAATGTACTCCACTTTCACAGATTTAACCCACAGCTTCAGGCTTCAAAGATTTTTCTTTCTTCTGCTCCCAAACTACTAATTTTTCACAAAAGTCCATAAAACTTTCTAAAATACATACAAGGGCTGTCTGGAAAGTATACAGCCATTGTTAATATAATGAGAATGGTTACATGGCTGGATACTTTCTGGACAGCTCTCATATATATCATAGAAGGCAATTGATACAATAAGTTCATGTTAGAAACACAAATTTCCCCAATTTTGTCTGCTGCCAAGGTGAAGACTTGTGTATAAATAGTGCAATTCGATTGAAATAGATGAGCCAGCAAATGAGAAAGATGGGTTGGCACATTGGATATTAATATTTGCATAGATTTCCCATTATATGTTGATTTCTACCTACCTTTTTGTTCACTAGCAATGTAACAGTTAATATTAATGGTTAGAATGAGATTTTAACATATATTTCTCATGGAAGTTCTTAATAAACTGGAATATACACTACAGAGGGGAAACCCAGTAAGACTGTTTTAATCATGAGTCTTGTTCCAGTTTTTCTTCCTATTTCTTCTGCCACTGACCAGATTCAGACACTTAATTCATGCTTAGACAATTGTAATAACATGTTAGGCTGTCTCTCTTCCCTTGTGTCTCCTCCATTCATTTCATTCTGCTTTCTTCTATTAATTTTCTTTGAATGCCTTCTTGATCAATTACTGGATCAATGGCTCATTCTACGAAGAGTTGATATGTAAACTACTTAGTCTGCCAATCAAAAGTAGTTACCATTTATTTAGTATTTTACCAGATACTAGGAGCTATATAGGTACATTATCCTATTTAATACTCACAATAAATCTATGAGGCAGATATTTTTGTACTTCTTTTATAGATAGGGAAAGAGAAGCTCAGAGAATTTGAGTAATATTCTCAAGGTCACACAGCTCATAAGTGGTAGAGCTGGGATTTGAACGTGGTCTACCTGATTCCAAAGTCTATGAGTGTAATTGCTAGGGTAGACTTCCTCAAAAAAGATTCTAAAATCCAACCCGGATTTGCTTCTTTGCCTTAATGCCAGTTACTCTTCCATATCTAACAGAATTTATTCATTCATTCTAAAATATTTAGCAAGCATCTACCATGTGTCAGGATACACAGATTGGTGAAGAACAATTGGTCCCTGCCCTCCCATCACTTATGGTCTTGTGACGATCTGATGTCTGTGCTCCAGGAAACCTGGTCAAATCACTTTCCCTTTCCCACGGCATTTTCTAATGCCTTCTGCTGGAACTTGTTCTTGCTTTGAGGACTATATCATGTCCTCCCACCCATGACGTCTTCCTAAACCACTCAAACCAGTGGAAATTTCTCCTTTCTTTGAACTACAGTTCTCACTCATTGTCTATATTCAAATACTAGCTCTGCCACCAATTAGCTATGTAACCTTGGGAAAGTTACTTCTCTGTACCTCAGTTTTCTCATCTATAAAAGAGGGGTTAATCATAATATCTATCCCATAGAATTATTGTGAAGCTTAAATGAATTTATTTATGTAAAGTACTCAGAACATTACCTGGCATATGGCAAGTACTGTGTTAACTAATAATATTACTACATTATTATTCTGTGGTTTACTTTTTCCTCCTTTTTATTTTTAGTTGACACATAATTGTCCTTATTTGTAGGATACAGGGTGATATTTCATTACACATTTATACAGTGTAATGATCAAATCAGGGTAAGTAGTATATCCATCACCTCAGTCATCATTTCTTTGTGTTGGGAATATTCAAAATCCTTTTCTAACTTTTTGAAAATACACAATAAATTATTGGTAACCATATTTACCCTGCAGTGCTAGAATTTATTCTTCCTATCTAACAGGAATTTGTTATCTGTTCACCAATCGCTAGCCCCCCTCATTTTTCTCAGCCTCTAAGAACCACAGTTGTATTCTCTACTTTTAAGAGCTCAATTTTTTTTTAAGCTCCTACATATGAGTGAGAACATGCATTATTTACCTTTCTGTTCTTGGTTTATTTCACTTAATATAATGTATTCCAGGCTCATCCATGTTGTTGCAAATGACAGAATTTTGTTCTTTTCTATGGCTGAATAGTATTTCATTGTGTATATACACCACATTTTCTTTATCCATTCATCTGTTGATGGACACTTAGGTTGATGCCATATCTTGATTATTGTGAATAGTGCTGCAATCAACATGGGGGTACAGGTATCTCTTTGATACTGATTTCTTTTCCTCTGGATAAATACCAAATAGTGAAATTACTGGATTATATGTTCTATTTTTAGCTTTTTGAGAAACCTCCATATGATTTTTCTGTGGTTTACTTTTTTGTGTGAATTCGTATAAATAGTCCAACATATGAGTAATATTTACACATTTATTAGTCACCAAGAGAACTATCTAGGTCATAGGAGATCAAGAAGAAGAACATGAATTTTCAATTTTATTTGATTCACAGAATATTAATTATCATTTTTATTACTGTTTTTATTTCAGAATATTATGGGGGTACAAACACTGTGGTTACATTTACTTTTAAAGAATTATGCGACATTTCTCATATGTAGATATCTAGTTTTATATGCCTCTTGTATTATTATTTTTAAACTGTTCCTAGATTTTTATATTTAATGTTTCTACAACACTTACCAGAGCTCTTTGTCCTGCTCTCATTTTGCTCTGGTCTTTTTCTTTATAAGGGAATTTCCTGTTCAAAGAAAGTCACCTTAAAATTATTCTTATTTCTAACAGGGTCATATTGCAAAGCATAAACAGACTATGCTTAGTGAAGTTCTAAATATTGGGTTGCTATTGTAATTTATCCTTATTCTTTTTATGTTCTTATATTTTATTCAGAAATATAAGACTTTTTCTGGTGACTTCACGACTATTTACTTAAGTGTAATAAACCCACCTGAAAAATGAAGACAAGCCTATGGAATAATTTAGTAAATCTTTTGCACCCGAGTCTATTAATTGTTACTAAAGTCTGGTCCCTGAAGCTGTGATTACATTTTGGAGTTCAGAAAACATCTGCTTCAGATAATAGTTATAAAAATAATGTGATCAGGAAAATTATCATTTTGAGGGTCAAACAAATACTTTGAAAATTTGAAAGGTTAGAGAGTCCTAGGCATAAAAATCTTGAAAGAGCATTTTGTTCAAGGACAGAATAATCAGCTTCTTGTATGATTTGGCTTATATTTTCCTATAAAATCTAGGTTCCTGGGATAAATTCTCACCGTGAAGGTCTTCATAATCTAAGAAAATACAAATTCCTGGAGAGAGCTGGGACTCCCTTTCAAAAATCTTTTTGTTGCCCCATGGACAAGAGAGTTCTGAACACAGATATAGTGTTGATAAAAGGATATACTTAAGTTGAAGGAAGAAAAGTGGACATGAGGATAGTGTGGCCGGGGGAAAAGGAACTAATATAAGGCCCAGACCCTCTGGGCCAGACACTTTGCTAGATGTTTTGCATTTTTTTTTTTTTTAGAAAATACTCCATAGAGTTTTTTTTTTTTTTTTTGGTGGCAGGTAATAAGAATCCCAAACACCTTAATTTAACCAAAAATGACATGTATGTTACTATGTAAGTAAGAAGTCCAAAATAGAGGCACAACTGGATTCAGGGGTGCAATTGATACCAGTGAGAGAACTGGTCTCTCTTAGCTCTGCTTTCCTCTGTGTTGGCTTCACGTTCAAGAAGATTCTTTCTATGTAGGTGCAAAGATGACCACTGGTTGATCTGGTCTAGGCTTATTTTCTGCTACGAATTTTAGCAAAATCTAGTAGGAAACTCTGGTCACCCTTACCTGGATCTTGTGCCTATTGTTGAACAACCACCTTGCCTAGAAGGAGGGATGAAATAAGCTGTGACTTGGAAATTCACTGAGGAAGCAATAAAAAAAAAGAAATAATTTGATTGGTCAGTCTGGGCCACTTGTTTGCCCTTGTTCTGCTGGAAGCAAGGCTCTGTGTCATAGAAGAAAAGCAGTTCCCAAAATGGGAAGATAATAATAAATACTCTGTAGAAAAGAAATAAAAATATTAATTTTGTTTTGGGTTAATTAGGAATGGGTATGGCAGATATTGATATAATAAGCAAGGATAAAGCTTTATTTATTTATTTATTTATTTTCACTGTCTGTCCTTGAATCCGCCAGGACTAGGAGGTTGAGCACCTTTGGTACACATTTCTAAGCAAAGCCCCACTTCAGGCTCTAGATGGTAGACCTGGTCTTAACCTTAGAAAGGTGAGGCTCACAGAGGGAGTTATGGGTGAGTAATTTACTAACATAGCATTCAGTCAGTCTTGCTCTTGGTCTCACTCCAAGCTCAGTAGCTCCTCATCCTGTTCCCTGGGGTGACACCAACCTGACCACTTGTGACATTATGACCAACTTCCTTTCATTCCCTTTCTCCAGTTGCTGAGTTTCCATCATGTCATTCTTGGACTAAACCCCTGTGTATTACCCCAGTTCTATTAGGGACCAGATGTTCTTTCTGCAAACTCTCCTAACTGCAGAATTAGGTCTCAGTACTGGTTTCCTGATCTTTCTTGTCTGTGTTGCTGCCCATCTCATGGTAGGAACTTCTTCCATTATCTTGTCCTTTGGCTTCTAACAGTTCATTTATCCACTCAATCTTTTGTCCATTAAATAAAATTACTTTTTTTTTTAAATAATTATTAGCATGGTTTATTAGGTGCTCAGTTCAGAGTCAGGGCTGTAGAAAAAAATATAAATGATTTCTATTAATACGTTCCAGATTTTGAGTTTAGCAGGGACAGGCTTCCAAAAAATCTTCAAATTATTAGAGAGTGCTTAGGAGTTCATATACAGAGGCCAGGTCTAAAAGGAAAAGACAGTTAGAAAAACTTCTCTGTGAATGTGGTCCTTGATCCTTAGATGAAGGTTAGATGGGGAGAGAAACAGGAGCTGTCCAAGTAAGAGGAACAAAATCTGCAAAGGCTGGGAGTCATGGGAGAATGGAACCAGTTCAGTGTGGTGCAGTTTGTGTGATGTGTGTGGGAGTTCACCAGCAGATGAGAAAACCAAGGTGGAAGGGGGCAAGATCAAGAGGAACTTCCAAGTCATACAAAGGTGTTTGGTCTTTTTCCTAAAAAAGCTAACCATCTCCTGCCTTTCCTAGCTTAAACAACCTTTTCTCTTATCTTTGTCTCATTGAAGGATTTTGTTGAATGACCATGGCATGTTAACCTGTCTTTTCTTCTATGTGACAAATATGCAGTCTTCAAGTCACCAGAACATTTAGATTTCTTTTTTTTTGAGACAGAGTCTCACTCTGTTGCCCAGGCTAGAGTGCCGTGGCATCAGCCTAGCTCACAGCAACCTCAAACTCCTGGGTTCAAGCGATCCTCCTGCCTCAGCCTCCCGAGTAGCTGGGACTACTGGCATGAGCCACCATGCCCGGCTAATTTTTTCTATATATGTTTTTAGTTGTCCAGATAATTCCTTTCTATTTTTTTAG
Organism: Varecia variegata; assembly: GCA_028533085.1. Taxonomy (NCBI): domain Eukaryota; kingdom Metazoa; phylum Chordata; class Mammalia; order Primates; family Lemuridae; genus Varecia; species Varecia variegata. The sequence goes on from CM052443.1 coordinate 71,436,500, forward strand.
TAGAGACGGGGTCTCACTTTTGCTCAGGTTGGTCTCAAACTCCTGACCTCAAGCGATCTGCCCACCTCGGCCTCCCAGAGTGCTAGGATTACAGGCATGAGCCACTGTACCTGGCCTGAGCCACTGTGCCCGGCCCATTTAGATTTCTGCCTCTGCAAAGGTGTCCTCGAAAAACATGTCCTGGGTCATATTTCTTGAATGGATTTTAAGAAATTCACTCTTCCTGAATTAGTTCTTCATGAATTTTCTGTCTCTGCTGAGGCCTACTGTCTTCCACCTAATCTTCAACATAGGCAACCGTGGAGTGCTAACATATTTAGGAGTGGGCTGATCTTAGAGAAGACGAAGTAGAGACCTACCTCCACATTAGTAATCTAATGTTGTAGAAAGGTCCATCTAACCAAAAACACTTTCTAAATCTTTGGGTCTGAGACCAGGATTAGAATTATTTCATAAGGATCCTCTAGGATGAGGATGGGCATATATTTTAGAAGCAATAAGGCCCCATGACACGTAAGAGGGAAAACATCCTAGCTAAATAACATAATAGAAGGGCTTCATCTGTCAGATTCCACGTAAGTCTTTATGAAGTTTAAGAGAAAGAGATCAGGAAAGAGGAACATAGGGTACTTCTCAGGTCTGTTAGCCTCCCCTACTGCTCCCCTGTGGAAGGGAATCTCTAGACTATAAGAATTCTGATGGTCTTCAGGTATTCAACAGGATGGGGTAAGGGCGCCAGAGTCATGTTAGCCTTATTCACAAATTTCATTAGCAGCAACAAAATTTAGGAGAGAAATTCCAGTCAGGGGCATGAGGGAGAGGGAAGTTTATCCTTAGAACCTGGAAGAGGAGCTGGTTATAGATTTAGAGGTTAAAAGTAGTTCTGTGTAGCTACTGGAGAGGCTAGAACATCCATCATATTCTAGTATTATTTAAAGCAACTTTCACATGCAAATATAAGAAGTGTGCTTATTATACTTCCTTGTTTGTTAACTCATGGAAGTTGCTTTCTATGTGGGGTAAATCGAGGGGTGCTGCAAAGCTGAGTCCAACCCATATGTTCTCCTTTATCAAGTGGCTACAGGGCTGAACTCTCTACTTTTAGAATTACGTTTTTAGATGAAGAACTGGTCTCAAGAAATATATTTTAAAAGAAATTTATAGAGTTGTTGCATCTGGGAAGAGGAACAGGTTGGTGTAAGAACAAGTACGAGGCATGGATGCTACTCATCCTCCACTCCGGCACTGTGGCAGATGTTGCAAATCAATCACGGCACATATTACCACCGAGCCTCTGTAGGGCCTTAGAATCCTTGCAAGTGCATGCCCAGGAGGCATTGCCAATCAATCAGGGTTGGTACTTGGGATGAAATCAGTTTGCTCTCAGTGCACAGATTGAGTAGTTTCTAAAGTTGATGTAGCAGTGGGTGTCATCTAGTAGTAGGTCATTAGAACACGTACCTTTTGGTAAATGGAGAGACTTGGGGAAAGAGGATGTCTCCCTGATTGCAGAAGAGTGGAACGTTAAAGAAAAATCTCACACAATGAGAATGAGCATAGGGACAGGGACAGACTTCACAATTTGCCTCTGAACTGCCTATGACCAGGTACCTTATATTTCTCTATGCTCTAATTCCAATTGGAAGAAGAGCTGAGGGGTGTACAAAAACATTAGTTGAAAATTCTAAGTCTCTGTCCTATTAGTTTCTGCCATTTCACCACACTTTTAGGCTCTAGGGAGGTTCTCTGCTGGGTCGAATGATGACATGAAAAAATATCACATTGGAACTCTGTTCTAAAGCTACTTATTGATTTTCTGAACTTCTCTGATCACCATTCCTTATACTCATTTCTAATATATTTTAAAGGACATCACTTCTTGTTTTTAGTCTCTTGATCAGTTTCCAAATGGATGAGCTCATTTCATCCAAAGAAACATTCTGTGAAGTAGTATCTGTTTTCAGTTTCCTCTCTCTCCTGTAAGATGTGACATACAAAGGTAGTAAAAATACACCTTGTTTATTTAAAAGGTCCTCTCTGTCACCTGCATACAGATATATTTCTAAGTGGTTTGGTAGGACAACTCTTTAGAGAGCTTAACTTTGGAAAACTATATTCAGGAGAAATTCATAAATGCTGAGTGTCAAATAGGCATTGAAGAGATATTCCAAAAGGAGGGTCCTGGAATTCAAACCACACAGTTTCCTTCATGTTGGCCTTTTCTCTTTGGGCTGACTTGATGATTGAGGACTGTGCTCTTGGGCAATTTTGGGACTGCTTTTTATTCTGTTTGTTTTGCAACTCTTGAACCCTTCTTTCAAGCTCTATATGGTAAAGTTCATTTATATAGTTCTTCTGAGTAATTTTTTCCTGTGCTATTGTTCACATCTGTGGCCCTGCCTTAAAGAACACAGGCTTCAAATTAATTTTTCCGATGCATACTATTTCGTATGTGTTCTGCCTTTATTTTTGGTCATTGTGAGGTCACCAATTTTGTTTTCCTTTTGGTATCCAATATTCTTAGACAATTTTCTGAGGCCTCAGAGAGACTCAGAGGCCACAGATGTTGTATAAACCATTTACCCTGCGTGTCTTCCCACTTATATTTTCCTTTTGAAAGAAAAAACAGAGGATAGCTCTCTGTGTATGCAATATTTTTTTTTTGTAATTCCCAGAAACTATTTATTAAATCTATCTCACCTCTATTGTAGGAGAAAATGCTCCTTTTTGAATAGAATGTCCGACAAACTGCTCCAGCTGCTCAGAGAAGTTAAGGGGCACTTTCTAAAGGTACTTATCACTCTGGGTAGTATATATAAGCCACTAGTTTACTTATTTTTTAATCCCCTTACATGGAGACCTTTTCAAACACATATTAAATTCCAGCAAAGGTCAACCTGTCCAAGACCATATGTCAAAAATTTCAGCAGTGATTTCCCACACATCTTGGGTGAAAGACAAAGACAGTCTTGGTATCTGTGAAATTTAATATCTGGGTATTATATCCATGGGTGTGTTCCAATGTGCCAAGTCAAACCAGAAATCCACGTCACAGCTTTCACTCTTTTTCTCTGTGTAAATTTTGTGCCCCCTTCCCTGCAAATGTTTGAAATAAGCTGAATAAACAGGACACAGTGGGTAACCTGGGGAGTGTTCTAATCAGAAATATTTTCACTCATGGGGTAAGGCTTTACATAACCCACTAAGAGCTGTGATCTGGACCGCCCATTGCAAGCAATAAAGCATTAAAATGAGGACATGTTTTAATCAGATTTCCAGATCCATATTTATTTTTTCTCTTCCAACTGCTCATGTAAAACTTCATTGTAAATTGTGTCAATGTATAACTGTACCTACCTGTCTATTGGGCGATGCATTTAAATGTCAACTTCTATTTCCAGTTAATCTTTTCCATTGTGTTTTTCTTCTTCTGTCTTCAGCATGTCAGAAGATAATATAAAAACATAAGTGCATTGAAGAGACAAATGTAAAATAAAATCTACTTTTACACATCGTGCATTTCAATACTGTGTAGCTAACTCCCAACACAGCCCTGCACATGAGTCCAGTGTCTTCTAAATAATAATTTGGTTCTACAGAATCAACAGAGTGAGATATGTGAAAAAGATTTCTCTTTATTTACCTTTCCAAAAAGATATTTTGCTATTAAATGTAGTCTATAAATGCTGTATAGTGTATATGTATAGCATATATGTGCAGTATAAACTAATAATACATTGAACAACTGTGTATTTTACCAACCAACTTAAGAAATAAAAGATTGTCAGTGCCTTCTGGGCCTTTTGAGTCTCCCTCCCCTAATATCACTCCTATCTACCCAGAGATAACTACTATCCTGAAAGTTATTACCATCCCTTGCTCTTCTGTAAAGCTTTACTTTATCTGTTTATTTCCATAAGTAATTTTTGACCACTCAGGATTTGCTCTTTATGGAAATGAATTAGAGTCTGTTTGTTTTGCTCAACATTATCCTTACAAGGTTCATCCATGTTAATGTGGGTGACTATAGTTCATTTGTTTACACTGCTGCATAGTATTTCCTTCTATTAAAAAAAAAATGCTTCCCTATTTATCTAGCCATTCTTTTGCCAAGGCACATTTTGAGTTGGTTCTGATATTTTCCTATTGCAGGTAACATTGCTAGAGTGATTCCCGGTCCATGTCTCCTGGTGGATATAAAATAAATGTTTCTCCAAGGTATATATCTAGGAGTGGATTACTGAATCACAGAGTATAGCCATGTTCAACTTTCCTTGATATTGCTACTGTGAATTTGGTTTTTATTCAATTTTTAAAAACAGTTGTATTAAGGAAATCAAACTTTTAAATGGAATTTCAACCTAATGTTAATTTTCCCCCCATACGCAAACAATGGCCCTGACTGATAGTTATAAGTCAAAGATATGCATGAAGCTACTGTAGGTAGCTTTGTTGTTTTTCATCTTTCCTGCCTGCTCTGATCATGTGCAATTAGACTAGCCAAGGTTCCTTCCATTCCTGAATGTAACATCACGGCTCCCACCCATCCCTAAGGTCTTTTCCATTAGTGGTAGTAGGATGAATAATCTTCTTTCCTATCTGTAAATGTGATGGTCATCTATTGTATTATATGACTATGACCTTGTCCTTCCTCTAGGAATAGTACTACCTCTCTGTTTTTTTCAGTAAAAAAAGTGTTGTTTTTTTTTTTATTGTAGCAAAATACATATAACATACAATTTACTATCCTAGTTATTTTAAAGTGTTTTTGTGACTGGCTTATTTCACTTAGCATAACATCCTCAAAGTTCATCCACATTGTACTTAAGAATAGTTAAGAATTTCCTTCCTTTTATAGGCTGAATAATATTCCATTGTATGCACATGCCACATTTTGTTTATCCATTTATCTATCAATAGACTCTTGAATTTCTTCTACTTTTGGCTATCATAAATGTTGCTGCTATGAACATAGGTGTACAACTATCTCTTTGAGTCCCTGCTTTCAATTCTTTTGGGCATATACCCAGAAGTGGAATTGCTAGAGTCCTTTCTCTTCTTTGAGGAGTACTGCTGCTGCCCCTATTCCAGCCATGTGGCTCTGGTGAGGGCTGCCAACCCTGCCACTGTGCCTTCTCTTGACACAGTTGACTGGCTGACAGGTGGACACCTGATCCAAGCTAGGCCAATAAGAGTTCTCACCTGGGAGTTTTCAGAGTGGAGCTGGAGAAGGCAATTCAGTCCTCTCTGTGGTGGATGCTTAGGAGCTATCAGTGGCTAGGTATTCTGTCATTAGTGTTTAGGTGTCCTGTCATGTGGAAAAGACCCTCCTGTGAGAAGAGAAAATAAAGCCATCAGACAGAAAGAAGTGGAAATGAGAAATGAGAGAGTTCTGATGGCACTTGCTTTCCTGTCCCTTTCATAGTCATATGAGCCAATAAATTCCTCTTTCCTTGACCAATTTGATCAGGGCTGCTATTCTTTGCAACCAATGTCCTTTCTAATAGAGTGTCATAGTTATACCTTGTGCATTAGGTGAGTTCTACCTTAAGTCAATAATAATTCCTACAATTCTGAGGACTGGTGCAATGGAATGAGAGAAATATACTGATACGTGACTGAGTAAATGTCCTACATCCATTACTGAAATTGGCAGTAGGAAAGGATGAGAGAAGGAAACTTATGAGGATTAAAACTGAGAAGATAAAGAGATAGTAATGAGTTCATAATATAAGAGGACAAGATATTGGTTCAACACAAATATTTTATGAGGAGGTTGATCTAGACTGTAAACCTAAGAAGTATGACTGATAGACAGAGGTCTGGGATTGTGAGATGCGGGACAACAAACTTTTTTATGTTGGGGGCAGAATATTCCCGAAGGGCAGGTTTATCCTAAATCATAGGAGTGGGTATGAAAACTACTTACAAATGGCCTTGGTCCTCCCCAAAGGTTAGAACAAAAGAAAAGATTCTAGCCTCGCTGGTATGGAAAACAGGCCTTTATAGATAGGCTTAACTCTTTCCTGGATATGAGAAACAGAAACCACCTCTAGCTGGGTGAAATTAAAAAAAAAAGAAGAAAGAAAGAAAATTAAAAAAGAAAAGGAAATTTACTGAAAGAATACACAAGTGTCTCCAGGAACCCATCCAAGGGCAAGGGCAAGACACACAGTCTGGACTTGCAGAGGACTTGTGCCTCCAATGGGAAAGCCCAGGGAGCGGAAGCATTTATTTTCTTGCTATCTTTTTCTCTCTCTGGGAGCTCTCTTTCCTTTTCTTCTGTGTTTCTACTTTGTTCTCCTGATAGGCTGGTTTACTCCTCTAGCTCATCATCATTCATGTCTTGAACGGGGCCACGTCAGCCCTGACTTCCCATGTCCTGACAAGCCCTGCACTCAAATTTTAGACGAGAATCTGATCCGCCTAGGTTGTGTCTCAGGTGCACCCTGGTCCAATCAGCAGTGCTGGGAAGAGCTTGCTGCCTGTTCTGGAGGGAACAGGCTCCATTCTTTAATAATGAAGGGGGCAAAGAGAGGAAATGATTGAGTTGTCTTGCGTGTATATTAATCTGTACCAAGTTGGACACTATGTATATGCTCCAGACCTAGTTAATACAGTACGTGGACTGAATTAGCAAATTCCTGAGTTCTGCCGTCCACTTTTCTCTGATATCCATGTTTTAGTTGTAGTTTTTAATGCTTGCAAAGCCCTCACCATGTTTTTGTTTTTGTTTTTTTGTCTATTTGGAGGGTTTTTTTTTTCCTGTCTGGAAGATACATATGTCTAAATATATCTAACTCCCTTGTTAGTGGCAAGGGCACATGGTCTGGAGCCAGAAGACCATGGAAGAGAATTAGCCACTGTGGAGTCGAGTGACTTGAGCCATAACTTCCTCATCATTAAAATGGGGCTAATAAACATGCCCCACTTATCTTACAAGGTGGTTACAAAAGTCGAATGAGCTATCAAGAGTAAAACTGATTTGTAACCTGCAAAGCAGTTTCAAAGAAAAGTAATTAGACCTGTGGTTCTCAACCCCACTGTAGATGACCCAGCATGTCATCATAATTAGCAAGGGCTGAATAATTTGTTCCCAGTAATTTAGTACGAGTCACGAAGATCCAATGTTTATGAAGTACTTTTTAAAATTGAGTATATTCAAAGTTATGTCTATAATATAAATGTCACTCATTCATTTGCATCTCAACATTTTCCTTTATAGGAATGGAATGGGTAGAGTTTGGCATAGTATGGTTAGAAATGCCTAAAATTTTGAACTCACCTTTGGGAGTATGTCACATATGTGTGCTTCATCTACCACGTGTATCATGGCAGAATATGCTTGAAAACTGACAATCACCAGACCATAAGCCACATAAAGCAGGATCCGTGTTTTCCTCATTCTCCACCAAGTGCCCAGCAACTAGCACAGTTCCTGCCACACAGGAGTTTCTCAGTAAATACTGAGATGACCTAGAAGCTGACATTCTAAGGCATCATACATAGTTTTGCGTATGTCATAGATACTATTATAGAATTTCCTCCTTGTACCAAGTGGGAAGGAATATGTCTGCTGGACATCTTTGTTTAACAGAAAAATAGGATGCTTGTGGTATTTGTGGTTGATTTAAGGTGTTAGCCACCGTTGCTAAGTTGTTCCTTTGAGGCTCTAAGGAGAGTTGTGAACAGAGAGGCCTTTATTTACTGTAAAGCATCTAATTATGAAGTGCTTCCTGATCTGCGCATCCTATGCCATGAGGGATGTGTGGATGCATTAAAGAAAATACTAGATTGAAAAAATGTAAAACCTTAGTATGGAAATTGGTTCTGGGAAACAAAAGGATGTTCCCTTGTTTTAAATGAAAATAAAGCTCGATAAAATCTTTATCTTGGTAAAGACTCTGAATGGGGAAGAAATTTGAATTTCTCTAAGAATGAGTTATAGAAGGTGCTGATCAACTAACGTATCAGAAAATGAGATAAAGGGCCACAATCAGCTACTTTTATTTTCAAATATTATTTAATTTTTCAAAAGTTGGTAAGGAGTAGTAAAGCGATTTCCTATGGTGTTGGCAGAGTGGTGTTGGGGAAGAGAACAATTGCTCCTTTGAGGGAGCTTGTTGGGTGCTTGCCTCCTGCAGTTAGATTTTTCTTATTTAAGAGAGCCATCTGCTTCATTAAACTCTCCAAGATCAGGCATTATCTACAGGGAGTTCCACAGCATCTTAAAACAGAGAACTGCAGCAAAGTTTTAAGTTAATGCCAGCAAACCAGATGTTAACCAGATTGTTAAATTCTTTTTTCCTTCCAAAACCAAAGATTTCAAGTGAGGCTGAGTTAATGCAAATGTTGGACAACGCTTAGGGCTAGAATTTGGAGCCAACATTGATCTCCTTTGGCCTCTGTTCGTGGAGCTCCTCTAAAGTCAGTCAAGGGGAACTCTGTTTATGGTTTAAAAAAACATAAACAGAGGGATTATGGGTGGGGAGAAATTCTGGCTTTCCACATTCCCTAGTGCACATTCCTTACTGAAAAAATTACACATGCTGAATGCTGGGGAATTTAACAGATATTCCCAGTGCTGTATTCTTAATCCAACATACATTTCTTCACATTTTGGATGGGTTTTCATTTCTGATTGCACCCTGCAGGCTGCCTACTGATCTCAAAAAGATTGAGTGGAGGAAAAAATATGCAATGGAAACTGAAAATGAAAACTGCTTCTTTCCACATCCCCCAAGAGCTGACATTTGAATATCTGAATTATTGGGACTGGGGATCTCGGTAGAGATTTAAAGGCACAAAGGTAGGTATGTCATTTCTAGAAACAAGTGCTCAGGGAGGCGGTGTGCTCAAATGCTCTGGGGGTAGCAAGGCCTCCGTTTCTTTTTTGACAAGTGCTAATGTATTTCCTGGGATTAGGGGGATCGGACATTCTGCCTGCTCCTACCACACAAGGTAACATTTACTTGTATTTAGGGACCCAAAACTCTTTCACATTTTCTACTTTCAACCTCTTTGCAAATTAAATCAAATCAAAGCAACTAAGCAGCTAAACAACAAAACCCAAACAATACGAAAACCATTCCTTTCTTGTCCCTAATTGGGTCTAATATTTTAAAAGTGGAGTGAATAAATTTTAGGTGGAACCAGCTATCATTAGCTGTTATCCTCTCATTTTATGAAACTAACGTAAGAAAAACACCATTCTGTTTACAGGTTTTATTTTTCTAGCGTGCATGACTTCTTTTTTTTTTTTTAATATTGTGACATAAATCCCTAGCTATTAATGCTTATGAAAACCTGCATTTTAACAGCATTAAGAGAATCAGAATAGACTAGTTTCTTGACATGCCAGATGTAAAGCTGTCCCATGAGTATATCTAAACAACTTATTCTGCTTTCTGACGTGTGCAAGGGTTCCATTGCCATAAGAAATAAGAAACATGATTTCTCCTCTGGGATGAAGGCATGATTTTGCTGTCATGATTTGTTATCATATATGGAAAATGTCCTTTAAACATATATGCACGTGTGTTTTCTATTGTGTGAAGGTATACTATTTCAGTTCAGTTGCTCATTTCCATCACTGGAATTGCAAATATTTAGATTCAAATGGTATTATCCTAGTGGGTCCCGATAACAAAAGGAGAAAGTGGTTTAATATGTCCTATAAGATGTGTAGGGTCAGGGATATTCCATTTCACAGTGTCCTTTACTCTTCATCTATACCATAGTTTCATCTTTGCTCAGCTTCCTTGAAGAACTTGAAAGAGAATTTCATAAAACAGACTCCTCTATTGTTAAAGAAAGAAAGGCCTAGGTTTCTTACTGGTCTACCTTTATGGATAGAATTTTTTCTTCACAGAAATTTCCGGCTCTTATGTACCAATTTAGAAGATGTAAACTGCTATGTCAATATCACTTCTCAACTCTGTACAATTCTCTATAGATGTTTTTGTGATAATCTATGATATTTCCCATCTCTCTATCTTTAGCAAATGTTATCCAACCAAATCAACGTAGCCTTCTGAAGCATTAGTTAGCAGCTGCTGCAGCAGAAATGTCCCCTGAAATTGCAATAGCTTAAGACTTGCTGGCATATTAATTCTTCACTCACATGGGCCAGCAGAAAGCTCCTCTGGAAGGCTGCGCTGCTCTCTCCAACTGTATTTCCTCATATCAAAGTGGCCCTGTTTTATCCTGCCACTCCCTAGAAGCCCTCAGGCTACTGCTCATCTGAGACAGAGCACTGACAGGCAGAACAGCTTTCTTATCAAATGAGCCATGGGTTTTAAAACTGCCAATTCAATGCCAATTAACATAAAGTTTCTCTTGAAAAAGGAGAACCTCTCTCAAAGAACATTTTTTAAATCCAAAGCAGTCATATCTTTAAAAAAAAATAATCATCATAAACTCTTTTTAAGAACTCTCATCACTCCTAGAATCTGCAGATAATATGCCCCAGAATTTCTTTACAAATCTAAGAGTAGTCTGTCTTTCAGTTTTGGAAACACGAGAGAGATTCCTTGGCTATTTGCCTGTGTTCCGCAGCTCCTAGAGTACCAAACTGAGTTTGCACCAATTTTATATCAAAGCTGAGATAAGGAAAGAAAGCCCTGCAGAGATCTTAGCAACAAGTACAACCAAGCACCACTTTTGATTGTTCTGGGGCTAGAAGTAAATTGTAACCTCCTTTTTGGCAGGGACCATGCCTCTTGCTTTCTTTGTGTCTCCTGAGCATGCAGTAGGTGCTTGATAAATACTCTGAATAATTATACCTTACTTTTTTTTCCTGTTCAATAAGCAAGCTCATTAAACATATTTAAGCAAAATGTAGCAAGAAGGAAAAAATTCCCTGGAGGTCTCACAACCCAAATCACAGCACAGATAGGATTTAGTAAATATGTAGTTGAAAGCAGTTTGAAATAAGGCCTCTATTGACTGTGCTGGTGCCCAACTGTCAGGTCATTAGCCCAGCCCACTCTTTCTCACTCCTTATAGCCTTAAAAATAGTTCTTAAATACCCTTCTGTCTGAAAATTTCCCATCTGCCCCACCCACGATCACAGCTGGCAGAATGAAGACATCACATTCCTTCTATTATGTCTCTCTTGTAGGGATTAAGTAAATTCAGGAATCTGCATACAGAAAACACCATCTTACTCCTCTTATCCATCCATCCAGCTACCCATCCATTCACTTAATTCAATAAGTGCTCAGGGCTCACTATGAACCAGGCCACTATGTTGTATTCTGAGAAAACAATGGTGAACAAAACAGACCTGATCCCTTTTGTCCTAGAACTCAGAGTCTAGTGGGAGAGAAAGGCAGTGAAGTAAGTACACAAGGAAGTGAGTAAATGTAGAATTTTAAGAAAATCAGAAAGCCAGGAGGGATAGGAAAAGAAGACTGGATATAGTTCCTCTTGATTTCTTATTTAGCCAAATGCCTTTTTCACTTGGGTTCTTTAAGTATCAGCTCGACTATTCAGTGGACACACCAAGAAACCACACAGGAAACAAGGGTAGTTTGAGGAAAAGTACCTGCTATGGGAGGCCTGCCTTCTAGTTGGACTAGTAAGGTGTGCAAACCAAACAAACAAGACAAGCTGTGTTCATTCAATTGTTAGATTGTATGCAGTAGAAAAATCACAGAGAAGACTATGGGTGCCTGTTGTATTTTAGAGACAAAGGTAATGCAGATGTATAAAAGGGAGTTTAGTGCAGGTATTGAGTATTGTTGCCTGCACTTCTGGACAATTAGAATGCTAGAGTGTTCTGGATCCTCTTTTGGGATGCTTCGCAGTGTTAGTCTTTAGTGATTTCTTCAAATATTGTTGCAAGAGGAGATTGTTGATGGGGAGCTGATAACCAAATAATGCTTGTGCAGATGGAAAGGAAGGACTGGGATGGTCGGCAGAGATACTACATTCCTTGTCATTTTCTTTCCCTTCTTACAGTCACTTTTTACAATAGTCCATGTTGTGCTATAGCTGCAAAGGCACTCACGGTGATAGGAGTGGGCTACCTCTGCCCCACACCTCCTCTCTGTCTTTTACTTGAGTAGCTTCTTCATGACTTTCTAATTCCTGAAGTTTGCCTTCGAACCTTATCCATGTGCAAGTAGGAAGGAAAAGATCCATGCTGTGCGTTTGAAGGTGATTATCATCTTTACATAATGTATAATATAATACACAGTTATTTATTCAAGTTCTATGAGTTTGGGATCGTGACTAGGAAGGATGTGAAAACAGAATAGCTTTACTTTTCTCAAATTGTGTCAATGACAAAGGGCATTTCTAACAATAGGTAGCAATTTTCAAACCACTTAAATCAAAAATCATGGAAGCCATTTGATCTGGATCTCAATGTGTCTACTTTCTAACAGTGTGACTGTCTTCACGTTAACCTCTCTGAACCTGTTTGCCCTTCCATAAAGATGGAGAAAATTCCTGCTTCATAGCTTTATTGAAGACATTAAATGAAATACTATATATGGAGTTTATGCCCAGAGCCTGGCATTTAACAGACATTCCATAAATGTAAGCACTCTCATTCATTATGGATGATTGCAAAAACTTGTGCATTATTCAGTATCTGGAAGCTAAGAAGGATTTGAAAGGTTAAATTTCAGGTTAGATATCACAGTGTTGTTTTTTTTTTTTAAAAAGATGTTATATGGGTCTTAAAAGTTAACAAATTATACTTTAAAACCATTCAGAGATGTAAATCCTGCAGATCAGTGGAAATATAATAGTATGATAATAGCAATCACCATAAGGAAAACAAAAATAATAGTAATAGTTAAAATTGACTGAGAGCTTGTTTTGTGCACAACTAACATGATCTCATTTAGCCTTTACAAAATGCTAGGGACTATAATTATTCCCATTTTATAGACGTGGATACTGAGGCATAGAGAGGTTAAGTGAATTGCTCAAGGTCATGTAACTAGTAAGTAGACGTTCCAGGGCTGGAAACTTTTCTGTTTTAATCCAAAGCCCAAGGTCTTCTATGACCTGTACCACTTCAGGCCTACCCAAAGGGGCCCTTGCCCTGCAGCCCACACTTAAAGGGATCTGTCCTGACCCTCCTCTGGCTGTATCCTTTCCCAAGAGGCAAGAACCTGAGAAATCAAGTAGATGTGCTCATCCGGGACCTGTGCCTCCTTCTGGACCTCAGTTAGAGGACTCAGGGCCTTGGAATTCTCTGCACAAAAGATGCCCAGTCAGCTTCCCAAACCTGTACAGACCTCTTCCCAGTGTGCCCTCCTGAGCATGAACCAGCCATGGTGTGCACGCCACAGGGAGCCCTGTGAGTTGGAGTGTTCACGGGCAGGCACGTGGGGCACCTTGAGGTGTGGGATGGAATTAAGGGTGACGAGGGCAGGAGCGTGATAAAGGTGTGCAGGCAAGGTGCTGCCCACTCTCCTGGGCTGTCGTATTGCAGCCTAGATCTCCAAGAATTCAAGAATTCCTTGTTTTATTTTATTTTATTTTTTAATTATTCATTTTTTTAACTTGACAAGTAAAAATCATATAAATTATGGTGTACAATATGGTATTTTAATACATATATGCATTATGAAGTGGCTAAATTAAGCTAATTAACATCTGTATTACTTCACATACTTATTTTTTGTAGTGAGAACATATAATCTATTATTAATTTCAAATATACAATACATTGCTATTAACTACAGTCACCATATCTTACAATAGTTCTGAACTTATTCCTCCTGTCTAACTGAAATTTTATATCCTTCAACCAACATCTCTCCGATCCCTTCCCCTAACCCTCAAGCAGCCGTTGGTAACCACCATTCTACTCTCTGCTTCTATGGGTTTGACATTTTTAGATTCCACATATAAGTGAGAACATGCGGTATTTGTCTTTCTGTGCCTGGCTTATTTCACTTAACACGTCATCCTCCAGGTTCATCCATGATGTTGCAAATGATGGGATTTCCTTCTTTTTTTAAGGCTGAGTAGTATCCCATTGTGTATATATATGACTTTTTTTTAGTCCATTCATCTGTTGATGGATACTTAGATTGATTCCATATCCACTTAGGCTATTGTGAGTAATTCTGCAATGAACGTGGGAGTGCAGATGTCTCTTCAACATATTAACTTAATTACCTTTGGATATATACTCAGTAGTGGGATTGCTGGATCATATGATAGATTATTTTACATTTTTTGGGTAACTTCCATACCATTTTCCATAATGGCTGTGCTAATTGAAATTCCCACCAACAGTATACAAGGACTCTAAATTTGAATCTGGTCTTTCAGGTCATTGTGAAGGCATTTTTCTCAAGGCAGGGGACATAATAAATTTTATTTGAGAATTTATTGGCTTGATTCATAACTTTTAATTATTTAGTCTTTGAGGATAGTTATAATAGCTGCTTTAAAATCCCTTTCTGCTTAATTTAATGTCTAGTATTTAAGGATCAGTCTCTAATGATTTTCCCTTGAGTATGGGTCACACTTTTCTGATTCCTCATACATCTAGTAATTATGGATTGTATACTGCACATTGTGACTATACACTGTAGAGATTCTGCATTCCGTTATGTTTCTCAATAGGTTTTTTGTTTGTTTGTTTGTTTGTTGTCCCATTTTGTTCTGGCATGCAGTTAAGTGGACTGAACTCAAACTTTCAAATCCGCCTCCCTGGCTGGGCGCGGTGGCTCACGCCTGTAATCCTAGCACTCTGGGAGGCCGAGGTGGGCGGATCCTTTGAGCTCAGGAGTTCCAGACCAGCCTGAGCAAGAGCGAGACCCTGTCTCTACTAAAAATAGAAAGAAATTATCTGGACAGCTAAAAATATATAGAAAAAATTAGCCGGGCATGGTGGTGCATGCCTGTAGTCCCAGCTACTCGGGAGGCTGAGGCAAGAGGATTGCTTAAGCCCAGGAGTTTGAGGTTGCTGTGAGCTAGGCTGACGCCATGGCACTCACTCTAGCCCGGGCAACAGAGTGAGACTCTGTCTCAAAAAAAAAAAAAAAAAAAAAAAAAAATCCACCTCCCCTGCATGGGCAAAAGCTAAAATTTCAGGTCAATTTTATTGGTCTTAGCTGAGCTATGTGGAGCTCAGGAATGTTTTATAGGTTAGCCAGAGATTTGGCCAGAGTTTGTTTATACACAGAATTTGGGGCTACCACTTGCTGGTTCTCTTCTTTCTGGGACTTCTCCTCTCACTTTCCAGTTGCTGTGGTTGCCCTGAAATCTGTCCTCTTTATTAAACCAGTAACACTGCAGACTTCTATCAGTCCAGCATACTGGTGGGAGGGCCCTGCCTTTAGCTTAAAGGCCTTCAAAATAAGGAAACCCAGTACTGTTTCCCTCTTCCAAGAGTCTGCCTTCAACCCCTACCCCAGTATCTGCCTTCTTGTAGTAACATGTAAAGATGACTAATGAGTTATTTGCTAATATATTTTTATTGTTGAGTATTTTAATATGCTCTTTTTATTCCTTGGCATGAATATTTCTCATTTTCAGATTATCAAATAGAATTTCAGCTTCTAATTTTTAATATCAAGAGAAAAAATAATAAATAATCACATCTTGTTTCCTTGGATTTTCCTTTGTTTTTTTCCCTTGTGCTTATCTACAAAATGATTGTTTGATCTCCTACAAAATTATCTATCTTTCGACATTCCAAGTATATATCTTACTGACAGTGAAAGAGTGAAAATCATTGTCAATGTATACATTATTTAAAGAATAAATCTGATTTTCATGAAAACAAATGTTTATTTGTTGATGGCAAGACTATATGCCTCTTTCCCATTTTGGCCTCCCACAGCATTTATATGTGGACACTTGATGTTAAATGACCCACAGACCCTACTTACCTTATTATAACATTTTAATCTATTGAAAAATATAGTAGCAATACCATTTCTAGATTATATCACTTCCTTGATGAAATTTACCAGTTGTTGTTTAAGTTACAGGAAGTTGTTCATGAGCCATCTAAGCAGTTGGGAAAAGGTATACTAAAGACCAGTGACAGAGATTCCGTATCCAAGGATCTTGCTAATAAAGCATAATCTAAAGAGGGAAAAAAAAAATCTTAAAATATTATCATATTATTTTCCATTCACATATGCTATTTTCAGATCTTTTAAGTAGGGCACATTTGAACAGAAGATGGCTAAACACTTGTAAAAACTAGGAATTTTCATTTCAAAGGGAAGTTTTGAATGTATACTATCCTTTATACCAAAATACACCAATATTAAATAATGAATGAAAGGGATTCTACTCTGGAGGCATTGCAGCTGTTTTCTAATGAGCCAATAAGACAGATCAGATGACTCCTCTGCACTGGAGTCAGAAGTGGTGAATATGCCAGAGACTCTGCCTAAATAGAGAGGTTTTTAATAGCACCTTGTGTCCAAGTCAGTTTACTGTACTTCCTGTAATGGAGGTGATGATTCAGGACAATAACAAAAGAAGGCACTTTGTGAAAATGAGATATTTTTGTTGTTTGTCAGCACTACTATTTGTTCATCTTTCTGTCTCCCAAAATGTATTTTATTCATTAACGTGAGATAGCAATTTCTTTGTAATATCCATGGTCTTCT
>CM052443.1:71453603-71476279 GCA_028533085.1 Varecia variegata
CTGTAATACAGTGTACACATAATTTCCCAGTACACTGGGAAACCAAAAAATTTGTGTGACTCATTTTATTGTGGTGTTCTAGAGCCGAACCCACAATAACTCTGAAGTATGCCTGTGTTCAGCAACCTCCCTTTTCTCTAGACATCATGGGTTGTAATTAGCAGATGACCCTGGATCAGGTAAAAGCCCATATCCATATACTTCTGTGTTAGCAATAGTCTAGTAAATAGTAGTTTAGTGCAGTATAGTAAAAAAATGTGGGTATTTCCTAACTATTTGTTAAATACCTGGTAGACAAAGGCAGGTATCTCATATCTTAGCACAAAGACTTTTTTCAACCTACAATTATTGAACAGTTTTGCCCAACCTCACGTCAGCCTCCTCAACTATTTGCTGTTGTCCTAAACTGAAGAGGCCATAAAAAGAATTCCGCCTTATTGTAGTATTAATCCTATTAATTTAGTCAGTTGATTCTGTCCTTTTGGATACATAATACAGAATATATAGGAAATACATAACTTGTAAAGCATAATGAACATTCACAAATCCACCACCAACTTAACAGCTAGAACTTTACCAATACTGATGCATCTGAGTTCCCCTTCTCTGCTGCCTGCCAGGGGTAGATAGTACTTAGAATTTTGCACTTATTATTTCCTTGCTTTTTAAAAAAATATACTTTCATTTAATATGTATACTTCTCCATGCATTATATTGTGTAGTTTAACTGCTTATGAGCTTTAAAAAGCATCACATGATGTAATAACCTTCTGCAAATTGCTTTTCTCATTCAAGAGCATATTTCTAAGATTCATTCACATTACTGTGCATAGCTTTAGTTCATTTATTTTCCATGGCTCTATAATGTTCCCTTTATTATCTTTGATGCTGGTATCAACATTCTTGTACAGATCTCCTGTTTCACTATGTAAGGGATTCTCTAGGGGTGTATTAAAACTTTGAAGTCTATTTACTTGGTGGGTAGCAGGATACGTGAATGTTCAACCTTACATGATTATTGCCAACATGTCTTCTGAAGGAAAGTAGCCATTACGTTCTTAACCAGAAGCATGAAGGAGTTGTCTCTACTAAATCTACAGTAGCATCTGATGTTGCCAGTCCCGTAGTTATAAAAATGGAACTCATGATCTTATTTTGAAATTTTTTTTTGAAGACGGAGTCCCCCTCTGCTGCCCGGGCTAGAGTGCTGTGGCAACAGCCTAGCTCACAGCAACCCCAAACTCCTGGGCTCAAGTGATCCTCCTGCCTCAGCCTCCCAAGTAGCTGGGACTACAGGCACTCGCCACCATGCCCAGCTAAGTTTTTCTATTTTTAGTCACCTGGCTAATTTTTTCTATTTTCAGCAGAGATGAGGTCTCACTCTTGCTCAGGCTGGTCTCGAACTCCTGAGCTCAAGCAATCCCCCTGCCTTGGCATCCCAGAGTGCTAGGATTATAGGGGTGAGCCACCTCACCCAGCCTCTTATTTTGTATTGTTATGGTTACAAATAAGTCTGGACAATATTTTAAGTTTTTAATCACTATGTAACTTCTTTTGAGAAATTTCATGTTGGGTCTTCTGCACATTTAAACGTTTGGTTTACTTGTTTATTTTTTATTGATTTCTGGGAGTTTATCTCAGTGTCAATCCTTCGTTGTATGTATGTATTGAAAATACTTTTCCTCATTTGTGGCCTTTGTTTCTTTCACTTGTTGGTAGTTTTTATGGCATAGAAGTTCTTATTTTTAGTGTAGTTGAATTTTTCAACTTTTTGTCTTTTATGGGAAGTGTTCCTTAATTTTTTGTTTAAAAATCTTTTTCAACAAAAGCAGTAAAGTTCTATATTTTTTTCTTTTATGTTAAGTCTGTAATACTTTGAGAGTTAGCTATTGTGAATGGTGTGAGGTGGGCACTCAATTTCAGTTTTTTTGCCTTATAGATAGCCAATTTTATAAGTGTTACATGATTTGTGAAATTTCTATATATGCATAAGTCTATTTTTGAAATTTCTATATTCTTCATTTTGTCTTTTTTCTATGCTTCTTCTTTGTCTTTAAAAAAATTATTTCAGGGTTTTATTTGCTTATTTAGCCTTTCTTATTTAATTTTCTGCCTTCTATTGGTTTGGAAGTTATATGTTCTTTTTGTAGTTACTTTTAAAATTTTACCCTGTGCATTAACTTAATAAAATCTATATTTACTATCTTAGTCATCTCCTGAATAGTATAAAAATGATAGAAACTTTACTCTCATTAGGATACTATTCAGTATTTTTTTTTTAAGAGACAGAGTCTCGCTCTATTGCACAGGCTGGAGTGCAGTGGTGCAATCACAGCTCGCTGCAACATCAAATTCCCAGGCTCAAGCAATCCTTCCCCCTTAGTGTCCCAAGAAGCTGGGACTATGGGTGCATGCCACCATGCCTGGCTAATTTTCCTATTTTTTGTAGAGATGGCAGGCTCACTATGTTGCCAAGGATGGTCTTGAACTCCTGGCCTCAAGGGATCCTCTTGCCTGGGACTCCCAAAGTGCTGGGATTACAGGCGTGAGCCACAGCGCCCAGCCCTGTCCAGTATTTTAATTCCGTTTTTTCAAAAACAATAAAAAACACAACCCATGTTAGTTAGACATAATTATTTTATGCCAACCATGTTTGTTTAAACATAACTACATATTTCTCAATTTCTTTGCTCACCATTCTTATCTCAGACTTTCCTTCTAGGGATTATATATTTCTTCCCTGAAGTTTCTTTGGTGAGTGTCTGTTGATTAAAAATGTATCATTTTTTTTCTTGTTCATCTAACTATTTAGAAATAGTTGTTTGGGTTATAGAATTCTAGTTTGGCTATTATTTTATCTCAGCACATTGAAAATATTATTTTATTGACTTGCTTCCATCATTGCTGTTGGAAAATCTACTGTTAGGCAGATTGTCTTACTTCACAGATCTCTGTATCAGTCAGCCATTGCCACTTAGCAAACCATCCCTAAAGCACAACGAGTCCTTTATTCTTATTCTACATACACGTATTAATGCAATGTGAGTCAGCTGAGTCAGATGATCTAGGCTGCACTTGGCTGGGTAACTCTTCTTCAAGCTGGAGGTCTGACTGAGCTTGGTTTCTCACTGTTTGTTGGGCTCCTGTCAGCTCCATCTGTCTTCTTCTGGGGCCCAAATATTAGTTATTATTACCATTATTCTTCATGAGACCAATATGCATGCTGAATTTTCTAGAGTAAAATTGCCAAGGACATAGTGGAATTACTAGAGTGGTGGACTAGAAAATATATAATTGGGGCAGAGAGAGACAGAACAACACAGACTTTTTTACATGCAGGATATCTTTAGGAGATACTACAGTTATTTCTCTCCATCTAATTGGAGAAGAGGCTGAAATGCCTACTTAAGGAGTCTTGAAAAAATTAGGGGTGAACTGATTGCACATAGCACATCAAATTATGCCCAAAATAACATCGTTAGACTCAGTTCCTTAAGAAAAGCCTACAAATGGCTCTGATAGTTTATAAAGGATACTCATAAAGTTGTAAACTATATTCTGCCAGTTGATTTAAGGTTTGACTTTTAGTAGACTGATGATCTAGTGGTATAAGAATAAGTTTAGCGTAGTGAATATTCTGGCAAAATGTGCAAGGCACAGGCCCAGCTGGCTTTGAATGGGATGATCAAGTTGGTGATGACAGAGTGCAAATGAATTACTGATTGGCAGATAAGAGTACCATATGATTTAAAAATGATAATAGCATTCCTATTCTGAGATATTTACATTAGCTACAAATGTTCTAAATCTTAGTAGACTGGAATAACATCTCACCTTTTCTTTTTTTAAATTAGTGTTTGTGTCTCTATTTGAGAACAAATAAACATTTTTCTCACTTCTATTACCTAAACACCAAATGAACATGAAAACATAATAATTAATATAAATATTCAGGTCTAATTTCATAAATTCATTGTCATTACAAAACAAGTGAGACAAAATCACTTGGTTTGCATATAATAGTAGCAAACCATTTCCATCATTGGAACTAATTTGATTTGGCATCATGCAAATGAAATATGGGCACGGTTTCCTAGCACTAAGTGCTTTTGAAGATAAGCAAAACATTGACAGATGATCTCTGCCTGCCAACACTGGCAAGAGTGATACTGTGGCTAGGAACTTTGCAATCTGTTGAATTTTTTGTAAACATACAGGTGCTCTTCACTGACACATTAAAAAAAAGTCATTGCAATTTTGCAACTTGATGAAGTATTTAAATAACCCTTACATTCTTATTAATATCATAACACTAGTTGGAAAATGGAAATTGTAGCAGTTAGAGTTCCAATTAAACTCTTATTAAGAAATCCTATGATATTTAGATGATAAAGCAAAGTAAGGCTTGACAAATTCTCCAAGTTCAAATCTGATTCCTAAAACTAAAGTTGCTTTAACTTTTGCCAAGGACATTGCAAGGAGAGCCTGAAGTATTTTCTTTAGACCACTGGTTCTCTAACTTCAATGCTAATAAGCGTATTCAGTGATGCTTATTAAAACTTTAAATTCCTAGAACTCACCCCTAAATTTCAGTGTATCTAGGATGAAACTGAAAATAGGCATTTTTAATAAACACTTTAGGGGATTCTTTTGCAGGTGGTCATGAGCCCACGCTTTGCCGTACACGTCCTTGGACCTTTGTGCTAAGGAGTAGAACTGTCTGATGGAAATAAAGGATGACAAGTCTCAGCATTGTGGTGTCTGGAGGTTTCCCTCATCACCTCTTCTGCTTTATTACACAAAATATTTGACTAGGAGTGGCTTAAGACAAACGTATCTTTAAAAATAACATGTTACAAGCAAAGAAACAGTAAAAAGACAAGAACAGGCTGGGCATAGTGGCTCATGCCTGTAATCCTAGCACTCTGGGAGGCTGAGGCAGGCGGACTGCTTGAGCTCAAGAGTTTGAGAGTAGCCTGAGCAAGAGTGAGACCCAGTCTCTACTAAAAATAGAAAATTTAGCTGGGCCTCGGTCATGGTGTACACTTGTAGTCCCAGCTACTTGGGAGGCTGAGGCAGGAGGATCGCTGGAGCCCAGGAGTTTGAGGTTGCTGTGAGCTATGATGATGCCACTGCACTCTACCCAGGCGACAGAGGGAGACTCTGTCTTAAAAAAAAAAAAAAAAAAAAAAAAAAAAAAGACAAGAATGATTTGAAAAACACAACTTGAGTAAGAAATCAAGCCTGAGAAAATAGAACAAATTTGAAGACTATAAAACCTCAGTTCTTTGAAATAATTAAACTAACTACTTGATTCAAAGTCTCCAGGCAGCCAAAATAATAGGAAGACACAGTCAGTTCTATAGTCAGTTTTTATTGTCAAAGTAAGTGAAAAATATCCACGCCTTCAAGGATGCAAAGCTTTTCCTCTATTGCCTTGGCTTAGTAGGGCACTGAATGATGGGGCAGGCCATGTCTTCAAGGGCTTTCACATTGCCAAAAAGGGATGTTCCAACCGTCCCCCACACTTCACTCTTGACTCCCTACTCATGAAGATGAGGTGTGTGTTAGAGTCAGTCTGGATACAGGAGAAGCCATCTTGCCCCAAGTGGTCACATCTTCGTAGAAGCTGAAGATCATCATCCAAGGTATGTTCCTCTGACCTCCATACCTTTCTTCACTCCCTCCATCACTGGGAGCAGTTACTTCCAAAAGTCCACTCTCCTGTCATGATCACATTCTGTGCTACCTGCTGCAGGAGGCCCTCTAGCCGGATGATGATTGTTCCCTGGATTATCCTAACTCCATCCAAGGGGAGAGACAGTATGGAATCTTTGCAGTTGAAAGCATGATATGGGCGAGAATCGTGCCACCTTGCCCATGAATCTCAGATCCCAAGCAGTTTTTAGGCCTGGACAGGGCAGAACAGGACTGAGTTTGGCTTCTGATTATTTCTTGCTATTGAATTTAGTAGCATTAGAAATCCTGGAAGCTGCTCTAGGTCTTGTTTGGGAAGCCTGCTGGTATCACGGAACCACTGGTAATCTTACATGGGGGTGAAATGAATAGTCACCTAGATAGTGTGATTTAAGGGGCAAAAACAAAGCCCCACACTAAAATATATCTCCCCAAGTAATATATAGCTTAATTTGAAATTTATTCCTTTGTGTTTATGACTTTCAACTCTGTATGATCCTATCCTAAAATTTACAGAATGATTCAATGTGAGAGCATTCATTAGTTCACTATTCTTTGTAGCAGAAGGACCAGGATTAATGGAGAATCCTGAGATTCTACAGGTAGAAGGAATCACAGAAGTCATGTGGGTATCGAAGGGTAGCAAAAATGAAGGTATTTATTTCATGATTTTATCTAGGGCCATTCTTGTCCACCACACTGAGGTGGAATGAAATGAAATTGTCTCTTATCTGTGAGGTATCATGTGATTATCTCGTGGTAGTATAAGGTAAGTCACCTGGAAACAAAAAGAAACCCTTTAATCTTAGGGATACTTTTAGTACAATTTACACATGAAGTGCTGATATATTTAAAAAAGGCTGGAAGAGTTCATAATTAACAATGGAAGCATGAAGAAGGGCGTACAGGACTGCGTGGCACATCTGGTATAGACGAGTACCTTGAATGAATTTTGCCCCTAGATGACCATTATATTATCTGGGCATAGCAAGGCCTCATTCTTCTGGGAGAAGTTGCAAATCTGGAATGGACTTTTTCCAGAATATCAGGGAAGGGACATTGTGAGAGAGTCCTAGTCATGGGTCCCTTTTTAATATGGCAGTTTGTGTTATGGATCCTGGTAGACCCAATACCTAATATCCTGGCAAGGCCTAGGCAAAAATGGAAACGTTATTCCATTTGCAAATGTACCTTTACCATGGCCTCTTTGTGTTTTGAGATAAAGCACATCTCAAAAGTACAGTAAAAAGTAATTGTCATTGCACATGAAAATAAGCCACGTTTTCTCAAGATTAACCTAAGAGAATGGTCCTAAGTGTGAAAGGAAACTGTCCATTGAAGTGACTGGTCTTCAAACATTTCAGTTGCACATCAGAGAGGAAAATTACAGTAGCTTTTCATGGAGGGGAAATCAAAGGAACTCATTCTTTTTTCACTTGTTCCTTTTTGCTTTATTAATATATATTGGTATACTTTTTAAGAATGTTTTTACTTCATTGTGATAAGAACTGATACACTTTTGTAAGCTGTTATGAAATTATCTATTAGAATCTTGGTGTTCACACAAACGTCTTTCAAAATCAATTTGTAGACCAAAGCCCAATTTTTCTATGAATTTTAAAATAAATACTTATTGCTATTTTATCAATTTCATTATTATTTCAGTCTTCATAGGTTTTTAAAAAAGATTTTATTTTTATAGGGCAGGTTTAGGTCCACAGCAAAATTGAGAGGAAGGCAATAATTCTCATATACCCCCTACCCCCACACAGGCTTGGCCTCCTCCATTATCAATACCACCAGAGGTACCTTTGAAACAATTGATGAACCTACATTGACACATCAATAATCACCCAAAGGCTGTAGGGTTTACATTAGGGTGTCATATATCCTACAGGTTAGGACATTATGGTATCATACAGAGTAGTATTTTCACTACCCTAAAAATCCTTTATGCTCCACCTGTTTATCCCTTCCCTAACCTCTAGCCCCAGGCAACGAGCTACTGATCTTTTTACTATCTCCATAGTTTTGCCTTTTCCAGAATGTCAGGTAGTTGAAACCACGTAGTATGTAGCCTTATCAGATTGGCTTGTTTTACTTAGTAACATGCATTGAAGTTTCCTCCATGTCTTTTCATGGCTTCATAGTTCATTTCTGTTTAGCACTGAATAATATTCCATTGTATGGACACATCATACTTTGTTTATTCATTCACTTACTAAAGGACATCTTGATTGCTTACAAGTTTTAGCAATTATGAAAAAAGCTGTTATAAGCATACATGTGTAGGTTTCTTTGTAGACGTTAAGTTTTCAATTAATTTGTGAAATACCTTAGAGTTCAACTGCATGATCGTATGGTAAGAATGTTAAGTCTTGTAAGAAGCCACCAAACAATCTTCCAAAGTAGTGGTACCATTTTGCATTGCTATCAGCAATCAATGAGAGTTCCTGTTGTTCCACATCTTTGCCAGTATTTGGTGTTATCAGTGTTCTGGATTTTGGCCTTATTGATAAGTGTGATGTGATATCTAGTTTAGTTTGCATTGCCTTGATGACATATGATGTGGAGCATCTTTTCATGTTTTTCATTTGTATATCTTCTTTGCGAGGTGTCTGTTTATGTCTTTTGCCCATTTCTAAATTGGATTGTTCATTTTCGTATTTTTAAATTTTAAGAGTTCTTTGTATCTGTAAAGGAGTACCTGTCCTTTATCAGATATGTCTTTTGCAAATATTTTCTCTCAATTTGTGGCTTGTCTTCTCATTCTCTTGACATGGCCTTTCACAGAATAGAGTTGTTAATATTAATGAAGTCCAGCTTATCAATTATTTCTGTCATGGATTGTGACTTTGGTATTTTATCTAAAAAATCATCGCCATACACAAGGCCATCTAAATTTTGTCCTGTGTTATCTTTTAGGAGTTTTATAGTTGCATTTTATATTTAGTTATATGATTAATTTTGAATTAACTCTTGTGAAGGGTATAAAGTCTATATTTAGATTAATTTTTTGCATGTGGATATCAGTTGTTCCAGCACAATTTTTGAAAAGACTATCTTTGCTCCATTGTATTGCCTTTGTTTCTTTGTCAAAGATCACTTGACTATATGTACAGAGGTCTACTTGTAGGTTCTTTATTCTGTTCCATTGATTTACTCATCTATTCTTTTGCCAGTACCACACTATCTGATTACTGTAGCTGTATAGTACTTCTTGAAGTTGGGTAGTGTCAGTTTTGTGACTTTGTTCTCATTCAGTATTGAATTGGCTATTGTTGGTCTTTTGCCTGCATATAAACTTTTGAATCAGTTTGTCGACATCCACAAAATAAATTTCTGGGATTTTGATTGGGATTATGTTGAATCTATAAATCAAATTGAGTAGAATTAACATCTAGATAATATTGAGTCTTCTTATCTATGAGCATGGAATAGCTCTTCATTTATTTAGTTTCTTTTTGATTGCTTTCATCAGATGTTCATAGTTTTTCTACTGTTTTGTAGATCTTGTGCATATTTTGTTATATTTATACCTAAGTATTTCATTTTTGGGTGCTAATGTAAATGGCAATGTGTTTTTAGTTTCAAATTCCACCTGTTAATTCTTCCTAAATAAGGAAGTGATTTACTTTTGTGTAGTAACTTTATATCCTGCAACCTCACTATAATTGTTTATTAATTTCAGGAGGTTTTTTTTGTCAATACTTTCAGATTTTGTACATAGATGATCATGTCATCTGTGAACAAAGGTAATTTTGTTTTTTCCTTCCCAAATAGTATACATTTTATTTCCTTTTATTGCCTTATTGCAAGGCCAGGACTTTAAGTATAATATTGAAAAGAAGTAGTGAGAGGAGCATTCTTGCCTTGTTCCTCATCTTAGCAGGAAAGTTTTGAGTTTCTCACTATTGAGTATAATATTAGCTATAGGTTTTTTGCAGATGGTTATGGGGTACATAGTGATATTTGGATTATACATTGTGTAGTGATCAAATCAGGGTAATTGACATATCCATCACTTTAAGCATTTATCATTTCTTTGTGTTGGGAATATTCAAAGTTCTCTCTTCTAGTTATTTGAAAATGCATAATAAATTATTGTTAACTATAGTCATCCTACAGTGCTAGGGAACACTAGAACTTATTCTTCATATCTGGCTGTAATTTTGTATCCTTTAACTAACCTCTCGCTATCCCCATCTCTTTCCTACCCTTCTCAGCCCCTAGTAACCACTCTTATACTCTCTGCTTCTATGAGATCAACTTTTTTAGCTTCCATACATGAATAAGAACATGCAGTATCTATCTTTCTGTTCCAGGCTTATTTCACTTAACATAATGTCCCGCAGGCTCATCCATGTTGCCACAAACTATAGGATGCTGTTCTTTTTCATAGGCAGATAGTATTCCAATTTGTATATATACTATATTTTCTTTATTCATGCATCAGTTGATGGACATTTAGCTTGATTCCATATCTTGGCTATTATGAATAGTGCTACAGTAAACATAGGGGTGAAGGTGCAGGTATCTCTTTAATATACTGATTTCCTTTCTTTTGGAAATACACTCAGTAATGGGATTGCTGGATAATATGGCAGTTCTAATCATAGTTTTTTAAGGGAATGCCATACTGTTCTTGATAATGGCCATACTAATTTACATTCCCACCAACAGTATCTAAGTCTCCACATCTTTTGCTACTTTTTGTCTTTCTGATGATAGCCATTCTAACTGTGAGCTGATATCTCATTGCGGTTTTGATTTGCATTTTTCTGATGGTTAGTGATATTGAGCATTTTTTCTTACACTTGGCCATTTGTACGTCTTCTTTGAGAAACATCTAATCAAATCTTTTGCCCATTTTTAATGGTGTGTTTGTTTTTTCTTTTTTTGCTGTTGATTGTGTTCCTTGCATATTATAGATATTAATTCCTTGTCAGTTGAATAGTTTGCAAATATTTTCTCCCATTCTTTAAGTTGTCTTTTCACCCTATGGATTGTTTCTTTTGCTGTACAGAGCTTTTAGTTTGATATAATCCCATTTGTCTGTTTTTGCTTTTGTTGCCTGTGCTTTTGGGTTCTTATTCATATAATCTTTTCCCAGACCAATGTCCTGAAGCATTCCCCCCATGTTTTCTTCTAGTAGTTTGATAGTTTTGGGTTTTATGTTTAAGTTTTTAATCCATTTTGGGTTGACTTTTTCAGAAGGTGAGAGATGGGGATCCAGTTTTATTATTCTGAATATGGATATCCAGTTTTTCCCATAACCATTTATTTAAGATCCAGTCCTTTCCCCAGTGAATGTTCTTGGCACCATTAGCAAAAATCAGTTGGCTGTAAATGCATGGATTCATTTCTGGGTTCTTTATTTTGTCCCATTTTTCTACTATGTGTTTGTTTTTATGCAAGTACCATGTTTTGCTTACTATAGCTGTTTAGTATATTATGAAGTTTGGTAGTGTGATGCCTGTGGATTTGTTCTTTTTGCTCAGGATTGCTTTGGCTATTCAGACTCTGTAGATTGCTTTGGGTAGTAGGGTTACTTAAATAACATTAATTATTTCAGTCCATGAATGTGGGATGTATTTCCATTATTTTGTGTCCTCTTTAATTTTTTTCATTAGTGTTTTATAGTTTTCCTTGTCTAGATATTATATCTCGTTAGTTAAATTTATTCCTAAATATTTTATTTTTTGTAGTTATTGTAAATGGAATTGTTTTCTTGATTTCTTTTTCAGCTAGCTCATTGTCAGTGTATAGAAATAATACTGAGTTTTATATGTTAATTTTGTACCCTGTAACTTTACTAAATTCATTTATCAGTTCTAAGAATTTTTTGGTGGAATATTTAGATTTTTTTATATATAAAATCATATCTTCTGCAAACAGGGACAATTTGACTTCTTCCTTTCCAATTTGGATTCTCTTTATTTTTTTGTTTTACTTAATTGCTCTGGCTAAGACTTTCAATACTATGTTGAATAAGAGTCGTGAGAATGGGCATCCTTGTCTTGTTCCAGTTCTTAGAGAAAAATCTTTCAGCTTTTCTCATTCACTATGATGTTAGCTGTATATTTGTCATTTTACTGGGTTGAGGTATGTTTATTCCATACCTAATTTGTTCAGAGTTTTTATCATGAAGGGATATTGAATTTTATGAAGTGCTTTTTCTGCATCTACTGAAATGATCATATGATTTTTGTCCTTCATTTTGTTCATGTGATGTATCACATTTATTAATTTGCATATGTTGAGGCAGCCTTGCATATATGTTCACCAGGGATATTGGCCTGTATTTTTCTTTTTTTGTTGTGTCATTGTCTGGTTTTTGTATCATAGTTATGCTGGTCTCATAGAATAAATTTGGAAGAATTCTCTCCCTTTCAATTTTAGGGAATAATTTGAGAAGAAGTGGTACTAGTTCTTCTTTAAAAGTTTGGCAAAATTCAGCAATGAAGCCATTCATTCCCAGGCTTTTCTTCATTGGGAAAAGTTTTTGTTCCTGATTCAATCTCATTATTAGTAATTTTTTCAGGTTTTCTATTTTTTCTTGGTTCAAACTTGGTCAATAGTATTTATCTAGGAATTTATACATTTCCACTAGGTTTTCCAATTTTTTGACATATAGTTATTCACAATAGTCTCTAATGATCCTTTGTTTTTCTGTGGTATCAGTTGTGATGTCTCCTTTATCATTTCTGATTTTATTTACTTAGATCTTCTCTCTTTGGAATTCCAGACAGTTTCCCAAAGTGGTCTCAGGACTTGTGAGGACTGTGAGATTCTCCTATAATAAAAACTGCAGGTGTCTGCAGTGGTAATGTGGGCTAATGGGGGTCTTCTGCTTAACTTTTTCTTGCAAAGGAAAGTCCCTCCTGGCTCTTAGCCAATCCAGGCAGAGGAGATGAGGTGGCAGAGGCAGGGTGCCTCACTCCCCTTCCTGTGCTGCCATCCTGGGCTTCTGTGCTCCACAGGGACCTCACCACTCCCTTGCTGCACTCCAGCACTCTCCCTCAGACACTCCAGTTGAATTTTAGTTTATATTCATTGTCTTGGTCTTTTTTGATGAGGATATTGAGTGCCAGGTGCCTTATTCAGCCATTTTGCTGATGTCACTCTCCCATTAATTGATTTGAATGTTGAACTAGACTTGCATATCTGGGATAACATTCACTTGGTCATGGTGTATTTTTCTAGAAACAATGTTGGATTTCCTTTGCTGGTATTTTTTTGAGACTTTTTAGCATCTATGTTTATGTAGATATTGATCTGTGGGTTTTTTTCCTTGTAATGTCTTTGTCTGGTTTTGGTATTAGGATAATGCTGGCCTCATAAAATGAATTAGGAAGTATTCCTTTGCTCTGTCTTATAGAAGAGATTGTAGGGATTACTGGTGTAATTTCTTCCTTAAATGTGTGGTAGAATTCACTATTGAACTTACTTGGGTCCGGTGTTTTGTGTTTTTGAAGATTATTAATTGTTGACTCAATATCTTTAGTGGATATTGGACTATTCACATTATGTATTTCTTCTTGTGTAAGTTTTGGCAGATTGTGTCTTTCACAGAATTGGTCCATTTTATTTAGGTTATTAAACTGGTAGGCATATAGTGGCACATAGTATTCTTTTATTACCCCTTAAATTTCCATGGGCTTTGTAATGACATCCTGTCTTTTATTTCTGATATTAGTAATCTGTGTCATTTCTCTTTTTTTATTCAGCTAGCCTGGCTAGAGGCTTATCTATTTTACTGATCTTTTCAAAGAATCAGTTTTAGTTTTTGTTGGTTTTCTATTTCATTGGTTTCTGTTCTACATTTTATAATTTATTTTATTCTGCTTACTTGGATTTAATTTGCTTTCTTTTTCTAGTTTATTAGATTATTGATTTTAAATTTCTTCCTTAATTTCTTTTTAATTTCTTCTTTTTCCCCTTCAATTCACTCTTCTTTTCATGATTTGTTAAATTATTAGATTATCAATTTTAGATCTTCTTTCTTAATATATGTATTCAATACTACAAATTTCCCTTGAAGCACTGCTTTCACTGCATCTCACAACTTTTGATAAATTGTATTTTTATTTTCATTTAGTTCAAAATATTTTAAAAATTCTCTTGAGATTTCTTTGTTGACCTATGTGTTATTTAGAAGTGTATTTTTTAATATCTATGTATTTTGGGATTTTCAAGTTATCTTTCTGTTATTGATTTCTACTTTAATTCCATCGTGGTCTGAAAGCAGACATTGTATAATTTCTATTCCTTTATATTTGTCAAAGTATGTCTTATGGCCCAGAATTTGGTTTTTCTTGGTGACTGTTTCATGTGAGCTTGAGAAGAATGTGTAACTTGCTATTGTTGGATGAAGTGGTCTACAGATGTCAATGATGTCCAGTTGATTGATGGGTTTCTTGAGTTCAGTGTGTCCTTACTGATTTTCTGCCTGCTGGATTGGTCCATTTCTGATAAAGCAGTGTTGAAGTCTCTAACAATAATAGTGAATTCATCTATTTATCCTTGCAGTTCTATCATGTTTAGCTTCATGCAATTTGATACTCTGTTGTTAAGTGCATATATGTTAAGTATTGGTATGTCTTCTTGGAGTATTAACCCCTTTATTATTATACAGCATACTTCTTTATCTCTGATGACATTTCTTGTTTCAAAGTCTGTTCCATCTGAAATTGTTACTCGCATTTTCTTTTGATTAGTGTTATCTGGTATGTCTTTTTTCATCCATTTACTTTTAATTGATATGCATCTTTACATTTAAAGTGGATTTCTTGGAGACAAAATATAGTTGGATCTTGTTTTTTAATCCTCTCTGACAATCTCTGCCTTTTAATTGGTACATTTAGACCACTTACGTCCAAAGTGATTATTGATGTAGTTGGATTAATATCTATCATTATTTGTTATTGTTTTCTATTAAATATTTGTTGCTCTTGTTCTTTGTTCCTATTTTTATCTTCCACTGTTTTTTCTGCCTTTTGTTATTTTTATTGATCATTTTATAAGATTCCACTTTTCTCTTTTCTTAGAATATCAGCTATACTTTTCTTAAAAACTTTTTTAGTGGTTGCCCTAGAGTTTGCAATATATATATATATATATATATATATATATATATAAATATATATAAATACAATGAATCCAAGTCCACTTTCAAATTATACTATACTTCTTCACAGGTAGTGTGAATACTTCATAACAAAATAACCCTAATTTCTCCCTCCTGTCACTTGTATCATTACTGTCATTCATTTATATATAAGCATACATAAGCATATATCTGTATCTGTCTCTCTATATATCATATATGCATAAGCATACATAACTGAATGCATTGCTGCTATTATTATTTTGAACAAATTATCTGTTAGATCAATTAAGAATAAGAAAAATAAAACTTTTATGTTACCTTCCCTTGTTCCTTCTTTAATGCTCTTCCTTTCTTTATGAAAATCTGAGTTTCTGACCCATATTATTTTTCCTCTTTCTAAATGACTTCTTTAACATTTGTTGCAAAGCAGGATCTCTGGCAACAAATTTCCTCAATTTTTGTTTGTCTGAGAAAATCTTTATTTATCCCTCACTTTTGAAGAGTAACCTTACAGGATACAGTGAGAATTCTAGATTGGTAAGTTTTTCTCTCAATATTTTAAATATTTCACTCCACTCTCTACTTGCTTAAATGATTTCTGTGGAGAAGCTAGATGTAATTCTTATTGACTCTCATTTCCTTCAGGAGTTTTTCCTTTGTCTTTGATTTTCTGTGTTTGAAAATGATATGCCTAAATGTAGCTTTTGGCATTTATCCCGCTTAGTGTTCTCTGAGCTTCCTAGATCTGTGGTTTTGTGTCTGACATTAATTTGGGGGAATTTCTAAGTCATTTAAAAATATTTCTTCTATTTCTTTTCCTCTTTATTCTATAGTCCTATGATTAGGTCTTAGTCTAACCAGTGCTAGTTTTCCTACGCTGGCACTTGTTCCCAAGGTGGTTTCTGCCGTATGTCCACAGATCTCTGTATCGTCTGGATGCCAGAGCCTGAACTCTCAATCCTGACTCCCCTGGGATTCCTTGGGCGGGAGATTCCTGACTCCAAGTCTTTCTAATCCTTTTGGAGGTAGTGTTGCTGCAGAGAATAGGGGCATGGCAATGAGGAGCACACATGGAGAAGAGTAGTAAAAGAAGGAGTGAGACTCCATTAATAACAGACTCTGAGGTCAGACTTGGGAGGGGTTCTATTGTCATCAGAATAGGATCATTGTGGGTAATTCATAGTTCTTAAGACTTTAAGGTGGGGACTACCTGTTCCTCATTTTTGAGCATTATCTTTAACTAAGTAGAAAATAAATTGTTAGATCTTTTATATTGCCTCTGAATTCAACCAACAAAATTGATTTTTGACATTTTTTTCCCCAGTGGCTCTTCAATTTGGAGAAAAGAATTGCTTCAAAGTGATTTCAGAATATAAACTTTCCTTTAGAAATTTGACTCACGGCTAATAGCAAATGGATGTTACAGATAAAAGGGAGGACAATTAATAACAAGGCAATAAGTATGTAGTTACCTGCAAGATCACTTCTGAGTCCACCTATATGAATTTATCTTTTCTTAGAAATGCAGTGGGTTATATGAAGTGCCAGGTGTAGGGATTGTGGAACACAATTATGGAATTGTGAAAACATTATGCTGGTCAAATAAATAGCTTTTATCAAGTACAGTGACCCCTGCTTATTCACAGGGGGTACATTCCAAGGCCTCCAGTAGATGCCTGATATAATAGGTAGTACTGAATCCTACATATACTGTGTTTTTTTCTATACATACATACTTATGATAAAGTTTAATTTATAAATTAGGCACAATAGGAGATTAGCAACTATAAATAATAATAGAATAGAGCAATTATAACAATATGCCAGCATCACTATTCTTGTGCTTTGGGGCCATTATTAAGTAGAATAAGGGTTACTTGAGCACAAGCACTGTGATACCACAACAGTAGATCTGATAACCAAGACAGCTGCTTAGTAACTAACGGACAGGTAGTAGTATATACAGTGTGGGTATGCTGGACAAAAGGCTGATTCATTTTTCAGGCAGGACAAGGTGAGATTTCATCACATTACTCAGAACAGTGGGCAATTTTTAACTTACAAATTGTTGATCTCTGGAATTTTCCATTAATATTTTCAGGACATGATTGACTATTGGTAACTGAAACTGCAGAAAGCAAAACCTCAGATAAGGGGTACTATTGTACACATTAATAATGTCAAAGTCGTTCTTCTTGTAACACAAAGGACATAGAGTCTCCATTTCTTGAAAAGACAAATCCAGTTCATAGAGGAACTCAGTAAACAAACACACAAAAGCTGTAGAATGTTGGAGCTGGAAGAGTCCTTAAAAGTTATCTGTCCAACTGTCTCATATAGATGTGGAATGAAGCTCAGAAAAATGAGTAGCCTGCTCAAGCTTGCATGGCCGGAAGCAGGACAGAGGTTGGAGTGGAATCCAGCACTCCCGGTTTCTGATCAAATCTTTTCTCTCCCCTCCTTTCTCTACATTTCTGCATCTAGAACAATAGTTCTCGACCAGGTGCAATTTTGCCCCTCCCACCAGGTGTCCTTTTTGGCAATGTCTGGGGGCATTTTTTGGTTGTTACCACTGGGTTGGGGATGCTACTGACATCTAGTGGGTAGAAGCCAGGGACACTGTAAAACATCATGCACACACAGGACAGTCTCCACAACAAAGAATTACCCAGCCCCAAATTTCAATAGTGTGGAAGCTGAGAAAGCCTGCTCTAGAGCTATAATAACAAATCTTAGAGTGTCCTGCATTAAGCAGAATACAGAAAAATCTAGATTTAAAGACAAGCAAATGTTTTACAAAAGGCTTAATGAAGGGTTTCATTAATTAATAATATGTTCTAATGTGAGAATCTGAAATAAGTTTTAATCAGCAATAAAAAGACATGTGTCAAAGGCACATGTAGTATAAAAAAGCCTGACACTTTTACATTAACAAAATGTGAAGACATGAGAAATACACATAGTAATGCTGCTATTTCTGGACACTCTATAGGTTATAAAGCAACGTCACAGGCTTTTTCTCACTATTTGTCTTACGATCACCAAGTGAAGTGGGAAGGGGAAGCATTCCTATACATGAGAGAACTGGAGCTCAGACAGCTAGAAAGATTCACCCCCATTGCACAGCACTGAGTTGGCGCTCAAACATCTCTGACTCCGGGAACATGCTCTCTACCCTTATATGATGCCCACACAATATATAAAAATGTGCATGTATTTGTATTAAGAGGTCATAGTCTAGAACGTGTGCAAGTTTTTATGTCATATGATCCGTTTAAATAACATTCAGTTAAAGCATTAATTTTTTCTTGCATTATTTTTCATGGTGAATGAGAAGTGAAAATAGTAATAATTTTTTTACAGGAAGATTTAAGTGGATTAACTTTAAAGTCACAACTTGTCTAAAGCCTCTCTTCTTGGGATCATGAGGCCTGTGTTAAGATTAGTGGAGAAGACCATGACCAAAGTCCATGGAGCACTCCAGATAAATGTCAAAGATGATGCTCTCCACTAATTTCTCATGTACTTTTTGCACGGTTTCTCTGCTCCCTGGCTTCATGGAGCTCTGGGAATAGGGCAAAGGTGACAGGAGTTTATTGTGGTCTGTTGGAGTCAAAAAGACACCATCATCAAGAGTGTCAGCTCTGCTATTCTGAAACGGAAATGTTTATTTTTCAATTTTTCTATTGGTTTGGGTTTCTGTGCTTTTCTCTTCTGAAGATTTCACAGGGAACAGCATCTCTAAGTGACTATTGCAGTAATAAGACATTTTATATTAGTAGGATCTCTCTGGTGGGTTCTAGCTCTTTACTGCATTGTTTTAAACTCTCACAATTATTGTTTCTTCTGTTTAAGGGAACTGATTATTTTGAACCTTTTAATACCGGCGTTTATATAACATGTAAATACACTTGTTTATATGCCAAGAACAAAAATGAAACCAGAAGGTTTTTATGGAAGTCCATTTTAATATTGCTTTATTTGGGTTTCTGTAGCCACATTCTGAGTGTTTTTCCTCTAGGCTGTTTCTTATGGTCTTCCAAGGTAAAGCAGCTCATTTTCAAGCTTTTTTTTTTTTTTTTTTTTTATCTTTTTAATCTCTCTGCCCCATGGCAGAATGAAGGCAGCTTTATTTCCTGCCTTTACTTCCTACCAATCCTGTTTCCATTTTGTACCCAATACCTAAGGGGACAGAAATGATTTCTTTGAAAGTAACATGCTTCTCTGAATGTCCTGGGGAAGAGTCATTTATACCTGGCTTGTCCTTGACATCCTGTGGTACAGAGGCAGGAATCAGGTTTGCTCTGGATTTAGCTCTTATAGACTGTTTTGAG
Organism: Varecia variegata; assembly: GCA_028533085.1. Lineage (NCBI taxonomy): Eukaryota > Metazoa > Chordata > Mammalia > Primates > Lemuridae > Varecia > Varecia variegata. The sequence continues at coordinate 71,472,747 of CM052443.1, forward strand.
CTGTCTACATCACCTTATGCTTGTGTCTACTTTTGGAAGGCTGGCCGTGGAAAGACTGCAGAGGGGCAGGGATGAGGGAGAAAGAGAGGGTTCTGGGCAGCCATCCTGGAAGCCATGAGTGGGTGTCAGGAGGCAGGATAGAACTGTCAGGAGAAGTGCAAGAAAACCCTCAAACTATCTCAACACGTTATCAAGGGGCACCTCTAGCCATAGCAACAAATTCAGCTGCCAGTATTCATTTATTCGTTCGTACATTCTCATTTGTTCATTCAGTCTTTTGTTTAATCAAACAAACATTTATTATTGATTCTGGGTGACTCCCAGCACCACATTCTCAAGAAAGTAGCTTCCCAGTGTTCTCAGGAAAGAGTCCCCTTATACATGGATGTGCCCATAACATGACTTCTCCAAGAACAGGACAAGACTGTTGTTATTACTTTCATTACTGTGAAAAGCAGTTGAACTTGGGACATCTTAGGGTTGTCTGTTTGGGCAAATACACACAAGCACAAATGCATGTACACACACACAGGGCTGGGGGAAATCTCATAGAGAAACATGTCTTACGTTGCTATTCAGAAACATAGATGTGTGTACGTAGGAGTTGTGACTTTGAAATACTGAGGCTAATTTTACAGTCAAGCATCAAACTTATTCTCATCACTTTAGAGTTGTGATTTTTGCACAGAGATATGCTGCAAAGGCAGTAAGGGCCAGAATCTGAGAGAGGATAAGAAAGTTGGAAAAAAAGGCAATATGTTAAAAATTCCAGAGGTGGGTGAAGTGAATGCATATTTGAGGACCAAGGCTATATTTTGTAGAATTAATATTTTTACAAGCTATATAGGTAATATTTGTACCTCTGCGTTTAGAGATAAAAGTAAAGATATAGATATAAAGGAGAAGAAAAGTCATGTCCCCATTCTCCCGTTGCCCTATGCTACTGTATTTCTGCTATTTATTGGAAAAATAAATATCAATCTTTTCTTTAGCAATACTGACTTGTTTATCATAACAGAAATAATATGGATCAGAAATAGTTAGGACCTGGAAGAAGTAGCTAAATAAGTGGAAAAGAACTTGAGAAAGAGAGATTTATTTTGGGGCATTTTGCCAGCTGTGATATTAGATCTGTGCAGCTCCATGTTGGCAGATATAGGGTGGTGTGGTGTTTGTAGCTTCAGATCCTTCCAACAGAGCCATCTTTGTATTTATTCAGAGTGTGGAATGTAGGATGGGACAATAAAACCCCAAATCCATCACAGGAAGGCTCAACAGGGGAAAAAATGTGTGTAAGAAGCATCAGGAGAAGTCCATTTAGCAACAGGAAGCTAATTGCTTCATCTTTATTCCACAGCAAAATCAAAACCAGGTGGCTGGCAGGCAGCCCACACGTGAAGATGTTTCTTAAAGAGTTCCTCAGTCCTGGGCCATACGTGCTGTCCGATGAGAGGCAGAAGGCTAAAACAGCCATCTGGTGGCCGGTCAGATTGCTGAGCTCAGTGGCCATGGCTCTGGCTAGGTCACCTCCTGGTGGCCAGCACATGTTTCTTAAAGAGTCAGCAGCGCCTCTAACACTAGCCGGATAGATAAGGCAAGTACCTCCCCAACTCACGTGAAGGTTGATACTCCACTCTTTATAAAAGTGGAGTGCATAGCGCAGTGGCTTTTAGACTTTAACACGCATCAGGATTGTCTAGAGCAGCGGTCCCCAACCTTTTTGGCACCAGGGCTGGTTTCACGGAAGACAACTTTTCCATGGACTAAGGGGTGGGGTGGAGGGATGGTTTTGGGAGGATTCAATCATGTTACATTTATTATACACTTTATTTCTATCACTACTACATTGTAATATATAACGAAATAATCACACAACTCACCATAATGAGGAATCTAATGCCGCCGCTGTTCTGACAGGTTCAGGCGGTGATGTGAGTGATGGGGAGTGGCTGTAAAAACAGACGAAGCTTTGCTCCCCACCTGCCGCTCACCTCCTGCTGTGTGACCCTGGGTGGGCGTGGGGTGGGGTTGGGGATGCAAGGCCAGAGGGTTTATCAGGACACCAGAGTCCCCCCAACCCCCAAGTTTCTGATCTGGTATGTCTGAGAATCTGCATTTCTAACAAGTTCCTGGGTGCTGCTGCCGCTCTAGTCCATTATCATAGAGAAAACCATTTATTGTGTTAGGTATAAATAAAAAAAGAAGAGAGCTAAATTATAACACATTTTTCTTCCTTCATGTTTGGCTCAAAATTTTGAGTTTTTGTTTTTGACAAGGTTATAAGGCAAGGTTGCCTGTATTAACCTTGCCATATAAATTACTCTCAATCACTGCTTCTTGGATGGTATACCTAATCCCTACCCTCTCACCCCCAGAGGTGCAAGTAAATTAATACTCCTATTTATAATGACTCACCACTTGGTCAGAAAATAAATTCACATCCTATGTGGGCTTCTCTGACCTGCAGTCTGGTTTCATCAAAAAAGTATCAAATCTTTTTCGTGTTTTCACACTAACAAGCATTTAATAAGAAGAAAGATTTCTTTTTCTTTGGTTCTCTTTCTGAAGAGCTGCATTGACCTACACTTGGTATTCTGTGCAGCGAACATTTTCTAGAGATTGCAGCGATAGAAAGGCAGAGGGCAGGGGTGAGCTGCCAAGAGACACAGAGGTTAAAAGAGATGCATCACAGTATATCCGGAGATGGGTGTTATCAATTTTTTTATTAACAATGACAAAGACAGGCTCTGCATGTACAACTCTAGTCTAATTGACTAAAATAGAAATTAGTTAGGTGTATAAAAGGAAAGAAAAAAATTTCATAATATAAATCTTGAAAAAGAGGAGCATGAAATTAATCAGTATAGGCAAAAAGGAGACACAGCGGTTTAGAAGAGGCAGTGTGTTTTCTAGTTTGGTGATTTAATGAAAATCTTGTCAATGGCTACAACAATTTCCTTCCTCCCTTTCATTTTATTTTCCTCCTTTTTTCTTTCTTTCCTTCCTTTCTTTTTCATTTCCTTTCCTACCCATAGTTCATTAGATTTTTATTTTTGTGCTAATATGTGCAAACAGCATTCAAGATTGTAGGGGAAGAAGATAACTCACAGATTCCATCTTCAAGGAAGTACAGGTTGACAAAACCACCATGTTTAAATCTACCTGTGCTCCAACTATAATAATTTCTCTCCAGATTCTTAACATACAGTTGTATTATGATGGCTTCCTTTGCCGCGTGACCCTGTTGCCTCCCACTCCCATCACACTTTCACTTGCCCTGGATGTTCCCCCATCTCATATTGAGTGCCTCTCAGGGAGCCTCTGTCCCTTAATCTGATTCGCTGTTATCTCTTAGTAGGTTTAAATATGTGCAGCTTATATTGGACGGGGTTGGGTGTCCAACACTAAAGGCAACTGGGCATTCAGGGGGAAGACGCTCACCCTTCCAGCTGTTGAACTGCAGCAGGTGCTAGAAGGCAGGCAGTGCACCAGAGGTCTGTCAACTACATCCACGACCTGTGGCTATGGCTAAT
>CM052443.1:71476779-71512478 GCA_028533085.1 Varecia variegata
GAGAATGTAAGCTTTGCAATGTGGGGATCTTTGTCTATTTTGTTCACTGACATCATGAACACCTAGAACAGTGCCTGCCACATGGTAGGTGCCCATTAATATTTGCTGAATAAATGAATGCTTGATAAATAGTAATTCTCAGTATTTATTGAATGAGAACACATTGAGAAATATTACTTCTTTTAACTTACAGCAGTCCTTTTATCCCCATTTTACAAGTAAGAAAACAAATGGCTGACAGATATCGAGTAACATGATCAAGATGAAACACTTTAATTGGAAATGGGGTGGCGCATGCTCCAAATTTACCTGATTTTGAAATACCTTCACTCTCTGCCCTCTAACTACTAATATACAATATCTCAGGGGCTATTCTAGCTATTTAAAGGATACCAAGAGAAAGAGATGTGGTTCCCTCTCCAAGATTCTCATCCATTAGAGAAGACAGAAAATATAACTATCTTACAAGGTGCTTACAGTCTATTATGTAGCAAATGTACAATTAACTATACAACAGAGCAGAATGTGGCATATATTATTAATATCAGATATGTACTAAGTGTCATAGGAGAGGGAATTAGTCACTGTATGATAAGAGATTGGACTTTTAGAAGAAAATAATGATTATTAAAAATGGGAGTAGTCCTTGGTTAATTATGAGTGATGGGTAGGATCTAACAGGTAAATATGGTGAAGACTAGCATTTAAGCATGAGCAAAGGAAATAAGCAGGAAAGTGAAGATTAGGTATGGGGTACCTGGAATTTTCTAGAAACATAGTATGTGAGGTGGCATAAAGGCAATAGCCTAGGTAAATCTATTGTATCTTTCTTTTGAGTCTATTGAAAGCTTTTGTTAATGGGAAAGCTGTATGCCAGGAGAACAATTGTGGTGGGCATGTGTTCATTTACTTAACATTACAAGGTATTTGTTAAGTGCTTGCTATGTGTTTGGTTAAGGAGTTAAAATGGAAAGAGTGATGGAGGAAGCCTCTGTTCTTCAGAGCTGGTAATCCGGCAGGGACGGCAGCTAATTAAGCAAGCAGACAGCATCCAGTAAAATGTGTACAATGAAAGGATACATAGAGCCCATGGGAAGGGAGAATAACCTAGTCCTGGATCTGGAAGGTATCAGAGAAGACTTCCCAGAGGAAGTAACCTTTTAGCCGAGACTTGAGCAATATGGAGACATTACCAAGCAAGTGGGAGGGCGACAGGTGTTGTAGGCAAAGGAGTTGACAGATGTGTGGACCCAGAAGTCACCAATTCATTGAACTCTCCAGGACCCAAAAGAAGTTCACTGTAGAGGGGTGTAGAATGAAAAAGGAGACAGTAGAAAGGAGTGGGCAGAAGTCGGTTTATGAAGCACCTTATAAGGCATGTGAAGAGTTTAAACTTTATCGTAAATGAAAAAGAGCACCATTTTGGGTTTCAAGGAGGGAAATTATATGATCAGATTTTCATTTTGGAAGGCTTAATATGACTGCAATGAACAGAATGGGTTGAAAGGGACTAAAATTGGAAGAAAAAGTCTGTTCAGAGGCTGTTGCAATATCCTGGTAGGTGGAGAGGAATTAAAGTGGGTAGATGAGATTGTCAAGACTCAGATGTAAGGGATGGCTCGAAGATGACTTGCAGATTTCTAACTTGTGTGATTGGGTCATGGTAGAGTCAATTACTGAAATATTGCTGGACAGAAAGTGTGGATGTGTGTGTGTGTGTGTGTGTGTGTGTGTGTGTGTGTGTAGATGTAATCAAGGAGCTGTTGCAACAGATAAGACAAGAGAAGAGCCACACAATAGTAACAATAGAATGGAAATCAGGCAGTTAGTCTTTCATCAAATATATGATCATCATAATGTTTTGGTAAGAAGTCATATAGATTTAGATGGTGATAATGGTATAATTTTTATAACCCCTAGATCATTAATTGGTAGGTTATCTGTATACTGAGTTGTTGAGCAGATGCCTCATTTATTTAGTCAATGCTTACACAGAGAGAGCATTTTAAACCCTTTATACCCTGACTTCAGTATTACATAATTCATCCATGTAACAAAAAACATCTTAACCCCCAAATCTGTTGAAATTAAAAATACCTCTTTTCAAATAAAATAAATTTTATTTTATAGAACTTGTTATTAAAAGCCTTTTAAAATATCCATCATTAGGAGTTTATTATTTCATTTCTCCAATGTAAAGAATCCATACACTATTTAAACAAAGTGTTTATTAGCTACAGCACAATAGAAGCTGCTACCTAAATCTGAAAATTATTTTTTTAAGAAATGCACTAATCCGAGCATTGTTCAACTGCAAAGCTTAAAAAGTAAATAGAGGTAAGGAAAAGCCCTATGTGGCTCATATACATGAGGGATAAATGGAACTTGGATTTAGCTTGATTCTGCAGGGAGTGGTTTTCTTCAAATGCTTAGCTGGATTCACATATACTATTCATCCAAATGGCTCATTGTGTCTGCAGAAAGAGCTCAGTTCTGGACTTGCAAACATTATTCTTTTAAAATGGCAAACCTAAACATTACTCTTGAAAGTAACAGTATAGAAAATGAACCTTCAAAATAGTCAGCCAGCCAGGGGCAGTGGCTCACCCCTGTAATCCTAGCACTCTGGGAGACTGAGGCGGGAGGATTGCTTGAAGTCAGGAGTTCAAGACCAGGCTGAGCAAGAGTGAGACCCCCGTCTGTACTAAAAATAGAAAAAAATTAACCAGGCTTGGTGGTGGCGCCTGTAGTCCCAGCTACTTCGGAGGCTGAGGAAGGAGGATCGCTTGAGCCCAGGAGTTTGAGATTACAGTGAGCTAGGCTGTAGCCATGGCATTCTAGCCTGGGTGACAGAGCAAGACTCTGTCTGGAAAAAAAAAATTCAATCAGGGCAGTAATTGATGAAATGATGGGCGTCACTGAGCTAAGAGTGATGGGCACCCAGGGCTCAGAGGCTGCTTGTCCACTCTCTGATGGGGATTGGGATCACGGGAAAAGATTTGGCTCATGGGAAAATTTGTCTCATCAACAAAATGGACTTGGTAAGGAACTTCTTCCTTCTAACATTTCAAGTAAACAGATGAGCTATGTTGTTTTATATCCTTTTCAAGGATGTGGTCTGCTGTTTTTACTTACCTACCTTTTTTCACAAAATATAATATTAATAGATGAAGAATTTTAACTCTGTACCAGGCACTGAGCTAGGTGCTGGGGATACAAGCTACAGGCCCTGGCTGCACGAAGCTTATATTCTGGTGATACAGATATTATCTTCATGACATTCCTAGTAATTGAGCAATTAGTAGGTTGACCTGCTTATAGGAGGTATTCATAAATAAATGGATGAAAGAATAAATAATGAATAAGTAATTTATGATCAATGCTGCCTGACTTTACTTCTCTAATTCCCTATAGAGACCTCTGCATATGAGGGGTCCATTTTCCATGCAAAAGGGAATACTTGGGGAAGGAATTTTTCCCTGTTAAATAAATTTTATTTAATTCTTACAATAAGTATGAATATTTATACATTGTCAGGCTGAAGCTCAGAGAGGTTAAGTATTTTATCACTCAAGTTGCAGATTAAATCTCATGGGTTTGAATTTTAATGGAAGAGGAAAAGGAAGAGTGTCTTATGAAACAGAGTCATCACCCCACTTCAGTGTATCTTTTCTCTGTCACCTTCTCCCTGAATGTAGCTTCTTCTTTGGGTCTCCAGTCTTTCACTTTTCAAAATCTGCTCTCAGGAAAGTATCTATAACTTGGTAGGAATGGAAAATAATTCACTATTCTCCAAGCATCTCTTACATTTTAAGGCTTAATTCTCATTGTTGAAAAAAAGACTTTGTAACTTAATGAAGGTATTATTTCTTTTAGGGTTTGGGTGAGGGGTCCTGGGAGGAAGAGTAGGAGATCCTTCTTAACATCCTTGTAATCAGACCACACTGCACTGCCTGCCTTTGATGTTCACAAGATTGGGTTGCTCTGAATAAACATTCATAATCAATTAATTTATTAGTTCATCCCTTCTCTAATCAAATGGTTAGTATGGCCTATAAAGTTTTTGGTGCTTATAAGGCAAGATGAAGTTATGAAGTGACAGAGATTATGATTCAGAAGTGAAAGGTGTATAGTAAGTAAAATGGAAGCAGTGAAGTTAGTGGATTAAAGACAGGAGTTGGGGTAGCCTCAAGGGAGCATGGATACTACCAGGGAAAGTAGCTGCCCTAGAACATTCCCGAAGGACTGAGACTTGGGCACACATAAGAATGAAATGTCATCTCAAATTCCAAATATGGAAAAGCCTGGGGGAAATATTTTAAAGTTCTAAATGGAGTGGACATGAGAAGAAGTTAGGAACCAAGGGAACACCAAGCCCAGGTACTCTTCTCTGTCATGGTGCCTTTTCCCCTCATAACTACAGCTCTGCTTCTCCTCCTCACCACTTCTTTTCTTCGTGGTGTCCTTTTTGTTTTGGTCGATCTGCAAACTCCTTTGTTTGTTCCCACTTTCCAGATTACAAATTTCATGAGAGTAAGATTGGCCCAGCTCATCTGTTTGCAGTGGATTGGCTAAATTTATGTCAGGTGCCTGTATCTTGGTCTAAACCATCATCTACCCAAAGCTGGGCCATGAATGAGTAAGGCTGTTTCCTTTAGAAGAAATTTGAGACATTGTAGGCATGAAGGCCGAAAATCTAGAACAACAATGAGCTGTTAGCATGAAAAAAGAGCTAACTTCTTCCAGTAGTTGCTATATGCCACATACTGCTTTATATACTTTAAATTTATTTAACCTTTATAACAAGATAAGTATCACCATTACACTTACTTTACATAGGAGAAAACTGAGGCACAGAGATTTTTAGTAACTTGCCCAAGTTGACTCAGATAGCAAGTGGCAGAGTTGCTGTTTGAGCTGTCAGCCTGGCTCCCAAGATGCACAAAACTATTATGTTCTGTTGTACAGATTTTAACTCTATTTTCTCCCTTACTATTAGGTGCATGCATGTAGGGAAGTAATACAACCTCTTTAAACTCCAGGTTTTCCATCTACACAATGAAAATAATACCTGCTTACATAACACAAAAGGTTGTTCTTAAGATTAAGTAAGAATATATTTGAAATCTTTTTTGAATTATAGAACAAGGTATATATTTAAAACAACATCATCAATAAAAATATGAATAATAAAAGTACAGAGATTATTGAGTAGTTCACTTTCTGATAAATCCTTAAAAGAATCATGTTTTTTTCCCTCTCAAGTTCCCATTATAAAGTAGCTCTAGTAATCTTTTACACTTTCACATGGCAATCTTTTTCTTTTCTTGAGGCTGATCAGATTACTGCTGTATTGTTTAAGAAATGATAATGTTATTGAAAAAGGGCAAATGTCCAGGATCTACATCTATTTTTCTCTTTTTTCCTCCTCCCACCCATGATTATTTGTGGAATAGATAAATTTGTAACATGGTTTAAAAGCTTCAGAGGAAAGATGTTATAAGCAATTTAATAACAGCATGTTCTGTTACATTGTTTTTTTTTTCTTGAGATGTTCAGCCACAAATTGCACAATGGAAAGTTATTTTAACTTACTACTTATCTCTTTAGTTATATGTTTCTTTATTTTATCATACTGAGATTTGCACAGCATACATCTAAATAAAAGCTCTAAAAAAGAAATCATGTCTTAATTTTTTTCTTATCTATGGGCCTTTTCTTTTAACACAGTTTTGCAAAACAAGTAGGAACACCAAAGTGTTTGGAAGCAAATAATTAGGAATGGAGGCAGTTTTTCTCCTTCCAGGTTGCTCTATTGAAGTAGCAAGCACATTAAATGCCAAAATAGCATTAGTCCCAAGAACATATTAGCTTGCTATGGGATACTTACAGTTCCATGGTAACAATTATTTGCAGAATTCACAAGATATACTTTTGGAATTAAATGATGCCTATCTCTTTTTTAGGGAAAAAATAACATGCATAGATGAAGGAGAATAGGGAAAGATTTAAACCAGACTAGTTTTTCAAGAACAGACTCTATCCATAATTAATCCTTTCCTGTGGATGTGTTTATGTCCTTTCACTTTCCCTTCTTGTATTATTTCTCATCTTCTTTCACATTGAAAAAGTGTAGGCTTGTGTGCCCGCCGTCTGCTGGGGGATTGTGTATGCTTATGAGGCTGGGAAGATATTACATTTCACCTCATAAAGTTGATTATGTCCTCAGAGTATGCATAAAATGAAATTTTCTTTATTTGTTTTCTCTTAGAGTAAGATTCTCAGATATACTACTTGTCTTCATTTTAATTAGGTTGATGATCATAACCTCTTCCTGTCCTTCATAATGTCTTTATCCCTGGTGCAACAACCTGTATTCATACACAGAGATAAGAGTTAGAGGTAGTCACCTGCAGACATGGTACACAGGTCAGAGGTTCAACCCTTTCTTTCCCAGAATCCCTGGCATATGTATTACAGGCATAGATGAAAGGGATCATTTGGAATAGGGAGGGTTCAGGAAGCTGTGAAATGAATATTATCATTAATTTCTCATCATACAAGCAATGAACTTTGTCAAAATAATTGACCAATTATAGCTTTTCTTTTACTTCTAGCTGTGGTCCTAGAGTCTGTCTCCCATCTAGTTGTAAAATGTAATCCACAGCTAGATAAGTTCATGAGACTGTATTTTAACTTCTATGTGCCAATACTGAGAACTGAATTTAGAATGAGATACAATGATTGCTGTTTGTTTAGTGTAAACAAGTTTTCTCCTACACTGGCTGGTGAGATCAGCTAAAATTACACTTTCAGGGAGAATTCACTTGGGTGCTGTTTTGTTTTCAGTCTTTGAGAGTTCCTTATAAAGATGCAGATTGCCAAAGTAGGAAACACTTGAAACCATTATTTCTTGCCTAACCGTGAGTTATTCAGATGAAGAAAATTTTTACTCTGTTAGTGGACATCTAGCTGAATATGAAGTTCAAAAAGTAACAATGGTCTTCCAGTTCTGGACCAATTTGGAAGAAATGTACTTTTCCTTATTCCTCTTGCTACGTACAGCTAAAACCCCTGGAACTTAAATGCAAAACAAACATAAGAAGACTCGGAAAGATGGTGAGAAGGCACATAGGCTATGGGCCACAAGGACTGAGGAACAACATAGAGACCTTGGGTTTTCTTTTTGCCTCTTATATCCTGGACTGGGCGCTGGAGAAGCAGATAACACAAAAATGCTAATGTGAGCAGACAAAGCCCCAAGGAAAGCTTGCTGTCTCCAGCCAAAGAACCAGGAAAGGGCAGCCTAGTGAGACAGAAAACTTTTAGTCAATGGCTCCTTTACTTTAGCTAAACACCTTGGGAAAAAATCATAACAATCCCACTTTTGCTCATGTCTTCAAAGGCTGAGTGGGGAGCCTAGACCTCCAGTCTTCCTAGCTGTAATGAGGCTCCTTCCTCCTTCCCTCCACCCACAGAAGACTAATTGGGAGTCAGGACATTTATCCCTGCCTAGAGAAGATGTAGTAAAGAACCTGGACTTTTGCTCCCGTTTGGCAATAGTGGTGACCTGTGGCACTATCACAAATGATCTAACTTTCATGTCGTCAGTCTATTTTTCCTCTGTTGTTCAGATTGGATGATCTATTTTCTTGCTATTTTTAAGTTTACTGATTATTTTCTCTGTCCTTTCCATTTTGCTGTTGAGTGCATCCAGAGAGTTTTTTATTTTGGCTCTTGTCTTTTTGAGTTCTAAACCTGTGTGATGCCAGAGGAAGCTGTGGGATGTCAGAGGAAGCTTGCTAAAACAGAAGATTTATATAATAGCCAGAGTCTCATAACATGAGATGTCCTGGATTCAGTTAAAAAAATCACACATCATAAGAAAAAGAAAAAAAAAATCTCTGCTTGAATGAGAATAGGCAATCAACACACAGCAAATTCAATGTGACATAGATGTTGGAATTATCTGACAAAGATTTTAAAGCAGCCATTACTGAAAATGATTCATTTCACAATTATGAACATGTTTGAAACAAATGAAAAAAATAGAAAGTTTCAGCAAAGAAATAGACGATATAAATGAGAACCAAGTGGAAATTTTAGAACTCAAAGACAATAGCCAAAATAAAAAAAACTCTCTGGATGCACTCAACAGCAGAAAGGATAGACAAAATAATCAGTAAACTTAAAAATAGCAAGAAAATCAATATCTCAATCTGAACAGAGGGAAAACAGACTGACAACATGAAAGTTAGATCATTTGTGATAGTGCCACAGGTCACCGACTGTTCATTTTTTTTCAGAATTTCAGAAATGGAGGAGAAAGAGGGAGGAGATGAAAATGTATTTAAATAAATAATGGCAGAACATTTTTCAAATTCGACAAAAGGCATAAATCTAAAGCTTTAGGAAGCTAAGCAAAATAGGGCAGAGTTTCCAGACCAGGAGAGGCAACCTAAGAAGACCAGAGGCTGCCAGCCCAGTCTAGTACCCTGTTCATGAAGCAAAGGTGTTCCTCTGGGAGAAGTAGACTATTGTACTTCTTCCAGCTCTGGAACAGTGGTGCGGGGATTTTGCCCAGGGGGAGAGGCAAGCCATAAGAGCAGAGAGCTTAAGCACCTCCCCAAGTGAATTGACTCAACTTGGAACAGAGTATGGGGAAGTTCAAGCCGAAGGGCACTTTTGAAAAGAATACAGATTGTGGTGGCAAATAATAGGAGGCTGGTAGCTCTGAGCACAATAAACTAAACTGTAAATCAGTTAGAAGTTTACTTGAGAAAATCGGGGAAAGAGATGGCTAAGAAGACTGCTCCTGCAATCAGAAAATTTCTCAAAGCCTAGCTTCAAGGATTACTGCAACAAAGGGACATAGATTTAATTGGATCAGATTGTAGAGCAATTTATGCCCCAGAGCATTTGGGAAAACAATGGAGCTATCAAACAACAGTTAGTGGAGGCTAACAGCTGGTGTCATATCAATGGAGGCTAACAGATTAACAGAGAGATCAAGTGAAGAGACAAGGAGAACTCTGTGAAAAGCACTATCATATAGGCTGACTGTGCTTGTGCCCAGTGCTGCATGCACCCTCTGAGGAATAACATCAGAGACTGCACCCTGTGGGGGAAATAGATTTTGCTAAGTAGTTCATCCAAGTCACTGAACAAATAAATAGGCAAACAAAAATAAAGACTGGATAGGGATAATTGATATCAGAGTTGCTCCAATATAGTATCTAAAATGGCTAGATTTCAAAAATATTATGAAACATGTAAAGAAGTAGGAAAGTATGACCCATACACATAAAAAAAGCAGGCAACAGAAACTACCTTGGTTAGGTATCAAACTTAGAGATACAAAACAGCTATTATGAATATGCTCAAAGAACTAAAGAAACCCATGCTTAAAAAAGTAAAAGTATGATAATAGTGTGTCATTAAAAAGAGAATACTGATAAAGAAAAATTACATAGAGAACTAAGTGGAAATTCTGGAGGTGAAAAGTGCACTAACTTAAAAAAACTCACTAGAGGGTCTCCATAGTAAATTTGAGCTGGTATAAGAAAGAACCATAGAACTTGAAGGTAAATTCGTAGAGATTATGCAATCTGAAGAACAAAGAGAAAAATGTGAATAAAATAAACAAAACATCAAGAAAGGTGGGAAATCATTAGTACACCAATGTAGACATAATAGGAGTACCAGAAGAAGAAAAAATAGAGAGGAAAAAAAAATTGAAGAAATAATATTAATAAATGAAAATCTCCAAAATTTGATTTTAAAAATCCAGTAATCAACACATATAATAAGTTCAACAACCCAGAAACAGCATAGTAAAAATATTGAAAGACAAAAAGTAAATCTTGAAAGCAGCAAGAGAAAAATGACTATTTGCAGACAAACGACCGACAATCTGAGTAACATCTGACTTTTCATCAGAAACCATGAATGACATTGCCCATGAAGGCAATGTGATAACATATTGAAAGTGCTCAACAGAAAAAAAAAACTGTTAAACAAGAAACTTATATCCAGAAAACTATATTTCAGAAATGAAGGTGAAATAAAGACATTCTCAGGTTAATAAAACTGAGAGAATTTGTTGCAAGCAGATGTGTGTTATAAGAAATAATACAGGAAATTCTTCAGACTGAAGCAAATGACTCCAGACAGTAATTCAGCTTCATGTAATTAAAGAAAAATCATTAGTAAAGGTAACAATAATAAGTGGAGGCTTTAATACTTCACTTTAAATAATGGGTAGAACAACTAGGTGGAAAAATCAACAAGGAAATAGAATGCTTGAACAACAGTATAGACCAACTAGGTCTAATAGACATCTATAGAACACCCCATTCCAACATCTGCAGAATACACGTTTTGTTCAAGCACACATAGAACATTCTCCAAGACAGACCATGTGATAGGCCATAGAACAAAACAATCAATTTGAAAAGATTCAAATCATATAAAATATTTTCTCTGACTACAATAAAATAAAATTAATAATAGAAAGAGATTTTGGAACACCACAAATATTGAAGTTAGATAGCATACTCCTAAATAATCATGGAGTCAAAGTTGAAATTACAAGAGAACTTGGAAAATATTTTGTGATCAATGAAAATAAAGGCACAATAAACACAAAATTATGGAATGAAGATAAGGCAATTAGAGAAAAATTGAATGCTGTAAAACTTATATTAAAAAGGAAAGATCCAAATCAATGACCTAATTTTTCACCTTCAGACACTGGAACAAAAAAAGCAAACAAGACCTAAAGCAAGCAGAAGAAAGAAAAAAATAAATATTAGAGCAGAAATTAATAAAATAGAAAAAATAGAGAAAATCAATAAAATCAAAGTTGACTCTTTGGAAAGATCAACAAAATTGGCCAACGTTTAGTTATACTAACCCAGAAAAAGAGAGAAGACTGAAATTACTAAAACCAGGAACAAAAGATAGGATATTGCTACTGATCTTACAGAAATAAAAAAGGACTATAAGGAAATACTATGAACATTTATAGTCAAAAAAATTAGTTAACTTAGATAAAATGGATAAATTCCTAGAAAGACAAAACTACTGAAACTTAGTCAAGAGGAAATAAAAAATATGAATAAAGCTATAACAAGTAGAGGGGTTAAATTAATAATTTAAAAACTTCCCTCAGAGAAAGCCCAGGCTCACTTGGCTTCACCAGTGAATTCTACCATACATTTAAAGGAAAATTAATAATAATTCTTTAGAAACTCTTCCAAAAAGTGGAAGAGGAGAGAACACTTTCCAATTCATTCCATTATGCCAATATTATCTCAATACCAAAACCAGATATAGACATTATTTAGGACAGAAAATTATAGACCTGTATATTTTATGAATATGGATACAAAAATCTTCAACAAAATACTAGCAGACTGAATCCAAAAGTCATATAAAAGTTGTAAACTGTGCCCGATTGGGATTTATCCCAGAAATGCAAGTTTTGTTTAATATTTAAATATCAATTAATGTAATAGACTATACAACAGGATAAAGCTTAAAAGCCACATGGTCATCCCAGTAGATGTAGGAAGAGTATTTGACAAAATCCAACACCCTTTTGTGATTAAAAAAATGCCTAACAAACTAGTAACAGATGAAAAATTCACAGTTAACATCATATTTAATGTTGAAAGATACTTTCCTCTTGAGATCAGGAAAAATACAAGGACATCCATCTACTCTCACCACTTTTATTAACTATTATACTAGAGGTTCTAGCCAGGGCAATTAGGCAAGAAAATAAAATAAAAGGCATCCAGGTCAGAGAGTGAGCAGTAAGTTCTCTATTATCTTAGCATAATCTTGTACATAAAAATTCCTGAGGGAGCCAATTAAAAATTGTTAGAAAATAGTAATTACCTTCAGCAGGGTTATAGGCTATCTGATCAATATACAAAAATCCATTGTATTTCTATATACTAGCAGTGAACAATTAAAAAATGAAATTAAATAATAATTCCACTTAAAATAGCATCAAATAGAATAAAATACTTAGGAATAAATTTAGCCAGGACACTATAAACTTGTACACTAAAAATATAAAATATGTTGAAAAAAATTAAGGAAGATCTAAATAAGTGGAAAGAAGTTTCACCTTAATGGATTGATAGTCTTAAATTGTTGGGATGCTAAAATTCCTCAAATTGATCTATAGGCTTGATGCAATTGCCATCAAAATTCCAAAATCCCAATCCCCCTCACCCGCCACAAGGAACCCTGAGTAGCCAGAACAATCTTGAAAAGAACAAAGTTGGAGGACTCACATTTCCTGCTTTTAAAACTCATGACAAAGTGACAATAATCAAGACAGTTGAGTACTGGCATGCAATAGACAGAACAATGGAATAGAATTGAGAGCTCAGAAATAAGCCCTTGCATTTATAATCAATTGACTTTCAAAAAGGTTGCCAAGAAAATGCAATGGAGGAAAGAACAGTCTTTTCAACAAATGATGCTGGGGCAACTGTGTGTCCACATGCAAAATAATGAAGTCAGACCCCTTCTCAGACCATACACAAAAATGATCTCAAAATGTATCCTCAATCTAAATGTAAAAGGCAAACTAATAAAACTCTTAGGTGAAAGCACAGGGGTAATAATCTTCATGATCTTGGATGAGGCAATGGTTTTTCAGACACAACACCAAAAATACAAGCAAAGAAAAATATATAAATTAGACTTCATCATAATTAAAACTTTTCTGCTTCAAAGAGTACCTTCAAAAAGTTGAAAAGACAATCCACACAATAAGAGAAAATATTTGCAAATCATATATATGATGAGAGAATGATATCTAAAATTTTATAAAGAACTCTTTTATAATCATATATCATAAAATACATAAAAATCAATTAAAAATGGGCAAAAGATCTAAATAGACATTTCTCCAAAGAAGATATGCAGGTTGCCAAAGCCACACGTAAAGATGCTCAACATCATTAGTCACCAAAGAAGTGCAATTTAAAACCACAATGAAATATTACTTTGTTTCTACTAGGATGACTATGATAAAAGAGACAGACACAAAAGGAACTTCATATATTGCTGGTGGTAATGTAAAAATGGTACAGGTGCTTTGGAAAACTGTGTCAATTCCTCAAAATGTTAAACACAGAGTTACTCTATGACCCAGACATTCCACTCCTAGCTTATACCCAAGAGAAATGAAAACATGCATGTGTACAAAACTTGAATGCAAATGTTCATAGCAGCCGTGTATTCATAACAGCCACAAATAGTAACAAACCAAATGTCTATCAACTGATGAGTAGATAATATGTAATATGTCTATACAATGGAACATCATTTGCCAGTAAAAGGAATAAAGTATTGCTATAGGCTACAATATGGGTGAACCTTGAAAGCATTATGCTAAGTAAAAGAAGCCATACACAAACGATCACATATTGCAGGATTTTATTTATATGAAATGTCCAGAAAAGACAAATCTACAGAGACAAAAAATAGATTAGTGTTTGTTTGCCAGGGCTGGGAGAGGGGAAGCAGGATGGGGCGTGACTGCTAATGGGTGTGGGGTTTCTTTTTGAGGCAGTGAAGTTATTCTAGAATCAGATTACAGTGGTGGTTTCACAAGCCCATGAATATATTAATAACCATTGATTGTACACTTTAAACAGGTGAATTTTGTGGTGTGTGAATTATATCTCTACAAAGCTGTTAAAATAAAAAAAGGAATTTAGTTGAAACCCCAAACAGGATAAACCCAAAGAAATCTGTCAAGACACATAATTAAACTTCAGAAAAGTAAAGATAAAAATAAAAGCAGTGAGAGAAAAGCAACATATTTGAAAAGACAACTCGAACACCATTAGATTTATCATCAGAAAACCTTGGAAGCTGGAGGAGTGGCACCACACTTTTTAAGTATTGAAAGTAAAGAACCTTGAATTCTATATCCTGCAAAATTTTCTGTTAGGAATGAAGTGGAAATAACGACATTGTGAGACAAAGTAAAATGAAAAAAATTTCACCAGCAGACCTATCCTAAAAAATTGGCTAAAGAAGTTTTTGAAAGAGAAAAGATATCTTGAAACGTTGGGAAGAACAAATAACAAAAGCAGCCACAATATGGATAAATACAGTACACTTTCCTTTTTCCTCATGAATTTTCCAAATTATGTTTGCTAGTCTAAGAAAAAAGTATAATATTGTATGATATGGATCTCCATGTGTATAAAGGAAATATTTAGGACAATTATAAATGGAGGAGCATTAATGGACTTAAAGGGAGATACATTTTCACTCTGGTAAAGTGTCAACACCAGTAGATTTTTGTGTTCCTGGAACAGTTCTGTATCTTGGTTATAGGAATCTACACATTAGTAAAATGGCATAGAACATTACATACGCATTTGTCAATGTAAATTTTCTGACTTTGATATTTTACTATAGTTACACAGATGTAATCATTGGAGAAAATTGGGTGAAGGGTACCTGGGACTATTCTGTTCTACATGGGATATTCTATATGTTCTATGTAGGATATTATCTTCCCACAATTAATTTCTCTTATTTTTATCTCTTCATCGTCCAAGAACTGCTAACTTCTGAAGACATCGTTGTAATGTAAATCAAAACGATTACTTGGATCCGGTTCTAGCTCAAAGATGGCCCCTTCATCCATCCTCCCCCAACGTCAGAATGCATGCTCTAGTCTTGTGACTTTGTTTCTCACTTAAGTGTGTCTTTGATGTTTACTTGCATCCTTCATGGTTTTATCCATTAAAAAACAAAAACAGACTTTAAAAAATAAGCACGTATTTGCTAAGTACAATCTACGTACAAAGTAGAGTAAATTTGGAGATGAGAAACCTAAAAAGAATATTTGGGGGAATAAAGGATGTTGTGTCATATATTTTTAAGCTTTATTTGCAGCAGCTTTAAACAGTTAGAAAAGATTAAACTGGAAATATATAATACAGTGACTTTACCAAACAGAGAAGCTAATTATAGTGAAATCCAACAGAAGGTGGAATCTCTTGCTGCAAAAAGGAAAAATAAAAGCAACGATTAGGATAGTGGGAAGAATTGAAATGAAAACCAAACTCATTTATAAATAGGCAACCCCTCCCTCACAAAAAAAGTCAATAAAAATTTAAGTTAATCCTTATTTCCTTAAAAGAAGGCAGGATGTATGAGAAAAATATTAACCTGGAAAGTTCATTATATTCAATAAATATCCACCTGTTATGATAAATGACAAAGGCTTCCTAGAGTTCTGCACCTTTGAGCAAAGTGGCAGATTGACAAATGCTCTCCAGGGAACAAGTGGGCGTGAAGATTAAAAAATAGTAAGTGTCATGGACTTGCATTGCATTTTTTAATAAGTAGATAAAACTGTGATGTAGAAGGGAATTGAATATCATAACCAGATTGAATGGTTTGTCTATCAAGAACTCTATGAATATATGTAAAAAGTACCTGGTATGTGTGCCCAACCCCAAAAAGATGACTATTAAAGCAGCTCCAAATTTTTATGTTTCCATTTCTCAAGGGCAAGCCAGCAATGTTTACAGATGGATCTTGGAATTTAACCTAGCTAGTATATAAGCAATAACTTTTGTATTACGCCTTCTTCTAGAAGAACATAATTATCTGTTTTAGGATTATCAGGCACATAAAGGAGTACAGTTTAGGGGTTCTGGCATTTGCTAGTGAGAGAAAAAAACCTGGGACCTGGGCCAATTATCCTGCACATTCTTCCTTCCCCTCAACTTCAATATTGGCATGTTGAAAAAAATCCAGCTAAAATAAATATAAAAATGTAAAGAAGTCAAAAATGGATGGTAGACCCTACCACATTGGCTTGGTTATGGTACAGGCAAGGAAATTGTGGGTTGCAAGTATAGTAAGAGCCCTCAGTTATTTTAAAAAATAATCCTTTGTGGGTGGAGCTGCCACCTCCCCACCAACTGCCTCCATGACTCACTGCCCATTCCCCATCAGCCCTGGGGAGCAGGGACGGGGGTGGCTGGGTGATAGACCTTATGTAGTATTCAGTTGTTAGCTGAAAGGTTTAGCTAGAAATCTGGCTGGTGGGAAGTGTTTCCTGCAGCATTAAAATGCTTGATGACATCATCCTGGATTAGGCCCAAACCAAACAGTGCATAGGGGGTGTTACCATATTTTGCAAGTAGTAGAAACTTACACAAATAAATGCATCATCATCATCATCATCATTCATAATCCCCAGCACCATCAATCACTCCCAGCATTCTGGAGATCACAAATCAAGAACCGGGTGGTTTTTCTCCAATAAAGACCAAATAAATCGTCAGCCTTTGCCATAGAGCAGTTTACATACATATGTTTGTATCTATTAATAATATTTGCCTCTCCATCCTCACAAGGCTATTGAGAGGATCTAAAATTGATTGTGTAAGTAAAAAGGTAAGTAAAAAGGAAAACAATCTATAAGTACCAAACATTATTTTTATTATTTGAAAATGTACATTTGTCATATTTTTAAAATTTGTTCTATGAATAATTATCACTATCAGGGATTACATTTTTGAGTGCAATGAATAGCTCAGATTTTGAAGTGCAAAAGGATTAACTATGATTTTTTTCATACTTCTCATGAAAAGGTACTCTTTATTAAAACAGAACTTAAGTATGAGTATTAAACATTGATAAATTAAAATAACGATTTAAAAAGCTACTTTAAATAAGAGAACCTTATTTCTGAACGGAATAATAAGGTCAGTTTTTATTTTAGGTATAGCAGGATGCTTCACATATTGAATATGTTTAATTATTAATAATTCTTTTGCTATTATTGAGGATAATTATTTTAAAAAGAGTAAAACATCATGTTTTCACATTTCAGAAAATGTAGGTTGAATTGTTTAGATAGAAGATGATAAGAATTTTTAAAATTTTTTCTTTCCTAATAATTATAGATTTTCAAAGAGTTGCAAAGAAATGTTCAGGGAAGTCCCTTATACCTTTCCCAAATCCCCAATGTTAACATCTTGCATAATTATAGCACAGTATCAAATCTAAGAAATTGTATTGGTACAAGCCATAGAGTTTATTCATATTTCACCAGTTATACGTGCACTTGTGAGTGTGTATATAGGACTGTGTGTGTGTGTGTGTGTGTAGCTTTATGCAAATTTTTCATGTGTGTAGCTTTGCATAACCACCACCATCACACTCAAGGTAATCAATTGTTCTATCACCACAAGACTCTGGCGATAAGGATTTGAATTACAGATTTTATGTGATTTGACACTATACAAATCTTACAGAGATACAGATGAAAACTGATATACATGGTAGAGAACACCATTTTTTCCAGTTTTTCTCTTGAAAGTTTCTATTTGTTGAATTGCCACATTGAAATGACCCTAGAAAAAATGAGTGCATGTGTTTGTGTGCATGGATATAGACAGAATAGCAGTTATATAACCCTGTGGCAAGTCAGCTGAATAAAGGTAGCAAAAATAATAAGAATAAAAGCATTGTACATGAAACTGAATTTATAGAAAGAGAAAAATGGGGTTCTTTATTGTAGGGGAAGAGTCATGAGGCTTTGCCTGTTCCCTCTCCCCAGTCTCTTTGCACTGACAAGGAACCCTAAAACATTAAAGAATCCTAAGATTTTCAAATCACTACTTCAGAGCAAATTCTTACATTAATCTCTTTCTGTGGTGTCCCACAGCAATGCTCCTTGTACCCCAATATCTCAGAGAATTTAGTTAATAGCTCTTTTGGGGGCAACAGAATACATATATACATATATATTTATATATTGGGAACAGGTGCAAAACCTCATGACTCTTCCCCCCATAAATAACTCCATTTTTTTTATATATATATCATGATACTGATTTGTATTTCACTCTTGCCTCTGTTTCAAAGAGGAGCCTGACATTTTAACATTTATTTTCCTTGGAAATTTTGTAGAGCCTAGAGTGTGAACCATTTGTAGTCAAAGGCTTTTCTCCTTTGTTGGAAGAGCCAAAGCTCCTTGAGGAGAAGGTTTTGCTTGTCCCAAAGGGAGAGGGCAGGTGTGAGCACTTTGGAAGGCAGCAGGAGAGGAAGTGAGAGTAGAGGGGATACAACTCAAGGGTGTGGGTTTTGAGAATAGTGAGGACCTGAACGTCAAACCATGGCAGAGCCTCAGGGAGGTGGCAAACCTACAAGGAAAAGAATTCATGAAGAAGCAAGAAAGACTAAATCCAAAACACAAGCGTCCAGGCCTGGGCAGAAAGTAGGTGGTGGGCAGAAGAGCAACAAAACAGAGAGCTTCAAGAGACTTGATATGTCTTAGATTTTAGTGCAATCTAGGGAGGTGAAGGGAGTCTCAATAGAATTTCCTGATGGATGGCTGTTTGGCTAATTAAGTTAGTTTAAGAAAAGCACAGAACAAATGCTCTTTCTTGTACTCTAGAGTACATAGACTGAGATTCACACTGGCTTTGGATTTTACTTGTCCTCCCATCCCCCTCTGACTACATAAGACATAAGTCTAGTATGAACTTGTTTGTCTCTGAATCACCAGCAGCTGGAAGAGTGCCTTGCATAGAGTATGGACTCAATACCTATTCATTGACTGATTATAGAAACTGGGCCAGAAAGAAAATACCAATTATTTAGAATCACCCCTTCTCTTGAATTACTAAGTTTTTGCCATTGGGCCAAGCTTTTCATCAAACTTTTGCTTTAGAAAGAAACTTCTGAATCCCCAAAAGTCTCTAGACAGATAAGATTTGAAATTCCATCAAAGTAAGGCTCGGATTCAGATGAAATTCTAGCTTCATATTAACATAATTAGGATCATTAAGAATCTTTCCAAATAAGGTTCAGCCTGGCCCCACTAGGCGGGTGTCTATTGTAGACTGTTTCCAAGCGGGGTTGCTATTCCAGTAAGTCATAGGAATATAGTGATGACCCAAACAGGAAATGTCCTCCTCTCATGAAGGTCACAATCTGGTGTTTATTATCTCCATGACATATACTTCCAAAGAGAAACATTAAATACCACTTTGAAACAGTGAGAAGTAGATACTCATTAAACAGAAAAAAAATGTGGATAATAGCTTAAAGTTAGGTCTGTGGAATCTGACTGCTTGGGATGTGATTCTAGTTCTGCCAATTACTCGATGTATGATCAAGGGCAAGTTATTTGACCTCTTGTGCCTCCATTTCCTTTTCTGTAACATGGGGATAATAATTGTACCTACAGCATAGGGTTATTGTGAGGCTGCTTAAATGAGATAATAGAGGTGACACATGGAACACATTATGTGCCACATGCCTGGCACATAACAACTGCTCTGTAATTATCTTTATTTGATATTGTTTATATAGTGAAGTCATTAAAGGGCTGAGAGTAGTTCCTAATTCACATAGTAAGTTCCAAATAAACATTAGTTGTTATTTGTTACATGTTTCATTGACAGGAGGTCTCCTCTGAAATGAAGAGTATCTTTACTAACATAGTTTCCACTTGGACAAGGTTAGCTTTATTAGAGGAAGTCACTGAAAGGTTATTGTTTTATATTGTCCTTTAGTTTAATTGAAGCTTATCCTGTGTTCAGTGTAGCCTAAACACTTCCTTTGCAGGCTAAGATACTGAAGTGAAATCATTGCTAAACAAATAAGTTCACTTTAGAAACCTCTGCTGTACAAAATAAGAAAGTGTCATGGAATACTATAATTTAACTGAGAGTTTTGCATAATGGTTAGCAAAGATAACTTTTCTCTAAAGAGTGTGGTTTTAGTATTACAAACAGAAAGTGAGCGGGTCAATAACCTTAGGAAACATGGACATTTGTCTTTTAATGGTATCAATGTGATTCCATTCCTTTCTCCTCTTCCCTCAAGCAGAAAACTGCAGGTCCTAATGCACAGAGCTTGGGGCTTTCCAGAGAGGAATCAGGGGACTCATTTTCCCATCTTCATATATGTATGTGCAGGGCACCCCTCAGGGCCTGCATGTTCTCACCTACAGAGCGGAGCAGCAGCCTGACAAAGATGACAGAGGGAGTGATTTTTGCCAAATCAGCACTTGAAATTTCCTAAACATACAGTGTTGTACAGCTCTCTTGTGCTAAAGTTATTTTCTGTCAACAATTTATTCTCTTCAACGTTAAACAAATAAGAGTGTTAAATTCTTTCTTCTGAAGGAACCTCAAAATATGTTATTTAAAACTGCTATCTAAATGCACCAACACTGCTGAAATTGTGTGATGAACACTTAATAATTATTTCTCTTTTCCAAACTTTATATTTATGTTATAGCTCTTTGATGTTTTGGATTTCTGTAGTTACTTTTGTTTTTTGATTTTTAATTTTAATTATTATAGGCATATAATAGTTGTATATATTTCTAGGGTAAATGTGATGTTTTGATACAGGCATACAATGACAAATCTGTGGTTACTTTTCTAAAGCGGTCTAACTACTTTTTCATTTGCATGTGTATGTGTATGTGTGTGTGGGGTGTGTGTGTGTTTAGTGTAGCACCAGTCTGTATTGTTTCTTTCACTTTATTTTTGCTACTTCAATATTATGATACAACCAGTATCATCGAAAAAGAAAAAACCCTTTTATAGAAGCAAGTTACAAAGGGCAATTTTGTGACATCAAACCATTTTGATGTCTATTGTATTATGACTTATTAACATAGAAAAAGATGCTTTAGATCTTATGCATTCTGATTTTATAAATTTTTTCACAAAACATAAATAAATCTCTTGCTAAAATAAAGGAAATATTTTTAAGGGAGGAGAAATTTGTTTATTTTTGGAGTAGAGAATAATAATACCAATGAGACGATTAAGAGTCAGTTCCAAACAAATGAAAAAAAACACTACATATAAAACACTTATAATAAGTAATTGTTATAAAATTGGAAATGATAGGCATCACTAATCTTTACCCTCTAGGCATGACACTCTGTTGATAGGGGTTATTATGCCTATGTTGTATCATGCTATACAGCAAGGACGCTATGGGTCTGATAAAGTTATTTGCCTAAAGCGAGTTAGGGTTGAAGTTTGAACCCAGATCTGTCTGACCTCCAAGTCATGCTCTTAACACTTAATATTTTTTTTTCCAGTATAGATATGGCATTTCTTTTTCTTTTCAAAGATGAACATAAAGGTCAAACTGTTTTTGATCTCTCTTGAGTGCAAGATTTAGATACAAGTAAAACGTGTCCTTGAAAAAAAAATGTGGTGGTCAAGGGAGAGAGCACATAAAAAACTTTCATTATTTCCAAAAAGAAAGGTTATAAAGCCAAACTTCATCAATTGCAGTGCCAGATCACTTAGGACTTTTGTCGTGGTAGGAGTATTCCTCAGAAACTTTCTGAATTTAAGAGAAGTTTGTAAATACAGTATTGTTAACAAGGATTGTCATAATATTTTATTTTTTTACAAAAGATAAAACTACCTTCTATTATCTTTTGCACCTAGAAGAAAAAGCTTTATAATTCCAGGCATTTTATTTATGAGAGAAATAATGAGTACCATATGGCATGTCTGTTGTGGGAAGAAGTGGTATAGCATTTTATCATCCAGAGGATTAGCATTGGGTATTAAACCAGGATTGATGTCATGAGATCATGGAGCCAGGCGTACTAAAGGATGAGCTTGCCATCCTCCTCCAACCCATCAGCATGTGTGAACCTCAAGTTACCTCCTTCTCCAAAGATGGCAAATTCTGGAGCATACCTGTGTGGGAGTCCAGACAGTCAGGGACTCAACCAAAGCAGAATTGAAAGGTCTCCTGACTTCTCAGCCTGGTTCAGGGAAGGATGATCTTAGATGATAGATCTATTCTGGTAAAACCCTTGAATACATCTGAAGAGTCAGAAATTCCTGGGGCTTCCTCAGCTCTGGCTTCCCCATGGGTTGTTTTAATCTGGTCTCATAGTTTGTCTTGAAACATGATTAATTAGCCTTTAAAAGACCAGCGTTAGACTGAAAATGGGTGGGATAAGGTGTCTGAAATGCCACCCTTCACCAAATATTCCAATGGTATGTGTCCTTTATTGCCCACTTTTGAAGTTGGAACACACATACACACTCTCACACACACTGCTTCATATAATTCTTTCCAGCAGCAAAGAATCTTTCTTTCTTTTATTAGGGTACTGTTTCTGTTTTTAGAATTCTATGTAAAGGTTCAGTTGTAAACTCCTATAGCCAGGAGACATTCTAGAGTAAAGATAATTAAATACATCTTGAAAAAAATAGGGGAAATAATGAAGGAAATGATTGGCTTTTCAAAAGGAGATTTTATAATTTTCTAAAAGAAGGTAAAAGACTCTAGTTTAGAGGCTATTTATAAATATTACAAATGGAATGGAAAGTTTTCTCCTGCCTTTCTCAATCTCTCTCTCTCTCTCTCTCTCTCTCTGACACACAAATACACAGATTTAATAAACTAAAATAGAAAAGAATAGACTGAGAGGCTTAAATAATTTTCTTTTTTCTCTCCAAGGTAATAAGCATTGTGCCTGAGTTATATTCTCATTAAGTCACTGAAATTTGCATTAAGTCACCACATTTGGTACAAGTCCTCTGCAAACAGGGGAAGTCTCAAAGGTACCTCCACACTTAGAAATAATCATTTACTCTGTCAAATTAATAAGAAATTGATGGAGGGCAGATGCTACTGAGAATGAATAAGTAAATATTTGATAGCTAGTTTTACAAATAGAATTAAATAACACTGTGTACCTATCTTTTAAAAAAATAAGTAGAAGCATAAAATAAGGATTAGGGATATTTTGAATTTTAAAATCATTTCATGTTAAAAATGGTGAATGGGACCAAATGATGTTATACTTGGAAAGAAAGAGTGAAAACAGGAGTCCAAAGTTAGGGTCAGATTCTATAACTCTTACATAAAACGTTCACTGAGCCAAGCATATGGATGCCTAATCAAGTCATTTATGAGTCCTGTTGACTTTTAGAAAGAATTTAGAATGCTTTAGGTTTAAAACTCAGACCTAGGCCCTTGTGAGATAGATGGACTTTCTCATGCTTTCAGAGATAAAGACTTCTTAGGAAATGAAGACGAATGCAATGTCTGTTGTTGGTCTACTTGGCTTAATGTAAAAATATAACATAGAAAAGTTCCTAGCTTTCCTGGGCCTCCTTGTAATTTCAGTCTCATTGACACCGTAGGCCTATATGGTAAATCTTTTAATTCTGGAATGCTGGATGAACCCCATACAGTTAACTGGATATGAGAATGAGCTCCCAGGGACAGAAAGCCACAATTGCTGCCCCTGTTCCAAATGACACTGTACAAAGTCAGGAGTTACCTTCTCCATTATTCACAGTTGAATCATCTCTCAAATAAATCACTTAGAGCATTCGTTAGCCTGGATCCAGGACCTCCTAAAACTCTACACAAATATCTGGGAGTGCATACAGCAATGCTCTTCTGTGTGGAGAGGCCCATAGCCTCTCGTGGCTTAGAAACTCTTGACTGTTCCCTACTACCAACATCATGCTTAAAAACCTACTTGAATTTTTTATTTGGTATTTTTTGAAGTCAATCACAATTATTTAGGTGGTATTTTATGATTAAATATAAATTTAGAACTGTACTGTCCAATATGGTAGCCACTAGCCATATGTGGCTATTGAGCACTTGAAAAATAGCTAATCTGAATTGAGTTATGCTGTAAATGCAAAATACATACCAATTTCAAAGACAGTGCAAAAAAAGTAAAATATCTTATTGTTAATTTTTAGATATATTACATGTTGAAATGATCATTTTGAATATATGGAGTTTAATAAAATATATTATTAAAATTAATTTTGCCTGCAAATACTATAAATTTAATATTACATATGAGATTTGAATTATATTTCTATTGGCTAGTGCTGGCTTACATGTAAAATTTCACATATTACCCAGATAAAGAAAAATTAAATAATCACTCAGTAACTACTAGAAGGCACCTCTCCTTAGAGGGAAGAGAAGGGAACTAAGAATGTGCCAGGCACTGAGCAAAATGTGTTATTTATATTGTTTCACTTGATTCTCATAACTCCTCTGTGAGGAAATTAATGTTGGCTAAGAGAATTCCCAAGGAAATGGAGAACTTTACAATCATTCCCCTGACTTTAATTCCTGAACCATCAATGACAATCTATTATTTTAATAGTAGCAGTTATGTGTTTTAAAAGTTAAACTAAATTAGTATAAAATTACTAACTAGTAATAAATTAGTATATAAATGAGTAATTAATAATTAAATTAGAATATTAATAGTATCATGGTTAAAATGATTGAACACACTAGAAATGCAGTATAAAGCTTATGTCCCTAGGCTCAAGAGTCAGGCACACCTAAATTGTAATCCAAACTGCATCAATGACTACTGTGTGTTCTGGGGAAATTTCTTAGTCTCTCTAAACCCAAAAGTTTCTTAATCTCCAGTACAGACAAGAGGATGAATAGAGATAAATATGTGCTCAGCCGTGCTTATGAGTTACACAGTGAATGCTCAGTAAATATTACTTATTTATTATTGTTATTGTTATTGTTGCCGTCATTGTTATGAGGTCAGGCAAGCTGGAGATTGAATCTCAATGCTGCAACTTAAAAGTTGAATAATTCAGGCATTTTATTAGCCTTGTGTGAGCTTCCGTTTTTCCTATCTGCAAAATGAGGATAATATTTTCCATTTTATAGAGTTCCTGAGAAGTTTAGTGATCTCAGGACACTTAGCACAGTGATTGGCACATAGGAAGCAGTCCACATCAGGCAGTTATAATTGTTTTCTGCCTCTGCCTGTTTTCCTACATACAATGACACAGTGGGAAAGTGCATGAGCTTTGAAGCTGGACTCCCTGCGTTCAAGTTGGGGTTCTGCTGGTCTCTAGCTATATATCCTTCAGCAATATATTTAGCCTCTTTCTGCCTCAACTTCCTCAGAGGTTAATGGAGTTATTGGGAGAATTAAATTAATCCATGTAGAGAGATGGTACCTGACACATAATAAATGCTTAATAAATGTTAACTATTTTCATAGCACCATTATTATTTTTTAGTTTTTTTTTTATTTTACTCTTCCTTTCATACTTTCAGTGTTTTCCTTTTGGATTCTTTTCAACATACCCCTTGTACTTTCAGGGACATTTGTAAATTATATGTGAAGAAATTGGTGATTCTTGGAACTAAAATTAATGCCATGATCATGATCAGTGTGTTTATTTGATATCATGATCAAAGCAATTTGCAAAGGATATGGTCATGACAGACACATGTAGTTTTCATGTTAGCCATCATCTTCAAGTTTGTTTCATCATAGACACAGTCAAGAGGTTGGCTGAGATTCTGAGAATGTTCTGCAAAATCACAGAAATTTGTAACGTTTGAAATCTAGATGGCCAAGGCATATCACTGTTGTAGAGTTGGCTAGAAACTTTCAACCAACTTGTGAAGTTGTTCACACAAGTCAACAGTATCCAACAGAATCTTTATCAATGGATGTGATGGAAGTAATGACTAGGACCATGCCATATGGCTTGCCATGGCTCCATGTCAGGTCTGCTTGAAAACCACTGGTAGAAAGTAAAAAGTGAAGGTGACCAATCAAAAACACTGAGGCATCATTTTGGTAGGAAACTTAAAAATCACTTTAATCTTTCACCTTTAGATAAAATAATATTTTATTTTCTAAGAAAATAAAAGGGTTTAGAAGAACAGTGACTTTCCCAATTACCTTTCTCATTGGGGGTAAATTTTTATTTTACTCAGCTTGGCATCTTCTGCATTCAACACCCTGATGGGTTTTGTTTCCATGTCACCAACCTGGACATAACAATGTTGCTAACCTTCTTTATTGTCGTAGCATAGATCATACATTTCAGCCAATCGGATGAGCTTTGTTTCCAACTAAATAATTCGTAGAACTCTACATAATCTGGTACAATGTATTTACTTTAAAGTCCAATTTAATATAAACCATCTTTTAATCCCTAGTGTCATAGTAGGCATAGGAAACTCTACTGAATGTCCCAAGACCCCATTCACCAGGCAAAGACAATTTCAATGGAATACATTGTGTTAATGATAATAGCTTGTCTCATTTTTAGCATATTGTGGGCTTTGTTTCTTTTGCGGAAGTCAAAGGAGACATGTGAAGCATTTGGAAATTTTAGTTAGTTCATTGAGCCTCTGCCTTCAGACTCTTTTCAGGCTCTGATTTTGTGTGAGTTGGAGGAAATGAATTTTGAAAGTACATCAAAGATAAAAAGGTAACTAAGCTGTTACTTTTTGTTTAACTAATTGCTTTCACTTCATTCACCTTTGTACTTTGGAGGGGAAGATGCAAAAATTTGTTCTGTTTTGAGCAGAGAAAAATGCGTAATTAATTAATTCTAATTAATATGCTCAGATTCAATCACACTTTCTTTTTCAGTGTGAATAGAAATTGTGACTCTGAGATATATGGGAGTTTTGCATGGTAACTTCCACGGTCCCTTTTCACTCTGTTTTGGAACGGACCAAATGACACCACTGTTTGTCCTCTGCACAAAATAATTTTGCAAATGGACAGTTTAAAATTTTAGTTTCATAGGACCATTTACTGCACTTACATTTCAGAAGCAAAATGTGCCTAACTGCTGAATCTAACTATTAAAGACACCGCTAAATGTATTCCTTGACCTGTGTGGTGTTTTGAGAAATTCATTACTTTCTTAAAATTACAAAGAAGAAAAAGTAATGACTTCCCCTAGGCCTCTAAGACTGTGTGTTAGTTTTCAAGATGACTTCTGATGTTTTTCTGTGGTTTATACTATAAAATGGAAATAACTGGACTTAAGCAGAAATGATTGACTCATGTTCTAGTATTGTAACTCAAGAGCAGGAAGGAAACAATCGTTTACCTTTAGAAACCCCCAGGCTCCAGATTCGTCACCCCTTCTTGCCATATCTATATTGTGTATCCTTCTCTACCAATCTCCTAGAGTGCTTGCCTCGTACCTAAAAACTCCTGACCTCAGAGAAATGGTAGTGAGTGACAAAACTTAAAGGTTACTCATCGCAGAAGGAGTTGCATTTTTTTTTTAAGAAGAAAAAGTATTGAAATTGTAAAACTTGAAGTTCAGGTATCTATGATGCCAGAAAAGCAGTTTGAGGAAAAAATTAGTCCTTTTAGAGGGGCAGAATCCAATTCTTTAAACAATGAACAAGATCAGTTCCTTCTGGGATAGAGGAATCTTCTACTGGTTGAAAGGTTGATTAAACTTAAACATCTCATTTTAACTTAACATAGATTATATTTGCTTACTATTTTTGACAAAAGGTTAAAGTATTTTCTTTGAGTACATTGTAAGCAGTTGAACCTGTGATTTATCTTTTTGCCTAAATCATATCCATCATGTAGGATCTATAATTTCCAGTTTTTTTAAAAGAAAGAGAAAGAGAAAGATCTTAATGCTTACTCCAGTCAGAATGACCATTATTAAAAAGTCAAAAAAACAATAGATGTTGGCATGGATGTGGTGAAAAGGGAACACTTATACACTGTTGGTGGGAATGTAAATTAGTACAACCTCTGTGGAATTAAGTATGGAGATTTCTCAAATTACTAAAAGTAGATCTAGTATTCGATCCGGAAATCCCACTACTGGCTATCTACCCAAAGGAAAAGAAGTCATTATATAAAAAAGATACCTGCACTCATATGTTTATTGCAGCACAGTTCGCAATAAAAAACGTAAGGAATCAACCGACATATCCATTGACGAATGATTGAATAAAGAAAATGTGATATATATATATGTGTATGATATATATATACATATATGCATATATATATATCATTGAATACTACTGGGCCTCAAAGAAGAATGAAACAGTGTCTTTTGCAGCAACTTGGATGGAAGTGGAGGCCATTATCCTACGTGAAGTAACTCAAGAATGGAAAATCAAATACAGCATATTCTCACTTCTGAGTGAGAGCTAAGCTATGGATATGCATGGTCATACAGAGTGGAATGATAGACATTGAAGACTCCAAAGGTGAGAGGGTGGGAGAGGGGTAAGGGATGAAAAATTATCTAATGGGTACAATGTACAGTATTCAGGTGATGGGTATACTAAAAGCCCATACTTCATCGCTATACAAGATATCCATGTAACAAAACTGCACTTGTACCCCCTAAATCTAATGAAATAATAAAAAAAATAGGAGAAATAAAAATAAATAAAATAGAGATCTTAATAACTGCAGAGGCATCTAAAGGAAGCTGACTTCTATATTTTTTTCCACTCCATTATTCTTTTTTTATAGTTGTCTTGTCCACATATGATATTTTTGAAAAAATGGGGGGTGATGTCTTTTTCTTTCTAAAATATTTTGTTTTGTTTTCATAGAAATGCCACCTCCTTTTGTTCTCATCTTGTATCATTATACATAATAGTTAAAGAAACTGCGTAATTATAACAAATACAACTAATAGGAATGGGCTTGGGAAGAAACACAGGAGACCCTTGGAAAATATATAACTCAAGTGGGAGTTGTGGGTATAGCAGGGAATAACTGATTGGTTATTAGTGTCCAGAGTATTACGAAAAAGAGGTCTGTTCTTCAAGTCAGTTAAACAGAGGTAGGTTAGTAGGTTATCTTCTATCTGTGAAAGCCATTGTCTCAGCAATTATGAATTTTTAGTGTGGATTTAGTGATGGAATTCTGTATGGCAGTTTTCCTAATGGGCTTTTGCCTACAATCTCAGAGGAGGTTTCCCTAATATTTTAAAAATTTTCCCAAATGTTTCTGAATTGTAGGAAGAAGCAAAGTCAGTATATGCTGCTTAAAATATCCACCTTTTGGTTTGAGCTACTAGTTTTTCTAACACAGACATTTGACTTTGTGTGTGTATATATATATATATATATGATATTCACATATAAGTATATATTATATATTATATAATTTTATATAAATTATGCATATTACACATAAATCTATAATATATAAAGATATAGAAAGGTGACTACAATATAATCAAAAGAGAACTTGGATTTAGAGGCTAAAAATCTGGGGTTCAAGGCTCAGACTTATAATTATTAGTTGGGAGAACCTGGACAAGTTAGATAACTTGCTTAGCCTGTTTTCCCTTTTGAAAAGGCAGGTAAAATATCTACTTCAAGAAGTAATACATGAAATTATCTCGACAATTTAAAATGTCATGATTATATAAGAATACATGTGTGGTTGTATAATATATCATGATTATATAAGAATGCAAAGAGTAATATTATGTAAAATGACACTAACATTAGGAAACATATTCATATAGGTCCTTCCTTCCCTCCTTTCCTCCTTCCATCCTGGTAAACTTTTCATTGAGGTTAGACACACATGAAAAATTACATTGAAAATTGTGCACCTCTATAAATTTTCCAAGATGAATATACCCTTGTTTCTACCACTCAGATCACGAAATAGTAGATTATTGGCCCTTCAGGAGCCTTTGCTCATCTGTCTTCCAATCTATAGAGAATGTTCCCTCTCATGATAACTACTATCCTGACTTCTAATAGTACAATCTAACTTCCAAATTTATAGTAATGGAATTATACAATATGTATTCTTTTGTGTCTATATTATTGTGCTCATTATCGTTTGTTGCATCACCCATGATTTTGCATGAATAGTAGCTCATGGGTTCTTATTGCTGTATAGCATTTCATTATACCATAATTTATTCATTTTACTGTTGATGGACATTTGTGTAGTTTCTAGTTTGGGACTATTACAAATAGTGCTTCTGTGAACATTCTTATAGTCCCTTATTAATCATGTGCATGAATTTCTGTTTGGGTATATGTTTTGGAATAGAATTGCTGGGTCATAGGGTATGCATATGATCAGCTTTAGTTAATAGTGCCAGTTTTCCAAAGTGCTTGTACCAATATACACTCCCACCACCAGTGTGTAAGAGTTCCAGTTGCTCCACGTCTTTGATGACACTTAGTCTTTTTGTCTGCTTAAATTTTCTGTTTGTACAATTTTAACCATTCTTATGGGAGTGCTATACCAGTATTTACTTATTCATCTATTTTAGAAATTATTTAATAAGAGGTTGGAATTTAGCTCACTTAAACCCTCCTTTCTTCCCTTTTATTATTTTAATTCTAATATTATTTACCTTTATAATTATTATACCATTAACTTTAATCATTATCTTTTAATCTTGAAATAAAATTTTAGAAAACATTTACTTACAGATTTAGAAAGAGGAAAAAACTGTTTATATCACATAAATCTATGCAAATGCATCAATGAAAAATAAAGTTTATACTAAAAATTCCTATAAATCATAACGTCATTTAAAGAGTAGGACACCTGGATAATTGGAGGATTGAGTTTGTTCTATATTGAACAAATGGTTTACAGAAAAATTAAAAAGAAGGACAGGAAGGAAGGAATGAGGGAGGGAGGGAAGGAGAGAAGAAGGAAGGAAGGAAGAAAGGAAGGAAGAGGGAAAGAAAATAAGTGCAGTTGGGTTCTCAGGCCTGCAGTGACTTCTCCTGGGAGGACTTGATGGGATGTGTAACCATTGAAGGCTTGTCAGCATATATTGCAGGGAAGATAGGAGATTGCTTTTGCCTATAACAGAGGATCATTTTTCAGGAACTATCACTCAAAGAATTTCATCCACATAGATGGCCAATTTACATAAACCAGGATAACCCCTGTGTGCCTTTTCTTGATTAATAGTCACAGGCTTTGGGAGATTTTTTGCTTGAGTTACAGGAATAATTGTTTCAACTCTCACGCTTGTTTGGCTTGTGTGTTTCAGCCCTCAGGTCTGCCAAAGAGAATTTAATCATGACTAAACACAAATTCTACATCCTGTCTCCTGCCTCGTAGGTATTGACTAATCCCACTTCACTGCATGTCTAGTCATAGTGATTAAGCTTTTAGTGAATTCACAAAGCAGTTGCCCCACTTTCATTTAACACCCACTACTTTCAAATTTCCCTTAGTATGTGAGAGGTGCTGGCTCTGACTTGGTTTCCCCATGTGTGTAAGGATGTGACAGAAAGAACCAAACATGGTTTAGCTCAAGAGAAGAGAAATTTTAGGGAACTTGTAAAGACCATCTCAAATACTTGATGATTATTA
The DNA here is from genome assembly GCA_028533085.1 of Varecia variegata. Lineage (NCBI taxonomy): Eukaryota > Metazoa > Chordata > Mammalia > Primates > Lemuridae > Varecia > Varecia variegata. The sequence goes on from CM052443.1 coordinate 71,507,969, forward strand.
TGAGCAACATATGTTAAAATAGTGTGACCTCAAGTTTAAAATAAGGGTAGAAAGCATGGGTTACTGCTTAGTTTATAAGGATAGGCTTCCTAATGCTTAAAGCTGTTTAATAAGGAAATGCTGGGCTTATGAGAAAGAAGATATCTAATGCTGAACGCTGAGTGTTTAGGCTGAGGGGTACATGAGAGCTTGTTGGATTTCTGAAGTCAGACCTCTTACTGTCTGTCTAACTTTGAGACTTTATGAATCAATATACTATGTTACACTGGCTCTGAGATACCATCTATTATAAAAAGCATCCTGATGTCAGAGAGGTTAAAATGTGAAAAATTGAAGGTATTAATGTTGATGAAATATGGTTCTTATACTCTTATTTCATGAGGAGAGTTCTTGGATCAACACAGCTTTGTAGTTTTCATTTATTTTCTCTATGCCACCCCCTTCCTTTGCTTGATCTAGAGTTAGTCCCTGGGTATGCCTTTGGCTTTACATGTCCTAGAAATAACCAAAGGAAAAGATATTTCCTATTAACTTTCTTGCAAGGAAATACACGAGTAAGTGACCTAGGGCAAATGGGGTTTAGAGAGAGTTTCTTCTGATAATAGACTCATTGACAGGCTAGCAGGAGCATGTGACCTTCAGATCATAGAGTACCTAGGGCTAGCAGAGGACTGTTGATATGTGATATTTTTTTTTGAGAAATTATTTAAAGTTCACTTTCCAGAACATTTCAAAATGTTATGTTTTGATTGATTCATACAAAAATTTATACATTTACCTTTCATTTTATATAGACTATTCTTTAACAATATATTTATCTTGTCCTATTAATTTGCACATTCTTTACTGCGTAGGAACCATGGAGAAAAAAAGTTTACGTCCTACTTCCCATTTGCTTTTTAAAATTTATTAACATCCACTTTTTGTAATTACAGTGACTCTTTTCAAGTAAAGCTAAATTGCTCTGGAAATGGCATCTAATCTTGACTCCAGAATTGCAATGCTGGTAATTTTCAACATGTCTTTAGCTTTGATGCTGCCATTCTCTGCTAACTTTGCAAGAAGTATGATAGACTTTCAACTTAGTTTTCCACTTCCTGGCTATTAGGAACTTTGCAAAGACAAATGAACATCAGAAGTGGAAAGGGTCAATTTTCTGCTTGCCTACAATCACATCTAATTTAGCCTCTTGTACAATTCTCACACATTTTTGGTACTTGTCAAGTGCAAAAGAGAAGTGCAGAGAACATCTTCAAACCAGCCTTTAAAAACAGTGCTCTCTAAGATAAGGGCAATGGGAAGCTCATTTTTTAAACCAAACAGCTTTAAAAAAATGACACATGCAATCACTACTTGTCATTAAATTTTTCTAAGTACATCTAAAAAACTCTTCAGTTGCTCTGAGTGCTCATCGATGTGCTGGTATAGTCTTCTATGACAGACACTCTTGATGGCAGAGTCATTTTCCCCTTAATGGGCTGATACTACGGGTGAACCAGGGTCCCATAGCTCTGTGGGGCGAATGTTTTTGGATAAGGTGCCTTGATACATCTGTGAAGGTATCTATTAGCTCCTTTGAAGGGATGTTGTTATAACTAAAGAGTGAACTTTCAAGGTATCCGGGTCAGTACATGAGCTTTTTATCTCTTAGTGAGTTTTAGAGTCATACCCATAGGTCCCTTTGTAGGTAACTAAAGGAAAAGGTAAATATTTACTTTAAGTCACAAGATATTGTCTTTTATTCTACTCCTCAAATTGGTATTTAGTTTCCATACCTGTGTTATTTGTAAACTATGCATAATCATTTTGATTTATTTTTGTGAGGGAGAGGAATCTGGAATGAATTATTTTCCTCCCATGAGATGTCACTAATAATTTCAAATCCATAAGCTTAGATAGGAAGCTAGAAAATGCAAAATGGAGCCTGTGGTTTTCACATTAAAGGGCATTTTGTGTTGCAAACATTTGTTTTGAGTTTCATTTTGTTTAATATGGCTGTGTGATTTCTGGACATAGAGGGTTGTTTAAAAAGGTAGGTCGTATACTCTGTGAATCCCTTTTATTTAAAATGGCAGGATTAATATCCGTGTAGCACCACACACAGTTGCACACCTGTGGGATTTTAGAGCTCTGTGTTCCATTGCTGCAAACTAGCCAATTCCAAGACCTCTGCTTAATCAGACCGACCACTGACAACTCAATTATGATTTTTCCAAGTAATACTACAACACCAGTTTTCCTACAGCATTTCTCACCCTCTCCCCTACCCTTTTAATCCCTCTTCCCTTTTTCCTCCCGAGAAGACCTGGCAAGATTCAAATAGGAAGGAGAACACTTGATTTCAGAAAGAAATGAAAATGCATCTATTGCTATTGGAACAGATAAGCAGCCCGACAGCCCTTTTCAACTGGGAGTGATTTTAGGCCTCACCCTTTCTAATGGCCAGTAAGGTCATTGTTTCAGCTTTTGTTAATTTGTAATGCCCCCAGCTGCCCTCTCTCATCTGATCAAAAACATTCCCAAGCACGAGGTCAGTTCAGTCTGGTGAAATAACTGACACAAGACAGGAGAGCCTGCCGCTTTTCCTTCTAATGAGCAGAAGGCAAGAACATGAAACAAAACAAGGTGGAGGGGTCACTGACTGCAGAACACACAAGAGTTCAACTCCAAATCCATCTCGTATTATCCTCACTGCTTAACTACCCAGGAGTAAAGGGGCAAACTGAATACCCCATTCCTACGCTGGAGAGAAAAATGAATTGATGTTAAGAAGTATCAACCTTCTCTTTCCTTCCAAGAACCCTCTTCTGCCCTGCCCCCATAGCACAGGCCCTTGAAGGCACTTAATTGCAGGTGGAGCAGCTAGAATCACCTTGGGATCTTTCAAATACCCTGATGCCCAGGCCGCAGCAAGACCAATTAAATTAGACTCTGAGGAATATCACCATTAAAAAAAAAAAAAATTCGGGTAACTCCAGTGTGCAGCCAAGTCTGAGACCCAATGGGCTGGTCTGAGCAAGCTGGAGAAGGAGTAAGTGTGGCTTCTGACAAGGATATGAAGCTCCATGCTCCCCAGGGATACTTAGTAGACAGTTGTTATTGGAAAAAGAAGAAAGGGAAGAAAGAGAACAGGAAGGACAAAGTTGCGTGCTTCCTGTCTTTCTCTAAGTCAACTGCAGTCTCCACGCACCCATTGTGGTGACCCAGGCTTCTACCCGCTGCTTGGGGGTGGCGAGGGGGTGAGGTTGGTTCCCAGGCCTAGGGGACTGGGCGGGGTAGGGTGACCGCAAGGCACATCAACAGCCCCAGGCGTGGGCCATGCGCTCTCCAGGGAAGGCGGCGGCTGCTGGGTGAAGAGCAATTGGGGGCGCGAAAGGAAGCTGGCTCGGGCGCAGGTGGCGCTCGCAGCCCCAGCCCACAGTTTAGCCAATCGCGGGCGCAAGCGCAGCCTGGCGGCGGTGGCGGTAACGCAGCGCCGGGCTCTGGCAGGAGCCGGCGGCGGCTAAGGCGGCGCCAACCGAGAGCAGCGCGCAGGCTGGAGTGAGACCCGCGGCGAGGAGCGAGCGACAGCCTTCGGCGCTGGGCCGCTTGCCGGCCGAGCGAGGCGAACTTAGCATGGGGAAGAAGTGGAGGGATGCGGCGGAGGTGGAGCGGGGCTGCTCCGACCGCGAGGACAGCGCGGAGAGCCGCAGGCGCAGCCGGAGCGCCAGCCGGGGCAGGTTTGCGGAGTCGTGGAAAAGGTTAAGTTCCAAGCAGGGGTCCACCAAGCGCTCGGGACTCCCGTCGCAGCAGACGCCGGTGAGTGGCCAGGGAAGAGTCCCCAGTCTTTCCTTCCCTTTCTTCCTGGCGCGCGACTCAAGCCCTTTCCATGGTGCTGAACTTGCCTCCTTAGGGGCTAGACTAGAGCCAGGGAACTTGGGGAGCCGCTTCTAACGAGAGACAGTGCTGGGGGCGGTGAGGAGGGGTGAGAGGGAACGTCTTCCCTCCCTTCAGCAGGGGAGAGTCCTCTGACGTCTCTGGTGTCTCTGCAAAAATGGAAAACATGTTCGAGAGGCGAGGGGCTCGCTGTCAGATCACTGGAGTTTTGCAATTAACAGAGCGTGCGAGAGGTTGTCGAGTGTATTGATGTGACTCCTGCGTATTTCCCCGAGGGTCGGTCTGTGCAGCTTGTAGGAAGGTACTCGACATCCGCTGGATGAGGGCGGAATGGAAAGGGCATGCCATATTTTTACTCTCTTAACACTTGCTCTTTCCATACCACACCCCCACTATTTTAATGGGAGCGTTTAATTGTTTGCAGAATGTCATTTGCATACAGAGAATAGCAAGAATATCCCAGGTGCTTATGCTCCTACTGTTTAACATATACAGCGTTCAGAGAACAGTTTTCCCATGTGTCAGCTCCTCTTCAATGTCTAATTAGTGCAATAAAAGCACTCAAGTGAAATTAATATAGGCATCATATGTGTGTAGAGAAGTACAGTTGATAAAAAAAACTTTAGCTGCATTT
>CM052443.1:71512978-71565112 GCA_028533085.1 Varecia variegata
GTATTTACATATTATATTTTCCTTCATCTTAGAGGGAGAGAACTTGTTCTAGAAGAGAGTGCAGAGCCCTCCTGTTGCTCATGGGGAAGGATGACATCTCACTTTTAACTTCCCAAACCTCAAGAGTAGCTGTGTGTGTGTGTGTGTGTGTGTGTACACTTGCATATTACGTCCAGAGGGCTTGACAGCAGATATTACATAGTGAAGAGACTTTGGTTTAATTAAAAGAAAGGATGGTACATAAGCATTGTATCCCATAGCATGATTGTTACCCTGCTCTGTTTTTGAGAGGTTGTCATTGAAGGATAAAATTTAATCCCTATAAAGTAAGATGTTTAAACATGACTTTAACAGAATGAAATAGAAACACTTAAAATTTTTGGCATGTTTATTTTGTTTGCTTGTTTACAAAAGCTACCATCAGGAAATATTGTATGTTTCTCAAACATTTAATGTATTTTGTGGGTAGGTTTTTCATCAAAATATGGATATTTCATCAAAATGCAATTGATTTTATTTCAGGCATAGAAATATTATTTGTTTAGAAATGTGGACTTGAAAATATTTTTAAAAGCAGACTATTAATCTGAAGATAAGTTTTTCTGAAACAATTATGTGGAAAATATAAAAATGATGACATCTGGTTTTTGTCAATTATGTGAACTAAGAGTTAATTTTATCTTATTTTTATTAGAGAGTCTATGTATTATTCTAAGGAACTTATGCCACTTTTTGATTCTGTTCAACAGGTGTGTGCAGTCTATATCAGGAACATATAAAATCTTCATAAAACTATGTAATAAGTTAAATAGTTTGCAGTTTTGTTTTTACCTAGAATAAAAAATGTGAGAAAGAGCAAAAGAGGATACCATGACAACCAGAGACATCTGGAAAAGTAACCGTATCCTCATGTTTACTAGGGGTGATGATGGTGCTGTGTTTGTCTGTAGTACTTGTTAATTAAAACATCAGTAATTCAGTTAAAAACCAGTTATGGCAAAAGCCTGTGCTTATTTTCACATTGCATGGCAAGTGTGATATTGATTTTGTTCTAAAAATCTAGTAAGTACTCTTACCTATGATTTTAATTATCAGATTTTTTTTAAACAAAGATAATGAGGTTTTGTAAATCTTAGATCTAGGATAGTGGTTTTTAACCAAGGTTTGATTCCATTAGTTGTTAACAGACTTTCGACTTCATTTGTGAGACACCCAACTTATTAATATTTATTCAAACAGAAGGAAGGAAATAATAATGCTTGCAGCAGACGTGCTTATGGAAGTTTTTAATCTTCAAGGTAAAAATTTTTCCTTCCTTTAAGGTGAACTGGTGCTATTTTCAACTTTCATTGTATTTTATGTAAAAAAATATTACAGCTTTAACTACAGAGAATAAAGTTGTTAATATGGTTAATGTTGCTTTTTATTTATTCTGGTGAGTAAACAAGAAATAAGATTTTCTGTAATATAGAATGGATCTTATTCATTGTGTCTTGTACTCAGAAATATTGTGGCATCCATCCTGATAAAAATCATATGAGGATTTTGCTCTTTCCTTTGAAGACAAAATAGATAAATGTGGGAAAATTTGGTTAATAATAAAACATAGGGGCTTTCTTAGATCTTTCTTCTTTCTTTTGAAAATGTAAAATAGTTGTTTTATTCATATGATCTTTGTTATTCTCTTCTCTGCTTTAGTCAGAGTCTTGAAATCACTTCCAGTTAAAGTTATTCCCAGGGAACAATACAGTCCATGACTCTGTCCCTGATGGGAATGATTGCATTATTCTTCATTTTCACCAACAACAAAGCATGCATGCATCATAGTTAATGGAAGATATTTACTTCAGCAAGGAGAGTTCTGTCATATTCTTGGTTATCCAGAAGTAATTTATCCATGATCTGAGTCATGGTGTTTTTGTGTGTGAAGTGTAGGGGAGGTCTGTTTAAATTGACCTTGGTGATTAGATTACCTCCCTATCACCAGATATGTAGTGGTTTTTTTAGAGGTTGGGTTGCTCCATGACTTTGATGCCAATGTTAGAAATTACAAAGTTACACTTCTGGAAATCTCTTTGGTACTCAGTAACCAGTCTCCTGATGTGCTTTATGGAGTATTACAGGTCTACAGTAGGGTAGTATGTGCCATCCCTGCCACTACTCTCTGGGGTCTGCTTTTGTTCTGGTGCCAAGCAGAAGCAGCACTGCCCTGCGCAATAGCTGGAAGAAGTGGCAGCTGTTCTGAGTCCTAACAGTGGCATTTAAAAAGCATGTTCTGTAGTTCTGGGCCACAATAGTGGGTATGCCTAGCACATCAGTCTTTGTTGATTTGAAAAGACTTTTTTTTCATTTTTGTAATTCAAGAAACACTCTTCTCTCCCTTTATTTTTAGGCTTCATGGTTTACAAACAATGCAAGCTTTATGAATTCATGTTGCTTTGATATAATCCAGTAATCTACATACTCAAACTATACCCCAAATCATAAAACTCTGATATGGTGAAGTAAGATTTAATTATATTTCTCTTTTGAAAGTGTTCCTCTTTGAGATTGGGCCATAGATTGTTTTTTAAATCTAAAAAATGTTTTTACTAAATGTAAAGAAATTATATATTAATTTTATAGTTTTATTAGTATGAAAGTTATATATTAGAATTTTGGGTATCAAATTCAGTTTCTAGATATCCCTGTTCTAAATAATGTCTCGGTTGAATTGGTCAATAGGCATAAACGTAATTTGAAACTTCTTTGTCTGCATTCTATAAAATCTGGATTTCATATTTCTCCTTGAATTATTGTTCTTATTTTTCTTGTTATTTGTTTTGATTCTATCTGCACAGAAATGCATGGAAATCTATAGAAAGGTGATTCAGCGGTGCTGTTTGGTGTTACAAATATCAAATGCTCACCTCAGTATATATGTATTTTTAATTTTAAAAGGCATTTTCCTTCTCTGGCCCCACCACTATTTAAAGGCTTGTTTTCAAATAAATGCAGATTTAATTTAATCTCTGAGTAAGCACTGTCAAAGGGGGAAAAAAGCAACAATTCCTAGGGAGTGAAATGATGGCGTTGTAATTAGAGTTGTTTTTCAACCTTAGATAGCACACTTGCTTCCACTAATGCTATAATTACACTTATCAGCAGGTGCCAACACAGACTATCACACCTTGTGCAGACAAGTGGGCAACTGAGAGTGTATGGAAACAACAGTGCTGCAAAGTAGGCAAGTCTATTTCAGCTGGTGACCAAAGTCACTCTGCCCACAGCTGTCTGAGAGGCTGTGCATGCAGGGGCCATTCCATGACCAAACCTACCATTCATTTCTGATGCCGACTTGCCCTTTTTGGGCCGAGTCGGTGATTTCCAGTTTTTCTTTCCAAAAGCTGAATTTTTCAAGGTCTTAAAATAAATGAGAAAAAGCTAAGTTAAAGGCAAAACTAAAGTCAAAAATACTCATTCCCCTAACTAATTGCTCATTTGAGGATTTTGTGGCTGATAGGTAGGTCCTGTTGTGGCTGTGGTAGAAACAACTACAACCAGGTGAAAAGAATCCTTGTTTCCTTTTTCAATGTCTGATATGCTATTGCAGTGTCATTAAACCTTTAATAGTTTGTTCTTGTTACACAAAGGGCTCTCCTGGTGAAAGCAGAATGAATCCCCTGCAGTGCCAGTCCATTACTGAATAAACCATTTCTTGACAAGTTGATTTTTGTCTACTGCCTTTTACTCATCGTGTTGAAAAAAAAAAAATAAAAAACGAACAACCTTGCATTGCTCAGGAATACAGTTGTATTTTCTTGTTATTGTAATTTTTTTGATAAAGAAAAAGCTGTTTTCTAATAATGGTTCATTTTGTTTAAGCATTTCTGAAATAATATCTTTTTCTAGTAATCGATATAACAACTAATAAGCTTAGTGAATAACAAAATTTAATTTAGTTTTTCACCTTTCATGTGAGGGCTATGACTATGTTAGGAAATGAGTAATTCAAATATTTTAAGTTTTGGAGAGTAAAATACAGTATCTTTTCATGGTGATGGTTTTAAATTTGTTTTCATTATTCTAAAAGATATTAGAACAGTTCCTCCTGCCATTATTTCCTGAGATCTTTAAAAACAATTGAATCATGAAAAATAACTTATAAATAGTAACAAAGCATTATATTCACTTGGTTAGACCAGCTGTGATGGTCTATGTGTTGTTTTTACTTTTTGTTTCTTTCATTTGCAAAGCCCAAGGAGGGCTGGTAGAACAAAAATGGAAGGATTATAGAGAACAACATTTAAAGAAACTTATTCATCTAACTTTTGTTGAACACTTAGAAAGTGTTAAGCATCATGGAAAGTACTGGACAGCTTCCCTAATGGAACCGGTATTTAACACAAGCGAGAGATCTGCAAAATGACAAGACAGAGACGTACAAAGTCTAGCTTCATAGTCAGAGTACATTGGAGCAAAGGTTAAAGTAGCCAATGCCTCTTTAAGGGTGGTGGTGGGAGGTTTGAATAAAAAGCTTCTGAGACATTGTGGCTGATTCTCAAAGGATGAAGAAAAAGAGTTGTTTGGATATGGCAATGCAGAAAGAGAGCAATAATATATTTCTGAGAGTCTTTTTAAATGAGTCTTGAGGATAGGTTCTTGAATGCAGTGAATGGGAGGCAAGGCAGATCAGGAAGAGAAATATCTACACCAAAGAGCAAATATTTGTGTAGTACTTACTATGTACCAGGCACTCTTCTAAGCTCATTACATGTTATTGTCTATTTCCTGACTTCCCATTAAAAAAGGTCCATTATTTATTAATACTACAGCTAGAATGTAAGCTCCACAAAGATCTTTGTTTTGTTCAAGGATTTATCCAAGAACCTTGAACAGTGCCTGGCACTTAGTAAGCACTCAAATATTTGCTCAATGAATGAATTAATCAATTAATAAGTATATTAATAAAATAGATACTTTTTAATTAATATGAGGTAGACTTTAGGTTCTTGGCTATGAAAGGAAAAAGAAATAGAAGCAGAATTTTTTTTTCGCAAGATGGGAGATTAGCATGTTTATTTGCTGGAGGAAGAATGTATTAAAGAAAGAGAGTTTAAATAAGTAGGAGATAGAATAACAATAAAACTAGTTCATAGATTTGGGGGTGGTGGGATTTGTTTTATGGGAGAGTTGAAGACCCATTTTTCCGCATATTAAATCCTCGCTCTGATCTCTCTCATTGTCTTTATGGACTTGCCTGGTGGAAATTAGACATTATTGTTGCTTCTTTTGCAGGTTTTACTTAGTATATATTTAGTCTAAAATGTTAATGAATTAATTCATAAGTTGCCGTGCAAGAAAATATGCATTTTAATGGAAATTCTTGTTAATAATTCAGAGATTGCTGAAATGTTATTTTGTGTTTCTCTCTGACCTTATCAAATACCTCAAGGGATGTGGGAGATTTCCCAGACTTCAATGAGGTGGAAATCAATACTTTGGTTTTTCCTAAAGATACTTATGTAAATTCAAAGTTAAGATGACAATCTGCCAATGCATGCACTCAATATTTTGGGATTACATATTCATTAAAAATGCCTCTCTAGAATACCAGAATTTCAACCACAAAATAGTCATACCAAAGGGAACACATTCATGGTAATGACCAGCTAGGTTTTTGTCCTTCTTGAAAGTTGGTATTTCTAGGTCTTTCTTGGGAATGGCTGAGATTAGGGAGGAAGGGCTCTATTGAGTAAGTGTTTCCAAGAGATGCAGTCTGAACACAGGTCATCTCTACTTCAGGATTTCTGAGGAAAATCTGAATTTATTTTAGATAACAGTTTTTAGAAAAAACTTTGTACATCTCTGTCTTGTCACTTTGCAGATCTCTCGCTTGGGTTAAATACCAGTTCCATTAAGGAAGCTGTCTAGTACTTTCCACGACACCTAACACTTCCTAAGTGTTCAACAAAAGTTAGATTGTATTTGTTTTTATTTAAAACTAAGTCTCAAATATACAGATGTAACAGAAAATATTACAAAAAGAATTCACATAATCATAACACACATTAAACAAAGATTAATGATTTGCTCTCTTTTCTTCAAATCTTTTTAAAATAAATAAAATGCTATAGATACAGTCAAAATATCCCCATACCATTCCCTTGATTCTTTCTCCAAAGGTAAGAAATATTCTGAAATTGAGATTCATTCTTCTCATACAGTTTTTTTTCCTAAAAAAAAAAACCTCTACTACATATTTCTGTACTCATAAAGATATGTAAAATACTGTAACTCTGTGTGCTTAAATTTTTTTTACATGAATTGTGTTATATAGTATGTATTATTTTGCTATTTGCTTTTTCCATTCAACATTTTATTTTTTGAGATATATCAAGATGTCACACATAGATGTATTATTATTCTAGTGTAGTATTTTGGCATAATATTCCAGTATATGTTTGTAGCACAGGTAATTTATTCATTTTATTCCCCTACTGGCAAAAATTATTTTATTTTAATTAATTAGTTAATTAATTTTGCTATTACCAACAATATTCAATGAATGTCCTTGTACTTGTCTCTTTGGTTCTTAACTTGGAAAGACTTTTGACAGGCTATAAACTCAGGAACTGACACTGGTCTTTGGAAGACATAAGGATTAGGGCTTTTCCTTCCCTAGAGTTGTTTTGCACAAGAAAAAGGTTAAGCTTTTCCAGATCCTAACCTCTCAACTGAGCCAAAATTTTATAAGGTGCAGAAGGGAAGTGATGCTGTCCTTCAGGTTTAAGACTGTATTAACATTCAAATGAAACAGACTTGATTTCCAGACTGCCTCAGGTCATTTACCAGCTTTGCAACTGAATCTTTCTGTGTCTCAATTCCTTCGTCATCAACTGAGGATGGAAATTCTTGTACCCAGGATGAATTATGAACATTAAATGTGTTGATGTGTGTAGCTAGTTCAGTGTCTCGCCAGAGCTAATTGCTAAATGGCAACAGTTACCTCACTATTGATGTTTACTAGAAGTGTCACAGCAAATATCCGGGTTTGCCCTTTCCTGATAGGGAAATGTTGCTTGTGGTCTTTAATTTTTCTGAAATTAGAATGTTGTTGATGATGACGAAAATGTAATGAAACACTAATGATTATTTGCACTGGACTGGTTTTGAAAGTACTTTGGAAAATAAAATCAGCTTTTTTGTCTCCAAGATGATTATTTTCCACAGCAGATCCTGGTCCTTGAAAGGTCCATTCTTCTGTGTTTACTGAAGGTAATTTACTGGCATTTTTTGGAACGAAAATGTGAAATCTATACTATATTGAAATATAAAATACTCTTTGCTTTTGATATTTTTATTATTGAGTTCTTTATGTTTTGAAATTAGATTATGATTATAAAATTATTCTCTTCGTGAAGCTTAAGAACTTTGGGAAAGAATATTTTTTAAGATACTTTTATGATAGAATATTTCAAACATATACAAAAGTAGGGGGAATAGTATAATAAACCCATAACCCAGCTTCAATCCTGATTAGATCATGACAAATCAATCTTGCTTCATTTGTGCTCCTATTTTCCATTTCTTCCTTCCCCACTAGATTATTTGCAAGCAAATCCCAGGTAATATTAATACATCACTTCATCTAAAAATATTTGAAAGATAAGGACTCCTTATTAAACAAAGCTGCAACACTATTATGAAATTTCTTAATACCTGTAGTATTAAGTTAGAATCACATTTCCTTGATTATTTCATAATTCTGTTTTTTACCCTGTTTGAATCAGAATCCACCTGTAATTGACACTTTATAATTGTCCTTTTCAGTCTGTGGTTTCTCTCTTCTGATCTCTTTTTTTCCCTCTTGAGATTTGTCAGAGAAATCTATTTATCCTGCACAGTTTCCCAAATTTTGTATTTTGGTGAATACATCCCAATGGTCTCATCTCACATGTTCTTCTGTCCATTGTATTTCCTGTGAACTGGTAATTTGACCAGGAGCCTAGGTTTTAATTTGATTTTTTGGCAATGATATTTCATAGATATTCTAGTTGCCTCTTATCTTGGGTATTAGCTATCACTGAGGATCATTGCTTAGAGGAGGGGTCAGCAAATTTTTCCTGCAAAGGGACAAATAGTAAATGTTTTAGGTTTTGTGTGCCATAAGGTCTCTTACAACCATTAAATTCTGCTGTTACAGAATTGAAAGCACCCATAAACATTATGTAAATAAATAGGCATGGCTGTGTTCCAATAAAACATATTTATTTATAAACACTGAAATTTGAATTTCATATAATTTTATGTGTTATAAAATATTTTTCTTTTTTTTTTTTAGCCATTTAAGCATGTAAAAATGCAAAAATCATTCTTAGCTCCCAGGCTATGAAAAACAGGCAATAGACTGGATTGGGCCCTTGCTTGGAGTTTGCTGGTCCCTGGCCAAGCTCTGTTATTTTATTTGGTCAGTGCAAAATTAGTGATATTATAATTCTGCCTTTCCTTTCTCATTTATTAGCTAAAATATTTTTATAAACTTGAATTCCCTTCATCAACTCTTTGCTTACCCTGAGTTATAATTCATGCAGTAAAGTCAAGATAAATGCTTGAAAGAGATAGTTTTTAAAAAATTGACCTAATAATAATAGGAGCTCTTTGGTGGCATTGATCTGTCAGCATATTGTCAGGCCTTAGATTTTAGTTGGGTCATTGTGTTTAGTTAACTAGCAGGAAATATTTGGCCCATTAATTGTGGAGGCTAATTAAAGTGTCATTAAGAGATAGAGTATGAAAAAATAATTGTCAAACTATTTCTGTATTAAAGATTTTGCTTTCAGAATTTTAAAAAGTGTTGGGCATTGTGTTAGGTTTCCACTGCTACCCTAAGGAATTACCACAAAGTTAGTGGCTTAAAGCAACGTGAACTTCCTGTCTTACAGTTCTGTAGTACAGGTAGATGTCTGACATGCATTTCAATGAACTGAAAATCAGGGTGTCAGCAGGACTGTGTTCCTTTCTGTAGTCTCTAGGGGAAAGTCTATTTACTTGCCTTTTTCTGCTGCTAGAAGCTACTCACATTCCTTGGCTCAGGGTTCCCTCCCTCTATTTTCAAAGGCAGGAGATGTGCATCTATCCCATTGCTTTCTCTGGTTCTCCTTTTCTACTTATCTCTTCTACATTTAAGGACCCTTATGATTACATTGGGCCCACCTGGATAATCCAGAATCATGTCTTTATTTTAAGGTCAGATGATTAACAACCTTAATTTTATCTGCAATCTTAATTCCCCTTTGCCATGTAAAGTAACATATTCACAGGTTTGGGGGTTAGGATGTAGACCTCTTTGGGAGGCCATTATTCTGCCTACCACAGGCATTAAGGTATTACTGTTTGGTTTGTTAACCCTTTACTAGACAGATTAGGGAGATGGTAGTGAAGGATCCTTTCTAAGGTGTCCTTAAATTCATGATAAATACTCATGCTTTGGAACGAGATTTTCCTGGCAAACAAGGCAACAGAATAGATGAAGTTCATTGAATTCTTTTGCTTTCTGAGTGCTGAATTTACAGTAATGGCTATAGAAGTGGAAATCACTTTTCTTCCTAGTAGATATTCAGTAGATTTGGGTAGATGTACAATTTTTTTTTGAGGGAGTAGATGTACATTTTAATGAGTGCCCACTCTGTATAAGATAAAAAGTCAAATGCCACAGGAGAAAGGAATGTGAAAAAGACTTCTGAAAGACTTACTTGCTACAGAGGAGAGGTATGAAACTATAATTTGGCATATAATGAGATATAAGCATATTAATTAACAATTATATATATTACATATTATGACTGTATTATTCATAAGCATACTAAATTTGTCTTAATTATATTGTTAGTCTGCTAAAATGTTTGATAAGACTGGTCAAATGAGTGAAAAAACCAATTAATTAGAGATGAACAAATGATGTAATTTTCAGTTTCTGATTCGCTAAATTGAAGCTATACAAGTAAAATAATTTTTTGGATATTTTTATTTAATATTTTCTATGTAGATATTGCAAACTGAGATTTTTACTAGTTTGTAAATATGTTATTGATATCTTCTCTTCTTTTCCTTAACTTGAAATTTTGAATTACAATTATATTTTAAATAGGGGTCTTAGCATTTTTTTCTGTTATTTGAGGACATCTGATTTTTCATAAAAGTGCTTGCCTCCTTGACTCCATAGATAACAATAGATAATTATCATAAATCCCTGTTAATAAAAAAGAAAGAAGAGTGAACAATTAGCACTCAGTGAGAACATAACAATAGTTGAGTCTTCAAAATGCTAAGGTCAAACAAAGTGAGAAGCTTTCTTTTTAAAAATGTGCCTATTTTAAGGAAGTATGGTCTTGTAAGGAAGTCTAGGCAATTCTGACCTGAAAAACTAAATTACTGGGAATGCAACTGAAGAAGCAGTTATTCCAAAGAAAGTAGTATGTCTTTGAACCAATAGTTAATGATTTTCTAGGCTGGCCGACTGTGATTGCCTACGCCACACCTCAATGGGCTTCGAAAAATTAAACTATAAAACTTCAGGGAAGCAGCAAGTAGCTTGTTTTCTCCGGGATGTCGGTCACAGAGGATGTGTTTTAGGCCACTAAGATTCCTATAACAAAAATAACATTGAGTGGGTGGTTTATAAACAATAAAAATTTATTTTTACCATTCTGGAAGTTACCAAGTCCAAGATGAAGGTGCCAGCAGGTTTGGAGTCTGGTGAGAGCCTGCTTCCTAGGTGGCAGTCTTTTTGCTAGGTCCTCACATGGTGGAAGGGGCTGGCTAGCTCTCTGGTGTCTCTTTTATAAGTGCACTAATCCCATGCATGAGGCCTCCACTCTTACAACCTAATCACCTCCCCAAAACCCCATCTCCTAATACCTTCACCTTGGGGATTAGGTTTCAATATATGAATTTTGGGAGGACATAAACACTCAGACCACAGCAGGGTGAAATTCTATGGTGAAATTCAGGAAATTTCCAAGGTGCATGAGGCCTCGATGTTAGGAGAGCAGTGAGCGAGGGAGTCAGAGGTACCCTGGCCTGGAGCTACTGCCTTCCTGTCAAAAGTAAGAGGAGGCTAAAAGCCCTTCTGCCTATAGCATTTGTGTGCAAGTATTCCTGGGTTATGTGTCTCCAACAGTCATTTGCATAGCTGGGGAAAGTTTTGAACTTGAAACCCCAACACTTGTTCAGAATTAGGGAAAAATAAACAGCTGTATTTGTACATACACAACTGATGGAGACTCTGTGCACGTGGTTGGATATGCAGCTCTGAAATTCCCTGACTGGTCACTCATGGCTGCAAGAAGTACCAGTGAAGCATGCAACAGGAACTAAGGAGAGCTGAAGATTAGCTTCCTAGCATGGCAGAAGAACCAAGATGAAGGCAACAGACCTGGACCTTGACTTAAGATAGAGATATTTCCCTTTATCATTCCTGACTAAGGCTTTCACTGTGGTTATAACTCTATATTATTAGTATCACCGTTACAACTTGTATATGTGATTTAGTTTAAGGTAATTGGTGAGTAAACTCTATTCATTGTATTTCTTGTTTTTGTGGTCTTTATAAAGTCTTTCATAAAAGGAAGCCCTTCAATATTTATCGTGAGGAAGGAACGTAATTGGACCTGACATTTGCTGTCACCAACCCATTTCCCAGAGTAGGAATAAGATCTATTCCCATTTGTTTGGGTTTTATATTACAAAGTCATCCTTCCCTGGAAACACGCTTCTTGAACAAAAAGATAGACTTTAACATTGCTTTCCTTTGTTCTGAGTTATCAGCAGCCATATTATGGGAAAGAAATATGAGTTTTTAAGCATTTAAAAATGTCAGATACCCCAGCACTAAGTGAAATTAGTTTTCTTATAAACAATACTGATTCAAATTACCAGGGCCTAGGGCGAAGTAGGGATGATCTGGCTTACAGCTACAAAAAGAACTCTTTGCTTTAAAGGGTCACCAAGTTATTGGATGTAACTATAGAATGCAGTGGTAACAGTAACTAAAACAAGAGCTTAATTCATGTTATTAAGAACAAACACTCCAAATGAATAGACTATGAAAGATGAACCCAGAAGGAATCAGAGATAAGCAATGGCTAAGTCCTACTTTTGTCTTATTACCCATTAAATACAGTTTGGGGGAGGGAAAACACTTTTTTTTTCAATCATACTGTATCTTGTATAACTGGTGCCTTTGGGTTCACTGACGGAGACAGACGACTGGGCTGGTATGATCAATACAGGACTGTGATGTTATCATACCAGCACAGTCGTCTGTCTCCATCATGTACGTGTAGTACAGTGAGGTAATTCACAGGGTATTATATTACTGCATAGTTTGTGAATCATATACATTGTAAAACCTCTAGAAGGCTGGACATTATTTCTTCTTCCTGGGGAAAATGTCTGATTGTCAAACATAGCCTTGTGCGTTTCTAGAGTATAATCTGGTCCATTGCTTTAGGAACTCCTTCAGGAAAAGGATTATATTTTATTCATCAGTGTTTTCCCCAATCTTGCTCAGTGCATGGAATGTTGTGGAAACTCAGTAATTGTGTGTAGAGAAAATTAAGAGCATAATAAAATTACTCTAGACTTAAGTATTTCATATCCTGAACAGAGAGAGGTTGAAGGAAGGGAGGAACATGAGCATAATTTCGACATTTCTAAATACCAGGCACTTTCAGTGATCTCTTATATAATCTTCTCAACATCATTCTAAGGTAGGTTTTATTTGGATGACCAAATTATAGAAGAAATGAAATATCTAAGAAGTGAGGTCAGTTCTAACCAAGGTCAGCTGGGAAATGGTAGAGATAGAATTCAAATATAGCCATCTTTTAATTTTTTGTCAATACTCTGCTGACTTGTGAGTTAGAGGTAAGATGATTAAAAGAGTATAAGCAAACTTTATGAAATCTTTTTCCTCACAAAGGTGATTTGTTCTTGAAGGTGGCTTAAAGATCACTATGAATGGTGAGACTAAGTCAAGTCAGTACTATTATAAATAATGAAAGCAACAAACTATATTGTCAGCAGTCCTGCAAACAACTTAGTTTCAGGAAAAAGCTACTGAATCAAAAAAGAAAAAAAAACATGCTAAGTTGTTACTGACCTACTTCTTTATTATTGTTGGGTCAGAAAAGGGCAAAATAAATGTATTTACATGACCTTAAGACTTTATTTCCTTTATGATTTTTAATATGCTGAATCATTTACTTATCCTTTCAAGTTTTAGGTAAACTGTGGTTATTTCCTTGTGTGATGTCAATCAAAACCAGATCTAGAAAACTTTAAATTTATCAAGTGAAACTTAAGTGTGGAACCCTCGTTAAATAGATTCTCTTTGCGTGTGTGTGTGTGTGTGTGTGTGTGTGTGTGTGAGTGCACATGCATGCACAAGATATCTACTATTAAAAAATGCAACAAATAAGAGACAAATAAGAGTCTTCATTGAGAGGTTAATTTGAAAAAGTAATTACCTTGATTTGTCTCAAGGTTAGAATAGAGTCAGGCCAGTATGATGTAGCTGCAATATCTTTGATTATATCAAATGGTAATTGGTGTCCATAACAATAACCCTCAGCCAAGATACAGTACTCGGTCATAAGAGAAAGATGGCTTTATATTCTATGCTTTCTACTTACTAAGGCAAGAAATTGAATTGCATTCAGAAAGAGAGATGTTCAATAACAATGGGTGAAAAAAAGTTGATTAACTAGAAAATCACTTAATCAAAAATATCCCTTTTCACAACTATTCTTATTTAATTTCTCACTCTGTATGCTCATAAGAAGTACATGTCTGCATATTCACAACCAAGTGTATTTAAAGTATAATTAGGGCATGCTGTCTTTTGCTGCTAATCTAAGTAGTGACCATGAAATTGAAGAGTTTCCATCCATCCTTCTCAGAGGTCCCTGGGATGCTGATTGTGAGGATGACAGTGGTGGTAGGGATATAAGAGAAGCAAGGTCAGCTGGTCCACAAGGTCAGCCCTCTTCATTTATTAAGAGAAAAGGGAAAAAATGAACATTTGCTGTATGCTCAGCATTTGGTTAAGCTTTTATGATATTTAGAAAGGTTTCACATTTTATACATATTATCTCATTCAGTCCACACAACAACCTGATTAAGTAGGTGTCATTTTCATCTTACTGAGTTCCAGCCCTCCTGGAGCTTATGCTTGAGTGGAAGGACAGCAGAATATACACAGGAAAGCAAATATATAATAAAATGCCTAGTGATTATAAGGGTTGCGAGGAAAAATAAGACAAGGCAGGGAGCTAGAGAATGAAAGAGAGCACCATGGTGGCTAGAAAGAGCCTCTCTGATTGGTGCCACTAGGCAGATGTGAGAAGGAAGTGAGGGAACAAGCCATGGAGATACCAACTGAGGGGGAGAACATTCCAGGCAGAGAGTACAAGTACAAGTACAAGCAGCAAGTACAAGTGTCCTGAGGCAGGAGCATGCCTGGTGTATTTGAGGAACAAGAAGAAGGCTGAAGAGTCTGGAGCACAGTTATCCTAGAGGAGAAGGATAGAAGAGAAAGATTTGAACCCAAGTCTATGTGACTCCAAACCTATGTGCACAATGCTTCCCTCACATTATGAATTGGGGGTCTGTGTAGCAACTAGAGAAGAACACAGGGAGTTAAAAACAACTCTAGGCTTTGCAATATACTGTAGGTATTGTAGAAAATCAGAAAAAGGATCATGGATTTTTCCATTAGAGGCAGAATGACATGGTTTTGGTTCTAGGAGACTGGAAGCTGTGTATTTGCAGATTCAAACTGCAAACAACAGATTAAACTAAAAAGAGCAGTGATGTGGGAATGTTAGTAATAGCGACATGCATTAAACTCCATGTACCAGAAACTGTTCTGTGAGATTTACATATATTGAATGATTTATTCCTCATAACAACCTCATTGTACCCATTTGATAGGTAAGGGAACTAAGGTACAGAGATATCAAGTAACTTTCCCAATGTCATGGAGTTTAGGTTTGAAATTGGGCTGCCTAGATCTATGTTCTGTAGTCTTAAAAAATGGAGAAAAAAGAAGAAAATGTAGAGCAATTATTCTTTTATTATCATTATTATTATTATTTTACCCATCAGTTTCCTGAAATATGGCACAAAGATTGATGGATGAGCTATTAGGAAAAAATATTTACATTTATCCCTCTGAAGAATAATATAAAAGGAAATTAGGGAGGAATGAGTAGAGGAGGATGGTGAAGATCCACTTTTAGTCAAAGTATTTTCTCTTTTGAATTTCCTTCCAGCCAATGGACAAAAATGGGATTAACCAGTGAGGTATTAAGCAAAGATTAGGTCCTCAATAAAACTCTCTTTAAATCTAGTTGAAAAGTTTCTTTCTATTAAACCAAGTCAAGAAGCCAATTCTTGAAATCTGGAGCAACTTGATAATTGTAAGTTACCCAATATGTAATCAAGGGTTAACAACAGTCATGAGAGAATATAGATTTGTTTGGTTGTTGCTATTGGTATTTTAAAAATTTGTGTATTTTGTGTTTTTCAATAAGCAAGGTTTTTAGGCTAGTATCACTTGCAAATTGGCTGCTAACACATGTGAGAAGCATCACAACAAGTAGTTTTAGGTTACATTTATCAAGCTTGGTAGAGATTCATCAGTAATATATAAACACACACACACAGAGTCCCCCAAAACAACAAAATTCAGAAATTCTGAAGGAATTCAATGATGAAAGAGTAAACTGTTCATCAAAATGTGTAACTGATTTTAAACAGCCACTCCATTGGAGAAGGGTTCCCACACCTGCTGGCCATCTGAATGGATAACTTATCAGTGAGATAAGTTGCTCCAGATTTCAAGCTGGGGAACTGTTGAAAAATGGAGACTACTGTATGGACCATACCACACCTATGGACTTTCAAGCTCTATAGTAGGGCTGGGAAAACTATAGTTTGAGAAGATAGCCAGGTGGTTTGGATGATAAGTCAAATTAGGATAATACTATTTTAATGACTATTATCTATCCTGGTGGTCCTCAGTGTTAGCATGATCAGAAGTACCTGGAGGGCTTGTTAAACCACAGGTGGCAAGGCCCCGCCCTCTACAGTTCCTAAATAAATAGAGCTGAGGCACAGTCTGAGAATTTTCATTTTTAATAAGTGCTCAAGTGATGCTTCTGCTGCTCACGGTCTGGGCATGACACTTTGAGAACCATCTACCTTTAAGACCTTCAGGATGAGACTTGGGAAGTTAGAGGAGAGATGAGTATCATCACGTTCATTCACAGGAACCTGGTAAACTCCATGGCATAGGACAGAATCATTGACCAATGAAGAAAAAGAAAATTACAGTGAGTAAGGCAACGTTATTGCTCTAAGCTTTAATTAATCGATTTGGTTGTTTGTGGTTTTACTGAGTTTGTGAATAATGGGCTAACCAGGGGCGATGCCACATTGCACAAAGCCTTTTGTTAGGTGACTATTAACATCTGAAATAATCTAGTTTCATGGGATTGGAAAGAGTGCAGGTGGGGAGGTAATCTTTTATTCAAGGATGAGATCAGATTTAATGGCAGACATAAAAAGGAGATAAGCAGACATTTCTCCAGACAGAGAGGAAGAAATAGAGAATTACCTCTGGGATTAGCTCTGGAATTTTTTTTGCCTTAACACTTTAATAAGTGCTTTACAACTGTGAATATGGTGGTAAATCACTCTTTTCTTAGATCCCAAATTCTTCTGAGAAAGAAAATGCCAAGCTAGTGGGAATAAAATTTAGGAAGCTCTTTGCAGTGAAATCTGTGAAGCAGCTACATCATTTGTGGGGTCCAGTGCGAAATGGAAATTCAAGGCCCCACATTCAGAAATTATTAAGAATTTCGAGATGCAACAGCAAAACATGAAAGCATGAGGCTCTGAAGCCAGCTCTGGGTATAATCAAAGGAGCTTCAAAAGATTTGGAGTTGGAGCTAAATTTGAATTCCATCCCTGGCACTCTGTATCATCATGAGTGACTTACATTACCTTGTTGCTCCTCAGTTTCTTGATATGTACTGTTTGGAGAATAATCATTACCCTGACAATTTGAGAAAAACAAGTTAGGTGATATGCAAAAGTCCCAATGGAAGTACATGGTATATGTACAATAAAAAACCTCAAATCCTAAATGAAAAAAGAGTTGATAGGGCTGGAGAGATTATTGATTTCCCCACTGTGGTGTCATTTTTCATATATAAAGCTGACCAGTTCATTAAACAAATGTTTGTTGATTGCCTATAATGTGCTAGTGCCTTTATTAAAAGGATTTGTTCTGTGAAATTTGGATTTAGTCAAAAGGCTGCACTCAAGGATCCAGAAGGCCACACGTGGCCCCAAGGCCGCAGGTTCCCCACCCCTGTGCTGGGCAGTGTCCTGGGTGTTGGGCTCACCTTGGTCCTTGTGCAGGGTCTAGTCAGAGACAGCCAATAAACAAGTAGATGAAAACATAATTGTGAAATACAAAGTGCAATGGCATAAAATAACTAGCACAAGGGGTATGATCTTAGAGGGAGGCTGGGGAAAGCCTCTCTCAAGAGGTGACGTTAAAGCTGTTACCATCTAAGGGTGGAGGAAAATCCCATTATATGAAGCACATTCCAGGTGGAAAGAACAGTGCATGCAAAGAATCTTAAACAGGAAAACTGTGGCGAGTCTGAGGCACTAAGAGAAGACCAATAGGCTGGAGCCAGAGATTTAGGTGAAGAATGTTGGGAGATCAATTTAGGGAGGGACATAGGGCCAGGTTATGTAGTCCTTTGTGGGTCAAAGTAAGAAGTCTGGATTTTATTCTAAGCATGGTGGGAAACTATCAAAGAGTTTTAAATAAGAAAATGGTGTGAGCTGATGGGTATTGCTGGAATCTCTCCAGATGTTTTGTGTGGAGAGTAGCTGGAAGAGGGACAAGAGAGGAAGTGAGAGGTTATCGTGGGAAAACTGTTGAGAAATGATGGTGGCCCACACCGGGCTGGTGGCAGTGGATATGGGAAGAAATTGACTGATTTTCTACTGTATTTTTGGTGGTGGGAGCAGCTGAGTTTGCAGTTAGGATGCATGTGGGCTTTAATAGAGGCAGATGAATCAAGAGGGAGCCCAAGTTTTTGGCTTGAGCAACTTGGTGGGTGGTAATATTTACAGAAATTATGAAGACCTGGGGAGAAACAGACTTTGGAGGAAAGTCAAAAGCTCAGTTTTGAACACGTTGACTTCGAGATGGTGGTATCAAGTTGGTGAGTTGAATATATGTGACTGGACCACAAAGAAATGTCAGTTAGAGGGAATCTGGGTGTTATCAGTTTATAGATAGTATTAAATCCTGGGAATAAATGGTGTTAATTAAGATGACAGTACATAGATAATAAGGGTGTCCAGGAAAGAGCCCTGTGCATCTGTTTAGTAGAAGGGCCATCCAAGGAAACAGAGAAAGAACAACCAGAGATACATGTAGGTAATTATGTTACAGAGACTGAGAGTGGAGGGCTCTTAGAAAAGGAGACACAATTAAGAGGGTTGAATGCTGCTGAGATAGGTTAAAAAAAAGATGAAGATATTCAAGAGCCCATTGTAGCTGTCAACTTAAATTCTTTGTGAATTTGTCAAAAGCAGTTTTATTATAGTAATGGGGACAGAATTGAAGAGGAGTAGACTGAGGAATGAATGACAGGGGAGGTCACTTGTCATTGAGGTGTGAGGTGTCACTGAAGTGAGGAATAATGTTTGTGTGCCAAAGGATTGATACCATCTAGAGGAAGAGAATGGTGATGGGGGAGAGATGGGACATCTGTAAAATACCAACTCAGAAGGCCAGAGGGTCCTCTATAAAATAAAATTATACAAAAAAAGCAAGGAGACTCACTGAAAATAAGAGGAAACCAGAAGAGACCTAATGTTGCCAATAATATTTGCAACCAACTACATCCTGTTTTATGCTATTGCTTATATTTACATTACTTAACTTGTTGTTTCTTTGTTTCTCTCTTTGACTTGCTGGAGGAGGAGAACATGTCTAATTTATCGGCATAGAACCGACACCTAGCAGACTGCCTGGACTATGTGTGTGTTCAGTATGAGTGTTTTGAAATGTTGTAGTTGAAAAAAGTGGGAATTTGAACCCAGATCTGTTTTAGAAGTTGGTAGAATAAAACATCACAAAAGGGTTTTCTGTAAGGTACCAAGTGACAGTTCCTGACAGATATATGAACACAAATGCATATCAAAACCTAGGATTGGTGAATTCAGGTATAAAGCAGTGAAGAAGCGGTCTTCACAGAAGACCAGATGTGTGCTGAATTGTCTGGAAGGAACCTTATGACTTTGTAATGTTGAAGACAGTCTCCAAGGCATCCTTAAGAATCTGAATGATTTGAGCTTTGGGTGGAAGCTGAAATCTGACCCCAGAATGTTGGAAAAATGCTGAGCTATGCTTGCTACAGTTGGGAGCAGTCAAGGTCTAGAAGCCCAGCCAGCCTGGTTTTACTCAGCCACCTTTGTCAACCTGTCCCTTACAAGGTGGATATATTCCTGGATTTGTAAGAAAATCAGATGAAGGAAGTAGTTTAGTTCCACCAAGACTTGGTTGACATTTAAATAATTTTAGCCTCATTAAGAAAATATTGCTCCTCTGTGTTATGACATTGGAAGCTGAGGCTAACATTTAGGAAAAAATAAACTGTTATAAATAGGAGAGGTTTTATTAAATGGAGTAGGCAAAATTGCTACCTTTCTACAATGTTAATATCCGGAATTATCCTTTTAGATTTCTTAGAAAAATATATATATTCTTAAATTTCATAGGTCCAAAATGATATAATGGACATTGTTTTGTTTTTATTTCTAGAAGAACATAGATAATATTTTCTATCCACAATGTTCAGTAATGAGCATAAAATATTGAGAGGAAACAAACTTAAACTGCTTTCATGGTGCTAGGCTTTAGTTCAGGAAGACAGTTTTTATAGAGAACAGCGACAGCAAAATACTCTCAGAAAACAAAGGAATGGTTACTCAGAAAATGCCAGCTTTCTTCATTGCTTTGATGGGATGTTTGCTTCTCCCATATGCAAGTCACATTATGGAGTAGTCTCAAGGCAGGTAAACCTTGAAAACAAAAATGGCAAATTTTGGTTGGTTTTTGGAGGGTAGAGTTCATAAACAAATTGCTATTTAAGGACTTCCTAGCCTTTAATGGATCTTTCCTGTTAATGTATTTCTTATAATGTTTCAGTTTAAAGTTATCTGTCATAAAGTAAGCATCTGCTACAAACAAAAGAAGTGAATTTAATGTCAATGAAAGCAACTTGCTCACAGCAGGAAATGGAGTTTTCTCTAGAATTTTTCTTTGAGCAAACATTGGTAGACTAAAATGGAAGTATTGGGAACTGAACAAAACTCTTAATAATCAGCTATATAGGGGATTGTCATAGAATACATTTGTCAGTTTACTGGGCTGAGACTTAGAGCAGGTTTTGCTTTGTAGATACTGTGTCTTGACATACCATTAATAATATGAGTGTTGGGGGGGGCTCTTAAAGGTCACCTATCTTACTGAGTGTGTGTGGTGAGCTGATAAGTTCAAAGGTTTAAAAATTATTGTTAAATCTCCGCTGAGCAAAAAGGTACCTGAGTTGCTATAACATGTGGTAGTCTTAAAGGTTCAGAGATACTGGAAAATATCAAATAATGTGTGTGTTTTATCAGCTGACTAATTTTCAAAGGCTGTTTCTAAGAAACCAAGCATAGCAATATGGCATGAGTTCAGCCAAATGTGTCCCATTTGGAGTCCTTTTTAAATTTTAGTGATCCTGGAAATGTTTTTAGCTTATTTGGACATCTTTGGATATATACTACTGGAAAGGTCCATCAAAGTATGTTATCTCTGAAGTATAAAGAGGTAGTAATTTTCAAAGTATATTCGGTGACACACCAGGTTTTCATAAACTGTGTCTTGGATTCCTTAGGAAATTGGGCATATGGACAAGGAGTCAAAACCCTTTGCCACTAGGCCTAACCCAGTAATGCATAAAGATGGACGGGTCTCAAAGGTAGAATTGTCCCCCCTCTCGCCACCAAAGGAGAAAACCATTGCCCTAAATAACACACACAGATGGTATTCTTTGCTGGATCTATTTATAACTGTATAGATAATCTGTCACATTTTCCTTCAGCATCTAAGATGCTGATTCCTTTTTCATGTTTTCTTTTCAGTATGATGTCAGAATAGCCATGCTTTCTTCATAAGTTGGTAATCATATTATTGTACTTCTGTGATACTTGCTATCATGCAGGAAGAAAACTCATTTTCCCTCTACCCTTTTAAGTTCTCATCTGAAACACCTGTAATAAAAGACAGATTAACAAGACAAAAATGAACAGAAGTTTACTAACGTGTGTTTCATATATGCTTGGGCGAAAACTCAGGGAAAGAGGAGCTCTCAAAGAACTGGCTTAGAACTCTGGCTTATATAGCACCTTCAACAAAGAACAACACATTTTTAGAGAAGTCACAAGACAAAGGAAAGGATTTTCATTCTCTAGGGGTGGCAGACTGTGGGAAAGCAAATACAGTCATTTGCCCATAATGAGCTTTCAGTCAATGACAAGCAGCATATCTGACAGTGGTCCTATGAAATTATAATACTGTATTTTTACTGTCCCTTTCTATGTTTAGGTACACAAATACTTAGCATTGTGTTACAGTTGCCTACAGTATTCAGTATGGTAACATACTGTACAGGTTTGTAGTGAAGGAGCAGTAGGCTACACCCTGTAGCTGTGGTCCGCAACACCCTGGACCGCAGCCTGGTCCGTGGCCTCTTAGGAACAGGGCCACGTGTCACCACCTGAGCTCTGCGCCTCCCCTTGCCCCTGTCCATGGAAAAATTGTTTTCCATGAAACTAGGAACCAGACCTCAGGAGGTGAGTGGTGGGTGAGCCAGCGAAGCTTCATCTGTATTTACAGCTACTCCCCATTACTCACATCACTGTCTGAGCTCCATCACCCCACCTCCATGAAAATGGTCCCTGGTGCCAAAAAGGTTGGGGACCACTGCCCTATAGCATAGGTGTGAAGTAAGTTATACCATCTAGGTTTGTGTAAGTGGACTCTGATGATCAAACAATGACAACATCACCTAACACTTTTCTCATTAGGCAACACATGACTAAATATGGGAAACCAATGGTAGACAAAGGCCAGTTAGTACAGTTATGTGGATTCCTCTGGTGCTGTCTCTAGACTGATAAGGGTCTAAAGTCATCTCTGGGGAGGAACTCTTGTCCTACCTCGTAGAAAAGAGAGGAGGGACACCTTTGTAAATTTATATCCTGCTTTCACGAAAAGAGGGGGAGGGAAAAAATTTTCTCGTATCTGCTTATCAGTTGCTGTCAGCTCAGATTATCCTTATGCCAAAGTGGTGTATTTTAGGATGCCATAGTCCGCTACCTTTCTCTTCATTACTCTCATCAGAGTATGTGCTTTACATGTTTTCCCTAAAAATCATCCTGAAAGAAGAGGGGGTTTATATGAGACATATTCAGTCATGGTCAATTAGGTGGCTCTTGGAGGGAGAAAGTGGCCACCAGAGAAAGTCCACATGACATCCCTCATCTTTTCTTTCCTTGTCCCTTCCATACCAGACTTTTCATGCACACCACCCACCTGGTGATGTCTCAGATCCCTATTCTTATGAACAATAACATAGCACGAAGAGTAGATAATGCTTGGGAAGGTTTAAAATATGGAAATCATGACAATTATTTAAAATGAAGTGTAGCAGAAAATTTTAAGTGTAAATGTATAATCAATTGGACTGTGAATGATTGACTATTAATAACATAACTCATAATTTGATTTACAAGAATAGTTTTGTTGTATTTCATTGAATAAATCTCAGGAGGTTTAATGTTCATAGTGTCAGAATTATACCTGAAATATGTATCTGAACCAAGGTAAGAGCATAGTTATTATTCTGAGTTTTATTATAGAATAAAAATCATTAGTCTGATATACGGGAAGGAAATAAGCCAAATTGAGATGATTTATATCAGAACTCTTTTTATACTGTATTTCAACTTCCTTTTATTGTGACAAAATATGTATAACATGAAATTTCCCATTTTGACTATTTTTAAGTATACCGTTTAATGGTATTAAATACATTCACATTGTTGTTATTTCAGAACTTCTAAAGAAATACATGCATTGTGATATTTATCTCTGGTTACAAATTTTTATTGCAAATGTTTTGGTTTTTTATTTTGCTATTACCCAGTTGAGAAAGTTAAAATAAGATGATTCAAGATTTATGGCCAAAAGAAATTAGCTTACTAGGTACCTGACTGACTTTTCATCTTTCTCAGGAATAAATTATCTCAGAACTCTGTTCCTCAGGCAAAGAGATGCCTATTAATTTGCAAATAAACAAACAAACCAAAATGCCACTAAAAAATATGGTTCTCTACACATTTGAATACATTTCTCAATCAATTGAAAATGAATTGGAACATCTGAACAGCCATTTGATTTCTTGGTCCTTTTGGGAAAAAAAAGCATGCTTTTTTATGCCAAAAAAGAATCTTCAGAATAAACAAATATTCTCCATACATTGCTGCTATGATAATTATTGTACTGCATTAAATCCTAATGATAAGACCTTTTCTGTTCACTAGTCCCGTAAATTGTTTGGAAGAAAAATCACCCTAGTAAGTAGATGCTATATCAGGATGAGCAAAACCCATAAAGGCTCCAATGTTTTACATTTTATGATAGCTTTTTGCTTTTATTTTCCTCAGTTTTGCATTCTCTGCTATGTGTTTTCATACTTCCCCTTTAAGTTTATGTCATTGTAATGAAACATTAACATTTGCTAGGTACCTTATGATTTTGAAAGCACTTGTGTGTGTGTGTATGTGTGTGTGTAAAATATAGTTAGAACATTTTAAGGAATCCTTTTAAGTTGAGGAGGGGAGATGTTCTCAGTTGAGTTTTATAGGTTGAGATATTTAACTTCCCTGAAGTCATTAGTGGAGATCATTTCCTGAATGCTCAGGACCCTTCCTAACAATACACTAATTCCCATTGCCCCAGATGAGTGTGTGAGGGCTGTGGGGAGGGACCCATCATTCCCTGGTCATGGAGGCAGGGATGAGACTAAAACATAAATTAGAAGCTCCCTTTTTGGAGTGTGAACAATGAGACTGCTAGAGATCCTGTTCCACTTCATCTTAATAGGGTTGTGTCTAGATGAGACCATTTCTACTAGGAACTGCTGAACTTCCTGTTTCCTCAATCCAGAGTTGCCTAGGTTTCTGTCATCCCAGGTTCTTGAACCTTCTGGAGATTCTGAGTCCCTGGTATCCTTTCAATAAATTCCCTGTGGTTTGAGTTTGCCAGAATCTGTTTCTGTTGCTTGCCACCCCCAAATCAACACAGACATTCCTGTTGTGTTGTGTCACATTGTTAGTGTGCTGGAAATTGGTGCTTGGACCCAGGTATTTTAGGACTCATCACGTTCCATCATGCTGCTAACAATTATTGGTTCTTACTATTAAAGCTGATTTAAAATCAATAATCACTTATCCTTTTAAAAAATGATTTCCAATTACTTTCTCTCTCCATATTCCTTTCCCCCTTTATGGTAAGTCCTTCTCACCGAAGAAAGGTTTCTAGTCTTTTTAAAAACTTAAAGAAGCAAGTTTAAAAATTTCTTTTCATCAGGTGTTTTGCTAGTGACATGACAGGACAAAGAGGAATGGTTCATCAAGTACAGGCAAATAATTTTAAGAGAATAAACAACTTTTGTGCTAAGTCAGTAATGTTAAAGATGGATATGAAATTGTTTATTTGGGTTTTGGAGCAATCACGTCTCCTCTTATATTATAAAGTCATTTTCTTAGACATACAATGTTTATAGTCTAGAATGTGTTTCTAGTCACATTATTATCTATGTGAGATAATAAAAGAGCCCAGAATGGTGTGCTCTTTAATATTTCCATGTTGTTGGCACATTACAGTTTCTATACTTTTCTCAGATATCCATTTCCAATAATTCTTTCTGGCTGAATTTTTGTCCATTAACTTAGATTAAGGTACTAATTTCATAAGATTATGATATAACATTTTGGAAGACCAGCAGTTATTCATTTACTACTGTGGCTGGCACTGTGCCAGGACATAGGTATATATCTTTCAACAAGATGGACAGTCAATGTTCTCCAAAAGATTTGGACAGGAACTTCATAAAATAAATATAAATAGTCAATAAGCATATAAAAAGATACTCAATATCAGGAAAATGCAAATTGAAATCATGAGATACATACCTAGTAGCATGGCTAAAATTAAAAAAATAGACAATGCTCATGTTGGCAAGAATGTGGAGCAATTAAAACTCTCATATGTTGTTAGTGAGACTATAAACAGGTACAAACATTTCAGAATATTTCAGAAAGCTGTTTGACAGTTTTTCATAAAATTAAACATACATTTACCATATGGCCCTGTGATCCCAGTGAAAATATATGACCATACAAAGACTATCACGAAAATGTTCATAGCAGCTTTATTTGTAAGAGCCCCAAACTATTACATAGAAACAACCCAAATTGTTCATCAATAGATAAATGAATAAACAAATTGTAGTATATCTATACAATGGAATACTCAGCAACAGAAAAGAAATGAACTACTGATACATGCAACTACATGCTTAAATCTTAAAAATATACTGAGTGAAATAAACCAGACACAAAAGAGTACATATTATATGACTCCATTATATGAAACTCCAGAAAATACCAATCTAATTAAGATTGACAGCAGATTAGTGATTACCTAGCGCTGGGGATGGGCATTAAATGTGATAGAAATGTTCTATATCTTATGCTGGTAGTCTCACACGTGTATGATTTTGTTGAAACTATTGAAATGTACATTTAAAATGGGCACATTTTGTGGCATGTAAGTTACATCTCAATAAAGTTGACAAAAATTTAGGTGGCTACTGTCTTTAACAAACATTTTATGAGCCATATTTTAAATATGATTTTAATTAAAATGGAAATATAAGGCACTTAATAGTTATTTTTTATAGAGTATAGTGCTCTTTTAGAATTTTAAATATAAATTCCCATTTAGCAACAATGATATAGGATGGAGAAATTATGCAGGAAACCAAATATTAATATATTTTCTACTTATCACAAACAATATTTTATTTTAATTGTGAAATGAGTTAAACAACCCACATATCTTTAAACAGCTTGGGTTATTAGTTTGGGGACAAATGTTAAAATAACAAAGTCATCTTAGGTGATGAGAAATTGTCAACCATTCCAAACTAATTTATCAAATATAAAATTAATCATAATTTAAAAATATTCCACTCAATATTTGATTATGTATTTTTTAAAATTTGTAAGAAAAAAACACACTGTGTTTAACTTTTCTTCTGTTCTTTTAAATACTTGCTCTGTTATTTTATTAGATCTTCTCCATTGATTTACAACTTTTAACAGGTGCCAAATAAATCCTAAACAATACTTTGATTCTGTGGGTAAAATGACCAGGTCTATTTTTTTTTTTTGTGAAATAAAAGAATATTAAACGTTCATTTATTGAGAAGGACGATTCTCAGCCTCATTGTCAAGTAATGGAAAGTAAAAAAGAAAACTTTGGAATATTATAACAGGATTATTAAAAATTGTGTTTTCCCAAGGCCTCGGGCAATAATAGAAAAACTCAATATTTTTCTACTATCATCTATTCTTATAATGCAATTTCAGAGTAAGTTTCTTGGAAATAATCTGTTCATATTTCTTTAATTTTTTTTCTAATACTATTTCATTCTTGGTGTTTATATCTTATAGAAATCCTTGTACCGTCAATCTAGAGAGGCTATCAGAGATGGGGACCTCACTCAGCATCTCTTAAATCCCCATCTGGGGACTGGGTATAGAAAACTCTCCCACGGAGGCAGCAGCAGAAGGTAGCTAAAGCATTTTGAAAGCTGGAATTAATCAGTTTTCCACATTAAGGATATAATGGTCATACATAGCAGCTGAGACATATAATTTCTTTGTTGGCAATTTTTAAAACAGTTATAAAACTTACTTGATGGGTTTTTTTCCTTAAAAACATATTTCAGTATCAGCCTGAGTACTGGTTCTATTTACAATATATGAAAAAAATTTTCATTAGGTTATTTTTACCAGATCTAGCTAAATAGAAAAACATATATATTTGAAGAATAATAATTAGACAGTCATAGTATATTTAAATCTAATCATGACTATATTTTCCTGTGACTAATGTAACAGATAACTACAAACTGGATAGATAAGACGACAGAAATTTATTCTCTCCCTGTTCTGAAGGCCAGAAATCTGAAATAGTATCACAGGCTGAAATCAAGGTGTGAGAAGGGCCACACTCCCTCCAGAGGCCCTAGGGGAGGATCTGTTCCTCATGTCTTCCAGTTTCTGACGGGCTATTGGCATTCTTTGGGTTGTAGTCACATTACTCCAATCCCTGCCTCCTGGTCATTGCCTTCTCTTCTGGATGGTTCAAATTTCTCTCTGCTTCTCTTTTTCAAGGACTCTTGTGATTGCATTTAGGGTGAGCTCAAATAATCCAGAATAATTTTCCTATCTCAGGATCCTCAACTCAATCATATCTGCAAAGACCCTTTTTCCAAATAAGATAATGTTTACAGGTTCCAGGGATTAGGACTTCATATCTTTGCGGGCCATTATCCGGGCTACTATAATGACTTAAAAAATGAGGCATGCTATTTTAATTGCATTGCTCTTTTTCTGTTGCTTCAAAGCACATATGGTCTTTCCTACACATTTTGTATTTTAAATATATTTATTTAGTCAAAAAAGACTGAATATTTATGTTGCATAAGGCTGTGTTGTCATTCATAATAATCACAAAAGTCTTGGGTTTTCTCTGCTTCATGAATCAGTATCTTGTCTCTCCAGTAAACTAGTAAAGATTTTGAACACAAGATCTATGTGTATTTTATGCTGCATATTATACACCTGAGGATTTCTCTGACAGTAGCAATTTATAATATTCAGTCCCATTTTTGGCCAGTGTATCCACTACATGTTACATTTTTGACTCAGAAATGTGATCACCATATACAGGCCATCTGACATAATAGACCTTTTAAAAGTGTCTGTTCAAGAGAATAATGGCATTTCATTTTTTCCAAACTGGTTCACTATATCTCACATCTATTTTTCTCTTTGTGAAAAGAAGTAAAAAGGTAATCAATGAATAAGCTGTTAAGAGAGTGGCAATATCAAGTCTGTTTCACAACATCAAATTATGACAACCTATTATTGTGATGAACTGATTCTTGAAATAAGGCATTGTTGTAGCAGAAATAAAATCCATCGTATTAAAATTTCATTTCCATGGTCTCACTTAGATGCTGGCTTCTGCCCTCAAACGGTATAATCTTTTTTTCATCTTAATAGTATCTTTTAGCTTTGTAGACCACAGAGCATGCAGCTTGTGAGAGAGAAAGGTTAGAACTACCATATACATTATGAAGAATGGCACTAGAATGAGTGCAGTACAATGGTATAAATTAAATCTTATTTTAACACAGTTAAAAGATTATGGTTCCTTTTAGCCTTGTGAATATTGCAAAGCAAAGGATTATGCTTGGGAAACCATTTTTAGGTTAATGTCAATAGATGTGGCATGAACCAGTGGGGGCTCAGTGTCGAGTCCATCTTGTGCTGCCATAACAGAATACCTGAGCTTGTGTAATTTACAAAGAACAGAAATGTATTTCTTACAGTCCTGGAGGCTGGGAAGTTTAAGACCAAGTCATCAGCAGGTTAGGGTTTGGTCTCTCTGCTTCCTAGGTGGCACTTTAAAGGCTGAATCTTGGGGAGGGGAGGAATAGCATGTCCTTACATGCAAAAAAGCAGAAGAGAGGTGAAGCCATGCCCACAGTCCCCTTTAATAAGGGCATTAATCCATTCATGAGGGCAGAACAACACTGTGGCAGTTGGGATTAGGTTTTTGACACATGACTTTTGGGGGACACATTCAGACCATAGCACTCAGTAAGCACTGTTTATTAATTCATTGAACAAATATAAAGAGACTGCAATATTAAGAGACTTGTTAAGAGGTGTAGTTTTGGGGTTCAGAGTGCCTGTAAACAAATCCCATTACCACTACTTATTATAATTTTATGATTTTGGGAAAGTTACTTAATTTCAACTAGCAAAGTCTGTTTTTTTCTCATCTATAAAAAATGGAATAATATCTAATAATGGAAATTATGTCATAATTTTGAAGGTTAAATTAAATGAGGTGTATAAAACACTTAGGACTGGTACATGCTAAATATTCAATAAATATGAGTTGTTATTGATTTTCAAGATTCTGAGCTTGATATAAAACATGAAAACCAAATAGAAGAGAATAGCTTGATGAATTTAAGCCACATTCCCCTATTCAAATTAATAAGTAAACCACACTCAATGTACATGCTTAACAAAAGCTTTTCCTTCAAAGTGGATCAGAGCTTCTTTGGAACCCCCCAAACTAGCCCTCTAATCCCCCATATCAAGCCTAATCATTGCTCTAAACTTGCACCCCTGAACTCTGGATTCTGGCTCCAGGCCATTTTGCTGTCTTTGAGTTCAATCCTTGATTCCTCAAGCAACACCATCACTTCCATTTTCTAAAAGGACTCAATACCCGAAAACAAAGTCTCCTAATCCAATGGAAACTGCTTGCTATGGTTTGTAAAGGCAGCGACACAGCTGACATGATTATAACAAGGGTGGCTGAACAAAACAGACATCTTTGGGTTGACTTCAGGTTACTCTGAATCTCTGTAGAAGTTTTAGTCACCCTGCTTTTTTCATGAATAATTTCCATTTTCTCTATTTTTTTAAAAAAGGCTCATTTATTCTTCCTGTGTATGTGTTTGGTGTGTTTTCCTTCTGGTAAACTGATATAAATGGTTTCCTTATTTAGGAGGGCTGGTCCTGCCTAAATATTGAGAGGGGCAAAGTATATCTAAGTTAACTTCCAGACTTTTTCTTTACTTGGGGGTTTCTCCTTCCCAGCATATACCACTGTCCTCTTATTCCCTGAGGAATATTTTGGTTAACTTTTTATTATACATGTTTTCTATAGACTGTATCTCTATAGAAAGAGACTATGTTGTGTTCCTTTTTTGCATTGTTCTTCATCGTTTTATTGATTCTTTCATTCAACAAATATTTATTAAGCACTTCCTATAGCCTAGGCATTGTGCAAGTCATTAGTCATGCAACAGTAAGCAAAATGAACAGGGTTGGATCTTTTCATAAAGGGCACTGTTTACCAACTTTTTATTGTTTGAAAATGATAACACTAGGCCAGGCACAGTGGCTCACACCTGTAATCCTTGCACTCTGAGAAGCTGAGGTGGGAGGATTGCTTGAGCTCAGGAGTTCAAGACCAGCCTGAGTAGGAGGAAGACACTGTCTCTACTAAAAATAGAAAAAAATTAGATGGGCATGGTGGCATGTGCCTGTAGTCCCAGCTACTCAGGAGGCTGAGGCAGCAGGATTGCTTGAGCCCAGGAGTTGAGGTTGCTGTGAGCTACGCTGATGCCACAGCACTCCAGCCTGGGCAACAGAGCAAGGCTCTGTCTCAAAAAAAAAAAAAAAAAAAACAAAAAACCAAAAAAACACTATATTCAATGAAGGAAGGCTTTATCTTTATTTTTATTGTTTTTGTTCTATTACCTATGAGTGTTTCTGCACTTAGATGTGAAGCAACAAAGAATAGGGACAAAGATGTCTTCTTAGCCTTTGGCATCCTTCAATATTTTCATCTTGAATAAATACTAGTTGTAATCTGCCAAATATTAATTACTGTTCTTTGAAGTAGCCCTGGTACAGGGAATAAAGACAAATAGAGTTGATAATTTTACATACACCATGAAAAGAGAACCATCAGGAAGAGATGAAATTCATAAAATGACATTCTGTTATACAGCAATTATAATTAGATCTCAACATGTAAAAAGCAAACAAAAACTGTTTCAACAGGACTCTCTGAACTTACAGTGGTAAAATTGGTTTAAGCTTACTTTTGTCTTCTCATGGTCCTAAAGGAAAAGATACAGATCCATTTGTACAATAAGGAAAAAAATTCATGTATATGGTTGAAGTTCCAGGATAAAATTTTTTTTACATGAAAAAACCTAGCAATTATCTATTAGTGCTGAAATACCTTTTGGAGTTGGGGGAGAATATGGGCTGCTACCTAATCTAAACCCAATGACTAATGATCACTTGCACCCTCTCCTGAATTTTTAGAGGGAAGATCTTATTTATTTGTAACTTTCTATATTCCATTGTACACAGGACAGGGCCATACATTCAGTAAGGAAGTGCAAAGTTCTAATAGACTCAGAATAAAGCTGTTTTTATATGGTGGTAGAAACTATGAAGACAGTCAGACAAGGAGTAATCATCACTTCATTTACCAGTTGGCAAATATTTTAATTAGTATAAGGCAAGAAATATGCAATGTGTTGAGAATGTGAAGTCAAATGAGACAGAATCCCTGACTTAGAGGTACCTACAGCTTAGGTGCATGCGATTAACATGCATGTTAAATATAGTACAATGTAGGAAGACCAAAATGTAGATATGTACAAAGCACTGTAGGAGCTGGAGGGGTCATGGATCAATGAATGCTTCCTGGGTAAGTTAAAGAGGACCTGACAAAGCACAGTCAATATTTGGTTTAGATCTAGAGAGATTTTCTATGTGTTGAACAAGACAAAGTTGGACCAAGCAGAGAGAATAGCTAGTGCAAAGCCACAGAGGTACAAAAGAAACTGGTGTGTGAAGAATCAGAAGAAATTGAGGCATAGAAGTTAGATGGAGCCCAGGTAGTTTGACTTCACAGGATTGTGGTGAAGCTTAAATGGGAATGTGAGATGGTTAGCATAATAGTACCTGGCATATAGCAAATGTTCAAAGATGGTGGTCATTATCCTTTTTTTAAAAAAAAAAAAAAAAAAAACCACTAACACTCCTGAGCCACAAACCATTTCCAGAAACAACCATTTTCTCTTTTCGTTTCTTACTTTGTTGTCTTTGCACATACTTTCCTACCTGGAATGGACAAACCCTATCTCCAAATCCTCAGTCACCTCTTTCTCTAGAACAGAGAGAAACTAACTTTTGGCTAGTTTCTAGTTTTGGCTAGAAACTAACTTATGGCTAACTTTTTCTGCACAGGGCCAAGAGGTAAACATTTTAGGCTTTGAGATCTATATGGTATCTGTAAGAAGTGCTCAGTGCTGCCACTGTGGCATGAAAGCAGCCATAGACAGTACTTAAAGGAATAATTGTGCTGTATTCCAATAAAACTTTAATTACAAAAACATATGTCAAGCCAGATTTGACCTGCAGGCATAGTTTGCCAACCCCTTTCTGAAAGTTCTCTTGAAACTCCCACTCTGAGTTGGGTGTTCTTCGAGGTAAGCCTTTATCCACTCATTTGCCTGTACCTGAGCACACTACACTCAGGAAATTATTTATGTCTCTTTTTCACAAGACTGAGAACTATGAGAACAGGGATTGTCTCTTGCCTTTTTCATCTCTTTATAACTTTTCCAAGGGTAGAAAGGGTTCATTAATGTTTCTTGAGTGAATGGATGCATTTCATTAACAGGATGCTGTACACTGGCTCTGTGATTCAATTGAACATGGATTATAGTTGGGAAAAGCATGGGCTTCCTGCCTCACAGATGCAAAATAGGCATATACTACTCCTTTATGTTTGCTTTAAAATAATTATTTTCCCTACCAAAGAGTATAACTTTTAGAGGCCATTGAAGTGAAATAATTCAATATAAGCCATTTTTTTATTTTTTTAAAAATGAGATGACTTAAATGCAATTTTAAACTTAGTGATATGGGAAAAATAATTTGGGAAAGGCATATTGATTAATCTTTGAAAACACCTGTTAATAGACTTTTGAAATACATATGAGAAATGCTATAGAACTTTGATATATCCATGACAAATACCTTAGTGTATCTTCAACATAGCTGAGTAGGGAGGAGGTTGAACATAAAGGTTACCAAAGCTCAAAGATTTGATCTGGAGAAAACATCTGGCAAACCAGATGATAGAAAATGATCCAGTTTACATACCTCTTTTCCAATTTCAGATTATGGTGCTACTGTACTTCTTAATGTAGACTACTAAAGAAGTAAGATTTTGTAACATCTTTTTATATTTTTGTTCATTAAATTGTCTTAACGCATAAAAATGAATCAGATATCTAAAATAGCTTCTTCAAATTTCAAAGGATTTTGGCAAAAGCAAGCCCCAAGTGCCAGGCTCTGTAGACTTGCATGCTGATTCTAATTCGTGATGACTAATTGATGACATTTTGTTTGAATGTCCATTTCTTTCACCATTTCAACCTCGCTGGCTTAAAGTTGGCAGAAACACTTCTGATATATAAACCAGCTTTACTAGTTATACACCGATCATGTATGGTATGCCTTTTTAAAACTGTCTTTCCCTAGTAACTTAAGAGAGTGATTTGAGGGAATAATATTAACTTTTGGACTTTCAATTTTTGCCTCTGCCTGAAAGTTGTTCAGCTGGATAAATGATTTATATTGAAAGAATTGGGATGGGAGGGACATGGGCAATATATCTAACCAGAACTTTTGTACCCCCATAATAAGCTGAAATGAAAAAAAAAAAGAATTCCTCAATCATTAGTAGTTCATGGTCAGATCTGAACATAGACTTTATTTTGGCATGGACTTAGAAATCTGTGGCATCAGATTTCCTTTGAAATGGCAGGCAGGTGCTTTGCCTGCCTCTCCTTTCTAGTAACCACTGTTCAAGCTCAACTGTTTAATGCCTCAGCCTCAGAGCTTATCTCCCATTCTCTAGTGACTCTCTTAACTAACTGCCATATGTATTCATTTTATTAAAACACTGCTTTCAGAATACCATCATTTGTTTCAGAGCATGCTATGAATTTTTGTTGCTTATCTCATCAAGAGCAAACTCTTCAACTCTTCTTTTTAGACTTCTGAAATCTAGTTCCATCCTGTCTACCCAATGCTTGCTTTTTCTCTTTTACCTAGTTTAAAATGCTATTCGCAACAGATGGATTTATTTATTGCCCCCTAGGTCTGTTGACACCTTGTTCTTCATCTACGTGCCTTTGTCCAGTAGTCTGCTCAGATGAATCCTGGCCAACCTCTGAGATCCTCCAGTTCCCTGAATCCTCTACCTGCCTCAGCCTACCCTGATCTGGTCCTTTCCTCATCTTCCTTCCACCCCACGTGGGCTTGTTTCAGTTAAAAGGAGCCCTAAGTTCTTTGAAAACAGAGGTTACCGGCCACCACATTGATTCTTAATAAATGTGTGCTTGATTTTAATAATGAAAATGAAAATGTCTGTCTTTGAATGTATTTTTATAAAGTAATTTTTTCCCACATTATTAGAACTTCTGAATTTTGAAATGATTAGAATAAGAACTGGGAAAATGCATTACCTTATACTTAAAAATACAAACAAACTCTATTTCTTTTGGCACAATATTAATATTTGGTAGTGAATTGTAGTTCTTTACCAGTAATGGTAAACCATGACAGAGTTTTGGTTTTAAGTATTAGCAATAAGTTCAAAAAATTTAGCTTTGAAAATGGAAAAAGTTAAAATTTAAAAATAAAAAAATTAAAGAATAAAAAATACTTTCTATTATTTTTCATCTCAATAGGAAATACATTGACCAAGATTTCTTTTATCTTTATGCCACTCTTTTGCCACCCAGTTAAGGAGAGAACAGGGTTTCAACAATAAGAGAATTAAATAAGAATATAGGTAACAAAAATCTCTCTCCAGATCAACCTAGTGAATGTCAAAGTAAACTTTGTGTATAATAGCATAATTTTAAAATATCTTTTTTTTTTCCCCAAAGCAAGCACGAAACAAATTTTATTGAGAAAGAACAGGACAGACTTACAGAGCAAGAGCAAGATATAGGTTTGCAGAGTAAGAGTGAGATACGTTTGCCACAGAACAATGAATGAGCCCCTTGTACAAAAAAGGCCAGTAAAAATATCTTGACTATGTTTTTATTAGGGCCAAATGCTTAGAATTAGCTCCTGGAAGTATAGAAAACTCCCATTAACCATACTGTAAGCATTAGAAAATCCCCCAAATAGAATTATTTTTACATGATTCTGTAATGGTAGTTGATCTTCATGATAATAACCAAGAGATATTGTGTAAGATTCTGACTTAGTGTTTCAATAAATTTGAAAGGGACTTTAATGGTAATCCAAAATCCCTTATTTTTCACCTGAGGAAATTGAGGATCAGAAAGGTTAAGTAACTTGATCAAGAACACTCAGCCTTGAGCTCAAGAGAACTACGTAGTTATTTCCACTTAGACTCTAAGCTCCATGAAACAGGGAGTTTGTGTGTTTTCTACTTTCCTCTTAGTGCTTCAGACATTCTCTGGCACGTGCCAGGGGCAACAAGGATAACCAACTGTGCGTGTTTTCCCATTAAATACTGTTCTAAGTTATGACTTTTAATGACTTCATTATATTTCATCTTATGGTTATACTATCTTATTTTAAATGTTCTTCTAAATTTTGTACCATTAGATTGTTGTCACATTTCTCCCTATAAATAATGCTACTATGAAGAATTTAGAATACAAATCTTTCAGTTCATATTTTAATTTTTAAAAGATAAATAGTGTCGGTTTAGAATGATTGAAGCAAAGAGCATGGCCAAAATTATTCTATTTGAAGATAAATTATGAGTATTGTCCATGTTCTTGGTAAATATTATTAATTTTGAGGTTTTCTTCTTAGTTTAATAGATAAAAAAGAGACTTTTAATTTTAAAGTGTGCATTGCTCTTATTATTCATAAAATTGAGTACTTCTAACATTTATGTATTATATCATTATTACTGTCAATTGCCAGTTTATAACCTGTGCCTTATATTTTATGAGGACTTTCCTTATATTTATCACTTCACATTTGTATAGTGATTTATAGATCCAAAACACACAACTCCTCATTTATTTATTGTAACAACATTGTGGGAGAAATAGAATAATGTACGAACCCCATTTTATGTATGAAGAGAAACTTAAAAAGTTATTACTTGCTCATGATAATGCGCTGACAAAGATGTAGCTAGAACCAGAACTGGGCTCTTTACTAATTACGTAACACTGTCCTGGCCTAATAATAAGGAAGCATTTTTTTCCCTCAACACTGCCCTGGCCTTAAAAAAAAAATAAAAACAAACAAACAAAAAAACTTCTCAAAGGAGAGATCCTTGAACTTGTAAGATGAAGGAGAAACTAAAACTACATGAAAGTATCAAATACTGTATAATTAAATTGATGCAATGTGAAGCTTGTCATGGAGCAAGCCAGGTTGATCAGCTTATTAGCACTTCTGCCAGCCTTTGACACAGGCTGGGGACTCAGTTCATGGTTGCTGAGTAAATAGATGGACACAGTCTAAACTGGATAAAGTTGCTAGGAGAAAACATGTTATGGGCGAAAATCCAAAATATTTGAGTGAGAGTTTGGCTTGGGAAAGACTCCATTCCATTTATCAGGCAAGGTTCAGATCTACAGTTGAAAGTAATTTCTGTCAATTTAAAGAATCTCTAATGTGCATTCAATGAGGTTTGAATATATTCAGTATTCTGGAACATATAATGTGGACTCTCCATCTTTCTCTTTCTGAGTCTTTCTCTTTATGATGTAAAAATGAGAGTTCTGCATAAATGTATTGTAATATTAGACTCATAGTATTTTAGGTCACTGCATTTCAAATTGTATAATCTTATCCAAAATTTCATTTCAAGCTCCTCTAATTTAGGTGGTCAGAGGTTTAATGTCAGAGTTTAAATCCTTTGTCATTCCTTCTGCTTTGGAAAGGATGTATCCAAAGAGAGCCTTCTAGGGAGAGAAAAGGCCCTAAGTTTTCCCTGGTGAAGTCTGCATTATTTTATGTTTAATTCAACAAATACTTTATGTCACTGTGATGCTTTATATAATATTCAGAAGACCTTAGGGTGTCAAGAATCACAGTTATTAAGATATGGTTCATAAGATTATCTGATTTCAAAAAGAAATTGTATTCTTTAGGGTGAAAATGAAAAGCAAAGATTGAGGAGTGTGATTATACTTACAGTCTTTTTTTTTTTTTTAAATAGATATTACACTAGTATTAGAAAATACATGCCTTATAGACAAAATCTATGTTCCCTGGCCAATACCTTTCAGATAAAGACTATACTGTTCTGGCTATAGAAAAAATATAATAGTAGCTGCAAAAATGATCCTTATCTAAATGGAGATGCATCTCATTGTTGGAGGGCCATGGTTTTATTCTGATTACCAACTATGCTATTTTTATTTAGAAATATCTTACTGTACTACATTAATGTTGCTGAATTAATTCTCTGTTAGAAACACATTTTCTTTATTTGTGATATGAGACTTTATTTTTCCTGCTTCACAAATTAGCCTAGATAGATGTAAATGGCAACATTGGCCAGAAAAAAAAAAAAAAAGCTTGTGCATGTTTTCCTTCATCTATATAAGGCTTATTTTTTTTTCTTAAAGAGGAATTTTATTCCAAAGATTGACTTTAATTTTCTAGACTTGGTTCTTAGAATCACTTTCTCCTGAGCAGACTCTTGCAAGGTTGGGTTTCTCAAGTGTAAGAGTGTAATAGAATGACTCACATCTAAAGTTGTGTCCTTCTGATTTTAAAATATTCCTTTCTATAGTAATGAACCTATTGCTTAAAAATGAAAATTAAAATAGAAGTTTCTGTAGGGTGTAATTACTTTACAGTTGTTTAAGACCAAACTGTGTCACACTCTGGACCCTTAAAAATTGTTAAATAAAAATGTGCTTTGATCATCATTACTGACGCATAACACTGCATATCAAGAATTTTTTGAACACTTGTTCTTAAAAGCAAAGTTTACTAACCTGAATATAGAAAATGTATATCTGCTAAATAACCAGTGGTAACATGTAAATATCACAAGCCAGAGCCAAAAACAATTTACAAAATTGTTTCTGTCACCTGCCTACTTGAATCCTTTTATAATCTTAGTAACTGTTTCTCATTAGTTATGGAATTAAGACCAAATTTCCCAAGTTATTTTTCAAAGTGTTTCTCTCATTTTTATTAAATTTTCCTATTCTCATTTTTCTATTTTAGCTTTCTAGGTGGTTTTCCTGAATATTTCCTTCACTTGATTTTTGTCCCCACTCCTACCCTTGTACATTCCCCAAATTCATACCCAGCAGAAATTGTCCTCCTACTTTTAGATTATCAACTTCTTTTTCTAAATTGATAAAAAATATTTTATCTATTTATGGGGTACATACGAGAGTATTTGTTACACATGTATAGAATATTTGATGATAAGGTCAGGGTATGTGAGGTGTCCATCACCTTGAATATTTATAATTTCTATGTGTTGGGACCATTTTGAGTCCTCTATTCTAGCTACCTTTTTTTGTGTTTTTTCTCTCAAGACCATTGAGTATATTCTAGCTACTTTGAAATATACAATAGATTGTTGCTAATTTCAGCCAGCCTACTCTGCTATCAGATTTTGGGGCTTCTTTGTTCTATTTAACTGTATGTTTATACCCATTAATCAACCTCTCTTTTTTCCTTCTCCCACCACACACCCTTCCCAGCCTCTGTTAACCCTCATTCTATTCCCTATCTCTGTGAGATCAACTTTTTTTTCCTCCCACATATGAGTGGGTACGTGTACCATCTGTCTTTCTGTGACTGGATTATGTCACTAACATAATGACCTTTAGTTACATCCATGTTGCTGCAAATGACATGATTTAATTCTTTTTTATGGCCAAATAGTATTCTGGTGTGTATTTATACCACATTTTCTTTATCCATTCATCCATCTGTGGACACTTAGGT
Source organism: Varecia variegata (assembly GCA_028533085.1). Classification (NCBI taxonomy): domain Eukaryota; kingdom Metazoa; phylum Chordata; class Mammalia; order Primates; family Lemuridae; genus Varecia; species Varecia variegata. The sequence goes on from CM052443.1 coordinate 71,552,066, forward strand.
TGATTCCAAATCTTTGCTCTTGTGAATAGTGCTGTGATAAACCTGTAAGTGCAGGCATCCCTTTGATAACGAGATTTCTTTTCCTTTGAATAAATAACCAGTAATGGGATTGCTGGATCCTATGGTAGTTCTATTTTTAGTTTTTTGAGGAATCTCCATACTGTTTTCCGTAGTGGTTGTACCAATTTACATTCCCAACAGTGTATAAGAATTCCCTTTTCTCTGCACCTTGCCAGGGTCTGTTATTTTTTGTCTTTTCAGTAATGGTCATTCTAACTGGGGTATGATGATATTTCATCATGGTTTTGATTTGCATTTCACTGATGCTTAGTTATGTTGAGCATTTTTTCATATACTTGTTGGCCATTTGTATGTCTTCTTTTGAGAAATGTTTATGTATGTCCTTAGTCCACTTTTTAATGGGATTAATTCTTTTTTTTATTGTTATTTGAGTTCCTTGTATATTCTGTATATTAGTCCTTTATTGGATGAATAGATTGCAAATATTTTCTCCCATTCATCATGTTGTCTCTTTACTCTGATTGTTTCCAGAGGCTTTTTGGTTTAATATAATCCGGTTTGTTTATTTTTGTTATAGTTGTCTATGCTTTTGAGGTCTTAGCCATGAAATATTTGCCTAGACTGATGTCTTGATGTATTTTCTTTATTTTTTTTCCCAACAGTTTTATAGTTTCAGGTCTTATTTTTTGTATAGAAGGGAGAAAGCGGTCCAATTTCATTCTTCTGCATATGGTTATCTAATTTTCCCAGTACCATTTATTGAAGACAGTGAACTTTCTAAAAATTTATTTCTGTAACTCTGTGTTTCACTAAAACTTGACCTAACTGATTAAAGAGGGGCATTTACCCCTCCAGCTACACCTTGTCCAAAGCATGCTATTTCTTTTTTGTTTTCTTCTTTTGCTTCAAGCCTTTCTCTTCCTGACCCCTATCATCCTAGCCCCCATAAAATTCACTGAAGACCATTATTTCCAAATATGGTAAAAATTTTACTTGCCTTTTCATTTACTTATTTTATGGGAAGCTACTAAAAGATAAACTTTAGATCAGTTTTAATTGCTATGAAGATTGCCCAGATAGCACACTTCATGAACCTAGTATGTACTTTTGATCATGATGATAAAGAATTAACTAAATGAGTTTTAAGTCCTGAGTCAACTTTTGATGTCTAATCATAATGTTGAATTAAGCTTTCAGTAATTTACTAACAGCTAGAAAAATCAGAAAGGAAAATAGTTGATGATGTTTGATCTTTTACTTTGGTACCAGTATTACCTGAATGTGATACTGCTGCTGTCAGTTACACTAAATTAAAATGAACTATTCCACAGGAAGCTCAACATGTGATTGTTTCTTAAAGCACTTTTCCCTAGAATGTCTAAAGTTTTTGTAGTATCTGACCTTTTCCTACATAATCTATTCTGATTCATTCAGATAGTACTTAGAAATTCCTACATGATAGTATTTATAATTTTCTTAAATGATTTGAGAGTCCACAATTCCATTGAGGAAGGCAAAGCATTTATATATGAAGCAGTTGCATCTTTATATAAGAAACCATATCATTAAGTACCCAATGGGGTTCAAGAGATGGAAATACAGAGAAGGGATGGACTGAAATGTTTGGGGGAGAGTTTCATTGAGACGATCGATTTGAACTCGAGCCCTGCAGGAAAGAAGGAATGGCTGAGAAGAGCCCACTGGTAAAAACTCAGTGATGCCCGACAGAAGTGCTGTTGGCATTTTGGCAGCAACATGCTTCATTATGAGGGATAGCTCTGGTAATTGCAGGATGTTCAGCTACCCTGGCCCTTGAGTACTAAATGACAGCTGTACCTCCCAGTTGCAGTGGCAATTAAAACACCCCATGCAGGTCCAAAGCACTCGCTTGAAAGTTGTACTGACCTTGGTTGAGAGCCACTGCTGGGACATGCCATCCTCCTATGGACAGTCTCGATTTTGGCCTTCGCAGGCACAGAGTTTATGATACCAAGTAGAGGGAGGTGAAAGTTTACTTATTGCCATTTTAACATATTTTAGAAGAAGATGTAGATTTGAGTGCCTTTAGAGGACAGGTTGGACTTTTTCTCTTGAAGTTATTTCTAAATCTGAGTTTTTCAGTCAACCAGGAACAATTTTATTGTGGATGAGAGGAAAAAAAAATCTGTGACGTAGGCAGATCATACATCATCAAAAAGGCTGGGATGTGTGAGGACAACCCAGGCACCAAGAAAATATAACTTACTCAAATTGGTGAGTCTCCAGAAAAATCAGAGAATAGTCCATTTTTAGCTGACTGACACACCCATGCAGGGAAAAGACATTCCACATTTAGTTTTGGAAGCTTGCAGTCTCCATGTATCTTTATAAATTATACATAATCATAATACTATACCAATGCATACTTATTTAAAAATTTTGGGAGGATATCAAACATTTTTGGAAAGGAAACTAAAAATTATCTCAGCAAGAAGGGATATTTTTTCAAAATATGTTTTCTATACTTAATCATACAATTTCATTTCCTGCTTTTTAAATTTAAAATTATAAAAGTATTTTAAATATACATTAAATTCTTTATAAACATATTTATGATGCGTCTATACTAGCATATTATTATAAATGGTTGAGTCAATTGTAGTGTATTCTTCATTTATCAGTTTTATGAAACTTCTCATGTTAAATAAACCCTAATGAGTAATCATCCTTGATTTTCTTTTATCAGTGGTTCCTAATCTCTTGTATTTCCACATATCTTTGAGGATCCAAGGAAATCAATAGATCTTTTTTCAGAAAAAGGCATATATGCACAGACACAAAAATTTTCATACCACCTGAAGACTATTTATGGATCCATTAAGGAACTACAGATCTTGAATTATGAATTCTTATTTTTCCAGCACAAACTTTGTTTCAAATATGGAAAAAGTCAGGGGAAGAATTAATCATAGTTTTGGGATGTCTCAGTGGAACTTAATGATCTGTGTGTGCTGTGTTGTGTACTATTGCCAACTGTTTAGCACCCTGAGGCCATCTTTAGAGTTTATTTATTCCAGGCCATTGTACCAGAACCTCTTTATTGATGGAATTGGCTATATGGGGTTGGAAGGGGCATGAAGAGTCTCTAGGTTATTAACTTGGGCAGAACTGTGCAGTCTACATTTTCAGAGTCTAGAGACAAATCCCTCTTTCTGCAGACACAACTGAGAAGTACGCAAAGATTTTCTTTGGTGATTTCCCACTTTTTTTCCAGGTGCTTTTATCTTTCTGTTTGGTATTCCATCCTCAAGTTAAGCTTTACTAAAGTCTCCCCTGCAAGCACCCTTAACTAGCACCTAACAGGCATTCCCTTTTAATTTCTTGCACCATTACTATGTCATCTATTTTATTCTTTTCAACCTAGGCCAGGTACAGTTTTGGGACATGAGAATAGAAATAGATATTGTGTTCTCAATACATGGTACATTTCATCTCATACTATGATTCAAAATCTGTAGAAATTTTTTGACAGAGCTGATTGCTCTCTAACTTCAATTCTATGCATCCTCTTGGCTGTTTTGTTGCTGTAGAAACCTCAACAGGTCTAAAAGTCAATTCTCTTTTCTCACTCTCTTGTCCTGAATCAATCTCTCCTTTTCTTCTACATTATTCCAATCCCCCCAGACTCACAACTGCCCAGTCATCTTTGACATCGTCATCTCACTGGCCAATTAGAACCATGGTATCCAAATCTTCCTAGCAAATAATTTTTTTCTTATTCATTCCTTCTTTTTAATTCGTATTGCTCCAGGCCAATAATATATCACTTAGATTTCTTATTTCCTTTGTATATTGTTTTCTATATTCTCACCAAATAACTTTCTAAAACATTGCTTTGATCACATTACACATGTACTCTAAAACGTTTAGTGCTTTCTTCCTTTCCTAGAGGGGAAAGTACTTTCAATTGGATAATTATTCAACTAACATATCTTACGTGCCACTTTCCGTTCTGTATGGGGAATAAATGTTATTTAGATGTAGTCTCTCAAGAAACTCACAGCACGGTAGGAAAATTGAGATGCACATAGTTAACGATAGTGCTATATAGAAGGTGCTCTAAGTCTTGAGAGACATAAAGTTCTGTTGAATTTGAGATAAGAGAGGGATGTTAATTCCTCCTGGCTGAGCAGTATAGGGAAGGATTGTTGGAAGATATTACTTTAAAGCCAGATCTCAAAGATGAGTAGGATATGGATGGGGAGAAATGGGCCAACAGGCTTTGAAAATGGAGAGGATAATCTGAACAAAGACCAATACTGAGCCAATACACATTTGGGAACTTCAAGTTGTCCAGTTCAAACTTCTTATTCTTGTCTTTAGGGCCTTCCAGACCATGACCAACCATCTTTCTGGACATATTTCCTTCCTTCTCCTACCCACATTGGCCTGGTTTTCTTGTCTAACAATGCTTTTGTTTCCTTTTCTCCATTCATTTGTGTTTGCTTTTGTGCTAAGGGGCTCTCTTAATTTTCACTCTAACCAAAGTTCAGAACTATCAGTCTAATGTCCCAATTCACTTCTGAAAATGTGATTTTTTTTAACAAGGCATAGTTTTGTTTTTTAATTAAATTTGAAAGCCTGAATGTGGGGTACATACTCTAGTTTACCACAATCCCCTAATTTCTACTGTCATACTCTTTTAATTGGATCTTCTCTTTTTAATTCTCACCTAGGCCCTTGTTGACACTTGAAATTAAAATCCCCATGAGCTCATTCAAATCCTACTAAATTTTTCTTTAATGAAGACTGTCTAAGCCATTCTAGCCCATAGAAATGACTTCCATCTTTGAAGTTGTTTCCTCTTCTGATCATACTGTTTTATGCCCGTTAGTTGGAAATTATGTACTGCTTTAAAATATCTCTATATTGAGTGATTTAATAGTTGCTTGAATGTTTAACTATTTTACTTTGTGTCTTTAGCAAGGTAAAGGAGCTAGAAGGGTTTAATAACCTTTCCATGCTTGCAGGAATGCCTTACATTCAAAACAAGTGCAAAAATATTAGGTTGAACCATGAGAAGTTGCTACTTTTGTTTGTGCAAATGGTTAAATATCAGCAATTTCAAGTGGTTTGACATAATAGTCAAATTTGATTTTTTAATTTACAAACTTATGAAACTTCCTGAAATGGATTTTATATTTTGTTTCTTTTTTATTGGAATAAAAATTTCAATAACATTTGCTAGAGCTTGAGCATTATGTTTACAAATTAAAATTTTAAAAAATCATTTTAAATCCTAGCCCTCTGGGAGGCCAAGCTGGGAGGATTGATTGAGATCAGGAGTTCGAGATTAGCCTGAGCAAGAGTAAGACCCTGTCTGTACCAAAAAATGAAAGAAAAAAGATAAAGAAAAAGAAAAAAATTTGCTGGGTGTGGTGGTACACCTGTAGTCCCAGCCACTCAGGAGGCTGAGGCAGGAGCCCAGGAGTTTGAGGTTACTGTGAGCTAGGCTGACGCCACTGCACTCTAGTCAGGACAGCAGAGTAAGACTCTGTCTCAAAAAAAAAAAAAAAAGAAAGAAAAAAGAAAAGTCCTTTTACTCTAAGTGTATGAACAGTAAAAATTATTAATCTATATTTAAAATATAAAAAAATAAAATATTTTTTGAGAAAGGAAATATCTTAGAAGAATCACTTTATATGTTTTACCAATATTTTTTTCCCAAGAAAGAGAGGTAGGTAGTGTAGTTGCTTGAGTATTATTGTATACTCAGTTACCTAAACTTTAATTCTAGTTCTAGACAAGTAGTTACTTCATCTTGTTAGCTTCTTTTTCCTGTTGTGTAAATTGAAAGTAATGGTAATAATGCCCTTCTGATAGGTTTGTTGGGAGGATCGAATAAGATAACATATGTGGAAAGTTCACGGATGGTGCCTTTGCACACACTAGACACTCATGTTGGTTTCCTTCCCTTTTTTGTTCAGGCAAGGATGGTCTTAGGGGGAATGTTAGTGACAAAGATGGTAATCTGTAATCATCAAGACTATTGAGAATGCTTGCTTTTTTATTTATTCATATTTTATTCCTTTGGATCTGTGCAATAAATATCTCTGACCCTGTGCCTTAACACCTCTACCTCTTTGTTCTGTTGTTGCTTCCTTTGTTCCAGCCAAGTCCAAGTCGTCTTCTAATCTTTGCGCTATAACTTTCCCCACACTCGCTAGGGTCCATTTCTCAGTTCCCTTTACTTCTCCTTGACAGCATTGATCACAATTGCAGAAAAAAAGTAATTGTGTCATTTAGTGTTTAATATCTTCACCTTTGCTAGATTTTAAACCCCAATATAGTGACCATTTTGGTTTCATTCACTGCTGTTACTACAGAACCAAACACAGTACTTGGCCCATAGTATCACTGTGTTTAATTAGTATTTGTAAAATCAATGACTGACTGACTGCCTGACAGATTTTAGCTAGATTTTTAGACAGAGACCTAGAGTGGCCCCCACACAATCAGGATGGAGTGTTTGGTGCTCCCTTCAAGGTAATTTGCCAGTTATAAATTGTATCTAAAAAAGAAACTACTGATTCTAGTTAATGAAGCTGGTAGGAAGGAGGATCCTATCTTTAGCCAAACCAGGGACACGAGCTCTGCACTTAACATACAGAATATAAAGATTTGAGAGTGATTGATGCTGAAATTTGGAGAACTAGAAGTACAAGTGTTATTCAGAGTGCACAAGCCAAGTTCAATTGTGGACTCAGATGGGGAAGGTCAAAACTTTAGATGTTATGCTGAGTTATTACTGTTTCTCTTGTTTATGTGTATGATAAACTTGACGTAGTATATTCATTCTTCTGCCTGCCCCCATCCTTTTCTTTCTTCCTTTAAATAAATAGACTCTTAATAGTTTTGCCTCTTGTTTTCTTCTATATGCCAGTGAGATCGAGCTGTGGATATCTGTCTATAGATATCCATCTATGGATATGTATCTATGTCTTATCCATCTGTAGAGTCTTATATATCGATATCTATTTCTCATGTGTCATATATGGAGAATGTAGATGAATGTATATATGAATGTACATTTGTGTATGTATATATTTCACCAATGTTTTGTCTGAAATATTTTAATAAATAAGTTTTCTAGATGGGTTGTTAGAATTTCGTGTGGGGATGAGACCATCTCTTATTTTTATCACGTAACATTTTGTTCTTTTTTCCTTTTTTGCTCTAAGAAGCTGTTGCTTTGCTATAATTTTTACAGCAAGATCTGATACTTTTCAAGTGGCCAAACCTGTTCACATTAGTTTAAGTTCCCAGATATCTCATTTTGTTTTTTTCTGAAAAATAGACTTTCTTGATCTCTGGGCCCTGGACTGCAAATGTGCATTTTCTCAGACTGTTAGGGTAACGTCTCCTGGGGCACAGAAGCCACATTAGGAAAATGGAAGAAAAAAATTCATTTTTCTTGTCCTAGAGTTTTAAATGTTTGCCCTGAAGCTAAGGTCTCCCTTAGCTAGTGTATGTAGAGCTGTTACAGAATTGAAAGGCTAGTAAAATGCATCCTAATATACTGTGCCAACGATTCTCGAGGCCAAAATAGGTAGACCTACAAGGAGTATGGATTAATTTTTGCTTTGGTGTCCATGACTTGCATTTTTCTTAAGGGATTTTACATACTGTCAATCGCTTTTCTTTGTGCATGTCTATTACAAAGCTGAGATAATATAGCAAATTCCATGCCTGTGCTCTAAGGCTCTAACTCAGAAGTTTTATGGGGATGGATTTGTGCCGAATTTTTCTTCTCACTTTTTAAATTTTTATTTTAAGTCTTTTTCATTGCTCAGGCTTAATTTGGCTCTCTCAGATAGAAGTGATTGAATAGCCAGAATTTGTACTTTTTAGAGAAAAGTACAAATTCTTTGAGGTTTTTTTTTTTTTTATTCCCCTAAACTTTGTGTGCCTTTGGGTGTTTCTGTATGAAATTGTAAACATAAAAACATGAAAGGCAAGGCTCCCCCTCCCCACCTCATCATATACCTGGTTGCTCCTCTTTTTCTTGTCTAACTAGGTAGGATGCATCCTGCCAAGATCTGCCAGATAGTGGCACAGAAATCCATGACTAACAAGCCTTTGATTACTGTGGTTTCTTTGAAGACAGAAAAAGAACCCTTCAACTTCTTAGAACCAGAGCTGTCCAAAGAATATTATTTGGCAATGGAAAAGTTATTGGAGAATGCAGATGAATATATATTTTGATTTGAAAATATATTCACAATATATGATTGGGTGGAAAAGCATGTTATAGCATAGTGTGTAAAGCATGGTCTTATTTTTATTAAAAGAGAGAGGAGTTCTTCATGTATACATCTGTGTGGGCCTGTGTCCATGCACATAATTGATTAATATGTATTTTGACGCTAACAGCAGTTATCTCTGGTGATGGTATTTTAGTTTTTGATGTTGTTATTGTAAAAGAAATTGTATAGTAGAAGTATCTAATAATGGAGATAATCTTTCTTGAGTGCTTACTATGTTTTAGGCATTGTTAATGCCTTATCCTACTTGTTTCACTTCTTACATTATTTAGTATTATAAATATTTTAGTAAGAAACAAGTAATATTTGATTAAAACAATGAAGAATATCAATATCTCAAAAGAAGGCTACCTTTTTCTTTCCCCCACTTTTCCGACTATACTAAAAGTAAGGTGTTGGACACCAAATATTTAATTTGAGAAATTATAGCATTAACATTCCTTTTCATGAAGATTCAAAGTCTTCTCTATTTTCTTGTACTTCAAAAAAACCTCTTCATGGACTCAATTTATAGTTGCAAAATAGCGTGGCTCTTGGTATAAATTAAGCTGTGATATTTAGGATCCTGTCACTTTTGACCATCTGTGGATCTGCCTACACTAGGTCCATCCCAGAGAGAGATCCCACAGATAATTTGCTGCTGTTGAATTAAAGATCAGGTTCAATTATCTGAATTTGACCGTGAAAAGTTAAAATTCAGAAACCATCATGTTGGACGATCAGTAGGTGCCCCTTTGGCGTTCTGTGGTCTCTAAATCAGTGGTTTCTGAGCTATCGAGGAAGCTTCTTAACTGGCTTGCTTTTCACCCATAATCAGAAAACCATTGCCCTTTTATACAATCTAAATTTTTAAAAATTGAGTCGAATTTGTCTCCTTAACTCATAGTTCATTGGCCTATTTATACTACTTAGTCTCTTTTTCAAAAAACCTTGATCCGACTTCTTCTGAAAAGTTAGATAATCCTAATGAGTGCAAGAATCATCAGATGAGTAAATGCCATCTCTGGGAAAGCAGCATGCAAGTGCGTTTCCCAATGTTTTGATTGTTGCTCAGCATCTGCTCTTGGTGCCAGTGGAGGATCCCATGCTCTTACCAGAAAAAGATAAATGTTTGTATTTGTGTATATGTCTGTCAGCCAACCACATGGTAAACTGAGAATCAAACTGATTTTTGTGAAATATTATCATTTTCTTCAGAAATTTTATAATACATTCCAGGTTTTTGAATATTTGTTAAAGTTACTACAATAAAGTAATACCTTGCAGCCTTATCTATGGCTTAAGCTACAGGTCATGTATATATAATAATTACTGATCTAGTATTATATAATGAACAATATTAATTTTCTACCATTACTAATAGCATGAAAATCAATGAAAATTAGTTATATATACACACCCCCAATATCCAATTGACTACCAGGTTTCTCTGTACTTCAATATTGCACTGATAGTAGAAAGCCAACATTTCTAGACTTGTTCTCATTAATTCTGTTTTCTCAGCCCCTCTGAATGGATCCCCTTCCTGTATTCTCTATCTCAGAGAATAGCCCATCACTTTTCTGCCCTTTTCCCCCAACTACACCAGAATCTTGGAGTCCATGCTTAATTCTCTTCTTTCCATTGAAACTTCCACATCCAACCAATCACTATTCCTTGTTGATTTTATGCCTAACTATTCTGAATCACTTAAAAATAACAGATCATCTGTGAATGTAATTGTAGTCACTAATTTTTTATTGTAGTCATTTAATTTGAATGAATGTCATGGTTTGGTTGTAACATGATTGGGAATAACAGAGATTGTGGAAAACTTAAGATAAACCATGTGAAAGTACAGGCTCAGTGTTTTCAGACCTTTCAGTATTTTATGAGAACTTAGAAGTCTGGATCTTTGTGTGAACTCTTGATTTTGACATGTAAGCCTCTAACTCAAATAAATGTTCCAGGCTACTTAAAAAGTTTTATAAATTAAATTTACCCTGTGTGTTGCTAGTTTTAGATTTGTGCACTTAAATCATGTTGAGTACCAAATTTCATATACATTTAAATTATGTTCTTTTTTTCAAATAAGTTATTGAAGAAATAAGTAATTATTTTTCAGAAATAATTAGTTTTCTAGATTGATATTTTGAGAATACAGAAGAGACAAATGTGGAAATATTATTCTACCTCTTCATATCCTGGAACCATTCTCTGGGACTTCAAGAATAAATTTCTATAATCTGAATTTATGGTTCCCCATGTGTTACTCAGAGCTTTTATTTTTTTCTTTTTATTTATTTATTTATTTTGGAGACAAAGTCTCGCTCTGTTGCCCGGGCTAGAGTGCCGTGGTGTCAGCCTAGCTCATAGCAACCTCAAACTCCTGGGCTTAAGCAATCCTTCTGCCTCAGCCTCCCGAGTAGCTGGGACTACAGGCACACGCCACCACATCCATCTAATTTTTTCTACATATTTTTAGTTGTCCAGCTAACTTCTTTCTATTTTTAGTAGAGATGGGGTCTCACTCTTGCTCAGTCTAGCCTCGAACTCCTGACCTCGAGCAATCCTCCTGACTCAGCCTCCCAGAGTGCTAGGATCACAGGTGTAAGCCACCGTTCTGGGTGCACCCAAAGCTTTTAGAACTTTTCTTTATCATCCTTTATCAAGTGGTGTGGTTATTTTCATTCCCCAAATGGAATGTAAATGTAACTGTGTTTTCATTGAGTTATCTGAAGAGAGTCTATATTTTGTAATTTATTGGTTCTGTTTTGCTAGAAGGAATAGACTTTGAAGTCCATTACGTTAAGTATTTTTTCTCTTTTATTTGAAAAATTTTTATTAAATGAAGAATTAGTGCCTTTTATGACTTGACTTTTTAAAATGACATTAGAAGTAATCTTTTATTTTAGACTTTTGAGAGTGCCTAAATAATTTTAAGGCTCACCTAGGATTCTATTAAAATAAATTATTCTTAATATTGTGTTCATTGCACAAAATTTGATGACTGAAATAAATTGTTACATTTAGGTACAAGGTACTAAGAGTTTTAGTTTGTTTTGTTTTTCTTTCTGGCATTGCCTGAAAGCACTAAGATTGCTAAAGGGTAGGAAAATCATAGCTGAAATTTCAGTGGCATCTATGAGAGCTCAAGGAATAGAAAAACTAGTGACTGGCAGTTTCCATGACAACAACGGAATTTTCGGGCTAGAAAGATGTGTAGGATACACCAACAAATGTGCCAGAAATTGGTCTCCATGACGACAGCAGTGTGAATGGGGAAATGTATGCTCATGAGATTTTATTTTAAAAGCCTATTGGGTTATTTTAGAAGAAAATCCTTGCCAAATCAATATTTCTATTATGTTTACTTTTTAAAAATACATAGCAAAAAATAAGGGATTCTATTTGTTCCAATATTTTTGAGAAAGTAACATTCTTAAATATTTGTATTACAAAAGAGGTTATTGACTTACAAATAACTCCTTTGGCAGCATTTCTGAAATTAGGAACCCAAAGAATACAGGTTTTTCAAATGTATTTACTTTTAAATTTCAACATTCATTTCTGGGAGCAGTACCTCCAAATTTGAAAATAACCACAGAATTATTTAAACTTTCTAATGTTTCTGAACATAAATCAGCCACCAGAATGCGCAGTGTATTAATGCTTTACTCTTGTTGCATCAAAAGACAGGATTTATTACTGCAGTCATGGAATAAAAGAATATTCGAAGCTAATTACTGCTCAAGTTCTTCCTATGCTTTGATTTTTAACAGCTTTTGGTGAATTTGCCTTGTTGGTGTGTTTTGAAAAACTCTAATTTATTATAAGCACTAGGGAAATGGATTGTGCCTTTAGTGTTTTGTGTGCGTAACTAAGGACGCATACACTATGTGTTAGTGAAGGATCGACTCAATCATAAATACTGGCCTCGTGCCTAAGATTTAAAATACTTTGTGAGTACATGTTCTTTCTGTTTTAGGGGCAGATGTTTGTGTAATCATTTATTGAGACCTGCTTGGTAAGACTGATATGTTTGTGTTAGTGAGGAAATGTAAGATTTACAAAACTATAAGGGTTTAGGTAAAGCAAGAAAGGTCTAGTATGCTCAGGGCTGATGTCAGCTGGCAGCAGTTAGAACTCCTAGGCTAAAAGGGACGGGAAGGAAACAGGCAATCCCAGAACCTGAAAGAGTAGCTATGGAGGAGGGCCAGTTAACAGGTGCTGCCACCTTTTGTAGAGGGACACAGATAACTAAATTGGAAGAAGCCTAACCTAACAGGAGCAGAGGGGAGAGATGCCCCAATCACTCTCTTTACCCTTTCAGTCTCCTGTTGATGTCTCCCATTGGCTGAACCCAACAGAAGCCAGAAAGCAAGGATGCAAATAGATGTAGTCCATAAAGGTCAATTTACAAGGTCATGGAACAGGGAAAAGAAGGGTGGAAAATGGATCTGGAAGGGCAAACACAAGGTATCCAGTACCACCAGAAATGATATATCTCAAAATGTCAAGAAAGAAAATCACAGTGTGATTTAAAAACATCACATGCATATACATGTATGTGTACATATACATATGTGTGTATCAGTTTGGGTTAACAATGATATAAATATCGGCATAAACTGTTAGAGAAATAATTCCTTTTATGCTCTATTTAAAAAAGAAAGCAAAATTGAGTGTTATTAATGTGGAGGTATTGATTAAAGTCTTTTTTATTTTTTATTTTTTATTTTTT
>CM052443.1:71565612-71588005 GCA_028533085.1 Varecia variegata
TCTCCATAAAATTTGGCACATTTTGCATTCCATTGAGCAATATTTGAGAATGTCCGTTTCCCCACAGCATTGCCAACATAATCTGCTGCATATCTGATAGGTGAGAATTAGTGTTTCTGTGTAGTGTTATCTTGCATTCTTTCTGTGAGTGAAGTTTCTCACCTTTTTTATCTGCTTAAGGGCCATTTTTAAATCATTTTAAATAAATTGTTCCTGTCATTTGCTTATCTTTCCCCTCCTCAATTTTTAGAAGTTTTTTTATACTTTAGGGAAATTAGCTCTATCTGTGATGTGTGTTGTAAATGTTTTCTCCCTATTTGTCTTTGACTTTGTTTGTGGTATATATTTTTTTTAATACAAAACAGATGTAAAAGTAGAAGGTTCTCATATATCCTTTTCTCCATTTCCCTTTAAGTTAACACTTACATATCCATAGAAAAATTATCAAAACTAAGAGATTAACATTAGTATGTACTATTAGTTAAACACATATTTGAATTTTTACCAGGTTTTTTCTGCTCTAGGATCCAGTTTAGGATTCCACATTGCATTTAGTTGTCACGTCTCCTCATGCTTCTCCTATTGAAAGCGCAATGTCTTTTCTTTTACAACCTTGGCAATTTTGAAAGGTCTGGTCACTTATTTTGAAAACTGTTGCTCAGTTGGGTTTGTCCAATGTTTTCTACTGAATTGACTGAGGTTGTGCACATTGGAGAAGATACCACAGAGGTGATGTGCCCTTGTCGATGTATCATACCAGGGGCACATGATAGTAACACAGCGCGTTATTGGTGATGTTAACCTTGATTATTTAGAGAAGGTGGTATCTGCCTGGTTTCTCTACTGTAAACTTACTATTTTTCCTTTGCTAATAAATATTAGGGGAGGATACATTCAGATTTATGTAAATAGCCTGTACCTGCTTAAACTTTTGTCAATAAATTTAGTATCCGTCAGTGGATTTTGCCTGAAGCAAACATTTCTGTGGTGTCCCAATGGTCATTTTTTTACTTCCCTCATTCCTTCTACATATTTTAATTGAAATCTTTCTATAAGAAAGAGTTGTTTCTTTCTCCCAATGTATTCAGATAATTAAAAAATCAATATGGACTTGTGGATTTATATTTTATTATTATAAATATTATTTATTTTAATGTGCAAGATGTTCTAACTTTGGCCTTTGGGAGCTCTTTGACATTGGCTTCTGTGCCCTTTTTACATGTACTGATTTGTTGTTGTTGCTTTTTGGCACTCTCTTATTTTTTGGCACCACAAATGCTCCAGGGTGCTCTTGTATTTTTCCCTGCTCCCCCTCCGGAATCACTACTTCTACAACAAGCTTGGTTCCTTTTATTGGAAAATGGTAGTTAGAAACAAAAATCTGGTTGGTAGGTGTGCTCATTGCTACTGAGTGTCGCTGCTTTTGGTCCCTCTCAATGGATAGAGCTAAGAAATATATGTATGTATAATATAACAACTCATGCATCCCCACACATATTCATCTCTGTATTTAACTATATATACATATGACAAAACCATGAGTCCATACTGATACCGCTGACTACAGCCCAGCACCACTGGGTTTATTTTAGCCTTCTCCCTTTCCTTATTTGTCACTTCTTTCTCTGACAATAGCAAACCTGGCTCTCATTATCTACAATGCATTCACACATTTGTTCAATCCTAGCATACCTAGGGCTTCAGGAATGCTAAGCCATACCCCTAAGAAAAACAAATTTATCAAGTAGAGTGCAGTGTTATGTAGACTTCTTTTTGTCTTTAGCCTTATGATGTTCAGTCAAAACCCTGTTTTCAAAGTTCCTTGGGTCTATTTTATTCCCTAATCTCTTCAGTGTGATTATGTGATTCATTTATCATACAGTTAGGTTTGCTTGTCACATTCTGAATTCCATCTTTCTCTACAACCTATTTTTTCTTTAACTTTACATACAAAAATGTCTTGTGGTGTCTAGTTCTGAGTTTTGTCTAATGCATAGAGTCCTGTGTCCACCAGCACAGTGTCATGTCGAGCAGCTCCATCACCTTCCTAATCCCTCCTCTTACCCCTTCATAGTCACCTCCTCTCCCCGTCACTCAGCTCCAGCAGCACAGATCTGCTGTCTAACCCTGTTGTTTTGCCTTTTTTAGAGTATCATATATTAATGAATGGAATCATACACAATATATAGCTTGAGGAATAGATCTAGTACTATCTTTTTCCAAACGGCTATACAATTATACCAACACTCTTTATTTAAAATTTAAAAACAATTATAAGAGGTATTTTTAATTTATGTAAGAATCCATTTATATCTTTTAACAGTTTTTTTGAATATTTTTTTTCATAAAGGTATGAAACCTTTATGAAAGGTTCATTTCTGAGTAAGTTCATTTCTGAGTTTTTCTTTATTATTGCTATTACGAATTGGGTTTTCTCTTCCATTTTATCTTCTAACTTATTCTATAAAGATTATTGATTTTAGCATGCTTACTTTATATATGTTATGTTATCTAATTCTTTTATCATTTGTTAGTTATATCATTGATACTATCATGTTATCTACAAATAGAGATGGTTTTATTTCTTCCTTTCTCAGGTCTAATTGCATTGGTTAACACCTTCAGTTAAAAAACATTGAAAAGGTTGATATTGGACATCCTTGCCTTGTTCTTGAGCTTAGTAGGGATGTCTGTAATGTTTCCCCATCGAGTAACATGCTGCTGACTCTAAGACTGAGGGAGGGTGTGTGTATGTGTGTGTGTGTGTGTGTGTGTATAAGGAAGTACCCATCTATTCTTCTTTATCAAGGGTTTTTTTAAATTAGAAATGGGTGTTTAATTTTGTCAAAGGCCTTTTTACAGCTAATTAAATATTTTATTTCTGTTACTGCTTTTTATTATTTTTAAGATTTCCATTAGTTTCTTTTACAGTTTTTATATCTTTCCTGAGATCTCCACTTCTTTATACATTCTTTTCTGATTGTTTGTTAACATTGATCATAGGTTCTTTCTTGTTTTTCAGTTCTTGTGAACTAATTTCAAAATCTGTCTTATAACTGGGTCTGTTTCTGTTGACTTTTCTCTAGGCCATGAGTCACAGTTTCACGTGTCTCTGCTAATATGCTGGACATTATGTGTGACGCACTGAGGAGACTCTGAATTCTGTCATTTCCCTCTGAAGAGTGTTGGGTATTGTTCTAGCAGGCAGTTAAATTACTGGCAGATCACCCTGGTCTTCTGAAGGCTTGGTTTCAGATTTTATTGGAGTAGTGCTAACTCAGCCTTGCCCTTAGTCTAAAGAACATCTCCTAGTCATGGGATGTGATTTTTCTTCCTCAGGTAAATAGAGGTTCAACGGGGTGGCTGAGGTATTTACCAAGCCTCTCTGACTTAATGGGCAGCTGCCAAAGTTTTTGGTTAGCCCAGTCAACCTTCCATCTGGTGTTTTCTTCTGGAATGTTTAGAGTCTTGTCCTGTATATGTGTACTTAGGAGTCATCCAAACATTTTGAGAGAAATTTTTATGCAGATTTTGGGACTCCTCATGTGCGGCTCCCTTCTTTTAGGGAGTTTCCTCCTTGATTGTTAGTTTTTTGGGCAACCCTAGACTCTGACATCTGAGTGGTGAGTTCATTAGGAATACCATTTTTCTACCTGAGTTAGTCTAGCCCGTCCTCTGGGAAGAATGCATGGTTCTCTCAGAGGAATAACTGTACACATGTGGTTCTTACTTAATGTCACTTCCTTCTGTCAAGGAATGAATTCTTTCCAGGTCATGTTTAATTTTGCTCATTCTCCAGTACCTCCAAACACATTACAAAGATATTTTCCCTAGAGGTTTTTTTTTTTATTGTTATTGGTAGTAAGTTTAGTCTGATGCAAACGACTCTGCCATTACTTGAATCCAGAAGTCCAGAACCAAGACTAATCTCAGTGGAATTAATCCCAAAATGTATGTCCTTTCCATTTTACCACATTGTCCTGCCTACTCCGATTGGGACTTTCTCAGTGTGAGAAATGAGTTTTATTGTGTTCTGGTTACTTCTCAAGGTTAGATTGCCAGAAGATAACTGGTAGTCTTCTTGGAGTATGTTAATAAACTAATAGTTTGATTGTTTAGAATGAATTGATTGCTAGGTTGGAGGAACAACCACTTTGAATATTTTCTCCTGGACAGATCAGTCTCATGGAATGTGTCATGATTTTTCCAACTTTGGCAAACCCGTGAGTCTGCTGTTTTTATGCTGTTTACAAGCAGAGGTGGATGCCAAAGAGCACCATATCTTTTTTTTTTTTTTTGAGACAGAGTCTCACTCTGTTGCCCTGAGTAGAGTGCCATGGCATCAGCCTAGCTCACAGCAAACTCAAGCTCTTGGGCTCAAGCGATCCTCCTGCCTCAGCCTCCTGTGTAGCTGGAACTACAGGCACTTGCCACAATGCCCAGCTAATTTTTTGTTTCTATTTTTAGTTGCCTGGCTAACTTTTTTTATTTTTAGTAGAGATGGGGTCTTGCTCTTGCTCAGGCTGGTCTCAAACTACTGACCTCAAGCAATCCTCCTGCCTCAGCCTTCCACAGTGCTAGGATTACAGGCGTGAGCCACCATGCCCAGCCTAAAAAAGGTTAAAGATATTTAGTATTGAAGCCCAAAATTGTTTCTACAATTTAGATTCTAATAGATTCTAATTGATATTAAACTTCACCTGACATTCTTATGTTTACAAAATTAATTTAAAGATTTGAAAAATATATAGTAAATCTATAGGAAAAACTCATTTTTTTAAAAAAAAGATTATTTGTTTATTCTTTCAAATAAACCAGTTTATTGGTCCCAGGGGCAAAACATCAGACTAATTTGTGATTTCTTTCTTATGTTATTTCAAATGGAAAGATAATGAATTTAATTTTGGCAATTGTCTTCAGAATTGTTTTTTATCAGTGGTGAGGAGACACTTTCCTATGCAGCATTATCAAGTTAGACGGTGTTTAGTATGAGTCATATAATAGGAAGATTATAAGGTTATTTTTCTATTTTAAGACTATTCAGTACATGAGAATCCAACTACAAGTTAAGTTTAAAGATGGCTACTCACTTTATGAAGCATTATTTTCTTAATATTAGTTTTATATAAGTGGTCTTCTGATACATTTGAATAAAATGTAATCTAAAAGAATTTTATTTGCCAAACTTCTACCCAGGGTTTCAGGGAGGGTCTAGGTTTACTGCAATCTGTAATAATCAGTCTATGCTAAATAGCAAATCTTGCCAGGGAGGAGAGTTAACACCAGGTCCCCAATGAACCGTGACCATGATTCATGTCTGCAAACTTATTCATTTACTTTCACATCATTAAAATTGATTATAGTTGCTTTTATCCATAATTTTTTGGTTACTCATGATCACCTTCCTAATATCACCCACTTCATTTCATACCATTATGACAGTTAAAATTTAAGTGGTGATTGCATTTTGTAATATGTGGCAAAATTCCACCATATATTATCACCAATAATTGATATTTCTTCAGTGATTTTTTTTAAGGAGCTCAATATTGGTATATATGTATAGAATAAACTAGTAATGGGGTAAAGAGTTGGAAAGAAAAAGATGAAGAGAAGAAAATAACATAGTAATTAAGGTATTAGCTGGTAAAGCCTTGAACCAGTGTTATTGTTGTAGAAATATAAAGGAAGTAATATCTAAGATAATTAAATTACAGAAATAAAATTAAAGAATATCTAATCAGATTTGGTAACTAAATGAAAATGGCTATGGTGGAGTAGTTCGGAGGAGGAAATTTGGGGAGAAAGATGGTTGTTGAATAAGAAGTAGGATGGCTAAGAGAAAATACAATTTGAGAGAAAGGATCATCATAGTTTAGGGATGTGGCCAGGGATAGAAATGCCTATTTGGGATTCATTCTTCTAGAAGTGATAGATGAAATGTTGAGAGTGGGTAAGACAGGATTAGCCATCATCTGGAATAGAGCAGATGATGTTATGGCAATTCTGTGGCACAAATTTATAGAAACATTTTGTCTTAAAATATTTTAGTGTGACTTATATCCCTGAGTACAGTTTTGTATTAGAAATCAGCTTCTTTTTCCTAGCAGTTTGCAACTCATGTATATTAACCACAGTCTAGTCTTTCAAATTTAAAAAGGGAAAAATAATCCCTTGGGTTTTCTCTACAGCTTGCTTATTACCATTTGGTAGAAATGCATGAGCAAAATGTTAAGCAGATTTAATATTAGAGCTTTGATTGATTCAAAGTCTCTTTCTGGTGAATTGCTCAGTTATGATTTTTTTTTTTTTTTACTAAACTTATTACTGTTGTCCTACCCATTTGTAACAGGAACTTCTTACCTTCCAATATACCATTTCTGTTGGCATGTTACACTCTAGGACTAAAAGAAAAAATAGTTTTGTTGTTCTATTTTATTTTAGAGAACATTTTTATCATTCCACATGTTTATAAAGGAATGCTCACTTTTGCTCGTCATCTCTGGCATTTCCCTTATTAGTGTACCAGTGGAAAACTGGAACTATACAACCCCTTTTAGCCTTCAGATGTGTTATTTTTCTCTGTGCCACATATCGAGCTATTAAATGAAATGGAAAAATCAGGAGATTTCACACACCAGAGTCTGAATTTCCAGCTGTTCCTGAAAAATTGGAAATTCTGGTGACACTCGATATTAGGTATCTACTGTTTAAAACAATATTATTTATTACCTTAGTTTCTGTGGATGAGGAACCCAGGTACAGCGTAATTGGATCCTCTGGCTCTGGGTCTCTCCCAAAGCTGCACTCCAGGTGTATGCTGGGGCCGAAGACTCCACTGGGAGAGAGGAAGTTCCCCGTTCTGCTTTCTCCTGCCACGGTTAGAAGAATTTAGTTCCTCAGGGGATGTCCATCAAAGTCTTCCCTCAGTTCCTTCTCATGCGGAGCCTCTCCACAGGGCAGCTTATCACATAGCAATTTGCTTCATCAGAGCAAATATGATAAGAGTCAGAAAGTATGTTAGCAGGACAGATATCACAGTCTTTTGTAAGCTTATATTGGAAATACCATCCCTTTTTTCGTTTTTTTGTCTTTTGTCCCCCGCCCCGCATTGGAAGCAAATCACTGGGTCCAGCCCACTCTCAAGAGGAGAGAATTACCCAGCGGTGTGAATGCTATTGGGAGCCATTCTAGAAGTCTACTGCTCACTGTTCGGAGTTTTCACAGCATAGACATTTGCTAGAGCTGAGTTCTGACTGGCTCCCTACACATAGGTCATGAACTCGCTGCATCTTCCAGTACCTTTAATGGATTTGTGTTCCCTGCTGGGATTCTATACACCACTGAGTTTGTGATCTCTGTTTAATGTCATCCTCACTATCTTTTTCGTAAAAATATTTGTTCCACAGTTCCAAATTCTTACCTTTTCTGCCCTGTGGAGACAAAATAACCACATGCAGTGAGACTATTAGACCTGAAAGGAACCAGATTTAATATAGACCAACTGCTTAACATATACCATTTATTTTTTTGGAAGTTCTGTAGGAATTCTCCAAATTTTGATTCAAACTTTATTAACAGAGATATCTCAATTAATTAAAACTATTTAAGAGAACCTACCAGAATATATTACATGAAAGTTGTCACACTTAGAAATCAGCAAAGCTTTGTGTTTTTCTGGGTAAAGCTTCTACTTTGCACATACATATTAAATTTTTCTAAATGTGTTGTTAATTAGAAGTTTGTGGAATTGCACTGGTCTTTAAAAAAATTCTATAAAATTACACATGAATTTTCAATGGTATGAAGCAAACTCTTCATGAAATTGTACAACTAAAACAAAATATACAAATGGGTTGATAATGAAGCAGATATAACACTGTAACTTTTCTCTATATCTCCTGATTTCACATTTTGTGGTTCATCAAAGTAGAATTTACTGTATTCTCATTAACTTTATAATAAGTAAATGTAAAAAAATATGAGCTTATTTATATTAATCAAATGCCACTTTTAGCTCAATTGCCATACTGTGTAAGATTTCCCTAGACCAAAGAGTTTCACTGCTAAAAAACAAACAAAAGACATTGAACACCACTGATCTAGACTAGTTTGCCTTTGGGTTAAGTAAAAAGACTTTAGCAAAAGATATACCCAGTAAAAGCGTTATTATTCCTAATCAAAATCATAGACTAGTCAGAATGAAAGGCTTTCTTTTATATAATAGCTACAAATAATGTTTAAAATAAAAACTCAAAGGTGCAGCAAGACTATGAAGTATCTTTTTAAATCATCCACATTTGAATATGCATAGTCGTTTTCTTAGTAAAGAGATTAACAGTTAAACAGGTATATTGATTATGTTATTTGGCCACTGTATTCAATTAATCACAATTTTCCATTCCCTGACCATAATATGTTACAGAGAGATTATATTATAAACACTATATCTGCACAATAACCTATATAAATGTTTGGTTTATGTACCATGATTCTTTACTATTTTTAGGATATAAACTAAATAATAAGAAATGTAAAAAGTCTGCTTGGTAAATACTGAGACTTTTCTTGTTAGACTGTAGAACATAGAATATAGTAGAGAATATAGAATAATATATATATATTCTATGTAGTACATAATATCTGTAGAATATGGTAAAGAATTATGGCAGCTATTTGTAGTACTTATGCTAGGAAATCAAATATTAGCCATTTATTATAAGTTTACATTATTCCCTAGAGCAACATGAAGGATATTTATTACTTATAAGGCAAAATTAATGTGTGGCTAGTTGATTTTATTTGAACATTAATGAAAGTTTTCTTATGTTTTTAAACATATTTTAACAGTACATAATCTAACTTTTTAAATGTAAATTTCTGTTGCATAATATTTATTTTCCCAAAACACTTTATACATTTATCTGAAATTTTGCCTGATCTAGGATTATTTTTATTGTGGTATAATTGACACATATTTAGGATTATTTTTGAAGTAATCTGTTCAATAATTAATATTCTGTAAGATCAACTTATATGAAATTCTAACTTCCTTGGCATTCTAATTTTTCCTCTTAATTTTATAGGTGGAAAACTGAGATCCCAGGAGGTTAAGCAACTTAACCAAGCTCTCATAACCATTTAAAGATAGATAAAGTCTGTTTCCTGAGTCCCAGACAAGTCTTTTAGGACAAATGAAGACCTATGTAGGCAAGGTCAGCACTTCTGTGAGCTCCTCTTACATCTGATGCTATGGAAACGACTCCCTCTGACTCTAGGAATTTTTGTAGATTCTGCCTCCCCCATCTGTATGATTCCTCCTCATGGTCATCTGGTATCCTTGGATCTTACCATGCTGCTTCCTTGTGCATAGATTCCTGCTATCTCTTTGGGGCAGACACTTAGGCTTCCTGAGCTATTGCTGCATCCCTCCAGGGGACACCACTGACACACACTACAATGTGAAGGATGTCCTGGACAGTGGGTGGTGTTCAACCTGCACAGCCGCACAGTGGCATCAGCCTTTAGGCTGTTAGGAAGGACCAGCTGTTGGAATAGTCTATATGACTCTCAGGCTTCCCCTCAATGTCCCTGTCTCCACTGCAACCTTTGCCACATGCTTTAGCATTAGCTTTCAAGGTTCCCATCACTCCGTTCCTGCTTCTCTGAGCTGGAGAAATCAGAAATGTATTCTATTCTGTGCTCTTTCTACTACACCGTATTGAGAATTTAATTCCTTGCTATTAGAAAAATATTGGCAATAATAAATTCTAACATGTCAGGGATGTTGTGATCATCAGTAGCATAATAACTGATAAGTGGCTGTCATTCAATAAATAATACTCATCATTCTTTTCTTAGTATAAATAATTAGCGTAAGATTGTGAATTTTAACAATGCCATTTATGCATGAGTCTATACAATGATTATAAAAAATGTCTTTCTCTTATTAAAGTAGGCCCTACACAGAGCTAAAAACTTTTTGTTAGCCTAATTGAGTTACTGTGTGTTCTTGAAAGTAATTAAACTATGTAACATTAGCAAAAATCTGCAGTTTAGTTTTTCACAAATTCAGCCTGCAATTTCTGCTCTAATTAGCCAAGATTAGTGAGATGTTCCTGTGTGTGGTCTGACAGACACAAGAGCCGCCTGCATGAAGGAGGTAGCAGGATTATGCCTGAGGAAGATGGTTTTTGGGTGCTATGCTGGGCACCATGCTACAGCTGCTAACAGGCTGTGATTTCTAGTGGGTTGGCTTTCTTCTATTGTCTTTCTAAATTTGGGTCCTTTTTTTCTCGCTCGTTTTTCTGGCCTGCCAACTTACATCCCACAACTCCTTCAATTTAAAACTCAGAACATGATGCTTCCAACAAATTTTCTTTATTTATTTGTACAAAGGTTTGTGAATACTTACGTTCGAGCTATCGAATGCTCTGCACATAGCAGGTGCTCAGGAATGCTCCCTTAATAGAATTTCAGAACCACTGAAACATGTTTTACCTTGTTATAAGGGAGGCAATACTCCAAAATTCTGGGACCAGGCATATATCTCTTTTCCTCAGGATAAAGAATGCCAGAAGAGTATAGAGGAAGAGCACTCTAGAACTTAGAGATAATAAACAACTTGATGCAAGATATTTAAGGTGCATATTGATTTGTCTTCATGGTGTGTATCATTTTGATTACCCATGAAGGTGGTTTGCAACCCCTCTCTTAACCTGCAGTCCCCTACCCCTTTTACCCTATTCTACTCAGATCTCCAGTTTATAGAACATACAAAGTAGAGCTCCTTTAGTTGAAGCGGCATGTTTATGGCCCTTTTGAGCCTTTTGCTATATTCCTGGGGCTCAGTTACATGGTTTTGGGCTTCACTCTTCTTGATCAAAGGAAATGGAATCATATAATTAAAACTGTATTTAATTCTGTCTATTGTATGCTTGGAATCACATTAGATACTGTCTAAAACACAGAAAATGATAAGACCCACTCATTTATCTCCAAGTGCTAATTTGAGAGACAAACACATATGAAACAAGAGTGAACGGTCAAGGCAGTCAGTAATTAAGTATAACTACATCGCTGTTCTGGGAGTTGTTGTTGCTGTTCTGTGTGCTGCCAAGCCCAAGTTAACAAGTATCAGGTAACATAGATGCCATGGTGTCAGGCATTTTTCTTTCCTTATTCCATTTTATCTTCACAACAGCTCTATTGTCACCCCTCTTTTATAGAAAAGGAAATTGAGGCTCAGCAAGGTCAAGTTCCTTGCCCATAAACACCAGAGGAGAATTTTGGATCCTGTGAAGTCCATACTCTGGATTATTACACTTTGCTGGCATTCGGGGTTGTCCATGTTGAGTACAGAAGGTCTTGGCCTTTGAGGGGTGGTTATAGGAACACATTGCTTTCTGTGACAGCATTGCAGGTAGCAGTTAAAATATAGATGAGAACTGTGCTATAAAGCAATGCAGGAGACATAATAAAAATGACAGACCAGCTGAATTATCTTTTGTATTTTGAAAGCAGCTTCTTAGACATTACCATAGACATGAATTTTTTTATGAGCTATAGCGTTGTTACAGATATTGCTTTGCCCACCAGAAAGAATGAAGAAATCCACCAAAAGACACCAAATAACTTGTCTATGCTACATGTCTAGGGACAGATTTGGGAATAGAACTCAATATTTCAGGCCCCTTTCTACCAAGATTTTTTTCAGATTTGGGAGACATGGTAAGAAGTGGACATTTTATAGGTTGTCTGAATATTTTTTATTAATAGCAGTTTCTAAATCTATAATAATGATCCATGCTTGTCAGAGGAGTGTTGGATGAGAATATAACATGAATTACTTGTACATGGAGACTTGTACATACTTATTTTTCAAACTTACTTTTTTTTTTTACCTTTTAGTAATATTTTAAATGCGCCTGGAATAAACTCGAACTCCTTAATTGTTTGATCTGCTCCAAAGGTAATTGTGGAGGAATTCAAACCTGCTTGCATGACAAGAGGTGGCAGTCTCATAGACAGTCATAATGACAGGCTGTTGTGGTCAATTAGTTCTTGGGGGTTAGCTAATTAGTTAAGGTTTTCCTCCTTGCTCAAAATTTCAGAGAGCTAACACCTCGGTTGTGTGTTGAACTCTTGGTCATCACACCCCTGACCTGAAGGAAAGGAAGAGGGTGAGGAAGAGATCAGGATGAAACGTGAGGTGACCTAGGAGGGCCCTTCAGTGACAAAGCTGGGCGGGTTGAGCTTCCAGGAATGAGGCAAAGAAGAAAGAAGTCAGGGAATATAGATGAGGGACTGGGGACTCTGACTTCTTTAGTTACTTGGGCATTATTTTTCCGTAGAAAAGTGACGTATCATTGCTTTGGCAGGTGCTGTCTGAGGTCCTCCCCACCCTGGCTGACATCCAGGGAGCAGCCCGTCTCCCAGGGAGTCCAGCACAGCGTCAGCGCCCGCAAACTGGCTGCCCGGGGGGCGGCTGTTTCTGTCGTGCTCCTTAGTGTTAAGCACCACACGTAGGGGACACTCCAGAAACCGTTCCTCTTGTATCCTTTGTGGAAGCAGTCCAGGTATAATGATTAATACATTACAACATTTTTAAAACATTGATAGACCCTGTCAAGAAGATATTAGTAGGCACAGATTGCTTCGGAAGCCCAGCTGACTTCTAAGGGGCATTCAGACGTTGTCGGAGGAATAAAAGAGTTGAGGGAACCTAAGTACTGTATGTGTTTTATTCCAGATATACAGAATTAAAAACCAGGCTACATTACTTAGACATTTTGGAATACTAGTTCATTCACTATACACTTTTTGGATTGAAAGCCAGTAGGTGATTTGTACCGCACTGCCCTGTTTGTTCATCATTTGATCTCTTATTTTATATTAGTGAATTTTGTCTCAGAGGCTCTCAATGTGACTCGTATTGCACATAAAATCCTCCTCTATATCCTTAGAAAACTACCACCTCTCTTCTGAAGGGGACATTACCTGGGGAGACAAAGAGTGCGTGGTGTGGCTGGCTGGTCAGCCTGTGCCAGCGTGACAGGTGTTTAGACGTCCCCAGAAACCCTAGCATGTTAAGCGCTAGTGCAAAGGCACTGGGCAGCTGTTCATTGCTCTCCACAGCTCAACTCTTTTCAATGACCTTTTCATCCTTATAACATTTGAACAAAATCCTAACTTGATATCAAATGTTCAGCCCCTCTTTAATAAAAGCGAAGACATTCAGCCTGACCACAAGAAGGCAGATGCTGTGGTCCAAGGAAGATGGAGAAGCAGCGTAACTCCAAAGAGCAGACCCTACCAGCTAGTCTGGTCCTGTAACTCAGGAGAGTTTTCTATGAGAGTCGAGACTCTGCACAAAGCACACGATTGGCCAGTCCATGCAGCCCTGATGTCATCTTCACGGGTGAGTTTATAACCTGTGTGCTGTGCACCTGGAATGCATGAGTGTGGGAAGCTTGTTCTTCCTACTGTAGGCACTCAGGAAGATTGGGGCATGGGAGCTTCCCCTCAGACACCAGCCCTGTCTTCTCTGCTGGGATAGAGGAGGTCACAAGAGGGGACCCTCATCCATTACCAGAGCCTCATAGTTAATGAGGATGGAGAAGGTATTTTGGGGCCTAGGGAAGCTCCAGCTGGCTCCCTGCTCTCCTGTTCATCTTCCCTAACACAAAAGGATGTTCCTAGGCTTCTTTGCAAGCCAACCAGAAACACTAAGTGGCGGTATTAATAAGGGTGAAGATTGCATCGTTAAAACAGCAATCATCTACTTCCTCACCTTTATTATAACTTGGGCTTGAGGAGTCTGAGTTGCATTTTATTAGTTCATTACTCATTCACCCATCACTAACAGCACGTTCATGCTGAGCCAGGCAAGTTATTGTGTGCTATGGAGGCAGAGACGAATAAAAGACATATTTTCTCCCTTCTAAGAGTGCATAGTCTGCTAAATACTTGTAATGCAAAGAGCGCCTGATAAACATTGCCAACCTGCTGGTCACCTGGGAAAGCTTTAGGTTCCTCGTCTGTGAACAGAAATATTTGTATGTGATGATCTTTTGGCTCTTGTTCAGGTCTGATGTTTCTTGACTCCTTCTGAACTACTACCAATAAACATCATGGTTCTTAGCAATGTGGGATGTTTTGCTTGCTACAAGATAGCATCATTTTGTCAATTCAACCCCTACATATGGTCTTGCCCACAGTTATCAAACACTTGACCGACAATCTTAGGTTAAGTAGGCTCAATTACCTGTTATTTTCAGGCTTTCAAACCTAAGAAGTAAAAATATTTTCTGACATGGGCAAGTATTATTGTACTGGAGGAAGTACCTAGTGAGATACGTTGCAATGTTTATCACATCGCTGGAATCCAGAATGGGCTTCCTCTGTAGTGGAAACAGGTTCTGAAATGATAGTCCTGGACTCTGCTCAAACTTCCCACAAATGTGTAAAATCTCTAGGTGAATCCAGTTATGATTAGCAATTGAAAATACATTGTTATAAGCAGAGTAAAGAAATAAAGCCCCAACAGAAAAATCGTCATCAAGTTACCATTCCCTTTTCATGAAGTGTGGTGGCAGATCCTATCGCGCTATGTGTGTGTGCGTGTGTGTATGTATGAGAGCGGGAGGGTATGATCAGCATCTCTGGGAAGAAGGGACATCGTATCTTTGTAGGCTCGCGGACGTGTGGACTTTATCATGCCTTCGTTCTTTCCCTCTGCCTAAGCGGTTTTTCATTCACTAACCAAGTCATTTGCCTACTTTATAAAAGACTATCTTTAAAATGTGTCCTGTCCTCTCTCTGAACAAAAGTAGATTTTATAATTTATGTATAATCTCTGTGAATCTCAATTTTCTCACCTATGAAATGGGGGAATGCTTTTCTCTCAAGTTTGTTACGGGGATTTAATAAGCATATATGTGAAAAAAAGGTTACAAATTTGCCAGTGGCTTTCAAAGATGACGTATGATAATAAGCTGGTGCTTGAAGACATGTCAGCGTCTTTCCTTGCTTGCAGTGTAGAAATTGGTTTCTGTTGACATTAGTCCTGTTTCACTAAATTTTAGTGGATGACTTTTTAATATCTTGTACTAGAGGAGATCTGCTTTTTTGGTTTGGGTTACAGAAAATACTGATAATTTTGGATCCCTTAAGAGAGCTATGATTTCTAAGACTATTTATATATTTTTTCCTAAATATTGTTTCTAATTATTTCTAATTATTACTTTCCTAAGTATTATTATTATTTTCCTACTTATTTATGTATAATGGTAATAATTCTATTATGTATATAACTAAAACAACCAATCTATTCAATCAATCAACCTAATCTATCTGTGTGTTGATTGGAAACCCATACCAGGTGAGCACATTCTGACACACTCTATTTAAGGTATCAAGTGAATGAATTCTTTAAAGAAGAGACAGTTCATCATTTTGTGCATGACAAAGAGCATTGGGAATAAATCCAGAACTTGATGATTCAAGTCAGATCTCTACCCCTGTTCTCTAGTCAAGGCAGCTTTGTTTGTGACAGAGCCCACTCAGACTAGCTTAAGCCGAGGGATTTAGTGTAAGCCGACAGTAGTCAATTTCACTGTCGTCCAAGATCAGGAGGTAAAGTACAGCCAGACCTTGTGTGGATAAGCATGGAAAGCCAGGAATGAGCTCCCTTTTTTTTCTCTCTCTCTCTCCTCTCTAGGCTGCACAGTTCCCTTCATGTCATCTTTCTCCAATCTTAGTGTTTCAACTTTATTTTATTTTCTTAACCATTTTCTTTTGCTTGCTGACGTTGGATATGACTTAACAAAGTCATTTCTTGGTCCCTCAGACCACAGTGTGGTTTTTCATTTCCAATGCCTATATCCAGCCAACTACAGTCTCTTTGTACCTTAGTTCAAATTCTCAAGACAATCTCATGAAGTGTTGGTTGATTTGGGGTCAAATATCCATTTCTGATCCATTTAGTGGTTTTGGGTGAAAAGGTTGCACACACAAAACCATATCTAGTATAACCCTTACTAGTTTGGTGAACTGGGATAACATTCTGATCAATTTTCTCCCCTGAAAAGATGTAGATGACACTACTTCCTTCAAAGGATAATGTGAGGATCAAATAAAGTAATGTATATGAGATTGCTGGTTAAAGTATAAAGAATTCTACAGTAAGAAAGGACTACTCTAGGGCAGTGGTCTCCAACCTTTTTGGTACCATGGACCATTTTCATGGAAGATAATTTTTCCATGGACTGGGTAGGGGCGATGGTTTTGGGATGATTCAAGCATATTACATTTATTGTGCACTTTATTTCTATTATTATTACATTGTAATGTATAATGAAATAATTATACAACTCACCATAGGTTGGGGACCCCTGCTTCAGGGGATAGTGGTTACTGGGTAACTTGAAGCATTTGGCAGCTGGTATTCCTAAGATTACAGCTATTTCCCTTTAAATTCATTTCAACTCATTTCAAAGACTTTAGCTCCAATCATGCTATAAGACATGAAGGCTAATGAAATGGTGTCTCTGAAGAATGAACAGAGACTACACTGTTTAAATTACTATGATATGAAAACAGGACAAATTAGTGTGAACCTTAAAGGGGAAAAAATGGAGCTGTTTGTGTTCCCAAATGTTGAAATATTTAATATGCCATCCAATCTTGACATTTAAAATATATTATCTTTTTATTACAAAGGGAAAAAAAGACTTAAAAATATTGTAAAAAGGTAAATGAATGTGGCTGATCTTTTGTCGGCAAACACACTTTATAGCTGAACTACTAACCCTTGAACTAATTATTAATATCACTTGAACTAATCACTTCTTTCTATCAAGTCAGAGTATTTAATTTATGGTTCACCTTTAAAAAAACTAAATTATTACTTTGGAAATGCTAGAATCTGGAGAGAATTGCTTAAATGTTCAAGTCATCATTTTAAAAATATATTGGAACTTAGAGATTCACCAGAAAAATAAACAAAAAATTTTAACTTGTTGACATGATGCTTTTTCATGAAATTCTGGACTTAAAATCTATATAGTATAGTTTTTTTAATGATCTCTATTTTTTAAAATTTTTTTATTTCAGCATGTTATGGGGGTACAAATGTTTAGGTTGCGTATGTTGCCTTTGCCTCACCCAAGTCAGAGCTTCAAGTGTGTCCATCCCCCAGATGGTGCTCACTGCACCCATTAGGTGTGTATATACCCATCCCCTCCTCCCTACTCCTATCTGCCTGACGCTCAATGAATGTTATTACTATATATGCACTTAAGTGTTGATCAGCTAATACCAATTTGATGGTGAGTACATGTGGTGCTTGTTTTTCCATTCTTGGGATACTTCACTTAGTAGAATGGATTCCAGCTCTCTCCAGGATAATACAAGACGTGTTAGATCACCCTTGTTTTTTGTGGCTGAGTGGAACTCCATGGTATACATATACCATATTTTATTAATCCACTCATGTATTGATGAGCACTTGGGTTGTTTCCACATCTTTGCAATGGTGAATTGTGCTGCTATAAACATTCGAGTGCAGATATCTTTTTTATAGAATGACTTTTGTTCTTTTGAGTAGATGCCCAGTAATGGGATTGCTGGATCAAATGGTAGTTCTACTTGTATCTCTTTGAGGTATCTCCATATTACTTTCCACAGAGGTTGTACTAGTTTGCAGTCCCACCAGCAGTGTATGAGTGTTCCAATCTCTTCACATCCACGCCAACATTTATTTTTTGGGGACTTTTTGATAAAGGCCATTCTCACTGGAGATAAGTGATACCTCATTGTGGTTTTGATTTGCATTTCTTTAATGATTAGAGATGGTGAGCATTTTTCATATGTTTGTTGGCCATTAGTCTATCTTCTTTTGAAAAGTTTCTGTTCATGTCCTTTGCCCATAGGGTTGTTTGATTTTTTTCTTGCTGATTTTCCTGAGTTCTATATAGATTCTAGTTATCAGCCCTTTATCGGATGTGTAAAATGCAAATATTTTCTCCCATTCTGTAGGTTGTCTGTCTGTTCTTGTGATAGTTTCCTTGGCTGTGCAGAAGCTTTTTAATTTGATCATATCCCATTTATTTATTTTTGTTGTTGGGGTGATTGTCTTTGGGATCTTCCTCATAAATTCTTTCCCTGGGCCAATGTCTATAAGAGTTTTTCCAACATTTTCTTCTAGAATTCTTATAGTTTCCTTAGGTCTGTTATCCACCATGACTTGATTTTTGTGAGAGGTGAAAGGTGCGGATCCTGTTTCAGTCTTCTACATGTGGCTAGCCAGTTTTCCCAGCACTATTTATTGAATAAGGATTCTTTTCCCCAGTAATGATCTCTATTGACACCATAAAATATAAGTTGGAAAAAGCCAACTGACTCATCCTTCCTCCTAAAATGTTGTTCATGAGACAGAATTTGACATTTTCCTTGTAACCACCTCATTCACACAGAGCATGCTGGTATAGTTCTAACTCTGCTGTAACCCGAGGCAATATGACTGGCTGAGATGTCATCCCTGGGATAATATATCAGCTTGGGTTGCTAGTTACATATAAGATGCTTAATGAATTTTCATTTAAGGGAGTTTATTGCAGTCTTACAACAAATATTTTCAATCACAATATTTCATGGTGTCATCATCTGATTGGGGGAATCACTTGGGTGGTTTGTCCATATGTGAATTATCTGTGCCAAATTCACAAGCTCACATTCACTTAACAAACCAGTGAGGTCTCTCTTGACCTCCAGGATGGCTTATGGTCAAATGAACAACTTATTTTAGTAATCTAAAATCTTTAGGGGGTTAAAACCACTGCTAAACATATGGTGGAATCTCAAATTATATTAACTATTACAGCATACCACTATTTCTCACCATCATAACAAAAAATCCAAGTTGTCTAGACAACCAAAAATTTTGATAAAAACTTTCATAAGTCAAAACTTCTGCCTTAACTCACAGGCTACTTCATCTACAACTTTTTATTAAACATTTAGCCTTCTTCTGTTTATTTCCTACAAAGCTTTTATGTACCTATTAATCTCTTTTTTCTCTCATCTTATTTTTTCTTTCTGTAATATCTTCTGGTTGTGTGCTTTATAACTTTTTTTTTCATATATTATTCATGTCTCCTCAGGTAGATTGAGTACCTCAAGGGTTGGGACCCTCTCTTACACCTCCGTATATGCTAAAAATTGCTCACCAAGTTAATATGTATGTACTAGCTGCTCAATAAACATTTACTGAATGAATAAGGATTTTTCTCTTTACAGATGCTAGCCCCAGCTCAGATCCCTCAGCAGCTCATAGGCACTTTTTACCTACTGTGTCTAGTCAATTATATTTACCAGGAAGTTCTTTCTACAGAAACTATTGTCATTTCATCAATGAAACATCTATGTAACACATTTTACATCTGGTTAGTAAATGCATACAATTTTTAACCCTGTTTATTGTGTTAGATATAACCCTCTGATATTTTATGATGTATTTTAGGAATAGGAAATATCATATACTGAATGCCTCATGAGATGAAAGTGATATTTATGTATATTTGTAGTTTCATGTTATTGATTTTTCTGTTTGGCTGATTTTAACTAAATAGTTTAAGCAAGGGAGAGACACCTTTTACTTTATAATAATCACTTTGGACCTGTAAAACAGATTACAGAAGCAAGGACTGGGGGTGAGGAGACCAGTTTCAAAGCACTTTGTGTAATCTAGGCAAGAGATGATGATGATGTTAGAGTCTAGTTTAGTGCCATTGGGGTTGGAAAAATGTTGATATATTTAAGAGTTAGTAGGCAGAATTAAAAAAACTAATGATTGAGTTTCAGATATGCTGAAGAGTATGAGGCAGTGGTTTGTGTTTTGAAAGATCCCTCTGGCTCAGAGAATACACAAAGAAAACTGAAAGAGATATGGGTTGACTTGTTAGGGAGTTATTGCAGTTGACCATGACAGTAACTTGAACTAGGATGAAAGCAGTGGAAATGGATAGAAGTGAATCAGTTCTAGAGATACTATGTTTAGAGAATAAAGACAATAAGAATTAATGATGGCTTGGATATCAGGGGGGAATGAGGGAGAGGGAGATGTCAAGGATGGCCCCTGCAAGTGGGTTGCTAGATGTGACATTCATTGAGATAAGAAATTGTGGAAAATAATCATTTTGGGAGGAAGATCAAAAGTTTCTTTTTGCCATGTCAATTTTGAAATGTCTTTGAAATATTCAAGAAGATTTTCCAAGTAGGTAAGTGGATATACACATCTAGAGAGCCATGAAGGGAGATCCAGGTTGGAGATATACAATTGTGAGTCATCATGTGGCAATTAAAGGCATGGGACTGGATGAGATTGCCAGAGAAGGAGAAAAAGAGGGCGAACTGTTGAGCTGAGAGAAACTTTAGCATTCACACCCTGGGTCGAGGAAGTTAAACCTGCAAAAGGAGACCAAGGAGGAGTGGCGAGAGTCAGATTCTTCCGGGCTGAAGCAATGAAAGAATAAGTGATGAAGAGTGTACGAGATACTGATAAAAGAGGTTATTTCCCTCTCTTGTCTCTGACCAACATTGGCATTGTCTTATTACCACACTAACTTATGATGATCTAGTCCTTCCTGGAGACTCTTCTGCTAAGCACCCATAGCAATGCAGGCGAGCATCATCTGATCTGTTAGAGCCCACATAGAACAAAAAGACAGAGGAAGGGGGAATTCATTCCTGAGCTGGTATATTCATCTTTTTCTACCCTCTGACATTGGTTCTCCTGGTTCTTGGGCCTTCAGGTTGGGACTGGGATTTATGCTACTGGCTCCACCATTGGTTCTCAGTCCTTTGGGCCTGTATTGGGACTATACCACAAGCTTTCCTAGGCCTCCAGGTAGGAGACTACAGATTATAGGACCTCTCAGTCTCCACATCTGTGTCAGCCAATCCTTCATAACAAATCTCTTTCTAGGTATCTACATATATTCTACTGGTTTGGTTTCTCTGGAGAACTCTGATTAATACATGCCCAAAGTATTTGACCATGGAAGTAACTATGAATCCCGGATCATTAATTTGCCCACTGAGGGCCCTTATAGGAATTTTAAAAAAAAACCCTAAGAAATATATAAAAAGAACTATTGGTATATGCAATGAAATAGATGAATCTCAAAATCATTATCCTAAGTGAAAGAAGCCAGGCAAAAAAGAGTGAGTACTGTGATTTTATTTATGTAAGATTTTAGAAAATGCAAATTTATCTGTAGTAACAGAAAGCAGTTTGTGGTTGCTTGAAGCTGGGGCCTGGGGGCTAAGGAAGGGGCTAGGGATAGATACCAAGAGGGCAAGGAAACTTTAGAGTATAATGCAAATTTCATTATTTTGATTATGGTGCTGTTTTCAAATGTCAAAACTAACCAAACTGTGAACTTTAAATACATAAAGTTTATTTTACTTCAGCTATACTTCAGTAAAACTGTGAAAAAAAAAAAAAGTACTCAATGACTCAAGAAGAAAAAAAATCAATTTTAAAGTTCCTTCTAACAGTCACATTCGATGATTCTCTTATTTTAGAGATGAGGGGACCAGAGGCAAAAGAACGTCTTACAAGAGTTACTTCTGCACGTAGCATTACAGCTGGTTGGTTATGTTACTTATTGCCAGTTCCCACCGACTGTTAGAAAACAGGGGGACCTCCCTCTTCTGAGAGCTTATCTAGTGAAAGAAAGAGTCTCTGAAATTTTAAAGTACTTGTTAGTTGAAGGACAACTATATATGTCGTGAACACAATTGTTTAAAAATAACACTGTACTTACTATTCAATTGTCAATCATTTAGATGCAATAAAACCCACCCTGCATGTACAGTTGTGGAAATGATGTCTAAATTTGAAACAAGCCAAAATTTTGGACTTTTAAAGAAAATGCCATTTTAGTTGTCAAAAACGATATATTCATGAAACCTGATTATATTTGGAGTTAAGCTTCCATTATACAATGTCTCATGTTTTAAAAATCCCTGATATTGGCTCCTTTTTAATAACTTAGAATTCAATAGTGATCAACTGCATCTTCTGAGTTAAGAACTACTTACGGAGCTTCATTTTTTCTGAGTCTATTTTAAATGTCAAAGTCCAATTTTCTGCCTGCGCTTTTTCTAGGATATATTTAAAAGATATGTTTTTAATTGTGTGTCAAGCATTTGGTCACAGGCCAAAAGTTGATGAAAATGATTAATATTATTCTTGATAAATTTTCAGTATTTTCTTACAAACAAAAAAGTATTTTGTTAGGTGAAAGAATGAGAATAATAGCAGTTCAAAATGTAAACAGAATTAAAATGACAAGGTATTTTGCTCTATATTTTGAACAATTTATTT
>CM052443.1:71588505-71606303 GCA_028533085.1 Varecia variegata
CAATTAGCATTCTTTGCTGAACAAAACACTGTTATACTTCTGGCAAAAATATTTATGAATTCTTTCCACTAGAAATAATTGATTAATCTATTTTTTATGCATTCATTTTTTGAGCCTTTAATCTCAGCATTCATATGTGTGCCACAATGCAAATGTAACATGATAGGTCAAAATTATATTCTGGTTGTGAGAATACATTCTTGACATCTTCTGGAAGAGAGAGCAAAATAGAATGACAGAAACCAAAAAGTACCATAGAAAATACAGTTTCGTAAAACCTCAAAATCTTCCTTGCCTCAAAAAGTTGGGGATTCAGTATGTGTAAATGGCTTTAATGGAAAAGAATTAAAAATGATATTGTAGAGTCAGGAATGACATTACCCATCTAAAAAACATTCTAGTTAGTGGGCCCACACGAGTTTTTTTTTCCCTTTATGATGAGATTAATTCTTATGAGTTATATTAGTTTTCTATTGCTAGTGTATTAATATTAGCAATAACTAGTTCCCACAATTTTAGTAGCTTAAATGATAAAAAAGTATTATCTCAGAGTTCTGTAGGTCAGAAATCTAAGGGGGTCCCACTGTGCTAAAATCAAGGTGTCAGCAGGGCTGTCTTCCCTTCGACCTCTCTCTCTTATCTCAGACAGAAGGGTTCTTTTAAGGACTCATGTGATTTGGCTGGGCCCACCTGCATAGTCCTGGACAATATCTCAGTCCCAAGGTCCCTCACCTTCATCACACTGCAAAGTCCCCTTTGCAGGGTAATGTATTCACAGGTTCCAAGGATTAAGCCATGGAAATCTTTGGGAGGTCATTATTTTGCCTACCATATGTGTAAAATACTACAATGGGGACTAAAACAAGGGCAGAGAGAGACTGAATTAACAGCTATGTTTTGTAGAGTGTCTGTTGGTATGGTTTTCAACAGAAGAATCAACAAATGAAAAAAATTATCAACAGAAAGAAAAGTGGGCATCAGGCTAATACTTTTTAGTTACCAGTTTCTCTGCTTTCCACACTAGCGATCCTCTTTGTTCATTCAATATTTAAATAAACTAATGACACTACTAGACCTGTTCTGTCATCTGTTTCTCAGTCTGGGTAGCAGATGTAACTCCATCATTTAGGAACGTGAAGTTCTATAGCAAACATTTATGTGAGTTAGTTGAAAACCAGTAAGGGAAAATAGAACTAGGTTAACAGGCAGTTATTAAACCTAAAATTTCTTACCTAGAGTATTTTTAGGATCCATAGAGGAATGACACTAACTATAGACCAAATAAACTATAAACCAAATTTTGTCTTCTCAGAAAGATGGACTTGACTTAGATAAAACTTATGATATGTGCACATCAAAAGAAAGGCAAGATTTAGTTCTAGTTTTTAAGTTAGCAAAGTAAAAATATTCCAGTTGTCACAAAACTTAATTAATAAGGAAAGACAGATTATACTTTAAACATCCATTAGAAACATTGCTGGATAATATCCTCTTTGTTTTAGTTAATTAAATGGCTTTAATTTCTTACAGAATCCTGTTAAACTGCATTTTTCTTCCTTAAGTTGATTTTAATAAATGAGCTGCATAAAATTAATATTCATGTGAATCTAATAGATGGCTACAAATGTAGCTAGATTTGATGGTCTTAAAATTAATTGTAGTTTAAATTAATTGAAATTTAGAGCTCAAGCTATAAAACCAATGACAATTGAGTAAAGCAGAGATCCAGGCAGTGTAGGAAGATAATTTTGTATGTCATGGGAAATTTCCTTGTTTCAAAGTTATGGAAAGTTTGAAAATTGCTTCCTCCTCCCCCACCAATCTCTATAAAAGCAATAACTGGTTTTACATAAAATAAATACCTGAATTATCCAATACAATTACTTGGTCTATTTCTACAAGTTAATTCATATGTGAATGTAAGTTACTACTGTCATTACTTATGTATCTTACCTTTCCTTCTGGAGTGGGCTGGACAACCTAGGAAAAATCTAGAATCCCTTTGATCTCACTCTTCCCTGAGTCTAGAGGAAAAGGGGAAGGATTGAGGGAGGTAGAGGGAATTTGGAGGCAGGGGAGGGAATTAATGCTTATTCAACACTACCATGTACCAGATACATTGCTTTAAACACATTGCCACAACTTTTTGAGTTAGTTATCATCCAGGAGACAACACTGAGACTTAGGGTGGCCAAGAATCTTGTGCGAGGTCAAACATTCCCTAAGCAGTATAGCCCAGCTTGAATGCTCATGGGCTTGACTCCAAAGCTTCATTTTTCTCATCACCTCCATGACTTCCATGCTGCCTTCCTGAATCTTGAGGCCCATTTTTTTTTCTGCTGCTTCTCAGACAGAAGGTACCAGCAGCCTAAAAGAAAATGCAAGCTAAGTCCCTCAAAACCTCTGGCATTGACATGTTTATAGGCTTCCCCAAGCAGCCCAGGGCCCTCAA
The DNA here is from genome assembly GCA_028533085.1 of Varecia variegata. Taxonomy (NCBI): domain Eukaryota; kingdom Metazoa; phylum Chordata; class Mammalia; order Primates; family Lemuridae; genus Varecia; species Varecia variegata. Next base: position 71,590,958 of record CM052443.1, read on the forward strand.
ATCAGGAAAGCCTTCAAATCACGGACCCTTTCTTGTTCTTCTAATTGTGCGATGGATTCCCTTCTCTAACCTATGTTCTCATCCTAGGTTATGAATCTCCCCCGGGAACAGATGGAATGTGGCATGTGACATGCTATCTGTGATTATGCTTCAGCTCAAATTTTCCCTGTCTTGTCAACCCACGTGAGATTTCTCTGAGGATTCTGGCTTCACTTTCCATTCTTTCCTTCTTTTGGCTCATCAGGGGTTAATGGGGTCAGTGTGAGGCCAAAAATATTTTCCTGATTTTAAAAGAACTTTTCAATAATGTTGACTGTAGTTGAAACAAGAGAACCAAAGAAATGATCACACAGGCTACTGAAAGAGGAAAAAACTTATGTGTTGAGGAATAAGAAAGGTAGGACTATGTGGAAAATATGTTTGATAAAAATGATATAGATTTTTGTAATATTTTTATTTTCTAAAGAATAATATGATAACTGTGTTCATGATGTACTTATAACAGCTATAAGTGAATTACCTTTAAGGCCAATAGAGTACCATATAGAAAACCCCTATAAGAGATATTTAAAATATAGGCAGGCATTACTGGGAAAGATTTTCACTGCAATATTATAATGCCCAGCAACAGGAAAATAGGAAAATAGTTAAACAGATTCTTGATTCCTGATTGATGTCCACAGCCTTTAACAGTGGTGTTTATAATGAATTTATAATGACATGGAAAAAAACCTTATAATAAGATTTTTAAAACACGATTGAACGTTAAAGATATATTTTCTTAATTATGAAAATGCATAAAAATTCTAAACATAACTGCTGAGATGTTAACAGTCTTGCCTGGGGAGTTCTCATTTATTGGTAATTTTTTTTTTCTGCTTCATTATACTCTTCCAATATTTACAACTAGAAAAACAAGGTTCCGTGATGAAAAAGACAAGCAGAAGAGTTTATGAGTATTTTAAAGTTACCAATGAGGAAATAAGATATCCTTCTGGCCAAATGGGATTTTGCAACTTAAAATTGTTGCAACTTAAATTGATTCTGTGATCTCCCTGTTTAGATTAAAACCAGTGGTAACCAGGTAATGACTAGACCTAAACACCATGTTATCTCAGCAAAGGGTAAAAGCAATTAGAAAAGTTATGCAACAAAAGGCACATTTTGAACATTAAAATATGATGTGGCTTACTTGTGGACACAAATATGTAAGTTAATTAAATAATCTTGAAGTGAAATATAAATGACATCTTAATTAATGCATTTGCTACGTTCTGCATTTTTATAATTTCCCTTAATATAAGATCATTTCTGTCTTTAAAAAAAACAAGCCATCTAGAAATTTAGAAATTAGGTATCAGGGATCAGTTCATTATTTTTAAAGCTATTAAATTAGTAAATTTGTGTATCCAATCAATGAGCAATGACTTGGGTTTATAAAAAATTTATCAAAATAGTAGTTTTAAAATTTTTAGTGTTTTGGGTTTTTTAATAGACTTTTTTAAAAGAACAGATTTGGGTATACAGCAAAATTGAGCAGAACGTACAGAGTTGCTATTGTCCCATATACCCCATGCCACCAAACACACATAGTCTCCCCACCTAGCAACATCCTGTGCCAGAGAGGTACATTGGTTAACAATCAGTGAACCTACCTTGACACATCATCATCACCAAAGTCCATAGTATACATTAGGGTTCACTCTTGATGTGCATTTTATGGTTTTGACAAATGTATAATGACATAGATCTACAAATTACAGTATTATACTATACAGAATAGTTTCACTGCCCTAAAAATCCTCTGTGCTCTGCCTATTCATCTCTCTTTCCTAACCTCTACCGACCACTGATCTTTTCACCATCTCTGCAGTTTTGCCTTTTTCAGAATGTTATGTATTAATAGTTAGAATCATATAGTATGCAGCCTTTTTCAGATTGACTACTCTCACTTAATAATATGCATTTAAGTTTCCTTCATGTCTTTTCATGGCTTGATAGCTCACTTCTTTTTAGCACTGAATAATATTCCATTGTCTGGATGTACCACGGTTTATTTATTCACCTTCTGAAAAACATCTTGTTTACTTCCAAGTTTTGACAATTATGAATAAAGCTGTTATAAATGCTTGTGTGTAGGTTTGTGTGTGGACATAGTTTTCAGTTCATTTGGTTAAATACCAAGGAGCACAATTGCTGGGGTGTATGGTAAGGCTATGTTTAGTTTTGTAAGAAGTTGCCAAATTATCTTCCAAAGTGGCTGTACCATTTTGTATTCCCACCAGCGGTGAATGAGAATTCCTATTGCTGCACATCCTCACTAGCATTTGGTGTTGTCAGTGTTCTGGATTTCGACCATTCTCATAGATGCATAGCACTTTAATTTTTTAATTTGTATTTCTCCAAAGACATTTGATGTAAAGCATCTTTTCACATGATTATTTGCTATCTACATATCTTCTTTGGTGAACTGTCTGTTCAAGTCTTTTGCCCATTTTTAATTGGGTTGTTTTTCTTATTTTTGAGTTTTAAGAGCTCTTTTTATATTTTGGATAACAGTCCTTTATCAAATATGCTTTTTGAAAATATTTTTTTCAAGTCCGTGGCTTGTATTCTCATTCTCTCTACTGTATCTTTCACAGAGAAGTTGTTTTTAATTTTAATGAATTCCAGCCTATCAATTACTTCTTTCATGGATAATGTCTTTGGTATTGTATCTAAAAAGTCACCACCATACTCAAGGCCATCTAGATTTTTTTCCTGTGTTATCTTCTAGAAATTTTATAGTTTTGCCATTTACATTTAAGTCTATGATTCATGTTGAGTTAAATTTTTTTTAAGGTGAAAGGTCTGTATCTAGATTTGTATATTTTTTTGCATGTGGATGTCCAGTTGTTCTAGCACCATTTGTTGAAAAGACTATATTTTTCTATTGTATTGCTTTTGTTCCTTTGCCAAGATCAGTTGACTATATTTATGTGTGTCTATTTATGGGCTATCTATTCTTCTGTTCCATTGATCTATTTGTCTATTCTTTTGCCAACACTACACTGTCCTGAAGAGATATTACTTTGAAAACTCAAAGAAAGTAGAGTTCCTTCTACTTTTTGGGGGTACATATTTTCTGGAAAACAATTGTACTCTTGTAGACAGTGTTTCTCTAATGTTAAAATTAGTTCTTATGTTCTAAAGAACATAAATAGTGCTGAACAAGAAGAAGAATTTACAGAAAACTATTTTTCTTTACTTTCTAAGTGACAATTTAGTTTCATTCTATTTGTGTACAAGTTTTTAAACCATTTCTGCAGGAATGAACGTGAGATAAACTATTAGGATAGTATTAGATTATATATATATTTTTTCTGCATTTTCTTTGATGTTCCAAAAAAGTATGTAAGGAAGAAGCAATGAAGAAAGAAACATTTAATGTTCATTCACCACAACTTTAGAATACTCTTTCTAATAATTTTAGAAGTTCTGTTCAAGAATAAAACTCAAGGAACAGATTGAGAAATTAACAAATTAGTATTAGATTAGATACTATTCTATTTCTTTCATCTCTTATTTAACTGTTATCTTTTGTTCTGTAGTAAATAGAAAAATATCAGACTGTTTCATCATCAGGTTGAGAAAAACATCAGGTTGAGCTTTCTTTGGTGCCTGGATTTTGGTAAAGGGTGTTATGCAGGATATTGTCCTGTGCTTGAAAGATCAGAGCATCTCTGGTCAGCTGGAGGTGATACAGTCTGAAAGACTGATTTGTATTAGTCAAAGTCACAAGAGACTGATTTATAAATCTTAATGTCCACTCATTAATACAGTGGGAGCTAAATTTAATACAATAACTGGATCAGTTAACTGTACAAGACTCTCCCTTTGGGTGACTAGATATACTCTGGTGGCCAAATTATAGACAGGAAAGTTGCTTGGAGGTTATGAAATTAGAGCAATGGGAATTGAATATTAACAGATATTTCTTTCTAGCTAGGGGAGCCTGATAATTTACCTTTTGCTCCTCCAGGGATTTTTCTATTATAGTAGCCAGAGATATTGCCTAGATCTCTTTTTAAAAATTTACCTTGCCCATTCCATTCTCTAGATTGTTTAAGGTTACTGTAACATACTGTTATTAAATTATCCTTCATGAAATATTGATTTCAGTTTCCAAGATGATGGTGTATTTCAGAATAGTTTTATGTTGGGTTCTTTTTGCTGACTCTTAGATATCATATTCTAAAAAATAAACTATCTGGAAATAATAATATGATAGGTTACAATGAATTCCAGGTATTGTGTATTGGTTCTTACCTCATTTAATTTCAAAGATTGTAACACTTTGATTTAAGATTTTATTCTATTCTTTTGGCCTGTTATTTCTTTCCCTGTAACATACTGAATGATAGGCTCCCTAGGATCTGCATTTTAATTTTATATTTAATCTTGGTGGTTTAAAAATATTGGTAGTTTAGCATTTTTGCAATCTACCGTAATAAATGTTACATTTGTTTCTTTTAAGAAAGATAAATTCTTTCTAAAGATTTGTTCCTTACTATAAAGCTCTTTCATAATCCAGTTTATGGGCTGAATGATAATGATAGAAATGCTTCATTCAATTTTGAATCCTACAGACCACTTTTAGATAGTTAAAAAAAATAGCATGCTGAGGGAAGATTTTTTCTTTTTTGCTGTCACTTTTGTTTATTCTGCTGTGATATTTTCATGATATTTTGATGAAAATGAATGTGTATGCATTTCTGTTGTAAATTAAGAGTCAGCGTATCTGTCATAGGAAGTATGTCATTCTAAGAAAATGGAAACAATGAATTCAATGTTCAAGCTATGTTTTTCCCTGAAGTGTTTATTGAATTCAGAATATTATTCATGTGCCTATTATTTCAGAATTACATCAAAATTGTAAGAGTAAGAAAATAAATGAAGATCCAGCATTGGAAAATGCAATTGTGGTGAATCTTGCCAAGCATACTTTATTTTTGGGTGATATGTGGTTATGGTGATGGCTTGGATGCGTCACATATGCCTACAAAGTAACTAGTAATAAAATGATTTCACCTTTAGCAGTCTGTATTGAGACATGTCCATTTCACCTGCATTAAATGTCAAACTATTGAATTGATATCTTTCTGGAAAAAAAGAGACATGCTTATATATTACTTTGAGCAAATTTATATTAAGAATGTCCGTGAAACAAATAGAAATTTTGCCATGAATACAACACACAGATGGAATATTTATGAAACTCACCCTAGAAATCCAGATGTCCTAAACATTATAGCTATAAGGAAATGGACAATAGATAAGATGGTTTGTTGTGAATCTTTTTGAAAAGGAGCAAATAATCTGCAGAAATTACACTATTCGATGCACACTAAAAGATTAAAAGTAAATGGTAGTATGTTTATATCTCCCACTATGTCCTGTTTCTTCAGGCGGCTGCTATGATGCTTTGGAACATGTAGCAACACCTTCAAATAATGACCAAACAAGGGCAAGATCCTACCTAATGGACAACTTGGATAGCCTACTAAAGTTCCCATCAATCTTATGTCATGATGTCCCTTGATGTGAGAATGATATATAATCTGGTGTCCTTGAAGAGTGGCATCAATGGAGGAATGTGATTTAATGCCAATGCAAGACTCCAATATACCCCAATTGGCATGATAATCTCATTCCTAAAGATTGGGAATCAGTCTTAACCAGAAGTACCATTGACCTTTATTTATTTTCATTGAAAGTTTACTTTGGTTTTCTGCTTCCCTCTTTGAGTCACATGAGCTTCAATTGCAGAGCACAGCAGTACTACTTATGTTAAACTCCCCATTACTTTGTTTGCTGAGGTGTAAAATAATTTTCATTCCGAGTCAGAATAAGTCCTACCTAACCTTCAACTGGTCTCACAAAAAGAAAATGATGAAGTCCTTTAATTTAAGGGCATTAAATATTGTCTTTAGGATAGGCATTTTAATGAAGTGGTAACTGATCATTAGATAGTTATGACAAGTAAATTCTGCCTGCATTGTTAATAAGACTGGATAAAAGTAGTAATCACAAATTGATGTTTAAATTAGATGTATAAACAACCCTATTAATCTTCCCCTCAGCTTTCCTGGATTCATGCTGAGAAGACCTCAACCCTCTAAACTTAGGCAGTGACAATGTATAAAAATAAGTAGAGTAATAGTCTTTTTTTTTTAAAAGATAAGTTTTTCTCAATGGAAAGAACTACTTTCATATTGAGTGTAAATAAAAATTATTTTATTGATTTGGGGGTGAAAGAATGTTAAAATATATTGGAACTTACATAAAACATGTATGTTTATTTATTTATTTTGAGACAGGGTCTTGCTTTGTCACCCAGGCTGGAGAGCAATGGCATGATCATAGCTCACTGCAGCCTTGAACTCCTGGGTTCAAGGGATTCTCTTGCCTTAGCCTCCCAGTGTAGCTGGGACTACAGGTGTATACTACCACACCTGGCTATTTTTTAAAATTTTCCAGGAGACAGGCTCTCTTTATGTTGCCCAGGCTGTTCTCAAACTTGACGTTAAGCAATCCTCCCACCTTGGCTTCCTAAAATCCTTGGATTATAGGTGTGAGCCACTGCGCCCAGCCTTAGAGCACTTAATTATTAATATATGAGTAAAAGTCTGAGATAAAACTGGAGGAAACTGATTGGTTATATTAATAGATGGGGAAAAAAGGCATTTAATAAACTAAAACAGATTTAGAAAGTAACTCAAAATATAAGGATACTTGCTTGATATAGTTGACATATGTTTTCCAAAGCAATATGTAATGCTTAGTTATAAACATTTCTATTTCTATAAAATGCAGAACATGTTTATCATGATTATTTTAACATAATAGAGTTTTTAATATTTTGGGTGGTTTGACAAATGCAATGTAATATTACTCCAAATATCAGTATTAAGAATAACCAGGAAAATTCACAATAATCAGTTAAAAATAACTTCTAATAAAAGGCTCCAATATAGAAGATAAATACAAGGTAAACAATATTAAAAAATAGGCAAAATAAATACCTTACTAGGAATAGTCATTTATAAATTACAATAAAAAATTAGTTCATAATAGTAGCAATTGCATGAAATACTTAAAAAAATCTGCAAAGGGATTGCACATTTCCTATGAAACTTTACTGAGATAATCAAAAGCAAACATGAATAGACATACTTCTAGTGAGAAAACTAAAGTTCATTAGTATGTCAGTGCATTCAAAATGGATCTTTAAAGGAAAATTTTTGCCTAAGACATGAGTTATTAGAAAAGAATAACTACTGAGTAAACCCAGTTATAACACACATAATTTCCCCTCTAAAAGGGGAAAAATGAACTATAAAAAATAAATTGTTTTAAGTTAATGGTTAGCAGTTCAGGGGGAAAATTTAGTTAGATGCATGTTTCATATATTTTACTACAATAATTAATTTCTTAAAAATTATAACAAATGTATAAATAAATGAGAAAAAATGAAAAGAAAATAAAATTAAATATTTATCAACTCTTAGATTAAAAAAACTAAATTTAAAAGTGCTAGAAGGATCAAAAAGTAAAAAAGTGAACAAATTTAATTATATTAATATGATTGGTAAATAAAGATGGAAATAAAGAAAAGAAAGGGCACCTAATATAATGGGGGGAAAAAGAAAGAACAAAGGAAAAAGAAATAAAAATGAAAAATAAGAAAAAGAAAATGGCCTCTACTGATGAGGTTGCCATGAAGCCACTAGTCACATGTGTTGTCAGTCCACATAAAACTACTAACTTCAGAGATTATTAGTACTCACAGAGGTATTCATAGCCTTTGACCTAGTAATCCCACTCTGGCATTCCACATTAAGAAGTAATTCATGAAGGTAAATCCAAAATAATTAGTCTTAAAAATGTGTAAACTGTTCAGCACAGGAACAATTATTGCAGTAAAAAATTGGAAGCAAACTAAATAGTGAATAATATACGAAGCATTAAATTATGTTTTGTAATATAAAAGGAATATTTTACAGATAGTAACGGTGATACGTAAGGAGAAATACGGAAATATCTTCGAACACAGTTCAGGTTTTTAAAAGTTATATTTGAAAATAAATATAGATAAGGCTTATAAATATTACATTAGAATAGTGAATTTGTAGATAATCTATTTTCCGCTATTTGATTTTTTTAACATAAAAAAGAATAAACTCGAAATTAAACTAAATAGAGAAAAACTTTCTATATTGACTATTTCTATTCGTTATAAAAATATGAAATAGAAGGAAATGCCAAAAAAAAAGATCATTAGGGAAACTCCTCATTCATTTTAGGCAGAATTTCTCTGAGGAGGGATCCCAGCTACAAATAGAAACTGTAAAACCATCCAAGTCATTTGCTGCATGGCTAGTAAGAACTTGTGTGAGAGGGGAGAGATGGTTTGCTCATATTACAGAAAAGTTAACAAATCTGCAGGGATTTCCTGTTCAGTGCAGAATTGAGACTGCAGGATTATGATTGGATCTCAATAGCCAAAATGTTTCTTTTCCCATCTGCTACACTATAACCAATCAAATAGGCTTGTGGTGATAGTTACCAAGTAGCAAAGCAAGGCCATGTCCCCTCTGCCTTTCCGCTTGAGAGACTATGCATGTAAAACAGCATGTATATGCGTGACCGTCAAACATCCTTTTTATTAATGACAGTTGTCAAACTCTACAGGAAGATTTAACTGTCCACTTGAAATGCAAAGGGAAAGTTTAGTGTATACAAGTCACCTTGCCCAGATATTCTCCTTGCAGTTAGAATTACAAAGAAAAGTCCTGATGAGGAATAGACTCTGGTCCTATAAAGGAAATGAAAGGAAGGAGGGAAGGAGGCATTTTGATGCACATAAAAGGTAATTCGTAGTAATGAAGCCATACGGCTGTAAAGGATAGGCACTGTGACCTAAAGCAAGAGAGGAAGCATTTTGAAAGTATAATATCAGGTATGTACTAATTTGAAATTATATCATTTTATCATTATTGAGTGACTCTCACTCTCTAGGATAGTTTTTTGTCTCAGAGTCAACTTTGTATGATATTTATATAGCCATACAATTTTTCTTTTGGTTAGTATTGTCAGGCATATCTTTTTTTGTCCTTTTTATTATATTTTCAAGCTTTTATATTCTTTTTAAGGTGTCTTACTTGTAAACAGCATATAAATGGATTTTGTCATTTCATACAATCCAACAACCAGTTTGTATTAACTGGGGCATTCTGTCTACTTATATGTGCTGTAATTACTGACGTTTTCATTACTATCTAATTTTGTGCTTTCTACTTATCTTCCTTTTTCTATGTTTCATTTCTTCTCCTTATTCACCTTTTTTTTTGATTGAAATTTTTTTCTCATTATATTTCCCTTCTCTACTAGTTTATAAGATGCACACACTGTTTCTAGATTTTTATTCCATATCTCAGAAATTTTAACATGCATATGTAACTTATCAAAGTCTGCAGCTAATCAATAATTTTACCCTCCTCACAATTTTTATACAGTGTCTTTTTTTTAAATTTCAAAGTATTAAGAGGATACAAATGTTTTAACTGAGTTACAAACTCAGTGTGGATCAACAACGCAAGTCAAAAATCACATTTGTGGGCACTTTCTGTTCCCAAGCTAAATCTGGCTGGCAGGGTCACAGTGTATATTCTCTGGTGTAAGGTCAATTTATTGAGGCCCCATGAATTGACCTTATAGCATTATTTGAGAAAGAATCAATCATTAGCTATAAAATAAACAGAATGGAGATTTAATTACAAAAGATACCTGATCTCAAAAATAAGGCCCAGGTACTAGAGCTAAGGCAAATGGTCAGAGTTAGACTATTGGCCAAAATGATTTGATAATGAGTGACCCTAAATAATGACATTAAATCGCCCCTTACTAGGTTCAAGACAGGTTCTATGGACTGACAAGGCTTAGAGGGAAGGTGAGAACTGTGGCCTTGGAACAGATCTTTACCTTTGTGACTGTAAGTGGCTCTTGATGTGGAAACCGTGTCTGGGTCCAGTTAACTTCGCGATGTGAAAAGTTGACTTAATTTGCCATGTCCCCTTTTCACCAGGTTGGTTCTTGGGGAGAATCTGGAGAGACAAAAGTGTTGCCCTTTTGGCTGGCTAGACAAAAGATAGAATGCTATATCTAGAAATCAGTGGTTCTCAAATCCCCTGGACAAAAAATTCCCTAAAGCATAGGTTGTGCGGCCCCACCCCCAGAGCCGCTTATCAGTAGGTCTGGATGGGGCCTGGGAATCTGCATTTCCGACAACTTCCCAGGTGATGCTGATTCTGCTGGGCAGGGAACCACATTTTTAGACCTTCTGATCTTAGATCTTTAATTCTAATTTTCCCACTAGCCTGGTTTTGTACTTTTTGTCTTTGAATCGGTGGGGAAATGATGCTCTTCACATGTACTTGTTAGAGTACTTCTTAGAATAAAATATAAATGCTGAATAAAAATTATAAAGTATTTCTTAATATGGATGCTACTGATCTTTGGGTTTTATCACTTAGCAATTTTAGGAGCCACTTGATTTCTTTACATGCATAAAAATATTTTCTTGTAAGTTTTCCATAGCAAATGTTGGAAGCTGTTTCTGTACTTCCAAATTGCCTGGCATCTTGGCAGGAATGGTGAGGATTGGTGAACCTCAGAGCCCAGACCTCATATAGTCCAAACGCATGTGCTTGGATTGTCTGGTTGAAAGTTTGGCGTCTGTCTTTTTCTTATGTCTTTGTATATCTGAGGAATATTTTCTAAGACAGCTGAATCAGTGAGGCACATCCTGGAAGCTGTTTATGATTTCCTTGTTATTATGATGTTAGTTAGTGAAGCTGCCATTTGTCAGGGTGGCATGGACCCAGTAATTGAACTCTCTGGAGGTCAGAATTACTGAGAGAGGAAAAGCATTGGTATATTCAATTCAGCCAGATATTTTTTTTTTCTGTCTTGTTTTCTAGGGGAGATACTATGTGTATTAGTACCATTTGGAATGATTCTTAAAAGAAACAGGCCAGTGATTCTCAACTCTGGCTGAGATATTAGAATCCCCTAGGCAACTTTGGCAGGGGGGAAATGCCTGGACCCACCCTAGATAAACTAAATTTCATAATCCCGGGCTGGAGCCTGGCATTGTTATCCAGCAGGTCCTCAAATAATGTCATGTCATTCAACATCCTTTCCTTATAACATTGATGAGAAAGAAAATCGATTCCCTCCGGGGCCACTGTCTGTTTGAGGTCTGCATGTTCTCCCCATGTCTGCGTGGGTTTTCTCTGAGTACTCCAGTTTCCTCCCACGTTAGGTGCACATTAAGTGGTTAGGTGACTCAGTGTGTCTACGTTGTCCCCGTGTGAGTGAGTGTGTGTTGTGTGGGTGTGAGTGTGCCCAGCCACGGGATGGCATCTTGTCCAGGGTTAGTTCTCTTCTTGGCCCTGGGCTGCTGGGACAGGCTCCGGCCACCAGCAACCCTGAACTGGAATAAGTGGGTTGGAAAAATGAAGGAAGGGATGAACACAGATTAGTGTCAAATAAAAATTTGTAAAGTCTACAGTGCATGGCAATAACTGATATAGTACGGAAGCAGAAGTGCCCTGCTAGCTGCCTTGTCTGTGATGGCTGGCTTTTGAATTGCATGGTGGGAGGACAAACTCCTGACAATTTTCACTTTGCAAACATTTATTCCTTGATTTAACTCACTATCACTGTGACCACCGTCACTCACTGAGCCACCAAAAATGGATAAATTATTATCTTACCTCTTTTAATGAATTTTTCTGAAAAGTATGTATAGCTCACGTTTACTTCAATGTTTGATATTAAAAGTGTTTTGAGTCTCTATTGAGAAGTTTGGTGATGTTTTGTGACCAGAGATATGCCGTAGGAACGCTACTCTTATTTATGTCAATTAGCCTGTGGTAAAATTGGTTTCATTACGTGTCATTTTGCTTAAAGTTGCAGTTTCCAAGAACCCATTAATGACATTAAGTAAGGACATACTGCATTTTAAAACCTCCTCAGATCAGTGGTTCTGAAACCTTGGCCTGCATCAGAACTACCAAGAGGGTTTCATTAGAATATAGATAGCTGGAGCTCACCACTAGAGTTTATGATTGAATAGGTCTGTGTTGGATCCTAAAATTTTGCATTTTTATTAATTTTTTTTTTTTTGAGACAGGTCTTACTCTCTTGCCCTGGGTACAGTGCAGTGGTGTCATCATAGCTCACTGCAACCTCAAACTCCTGGGCTCAGGCAATCCTCCTGCCTCAGCCTCCCAAGTAGCTGGGACTACAGATGCACGCCACAGTGCCCAGCTAATTTTTCTATTTTTAGTAGGGATGGTGTCTTGCTTTTGCTCAGGCTGGTCTGGAACTCCTCAGCTCAAGCAATCCTCCTGCCTCAGCCTCCCAGAGTGCTAGGATTATAGTCATGAGCCACCACACTTGGCCTAATTTTTATTTTCATAGAGACAGGGTCTAGCTATGTTGCCCAGGCTGGTCTTGAACTCCTGGCCTCAAGTGATCTTCCTGCCTCAGTCTCCCAAAGTGCTGGGATTATAAGTGTAAGCCACCAGGCCCAGCAAATTTTACATTTTTAGCAAGTTCCCAGTAGATGCTGTTGCTGCTGGTGCTGGGATCACACTTTGAGGACCACTGCTCTCAGTGGCTGCAATGTGGAACTACAGGTACAGGGAGCACTGTATTGTAGGCAGAGGTTGGCCTGTCTCTAAGCACAGCTGTTGGCAACTTCGTTAGCCCTGGCCTTCCTACCAGGCTGAATAATAACCCTTAACTACACTACCTTTTGTTACAGACTAAAATCTTATGGAGAGTTAAGTACTTTGCTACATTGGAACCCTTTAACTATCTGGCAATTTATTTTTGTATAAACGAAACTATAATTTTTGCATCGAAATGTGTTACTTTAGCCACTTCTAGCTGTATCAGTCAGCTCCAAAGAGCTCTGTCTTTACTAATATTTTCCGTAATATTTTCTTGTAATTTTACTTACCAGACCCTTACAATGGAGAAAAATAACAGCAGTCGCAGCAGGTTAACATAAATTAGGTCCATGTGACAGTTTTCTATATTATCCCCCTGATATGATGAATATGATCATTTTACCAGGATTGCCATTCCTGGAAAGGTTATTTTTACTAAAATGTCTAAAGACAAGCCTCCATGTCAACGAGTCTTAGAGGTTTCCAAATTTTGGTTCTTGGCCTTTCTCTGCTTCTGCAGCATTCCGCATGTATTTTGATTATAATTAAACCTGTTAAAACATATATGCACATTGGTTTTCTTACTATGCTAAATGTCCAAGCTTCTCTTCTCTTCTCTTACACATTCTCTTAGTGTAATGAGAAAAGCATGGCCTTTACAGACACATCTTTATTCTTATTACTAGATGTGTATGTTTGAGCAAATTCTTGGTCTCCCCAGCCTCAGTTTTCTTATCTGCAAAATGGAAGAATAATCTCTGTCTCACAGTGGTATTACAAGAATCAAATTCAATTAAGGAAGACTAGGTCCCCAGCTTAGTGTCTGCTAAAAAGTGCTGAGTTAGTGGACACTATTTTTTTTTTTTTTTGCAGTGATTATAGTGTCTAAGAAGCTCTTGGAATCCTATGCAGGGAGAGAAGATCATGATCAAAACAAGAGATTCATCCAAGCTGTAGAACCACACCAAACTATTCATTAGTAATAAGGAGCCCTGTTCTGTCTACAAATGGTTTCACTGGTTGTACTGTATTCTGAAGCATTTAAGTATGCCTTAAGAGAGAACATTGGAGGTCAGATTCCCTGCTCTAAATAAAAATTTTTGCAAATATAATTGCTGACTTAATTTTTCATATTTACATGGTGGCATGGTATGCCTATTAGGCACTATTTGAAGTGTACAGACTTGGGAATAATTCACTTAGGATTAATTAAAAAATGGAACTTGATTTAATTAAAGGATTACCTTTACAATAGAGGCTAGGTTGGATTTCTTTGAAGTTTGTAAATCTTAATTCTAATTGCCAAGTGGTTGCTGGCTTGTGAGACCATGCTTATTTACAGCTTAAACCAATCCTCATAATAAGGACTTCTCATCTCACTGAACATTCAAAAAGGGTTTTGGAACTCTGCCCTCCCTCGGATGAGGTGGGCGTACGCAGCAGACTCCTGCAGCTTTGCAAAGCTGGCAGGAATTTGGAAGAAACAAAGTTCATGTGAAAAACCAAAATCAAAACCAGTCTTGAGAACTCTAATTACTCTTATCTTGGTATGTTAATTTAACATGGCTGCAATATAACGGTATAACCATATAGTAGAATTATTATTATATTACTATGTGTATAGCTGCATAGACAATTTATTTAAGTACTTTAAGCTCAATTTGTTGCATCAATTATGTGTGCAGTTTCTCCAAACTAAGAATTTTCTATATTGGTCTCCAAGATGTGTATGTTTCACTGTTCACAGGTGTGTGTGAATTTCTAACACTTTAATTTATTTATCTTAATTGACATATAAAAATTATATATTATCATGTACACCATGTTTTGGAATGTGTATTCACTGTAGACTGGCTAAACACAGGTATGTGTTTATATGTGTGTTTTTGTACAGGAATGAGAACAGTCTTTTTTTTTTTTTTGGTTTTCATAGTTTACAGAAACAAGTACTGACTAAACACTGTAATATAATAAATATTAAAGCATAGTTTTATTAATATTTTCCTTAAGTATTTCTGTTAAAAGCCTATTTAAAATAACATAAAAAACGTTATGTTCTACTTTTTCTCTTGAGGTCTTGATGATAGAATTTTATTTTCTGTATCTCTGTATTTTAATAAGCTAGTGATGCCAGTTAGGCTATTACATTTAATTTTGCCTAACTCTAGGCAAAGCTTGAGCTCTCTCCTGCAGGGTTTACCATTCCTCTCCTGTACCCCTCAGGGAGCTTATCTCTTCTTCTCACTAATGAGCTAAAAATTTGCAAACACTGAAGTGCCAAGAAATTCATGGGACTCTGACTGCTGGTATGAGAACAGCTCCCACATCTTTTACTTTAGTCCACTCTGACTTTTGGCCATTTCTCTAATTCTCTATCTTGGGATTCTTATTGGGAATTAATGCTTCTCCATTCTACCTGTTCAAAAGTTAACATCTAGAAAAACGCTGTAACCTGTTAAGAATAGGTTCCACATGTAGTCACCATCAAATTGGCACTAACTGATCAACACTATGGTGCTCACACGGTAGTAATATTCTCCAGGGATTGGGGGGTTGGTGGGGGG